>OY728162.1:688914968-690164968 GCA_963277665.1 Viscum album | reverse complement strand
ATTTGTGGTTAACTCTCATCATGTTTGACTAATAAAAAATTTTGATTTATATAAATGGATATATATATATATATATTGAAATTATATAGGTTTTGAATTTATTTTAATTACCAAATTAACAATGTTTAATCGCTCATGTGAATCAAGTAAAAAAACTATCAATGTTAACTGATTATAATGGAATTGATTTATTAAATGAAAAAATAATTAAAATAAATAGACTATATGGTATTAAGTAAAATTGAATAAGGTTTTTATTAATGTTATTAGCTAAATTAATATAGAGATACCTACTGTTATTTACCTAATCTGACTGCATTCATACATAATGGTCATTATTATTTTGTACTCCCCTTCTAATAATCCAGTTATGATTTCCTTTAATGTTTTTTGCATTACTAGTATCTTATTTAAATTTAAATATTCAAATTATATATATATTTCTCTTTAATATGTTTCTAGTCCAGTTTCCCTTCAATTTAAGGGGTTATAAGTTTTTATATTTTTCCTTCTAAATAACAAATTTTATAGAAACCATATTTTAGTATATTTTACAGAATTATATTTCACATCAACCTTCACCTAATTAATATGTTTTTAAATAATTAATTGATTTTAAAATTACTAATTAATTTTTGGATAACCATCTATATTCAATTTTTTTTAAGGAAAATTATTGACTATGGTTCAATAAAAGATCATTATACTCAATCAATGAAGCTTCACCAAGGAGGATAAATTTCTTTATTCATACCTCTTCAAACCATCTATTTTATTTTTCTACTATGGGACTCCATGATCAATAAATATATTCATTTTATATTTTCATTTTTTAAAAAATCAAATGCTCCATATCTTTATAATCATTATCATATGTTTTCTAGACATTCATTAAGATAAGATTTTAAATCATAGATCTTTATCATGGGTTTATAATATGTAGGTGACTTATGTAAGGTTTTCTTTCCTCTTGTATAACCCATATATATTGTCTCCATTATATGACAGATGGAAGAAAAATTATATTGCACTAAAATGAATTGGTTATTTTTTCTATCACATGAGATATTATGGTTATTTGGAATTTATTCTTTCTAATAATATTATGTTAATAATATAAGAATCATTAAGTTATGATTATGATGAAAAATTTATGTTGTATCCCTATTTTCTATAAATCCATTCCATCTAGATATGATTATCAATATGGTGTTCTATTATTTTTTTATACTTATTAATTAACACCATTCATAGGATCATTATCATTAGGATATCATGTTATGAATCATATTTTATGATACCTTATCATGTTTATTAAATTACCGAGAATTATATCACATTTTATTCCTTATTTATTTCTGTAGGATAACTTCTGTATTACTAAGAGGGAATTTGTGATTTAGGATTGTACTATGGAATTTAAATAAATATAATTATATTTTCTCATATGATGTTTTACTTATTTTTATAATTATTAAAATAAACCATTACCTATATAATTTTTTTTATTTTTTTATTTTGTGTAAAATGTTATGGAATTAATGTTTCACATTTTGGATCACATTATGAAGACTAAATTGTAAACTTTTATAATTGAAATAGATAAGGCAAGCAATCAATTAAAAAACCCAATGTTATTATAATCAAGTGAATAAATTTTCATTTTAAATTAACATACTATTGAGTAATAGTTAAATATATAAATACTATATAAAAAGTATTTATGTTTCATTTAATCTAAATATATTATATATTCCTTCAAAAATATAAAAAATAACAGGGAGTCACATGATATGTCATTCTATACCACAAATTCCTACAATTTAATTTCTATTCATTAAATAGGAATCAATATTGTATTTGAATCCTAATGTTTCACTATAAAAATAGAATGTTTCATTATATCATAATCAAGATATCCTATAATAATTCTCCATCAATCCTGTGGATCTAAATCAGTACATAAAAATCCCATAGTAAAATGATAATCCATCATAAAATATTGATCAAATTTATTTTTGGTTTATTTTCAAATTTCCAATAGTATTATATATGTTTTAGGAATAAAGTCACAATCCTCTAGAAACATCACCATAATATCACTTTATATGTCCACTAACTGAAATGAACAAACAAAAATAATGTTTGGATTCCCAAAACGAATGTAGTTCTCCTCAATCCCAAAGGGTTAATAATTACTTCCATGGGTCCTGTTGAAGGGTTTTCTTAGATCAACATAAACAATATATATGTATAATGAGTAATATGAAACCCAATTCCAATGAACCATCATTGATTAAACTGATCATATCAATATAAAAATTTGGAAAATTTAATTTATACCATTCACTAATGGACATTTATATTATCATAGTCACCAATAACATGAATGAAAAATAATTATAAGAGGAAAATGAAGGAAATTTTCCTCTATTATTTATCCATAAGATAATGAAAGTCAACAAATTTATGTGATGAACTCTATATCACTCAATAACATAGTGGTGTATATCATTAAAAATAATAAATATAAATATAGCATTGGGGAGAGGGAGAATTTATATAAGTTTAGTAAAGAAAAAAAACTCATTATGTCATGCAATTAAAACCTCATATATTAATCAAGTCCTTGATGACCATTTAATGCATTAAGACGTATCTTACAAAACTTATTTTGTTTTTTTGTGTATGTTTCATGAATTCATTGAATGATTACATCATTTTATCATCCCATTTGATTCACAACATGAAACATCTTAATTAATCATATATTTTCTAACATATAAAATTTTATTATTAAAACATAAACAATCTCATAAAATTAAAAGTTAGTAGTGTTTTATATTATACTAGGTCACACAATATCGTTAATATTATGATTTATGATATAAAATAAAGGATTAAGATATGGTTATATATTAATTCATTTATTATGATATGATATTCTCAAACATAAAATAAATATAGATCAAATATATAACAAATAAATTAGTATTTTAGAGAATATCTTGTAAAATAACAGAAATGAACTAAACCCTAATATAATTAGTATAATTACACCTTATGTTTCAACACATAAAACAAATTATGGAAACAAATCCAAATATCATATTTGATATTGTCCAAAATACATTTTATAATAAATTAAGAAATTAAATTTGAATTATATAATAATAAATGACATACTAATACCCATCCAATACTCATTTTGTATAAACTATAATTCATATTAAATTTATCACTAAATGAAAACTAAAATCCCCATTCAATTGACCATAATTTCCTTCCCACAATCCAATATATCCATGATAATACATATGAATTCTGAAAATTTAATATATAATAAAATAGTGGAATTTTACAATGAATAAATGATTCTCAAGAAGCGAAAAATTGTTTGTAATATATATTAGGATTAAGTACCAATTTAATTGTTCCTAATAGCTTCACCATATTTTATATTTAATATGATCTTTTTCCCATGGCATTGATTAAAAACATAAGAAAAAATATTCCAATATTTGATATCCCCTCATATGGTCTTTATTCATAAACTATGGACTATCCATGTCCATCAATATATCACCTAGAATTTAGTTTACTAAATGATCAAACAATATACTCCTTAAAAAATAGATAAGAATATCAAATATATTATCAAGATTAAGATATACCCATTCTTATTCTAAATAATTGAAGAACAAGATTTCATACTTATCATTCCAGAAGATTAATATCACCTTTTTATCATCAAATGATTACAGGTTCAACAATATATATAAACATTGACTTATTATATGATACACAAGGATTATAGAAGCATAGAAACAATTTGATATATTTTCCAATATTTGGTCAACCACCAACGTAATGAATTGGGGAATCCAAATATGATACATAAACCCCTATAATACAAAATACAAAGTGTATGAAAATATTTGTGGTATGCATCATGGTATTTTGAGAATAAAAAACAATTTTGTGCCTTTTGATAAAATTATGTTCCCCAATACAACAATCATATTTATGATAACCTTAAAATTTCATCACATCATATACGTCATTATGATTAACAATTGTTAAGGTTAACATGATGTATGATATTGAGAGGTCAATAATAACTCCATATCATGAAATATATATAACAATATTTATATTCATTCATTATTAATTTATTATATTATAGAGACTTACCATGTTTATAACATGACACATTTTATATCCATATAATTCAATAACAACAAATAGAAAACTATATATAAATACATTTCTAACCTATAAAATATAATATTCAAACAAGTCATTCTTGTGTTTTCTGTACCTTACGGGGGTTTTTTAGACACATTACATCCATGCGTAATTCCTACAACATATTTATTGGGATATATTAGAGAATACACCATCTGAAACTTTTTGTGAGTAAAATAAATGATTAATCTTGGTTTGAATAATGTTATTAAATTGGAATCATATTCATAATGTTTAATTCTTTATACGAGTATTAAAAGACCTCGGCATCAAAAAATCTATTATTATTATGGTAATGACTACTTTTTTCAGTATATAATTGTTACATATACATCATAAGCCTCCATGTAACCCATATGATCAGATATACTACTGGAATGTTACACTGACTGTGTACATTGACATGACTTAATGTTTAATTGTAATCATTGAACATCATAAAGTAAAATAATTTCATAAAATTTTATATTCCCTATTTAATATCATATTCTGAGATAGAAAATTCCATTTTCTCAGGAAGTAAAACATATTTTATTATGGGGTAAAATTTAAATGATAAATTGTTATTTCAATGTCATATATGGAATTGTATGTGTTTGATAAAATACTTATATATATGCCCATTCATTAAAATATTCTACTACATGATATGGGATCATATATCATATATTTTCTGAAACATATTGATAAAATATTTTCCCATGATATAAAAATATTCTTCTTCTCTTTTTTATTAAATATTTAATACATTTAGACGATAATAATATATGTTTATTAACATATTGTTGTGTAAAAATATATTTTAATGTAAAAAAAATTCCTATCATTTATTACATAAGTTGTTATGACACACATCATTTTCATAGATTCCACTAATCATGAAATAATGTGTAATATAAAATTCATAGATGTAGAAAATAATTTATTTATCAAAATAAGGAAAACTACAATTTTTTTTGATACATGAAGAACTTGTGTCTTCCATTTGAACTATCTTTTTATGTTATTGTTAAAATATTTACCCACATTTACTATTTTAATAGAACCATATCCTAGAACTCAAACGATATTAGAAAAGGTAACGTATGTGTGACCAGAAGAATTTGAATCTATTAACCCACCTTTTCTTAATATACAAGACGATGGATGTCATGTGACCCCTCACAACACAACAAGTCATATTATTAAACACAATAAAAATATTAACATTAAATCATTCAATAAAATTAATAAAACCAGAATAAAATGAAAATATATCACAATACGATTCAAAAAGACATCATACATATATGAGAGAATAGTAATAATCATTATATTTCTATATAGAAAGTAATGAAAAACTATAGATTATAATCAGTTGTTACACATAAATTAATGGATACATGGTTCATCTCAGTAACTTGTCCCACCACTAATTAACTTTTTTTATCATGTGATAAAACACAACACAAATCCAACCAAAAGTTATATTCAAACCACCATTAGATTATTTCAACAATTGAGACCTCATAGTATCCACCACCTCAATTGTTTTAGATTTTATGAATCCACATGTGTAACATCCCAACCAGGGTTCCACTCATTTTTTCCCCTGAGCTGGACAGCCACATGTCCTCAGGCACGCCACCCGATATGCTAGAGGCTACATAATAGAAATAGGGGTCTGGTAAGTCTATATTGGGGAGAGTATACACTATTTTATAAAACTAAAATAATATTATAAGTAAACAAGAAATATATGAAGAATATATAATCATGAGAAATACATATATCTCAAGATAAAATATGAAGGAACAAACAATATCAGATAAAGAAAGAAATATACTATGAAAAAGTTTGTCCCATGTGTCAATATGAAAACCCAATAAAACAGAAAAGAATATGATAATTTTGAAGTGGGTCCGAAACAAATTATAGTTCTCTCATCCATGCTCCATCCTGACCAATTATCTAATATCGGTACATTTCTCATAACTTGTCCTGTATGCATGTAATTTATACAGGTATCGATCAGTTAGCCTGAGTATAATGTGAGGAAAACTCAATATGCCACCATCAACCATTTCTAAAACAAATACATTAAATAAAAGTGTATTTTGTTATATAAGGAATAAATAAATCAATAATAAAACTGTTTAAATTTATTCATTTATACTTTATTTAACCATATTTTCTCCATGGTTCAAATGGACACCCAATCCGTAATACCAAATTTGTCCCTCACTGGAGTCTAAAAAATCCTCTAGGGATATCACAAATATAAATTTCAATGTTACCATTCATTATCATAATTCATATATAATTTATCATATACATAAAACATGTAAATTATATAGGCATGAGTAATGTGCACTATGGGTTTTAACCTCAAGGTTCTAAAGTGGGTCATAAAAAATAAAACATAAATATATCCTAGGAAAAGTGGGAAATCTCTCAAGGTATTTTCCCCAAAAGGATCAATTGATCCTTAAAAATGAAAATAAAATCTCACATAGTATTCTTCTTATAATGCTCACATAATCCTTCAAAAAAAGAAGAAGAACCCACGTAGTCTTTTTCATCAAAGACTCACACGGTCTTTTAGAAAACAATAATAGAATCTCTTTTTAGCATCCCAGTAAATCCCTTTATCACACCCCTTTTATCCCATTTTATAATCCATTACAACATAATCAAAACCAATTGGCATTTCAATGATCATTCTATTAATTAATTCATAATTAATTAATCATGTCAAAATCCCTAAATTAATTCTATAATTACATAACCATAACAAACCCTTTAATTAATTCATCAATTAATTGGTCACTTAAACTCCATTAATTAATTTTAAAAATAATTAACTATAATCATTCCATTAATTAATTCACCAATTAATTAATCATAGACAATTTTCATTTATTAACAAAATGATAAATCAATCACATCAATTTCATTAATTAATTTCCCCAATTAATTAAACATTACTAAGACTTTAATTAATGAAAAAATTAATTAACCATTTCTATCCCATTAATTAATTACAAAATTAATTAATAAAAACCTTTCCATTAATTAATCAAAAATTTAATTAACCCCATAATTTCAATTAATATATTCAATAATTAAATAATTATTTCAAAAATGAACATCCAATAATTAATTCTCCAACTAATTATCCCTGAATTCCATTACTAATTCACAATTATATTATCATATAAATATTAATAACTAATTCCCTAATTAATTAACTATGATATTCTAATAATCTAATTAAAAATTTTATTAATAAATATCCACCAACACTAAGTCACATATTAATCTCATAATTAATTATCTCATTCACAATTTCAATATATAAAAAATTAATTCAACATTTATTATTCAAATAGAAATATAATAATTCGAACCATTTCAATGAATTAATTATATAATTAATTAGTCATGTTGAACAATCTCAAAAAATCAATAATTAAATTTACAATAAACTATTCATGATCTTAAATACAAAAAACCAAATTCTGCATTTAAATTAATTAATTTATTCACCAAATTAATTTATTTAATGAAGAAAATAATTGATAAAAATCTAATATCAATTCAACAATTACATACACATACATTTAATCAAGACTATAGGATTTTAATTTTAGAACACCTACTTCAAGATAGGTGATGAAGAATTATCAGAAAACATATCTCCAAATTGAGTGTAATCAATCAAGAATGAATCTATAAACATGTTTTATATCTGAATCCTTAAAATAAGATCATGTGATGAAAAACCCAATAATTATTTGATAGAAATCATATACTAGATTAATCTCAAAAATAACCAAATATTAAATTAGTAATGGATGTAAAATAATATTAATAACTAAAATATGAATATTAAATATCTAGGTTTGGATATCCATTATTCGACTGGAAATCACTTCGGGATTAAAGTGGACTCCAAAAAATCAATTTCAGTCGACCAATAACTTGGAGGGTGATGAGTGTAATGTCTTTGGTCAAAGATTACAGTGCATTTGTGAGTTTCGGTAAAAAGAATATGTGTGAAGGATTTCTTGGATCAAAAAAGTTTTTGTGTGGAGCATATTCAGCAAAAAATATGTTTGGAGGGATAGGCGTTGTTGGATACATGTTTTTAAAAATTTGGTCATGATAGTTACACAATGTGAATCCACATCTCACATCGTGTGATGATTTCTAAATGATTTCAACTTTTTCATGATGAAATCCCATAAAACCAATAAATTTTTTTTCAATGATTACACATTGTGTAATCTTACATGTGGTAAAATTTAATTACACGTGGTGTAATATTATTTCCCGACATGTCAACATGTGGTGAATGATAGTTATAGAGGATAAAATTTACTTTCATGAAACATCAAAATGTGGATGAAAAAACTTACATGATATGTAAATTTTGAATGTTATGAATTCATTTTATCCATGAAATAAATCCAAAAGAACCCATATAGACAATACAAATAAAAAAGTCTCATACTTGTAAAAAGACGATATCATACAATCTCCTTGCCATATAACATCTCGTCCCCAATTGGCACTCCCAAGCATCTCTAAGATCCATAGTCGAAATGATCGGGCCACTAATCCCACATATCTACCTATCTTTCCCATGTCTCTTCCTGTATGTTTCCATGTTTCCATAATACATGAACTATTAGCATAGTATTTCTCCGCAACACTATCTCAATGTGATAAAACACATGAATTATATGCTCCTCAAAGGATGCATCTATATCAAGATCGATATTATCCATATCGACCACATGAGTAGGGTGGGGGTGATACTGCTAAAGATGTGACGCATGGAAAACATCATGAAAAGAACGTTATTTCTATGTAAGATCCAACTAAATCGCCACCAGTATGATTCTCTCCAATATCTCAAAAGGTCCAATAAACCTAGTTTCCAATTTTCACTTACTCTGAATCCTTTAGTGACCTAAATCTTGATACACCCTAAGGAATACAATATATCCCTCTGTAAACTCTAGGGTTTTTCTCCATATATCATCATATGACTTCTTCCAACTCTGAGTCTGAGCCATATGTTTATGAATCATGTGAACATTCGTTGACATCTCTTTTATGTGACATAATCCCAACAAATATAACTCACCAATCTCCATCCAGTATAGTGTGATATACATGGTCTACCATAAAGATACTTGTGATTTACCATATATATTGTTTCATGATAGTTGTTTTTTAGGATAATTCCATTAACATTATGTGCTTCTACTCTGACCCAGCAAAGTCAGGCACAAATTCTTACAGCACATCCACAAGCACCTATATAGTACACTCTGACTAAAAATATTTCTATTGGAGAAAATCCAAACTAAATAATATATGTGTTCCATGTGTCTTTTATAAGACCTTCCTGGATCATAATATAAATTTTGAATCAATATTTGAAACTATAGACTATGAGACTCCTTGTAGATGGACTATCTCCTAAACATATAGTTATCCTAATTACTCAACGATGAATGTTTTCTATATTAGAATAAAATGTGATACTTTATCAATCGGTAAACAACAACCCATATAGATTCATTCATACTATGGTTCATCATAATACCTACCACAATGTCAAAGTTCACTTCATCCCACTACTATTTGGGATTTCACAACGGCTATAAAAAACCTCTAGTTTATTGATGCTCTAACATCACCTACTGACATATAAGGAATCATTTCATGAACATAGCTATTTCCTTTTTCATCCATGGCCACCAAAATAGTCATCATAGGTCACGATACATTTTGGTCACCATTATATGTAGTTATCACTTTATGTATAGTAATTCCCCCATGAGCTCCTCTCACATGCTTGTAAGCACACGAACTAGATTCTTCGTGTAGATGATATCATACTCATCTATCCACCATTCTAATGGTGTCTCCCCACATTCAATGTTATCGCTCAAGGCCATTCACTCTCTATCCTAATTATTATTTTATGTGATCTATATAAAAAGTGTCAACTCCATAGAAATTGATATAAGAGGAATCTGCTCATGACTCTCCTAGAACACAATGTGAATATTATCTGGAAACATCATCATATTCCACTCAACACGAGACTCTTGAACTTCCTATGTCTGAGTTTTCTTGCTCAGATATATAGGCATAATGTTTCACTTCTTGTTTGTATATGCTAACTCAAAATCGAATGACATTTTATAATATATCCATCACCAATTTTTAAGATTGAAAGAACATTGTAAGAAGTCATACTTAAAACATTTAGTATCAGTTAACAAAATAAAATTCCCACCCAATAGATAGTTACTCCTACACGTCAAAGCATACCCCACCACTGCTAGCTCTAGGTTATGTGTATGGTTGTTCCATTTATGTGGCCTCAGTAACCATGACACATATGCCAAAAATCTATCCCCTTCTATAAACACACCTCTAATTCTAATCCCTAATGATTCACAATAAACAATATATTCCACACCATCTCTAGGTAGGATCAAAATTTGTGTGATTTCAATAGATTCTTTATCACATAGACGGCTTCGTCACAAGCCTCTGATCCTTGAAACATTATACCATTTTGGTCAAGCCGGGATGTTTTTATTCCCAATGGAATAACACTTAGATGAATCTCTTGTAATATTCAAGTAATCCATGAAATCATTGGATACTGAAAAAATTCCTGGGCTCCTCCAAATAAACCTCGGCTTTAACCTTATTTGTGTTCACCAAGAAACCTTCCTCCATGTGGATGTTCCCCAATATTTTGACACAGTCAATCCAAAACTGAGACATAGATGGATTGACTTATAGATGATATTTTCTTAGTGTACTCAAATGATGTCACTATATTTGGCATGATCATCATGATTCTTGTATTACTATATGATTTCATCAATGAATAGAACACCAAACAAATCTAGGTCTTGGTGGAAGATTCTATTCATGATGTCTATAAACACTACTGCTGTGTTTGTTAACCCAAAAGGAATTAGGACTAACTCATATAGGTCATACATATTTCTTTTCAAAATCCTCATTCTATAATATTTATCAACACTTAACTAATGATAACTTGATCATAAGTAAATTTTTGATAACACACAATCTCCATTAAATGGGTCAAATAGATCAACGATATGCAGAAGAGGGTTCCAGTTCATCATTTTCAACTTGTTCAACATCCAGTAATCGATGCACAATCATAATCTCTAGTTGTATTTATTTTTAAAAAAAACATAGGAAAACCCCAAGGTGATGTACTCAAACAGATAAATCCCTTATACATCAATTCATCCTATTGTGTCTTCAGTTCATGAAGCTCTCTAAGTGAAAACTTGTATGGTGTAATTGTTTAGGGATTATCACCTAGATTGATGTCAACAGTAAATTCCACATCTCTCATAGGTGGAATCCCTAATAAGTCTTCAGGATATATGTCCTAAAACCATTATAATAAAGGTGTAAGGATTTCATTATTTTTTCCTCCATCATCTAACTATTATGTAGAAACATGGGTTTTGATCTCTCCTAGTTTCTGAGTAACCATCACTGCTCATCCTTCTTGGATATCTCATACTACACGATGAATTCACTAGTCACCATTAAGAGACAAAAACGTCACTCCCCTATAGTAATAATCTATATGGGATAAGTATTCAACTTGTTATTCCATACCCATACGTTGGTTGAATCCTATCATATTGAGAATATAGAAGTCAAACAGATTTTTATATTCCCCATCCTCGAGAGAACATCCATCAGACAAGCATGTGTCTCTAGACCATAATCCCAAAAACGTATCTATAGTCATTATCCCACTTAGAGATTCCATTTCCATGCTCAAAACATTCAAGATATTTGAAGACATAAAGGAATGAGAGTTACTCGATTCAAATAAGGAACTAACTAATGTCGAATCTACTAAAATAGTACCTATCAATGTAGATAGTCTAGACTGACAATCCAAAAGTGTAGATATCACTGCATGAAACTGTCCTACCCCGCTTCCCTATGGCATAGTCAGAATCCTTAAGATACACTACTCTATTGATACAAGTACTCTTACCCTGAAGCTTCACATCTCCACCTCTCCCTCCTATTCCAGTAGAACTCCAGATTCCTGACTAATATGGTTTTCAATATCCTATTCCCATACCATGATTCTCCCTATCCATATTGTCACTAGTTGTATTCCCTGGGTTTTTGGAGAACCTATGTCCATATCCCATATTTGTACAGTGTCATTACTCAACTGGTGGTTGGGGAAAATACATCTGTAGATTCCCTATCCTAACATATTGGTGGAAATCCACCATGGTATGGTCTTCGGTAACAAACATGCCCCCTATATACTTTTCCTATAACTACTATAGTATAAAGTTCCATAATGATATCTCATTCATATAGAATAAGTACCTCTAGAAAATCCCCCATATACAACCTCTCCACCATTGTAATCCTCCCTTAGGATCCTGACATAAATGAGATCCTAATTTTCAACTTCTGTGAACTTGTTCATCAAGAAGATATTCACCCGGGACATAATCTCACACTTATGTTCATCGAGAAATCTTTTTGTTAATGTAGCATCATATACTTCCAATTATCGATAAAAACATATCTTTAAAGAGTCTGACATAGTCCATCAATAATGTATTTCACAGAGTCATCCGTATGAACTCAGCAGCTCTCTCCTACCTCAGTGTCTCTAGGTAAATGTTCTTAATGAACATTCTTGAATAGTTCTTCCATTATATAACTTCTAGGTTTCAATCCTACATCTAGATATCTATCTAACATTTTTCTTGACAACCCAACACGTAATAAACCATTTTGAATCTCATCTCAAAGGGTGTCTCGAGGTTGTCATGTATTGTCTTTAAATACTCAATAAATAACTCAACCCTCTCAGGTCCACCCTATCTAGTAAAAGACAGAGGGTGATGCAACATAAAATCCCTCACCAGAACATATATGATTTCTATATGCCTCATTGGGTCTCTTTCAATCATTTTCATGAAATGAGTGATGTTCTCTCGAAACCATTCTCATAATTCCTCCCCTAGAATTATTGGTTCCTTGGGATCCACTACTAAAGGATAATCAATAGCCTTGTCCTCTAGTCATATTCTCAAAAAGTGTTGTCATGGAGGTATATCTCTATAATTCCAAAGACATTCCTTAGGACTCAAAACATAAATTTTTTCCCATTTAAGATAAACGAAAATCACAACAATCCACAACATTTCTTTTCACCATTCCTCAACATGCAGTCAAAATAGAGGCACTATTATAAACCTTGACCATCTTACACCTATGTTCTGGTTTGAAAGGGTAGACACATTATCATTAATCATGTATCTCATTTAGACACATAGTCATTCTTATTTTCATCATTTTAAAATTCTCTAATTCATATTTTTCACATTTTTTCAATTCAATTACACAAGAAAGGAAAAAAATTCTAGTTCAAAAACTTACCCAAAATTATTTTACAAAGCATGCCTAAAATGATGCATGTCAAAAAATATTCATGAACTTATAAGAAGATTATTGCAGACTCAACTGTCATTCCATTCTAGGCCAGCAATCAATTCTGAAAATTAAAAACAAAAAATTTCATAGTATAAAATAAGTGTGTCATCCATGGTGAAATAGTATTCCACTATAACATAAAAAACAAAAACAACAATCACACTATGAGTACTTAAGTTTTCAACCATACATAGGTTTGTAAGTCCCTTGAATGATTCCATTAACAAGACCATGAATTCACCTGATCTCAGGTATACCATTACAAAATAGTATAAAGAAAGAAGAAGAAAATAACACTTGTTTGATATCACATTGTAACATCCCGGCCAGGGAGACACACATTGGTACCCCATTCTAGACTGCCACATGGTCTCAGGTTTTCTTACCCATATGCTAGAGTATGCTGACTAGTAGTGAGGGTTTGGTAAGACAGCTATGGGGAATCTATACAATATTTTATTAGAGTAAACCACAAGTGTAAGTAAAAAAAGAGTATGATTATATAATTCTATATAAAAAATATATCATAATTAATAATATAGGAACATAAGAAATTCATTAAAGCTTTAAACAATCCATTCCAAAGAATGTTGAAAGTGCCAATATGTAAAGACCCAATAACAATAAATAATCTGATATATCCAAAGTGGGACCTTAACCACATCTAGTTCCATCATCCATGCTTTATCATGATTGGTCATCTTAGACAGGGAATTTTCCATTAACCACTCATGCAACCGTGTAATCTATTTTGGTACCGATTTGGCAGCACATGTAGGGTGAGATTACAACTTAGTAGGCCACCATAAATGGTTTCTAAAAAATCCATTCAATAATATTTTTTATTTTTGTAATTAATAAATAATTAAATAAAAAAATTCCATTTAATTAGTTAATCATTATTTAACAACATTTTCATCTTGGTTCCCTTGGACACATGATCCACAATAACTTCTTTGGCCCTCATAAGAGTCTTAACCATCCTCAAGGGATATCAAAAATATTAATTTCCATGTTACCTTTCAATATCAATATTATATATATATATAATTTATCAAATATATAAAACATGTAAATCAGATAGGCATGAGTAATGTTCACTAGGAGTTCTATCATCAAGGGTATAATGTGGGTAATACGAAATGAATCATAAATTATTCTGAGGAGAAACCGGAAATCAATCGTGGTCTTTTCCATTGAAGGCTCACATATTTCTTCAAAATACAAATACAAACTCACATAATCATATTCATTAAATAATCACATGATTCATCAAAAAAAATCTCACACAGTCTTCTTCAGTGAAGGCTCACACGGTCCTTTGGAAAATTGTAATAGAAGCTCCTACGATCTTCCCAGTTTATCCCTTTATCACAACCTAGTTATCTTATATCTACTCTATTCCAATATAATCATAACCAATAGCCTTTTCACTAATAATTACATAAATTAAATCACAATTAATTAGTCTTGTCCAAATCCTTTAATGAATTCAAAAATTAATTATCCATGAAAAAACTATAATGGAAGGGACCTATGTTGTCTATTACATTGTCAAAATCCAGTGCTTGGGTTGTTTTTAGAGGTAATGGTTGCCCATTTCATGAGTTTTCCAAACATCCTGTATTTTCATCGGTGAGTTGGGTGTTAGTGGGTTGCGTTGGTAGCTCAGCATCAGTAGGTTAGTATTGGTAGCTCAACATAGGTAGGCTAGGATTTGTAGCTTAGCGTTGATGACTCATGGATTTGGTAGCTCAACATTAGCGAATCAGGGAATTATTAGATCGTGGGGATGGTAGGTCAAGGCATTGGTTGGTCGAGGAATTGATACGTTGAGTCCTCAGTAGGTCAAGACTTTGGTTGGTCAAGGCCACAGGAGGTTGAGTCTTTTGTGGGTCAAGGCATCTGTAGGTCAAGCATCGATAGTTCAAGCATCAGTGATTGGTTATGGTGAGTGGGTTTAGTGAGTTAGGCGTTAGTGATTCAGGTCAGTGACTCACTGTCATCATGCCACATTGATGTGTTGGTGTCGGTGGATCACCAATTGGTGACTCACCCATCAATGTGTCATTTCCATCCTTCCATAATTTTTTTCTAGTTTAACTCTTCTTACATTTCATTTGATGTTAAATGAGTTAAGTGAAATATTTGATGACTTATGGGGACATTTCAAATGATATTTATCTCATATAAATCTGAAAATCCCTTTGACATCTTAAAAAATTTATTCCAGATCGTGATCAAATATTAATGATATTTGAATCATTTTCCCCCATATATTAAGATCTATCATTTCTAAATTCAACATCCCTTCTTCCATTAAACCCTTTTAATTTATCATGGTGCACTGAGAACCCTTCTTCCTAGAGGAGTCATGTGACTATGAAATAAGTATTTGGGTTTTCCCTAGATTCTATCCTATTCTCGCATGACCCCCCTCCGTTTTGGTGTTGGAATAATTGTTGATCATCTCTTGTTTCCAAGTAGGAATTCCTTCTTCTCTCTTTATTTTGTGCATCATGTGGGGTGGGTGTGCATCTATCCCCTCAGGAATATGGTTGAAACAAATTTAAAAAAGACGGTAATAAGTAATACATGATGATATGGGAGTACTATGGTGATGATCTATTTGTTTTATATGTTATCTTTGATCCATATCATGTTTTGTGATGGTTGTGTTCTTATAAAAATGATGGTCATTGCTGGTTTCTATTTGTGCACCTATAAGATTTTGTGATCACATCTAAATGAATTGGAATTTGGTTAATCACATATATTAGGTTCAATAAATGGATTCCCCTAGATCAAACATTTTTTATGCTAACCCTTATTTTATCAACAGAATTTAAAGAACGAGTTGTATTAAATCAGTGTAATCCTTGCTTTTTGGTGTGGTTTTGTGATGTGTGTGGTTCTGTTCGGCCTTGCGTCAATATAGTTCATGTGGTGTTATGATTTGGAGGGTGGTTGTGAGTATGGGTTGGTATGATTGGTGTAATGTTATCTCAAGAAGAGGGATTGGCTTATTGTTTAATGGATGGACATGTTATGCAGTGGGATTGCATCTGGTTAGTGGTTGGGTAGTGGGGTTGTAGGACTCGGTTGTTTCATGTTCATGTTTATGGATGTGATGGGTGTGATGTTGTTAAATAGTGGGGCTGCTGAGTGGGGTTGTCATGAGGTGTGTTTGGGGTTTTATTGTTGAGATGAAAGACATGGTGGCATGGAATTAAAGAATGATGCTGGTAGTTTTTGAACCGGTGTTTAGGAAAAGGGAGAGCATTTGGGGACTGCAAGCTGGGTGAGTTCTGTTTTGCTGAGTGTAGTATAAGGAAACAACAATAAAACATTACTTAATCATGAATATTAGTCAAGAAAATACATTTTTACACATTTAGGATCTTTTGGGTTTAAATATTTAGGTAATTAGGATATAAAACATACATAACATCTCATCATCATACATGTGGATACTATTAAAACAATATCCATTTTTTCCAAATAAAAACCCTTTCAAACAAAACATAATCTCTTTGAAAAATCATCAGGGAATTTAAATTGACTTCCTTAATTCTATTACAAATACTTATAGCCTATGAAAACATTTAAAAACATGGGATGATCACAAAAATCATAGTAAGGGATATAAGGAAAGAAATAGTTAGTCAGGTGATAACATAAAAACCAAAAAAACCAATTTCATAAACACACATTAATGTTCATAGAAACATCATGTATGTTACTTGGGAAATATTTACCATATCAATATTACATCAAACCTTACAAAAGGAACAAACATTTGGTTAACATTCATCTCTAGAGTACACAAAGCATTAGAGAGCTATGATGGGGCTCACACATCATATCTTGAGCTACTATGGGCTCAACACAACAAATTGTGAGATTTAAAGGGGATAAATATTCATATCTTGATCTATAATGGGATCAACCAAAAATATATAATTTCTATGTAACAAATCAGGAATTAAACACTTAATAACTCATTTACACCCTTGAGAAATACACATTCACTTTTCAAAATACATTTTTTCGTAAAAATCACTCTTAGAACATAAACACTACAAACACAAAATAATGAAATCTTATTTTTTTTTTAAAACTATAAAAAATATAATATAGAAACTATAGTATTTAAACTTTATGAAATCAAAAGAGAATACTCATGACATAAAAAATAACAATCTCTTTTGATTACATAAAGGAGACATATAAAAGGATTTTAATAGGAAAGTCTTTTACAAATGCCATATCATTTAATAGGGAGTTGATTAAATGAAAGGAATATGTATATATACTATAAATAGAAATAATATTACCTAAAATAATAATATAAAATTTCATGAATCCTCTTCTCAGGATAAAAAACATTGATGTTTAATGTAACCCAAAGAGTTGAATTGGGTTTTAGAATTCACATACAAAAGTTTGGCATGGTATCTGGTGTTCCTAGGAGGGATTAATGAGATAAAAATGGGTATCTCATCATTAATAAATAATTACATATGTATGGGGGAGGTGGAAAAATATTCCCAATATTTTTGAATTAAAATAAAAAGATCAAAACATAGAGGATATTCATGAGTAAAATTGAGAAGGAGAGGATCCCTTACCTCGGGTTTGACTTCCCTCAAATGCATTTAAACCTCATATTTGAATGTTAAAATAGTGTTATTAATATTTAAAAATTATAATATTCTTGTTTATAACACCTTTCTTGGTTATTTTATTACATAATTCCACCCATTCATTTATAATATTTAGTTAATTCCATTGTTTTTGGGTGCGTTCTTCACATGGTTTTTAGGATCCGTTTATGATGGATATTCATGCCGATTGGAAGTGAAACTCCATAATTTTAATGGATTGGAATTTAAATATTTCAAGAATCTTAAATTATACCATTTATCATTTCTAATTATGATAATAGTATGATTAATAAGTTAAAACATTATTGATATTTGTTTAGGTCATTTTGGTGATTCTTCAATCATAATGAACTCATTTTGTTTTATAAATTAATATCATGTGTTAAAAATGATCCCATAACCTTATATAAGACTTAATACATAAACTGTAACATATTTCATCCTTAAAAATGGTTTCATGAATAGTCTGTAATGAACTAAAATGAATTAAAATCACATCGTCCATGATGTCCGTAAATCGACACATCACAAATGGTGTATTAATTTGAAGAATAAGTGGGAGAGGAGAAGAAGAATAATGGTGAATATTCCAAAAACATAATGAAATATAGAATATGTAAGATACTAGATTATTCATGCTTCTTTTATAAGGTTTGGTTAGGGAAGAAGAAGAATGGAAAATAAAATTAAAATAAAAGAAAAACAAAAGAGTATGTTTACCTCTTGATCTCTTCTCCTTGAGAACCTTCTTAAGGACCTTGGTTTTAGCCTTTTGATGAGACCAGTAGGTCATATAAGTGGGGAAGGGGATTTATAGGATTATTTTTCAGAACTTAGGTATGTATGAAGGCTTTAGTGGTGTGGGAGTAATAAGCAGAAATGGGTGGTATTTATAGTGGAGGATAGGAGGATTTTTCCTTTATTTTAATAAATAGTTTAATATTATTGCTCAAGACTATGAATAGTTTTAATTCGTTTGAAAAAAAATATTAAAGGGAGAAATTAAGTTTGAAATATGTATTATTAAATCATCCATGATGTAAAAAATAGTTTAATTAACAGATAATATATATATATACACTATTTTACCATATTTCACTATTCATAATTTGTTTTAGAATTTTTTGAAAAATCCAAAAAGAAAATCACCCTAAACATTTTTCAGTATGTATATTTCAAAAATAAACACTATTTTTTAAATAATTTTCTAAATTTTATACATTCAATTTTTAAATAAAATAATATTTTAATTCAAATATAACGATTCTAAACCATTTATTTACATATTCCAATATATTGGTATATCCTAATGTCAATTAAATATTATATGTATACTATCATAGGTGATGTTACATTTCAAAATTCTATGTAACTATTCATAAGAGTAACTGTAATATTCATAAGGGTATGTTACTATTCACCAAAAATTAAGTAGGTCTTATTAGACTCTAAATAAATTCCTGATCGCAAACGTGTATGTCTGTTTTTCGAAATTAAAAATGTAGAAGTGGAGAAATTTTGTTTGAAGGAGTGTTATAACTATCTACTTAAAAACAATTTTCATAAATTTCAATTTATTTTTTTAATACCTTGGGGTGTTAAATTATCCCCACTTTCTGGAAATTATATCATCGCAATTTTATTTAATTATTAAAAATGGGAGGGTACATTTCCATCGTATCATTTTAAGATTCCCATATTGCTTCTTAAACTATATGGGTTCTCCACAAAACCATTACATGGTTGATTAACTTATTCTGTAATACTTTCACTATACGATCAAGATTCAGAATAGGTTTCTCTTCATAAGAAATGTTCTCTTCTAGCTGAACTATCTTTGGGCTCAAAATAGGAGATGAATCTTGAACATAATTTCTCAAAAACAAAATATGAACAAAACATTGTAACTAAGACATACACGGAGGCAAAGCTACATGGTAGGAGACTTGTCCAACATTCCCCAGAACATCATAAGGTCTAATAAAATGTGTACTCATCTTAATTTTCTTACAAATACGCATAACACTTTTTAATGGTGAGATTCTAAGAAAAAAATGATCACCTATATCAAAAGAAAATTCCTTTATCATGTTTTCTACATAACCATTCTTCATGCTTCGAGCAATCCTAAAGTGTTGCTGGATCATCATAAATTTCTCATCCCCTTACTCTACTAATTATAGTCACATCAAATTATTTTCCCCAACATCATCCCAAAAAGATAAGGTTCTACACTCCATCCCATTAAATTCAATGAAATGTGTAATATGTATTCTGTAATGAAAACTCTTTTTATATGAAAACTCAACTATAGAATGGTGCTGATCCTGGATTCCCTAGTAGTCCATTTATCAAGCTCAAATCATATCCTCCAAATTTTGAAAAAAATTTCCGGACAGCCCATATGATTGTGGAAGAAAAGATGTAATAAATTTTAATTATATGACCAATGGAATTAGAAGTACCTTCCAAAAGATTGAAGTGAACATGGGATCCCAGTCAGATAAAATTTAAAGAGGTACTCCATGTAACCTAAAAATATTTTTGAGGTACAGTCACAAAAGAAGATCTGAAGACATTTTATCTCAAATATAAATAAAATGTTCATATTTAGTCACTAGATCAAAAATAACCCAAATTTCATTATTACCTCAAGATGTCTTTGGTAGTCCCACAATGTAGTCCATTGATGTATTTTTCCATTTCCAATGTGGTACTATAAAAGGATGAAGAATCTCTTTCGGTAACTACCACATTGCTTTATCCTATTGAAATGTCAAACATTTCATGTTAAAATAATAAATATACCTTTTCATTCCATTCCACCAGTAATACTCTTGATGGCGTCTTTACATGTGAATACTGTGAGGACGAACTGAACATTGAAAACTATGAGCTTCACACAACAGTTCTTTCTTAAACTGAGAATCACAAGGTACACACAATCTTTTTCCAAACATTAATACACAATCATTATAAAGGATAAATTCAAAAAACATACCCATTTTAACCAATTCTACCTTTCTCTATAGCTCTCCATCTACCTTCTGTGATTAATTAACTCTGTCTGAAAAAGATTATAGCACTAAAAGTGGAAACAAAATTGAGAAAATTAATGTAGTTACAACTACCAAGACAATTTTTATCAATTCACTTACCAAAGTATCATGTTCTAAATGTATCATGGTTAATGTTTCATTACTCTTCTAACTCAATGCATCAGCCACTCAATTCTCTTTCCCAATATGGTATTCAATCATTCAATAATAATCCATATTTAGTTGTAGACATCTTCTCTGGCCCATTTTTATTTCTTTCTGAGTAAATATATACTTCATGATTTTATGGTCGGTATATATTTCACATGTTACTCCATAGAGAAAATGCCTTTAAATTATCAAAGTAAAAAATCATAGATGAGAATTCCATATAATTTGTGGGATATTTTTTCACAGAAGGTTTTATTTTTTCTTGATGCATAAGTAATTAACTAATCATTATGCATCAAAACACAAATAATTCCCTTCAATGAATCATCATGGTAGATGAAAAACAATCCATTTTGGGAAGGAAAGTAAAAACTATATCATTCACCTATCCCTTATTTAGTTCCTAAAAAAACAACACATTCATCTATACAAAAAAATTTATGAATTTTTGTGTTAACTTAGTTTGTGGATAGATAAATGTGATTTTTTTAACAAATGGTCAATAATAGTCTGCTAATCCAAGAAAATGACGAATCACTATAACATTTTTAGGTATTGACCATTCATCAACCACTTTTGTTTTGGACCTATTAATTATTATTCAATAAATATTTAAAATGTTCCCACAAAAAAATCTATTTCAAAAAAAAATCACAGTTTCTTAATTTGCTATACAATTTATTTTTTTACTATTTGAAAAAACAAGCCTTAGATGTTTTTATGCTCCTATTCGCTACTATAGTATAATATAAAGTTATCAATAAACACTAAAAAAACATATCCAAGAACCCATTAAATATAATATTCATAAGATCCTTGAATACAGAAGGTGTATGAGTTATTCCAAAAGGCCTAACTACAAATTCATAATAACCATATCATATACAGAATACAGTCTTTGAGTCGTCTTTATCCGTTACATTCAACTGATTGTACCTCGTCCTTAGGTCAACCATTGAAAAATATTGTGCTCCTTGGAGATGATCAAACCAATCATCAATATGAGGAAACATATACTTATTTTTAGTAGTATTGTTATTCAAGGCACTATAATCAATGAAAATACTCATTGAACCGTCTTTTTTTAAAAACCAATACAGGAGTACCCCATGGCATTGTTTTAGGTAAGATGAATCCGTTATCAAATAATTCCTGCAACTGCTTTTTTAATTCTAGATGTTCCCTTTGATATATTTGATAAGGGGTTTTAGTAATTTGCGTAGCATGAGGAACTATGTCAATAGTTAACTGAACCACTTGATTAGGAATAACACCAAACAAATCATCATAGAAAACATATAGTTATTCATTTAACACCGGTACATCATTAATTTGGATGGTTCCTATTACATCAAAAATATGAGAAATATAACAATAATTTCCATCTTTTATCAGTTTCATAGATTCCTAATATGTTGTCAATGGTATGGGTTTATTCTTGTAAACAAACAAAATTTTTTCTAAAAAACAACTTATTTTTCTCTGTAGTATATCATAGCATGAAAAAAAGAAAGTCTGTCCATACCCAGAATAACATCAAACTCTACTAGAGGAAAAACAATAATTTTTAAAGGTAAACTCTTTCCACAGAAAATGATAGGTAGATTCTTATAATTTATTTTATCTAAATTATTTCCTCTAGTTGCTTTTACCTGGAGTTTTAGTTTCATTTCAAGAGGTGGAATTCCAAATTTTTTTTTAAAATTTCATAAAATGAAAGAATTTTTAGAACCTGAATCAAACCAAACATTTTAAAAATCTGTAAAAACAAGAAATACAATTGATAAAACCTCATTTTATAGCTCAAAATATACTGAAGTTATTTCAAAGGATTTTTCCACAACATTATTCTTCCAATCTTGTTGAATTCTATCCCGAGTGACTAGATTCGGAAAAACAATAGCAAAATAAACCAATTCCTTATAGTTAAAGCATCTCACCATCATCTTCTAATTAATTTTTGAATCATTTTCCATTCACTCATGAGACTTGTGTCAAAACATAATACTTTGGTATCATTTCTCATAACTCTCTAAACATTCCCCATGATACCTTTTACCACACTTTTCATGAGAAGGGAAATTGATTTTCATACCGCCAAATTTATTTGACCAATCCATCCCCATAGACTACCAACCTAACCACTTCTTATTCTTGTCATCACGAGTCACATACATGTAAGAAAACTCCATCTTAACTTTTTTTTAGCATAATGAACATGTTTCTCATATATTTTAAACTCTAATTAAGCAAAATATCTTTGTAAAAATGGTTTCAACCAAAAGAAAAAACTATTAATTTTACTATCAAAATCCTGTGTAAATTTTGGTACATACCTGTCCAGTCTTGTAAAATTGGATTCATATGCTTCCACTAAATCATCATCTTTCTGATTCCGTACCAAAAATTGGTTCTCTATTCTGAGTTGAACATTTTTAGGAAAATATTTTTCTAGAAAAAGACACTTAAAATCATCACAATCTAGATTTTCATGATTATATCTTTCACTTGTCTTCTTAACCAAATTCCACCATATTTTGGCTTCACCATACAAAAGATAAATCTCTAGTATTACCTTTTGATGTTTCGAACATCCCATGATGTCAAATATATTTTCCATTGAATTAATCCTCCCTTAGGCTATCCCTGGATCTGCAATTCCACTAAAAGATGAAGGATTTTTCCTTATAAAATGCTCTAAAAAAATACATGTTTCTTTTATGTAGATCATGTTCATATCTATTATAGATACCACCACCATTTATATAATGAGCTAAAAATTCTATTTCTATCAAAAACTTCTCGGTTCTGATTCCCACTGTTCTAGGCTGAAATTTCGGGCATACATAATCTTATTGGTGCCTTTCTACTTCAGCTTCCCTATTTATTCTATGGAAAACCACTCTGAACAAACATATCTTAGATTTAGGAACATGGTAATATTTAAATTCTTTAACATTTCAAATTAATCAAAGATTGAAAATAATTAATGGTAATATATTAACATCATCGTAACTCTTAAAGTTATATAAACAATAATTTGATACCAAATATAAGTATTCATCCTTAAAACATTAATTAATCTAGATTTTTAGTCAAGAAAATACATTATTACATGTTTAGGATCATTTTGGGTAAGGGGTTTCATGTAATTAGGACATAAAACATACATACCATCTCATAATCATAAATGTTGATACTATTTAAACAATATCCATTTTTTCAAAACATATAACATTTCAAATAAATCATAATCACTTTCAAAAATCTTTAAGGCATTTAAATTGTATTCCTTCTTTATCATACACATCTTTATAGAAAGTGAAATTGTTTTAAAAACATTGGATGATCTCAAAAATCCCAGTAAGGGACATAAAAAACTTGTTAGTAAAGTGATAACATAAAACCAAATATAAACCTTTTCATAAAAACATGTTATCTTTCATAGAAATACCATTTAGTTTCCCTGGGACATATTTAACATATCACACTTGCATTCACCCTTACACAGGGAATATCCTTTTGGTCAACTTCCATCACTGGAGTACCCAATGCAATAGAGATCTATAATGGTTCTCAACCATCATATCATGTTCCATAATGGGATCAACCCTACATAATTAATTTCCAAGGAACATATCATGAATGAAACAATTCATAACTCAATTACACCCTTGAGAAAAACACATTCACATTTCAAAATACCATTTTTTGTAAAAATAACTCTTAGAACATAAACACTACACACACAAAATAATGAAAATGTATTATTAAAAAATAACTATAAAAAATATAAGGGAGACACTATAGTTTTAAAACATCATGAAATCAGATGATAATACTCATGACATAAAAAAGAACAATCTCTTGGGATTTCATAAAGGAGACATCCAAAAGGTTTTTAACAGGAAAGTCTTTTACAAATACAAAAACATTTAAGAGGGAATTAATTAAATGAGTTTAATATGTATATATAATGTCAATACACATAATAAATATAATATAACCAAATTAAATTTCATTAATCCTCTTATCATGATATAAAACCTTTGAAATTGAAAGTTAACCCAAAGAATGGAAATTTGGTTTAGAATTCACTTATGAAATTTCAGCATGATATATGGTGTACATGGGAGGGCTTAATGAGAGACAAAGGGGTATCTCATAATTAATACATAATAAGGGTGGTATGGGGGATGTTATAAAATATACCCCATCCTTAGTAATTATATATAAAATAACACAACATAGAGGAGATTATTGAATAAAATTGAGAACGGGAGGATCCTTTACATTGGTTTTGAATTTCCCCAAAAGTGTTTAAACCATATGTGTGAAAGTTAAAATAGTGTTAATTAAATTTTAAAAAAACATATTTATGTTTATAAGAATTTTGGTGATCATTTTATAACCTCATTCCACCCATTCATTAATAATATTTTGTTAATTCCTTTCTTTTCGGTTGTGTTCTTCAACTGGTTTCCATAATCGGTTCATTATGGATATTAATGCCTATTGGAAGTTAAAATCCAGAATTATACTCAACTATTATTCACATATTTCCATAACCCTAAATTATTCCATTTTTCATTTATAATTTTAACATGTGGATGATTCAGAATATAAAACATTACTGAAATTTGTTTAGTTTAATTTGGCGATTCATCAGTCATGGTGAACTCGTTTTGTTATATAAAATTATAATATGTGTAAATAATGATTCCATAACCTATTATAAGATATAATATCTAAATTATAATCTGGTTAATCCATAAAAATAGTTTCATGACCAGTCTTGAATGAAGTAAAATAAATTTAAATCACATCATCCACGACGTTGGTAAATAGACACATCCCCGATGGTGTTTTAATTTCAAGAATAAGTGGGAGATGACAAGAATTTTAATGGTTAATCTTCCATAAACCTGAATAAATCAAGAATATTTAATATACTAGATCATTCATGCCTCTTGGGTAAGGGGAGGTTAGGAAATTAGAATAATTGAAATGAAAATGAAAAGAAAATAAAGAAAACAAAAGAGAATATTTACCTATGGATCTCTTCTCCTTGAGACCCTTCTTATGGCCCTTGGATTTAGACCATTGGATAGATAAATAGGTCATGGACGTGGGGAAGAGGAATTAGAAGAGTATTTGTGGGAACATAGGTTAGGCTCGAGGATTGAGAGTTGTGGGAGGAAGAGGGAGAAATGGGTGGTATTTACAGTGGAGGATAGGAGGAGTTTTCCCTTATTTTGATCGTTAGATTTATATAATTGATCCACACTATGATTATTCTTAATTATTGTTAAAAAAATAGTAATGATATCATGTGTGTTCAATCCAAGTGTTCTTAAGTCATCCAGGATGTTTGTAATTGATAATTTATTTATACGGTATTTTACCGTATTTTACTATTCATCAAACATTCATGTATTTCAGAAACATCCCAAAAAATCATCCTAACCATTTTCTGATGTGTAGAATTCAAAAATGAACTCTATTTTTTAAAATTAATTTTCCAAATATTATTAATTTATTTTTTTTAAATAATATTTTATTCCAAAAATAAACATTTTTAAAATTTTTTTACATATCCAAAGATATGGGTATATCATAACTTCAATTAAATATTACATCTATATATCATAAGTGATATTACTATTCACAAGGGTAAGGTACTATTCATAATAGTAACATTACTAATCATAAAGGTATGTTACTAATCACCCAAAAATGAAATTGGTCTTATCAAATGCTAAATAACTTACTGATTGCAATTGTGTATGCCCGTTTTTTCAAAATTCAAAACATAGAAGTGAAACAATTATGTTTAACCAGTGTTTCTAAATATCTACTTAAAAATTGTTTCATTCATTTCAATTTTTTTAAACCCACGTGGTGTTACATGTAGTGCTTCTCATATAGCGGGGCTGCCAATGATTGTTTTGGATGGGTGATTTTGAAGAAGTATGGTCTTACCTTGAGTGGTCCTTTTGCTCAAAGTTTCAAGGGGCCATTATTTTATAGATGGGTGCTATAATTTATTGTTTTACCATATCCATTATTACCTTGATTGGATTTGGAATTGGTTGGTATGGCTGTTTTTCCTTATAACATTTGTAGTGTTTGGTTTTTTTCTAGGTAGGTATGGTATAAAAAAATAATTCAATTGATAATGAAGAATGAAAATTGGTTAAATTAATTGTTTGGGATTATGTTTCAAGTTGTGTCTTCTAGTGGAGTGGTGTTCATTTATCGAATTGGTAAGTGACTGTTGTTTGTTTTGATACATTCATTTTGAGGTGGGGGGATTTTTGTGTGGTCTGGTTGTTGTTCTGAGAGCCCACAGGTCAGGCTAAGTGTCTGTTACATATATATATATACATTTAGTTCTTTTTCATGTCTATATACACCGTTACTTTGTTGAGCACTACATGCTGAAGACCCCCATTGTTATGGGGGAGGTTTTCCATTCCCAAACTCCCAATGGGAGTATAGATGGCTAGTTATTGGATATTACATGATCACCATTATAGGAATTCGATGACCTATAATCTTTAGGAAGTTTTCAGTGTGGTTGTGATACCAGGGTGTCTGCAGGCCAGGTGTTCCTCCCAAGTGTCTTTGGGATGAGTTGTTTTGTGATTCTCATGTGTCTTCAGGTTGGTGTTGAGGTTTATGTCCCAAGTCTATGTTGGGGAGATGTGATGTGGTATGTATACTAGGTATTTCTGGACACATTGTGATAGTGGGGCTTGTGGAAGATTGTGGTAGCATCCAGACATTCTCTATTAGGTATGATCAGTTAACCAGTGGGATGTGGTCCGGGGTAACCAAATATCGATATTCATACTCATTTATTTTAGTTGACTATCATTATTTGTTGAGCGTGTTGTGGTGATGTTGGGGTGGATAGTATACCTTATTATGTTTTTTTGAGTTTCAACTATTTTTTCACTAAAAAATTCGTATGCTTCTCCCACGTCTACACGAGTGACTTTGGTTTTTCTCTACTGAGTATATTTGTATGATCATCCTACGTATATAAAAGAAAATTCATGTTTGCGGGGATATTATAATGATCGTGATGGAATTTTCAATATTTTATGGTGGGGAAGGATTATGTTTCTCTACTTAGATTTATTTTTGTACTTGGTAGTTTTCTTTTTATCTCAGGGAGTTTTACATTAATCATGCATATGGGATGGATTTTGGTTTCATTATATATATCTATGAACTTGTGTTGTTTGATGATGATTCATATTATATCCCAAACATGGATACTATAATAAGGGTATTTCCTCCCATTTTTTTGTGTTTTAAATACCGTTAGTGCAAGCTGCTACCTCATGGCCTATTAGAGGGGGGACTCGGGGGGTCATTATTGCACCTTCATCTTGATGAAGGAAGGGAGATACATATTTCTATCCCTTACCTCATCTTGAAGAATACAGTTTATGACATAATGGTATTAGAGAAGACAATTGAGAGATAAAATGGAGTATGGATTTAGGCACAATGACGATTGCATGGGTTAGTAGGGAAACGATGTTAGGTGATCTTGGTGTGTGACATAAGACAGTGATGACTGGAATGGACATCAGATTTTATGGGCCCCTGTGATCTGATATAAGGACTCTGAGAATAAGAAACTACCATGTGAGCCTAAATCTTTGATGGTGTAAAGACCATTGGAATTTTACATCCATCATGATGACTTGTGTTCTTGTTTTTTTGGGAATTTTTTAGAAATTAAAATAATCAATGAGTTAAAATGAATTCTAAATTAATTTTATACTATTTGGTGTTAGGAATTCCATATTTATATTTTAGTAATGGAACTCAGTCATCGTCTACAAGTGGGTTACGTAGTAGTGGCTTAGCAATCCAATCTGTTTGATCAGTAGAGGGTTGATATAGGGGAGGATGAAATTTCATGGTAGAGGATGCCTTGTTCTTTTCAACAATAGACTCTAGGAATGTATGAGGGAAGTGTCTCAAACATAGCAATTGAGAGTTGCATTGAGGAGTTGGTGATCCCTTTCATCTTGATCTTGGCTCCGATAGAGTAATGTGTTCCCCCAATAAGTTATCTAGATGAGGGGAGAATCATGTCTGTGTTGGATGGTTTACATCTGGGAGAGGATGGAGACTGATATTCTCTTGGCTAACATTGAGAAGGATTTTTGGGAATAACTCATTTATTCGACCACGGAGACTGAAAAATGACATGAGATACTAACCCTCCAATAGGGGATTATGTCGGTACAGGATTTGGGGATCAAGTTCAAGGATCTCCTTTTCTTTTCTCTAGATCCCTTTCTAGATGAGGATTCTCAAGAGAGACATTTAGAGGAGAATTGTATCCTTCCCTCCAGTATAGGGTTACTCCCTTTTATATACCTATATACTAAGATGTTTAGAATAAGGATGATGTTTTGGAAAGGATGCACTCACTTGGAGGTTTACAAAGAGAAGGGATCCAGTTGTGTTCAAAAAATAGAGAAAGTGGTTAGTAGTAGGTCTCCTGTGTTATGAACTTCTAGTTTTCAACTAGTGGGGAGTCGGCCCCAGCAGTTTCAGTTCCGAAATTCTGGTCCTCATCCTTTTCTTGTAGGCATTTTACTGAAGTTTTTCTCTTATGTGGGCCACGTCAACCATTAAATTCAGTTCCCAGTTTGAACTCATTGTAGGGGTGGTGGGAAAGCCCAGCACTTGCCTCCAAAGTAGTTCCCTGCCTGGCAGTTTCAGAAGCTGGGACAACATGCTAACACTCCACCATGGGGAGAAAGAGTAGGGAGAGTCCAACCTTAAGGCATTCGATAGGGACCTATACCTTAGAAGGGTTAGGTTGGCAGATAAAATTATATTGTTAGAGGATCTATGCATGGTCAGTTTCACACCACAGTGGCAGAATATATGGTAGGGTTGTAGATCATTTGATGTACGATCAGTTTGTTCAGTACTCTTTTTTGCACTATGTTTGGTTCATGAGCTCTATACTTCTTTGTGTCACCCAGTATATCCCATTTTCTGGGGTTAGTAATATATATAATTTCTATCCCCTGATGTTGAGTACACCATCTGGATATCTGACCGTCTTGTTTAATGTTTACTCAGTATGTAGACTGATTATAGGGTTACATCAGTCCAGTGGATATCTCTTTCTTCTATAGATGCAGCAGTACAGTTTTATCCTTGTAATAAACTTGTTTTACCCTATTTGTGTTGTTATCAATTGCTTCTGGATAGGATTCATGTTCTCAAACATGGGTGGCTAGTGTGTAGCTTTAGTTGGCAAGCAGAGGGGTCAGATGGGCAGTTGGTGTGTGGATGATTTTGTTTCTTTATTGGATGAGCTATTAGTGGAATCTGTGGATGATGAGATGGTGGAGGTATCAAGAGTTGTCAAGTATTTCATCAATGTTTTCCTTTAATAGGTTGTGACTCTACCCCCATGACGTGACGTTGAGTTTGGGATAGACATATAACCCGAAGCTAGTATGATTTTGATTACTCGTTATATGATGTAATCTTTTAAAATATCGGAGTTGTGGATCCAGATTGATTATTTGATGAGGAAGGGAATTATCCGGGCTAGTTTTCCTATATAGGGTTCTCTATTCGTGTTTTATAAGAAGGATTGTGGTGGTCTAATGCTATGTATAGACCACGAGAGGCTGAATAATGCAAGTGTCAAGAACCGCTACCCTATCCTGAGGATAGAGGATCTTTTTGACCATATAAAATAATAAAGATGGATTTCTATAAAAAATATATTATAATGATATCACCATATTAGTGGGAATAATTTTGATATCCTGAATAATTCTTTCCGGTGAAGGTATTGGTCCTTCTCATTCATTCCTATGCCTCTCAGTGTTATCAATTCAATGACCATGTTCGCAGGGCTTATGAACTCTTTCTTTATTGATTTTCTGGACCAGTTCATCATCGTATTCATCGATGAACTCTGGATATACTTTTAGTCATAGGAGGAGAATATCGAGCATCTCATTGAAGTTCTACTAGTCCTTCCTCACTATGAGCATCACGGAAATCTATCAAAGTGCATGTTTTATACATGGGAGGACCACTTCCTTGGGCATGTGTTGCCACAGTATGGTGTAATAGTGGATCCATTGATGTTTCACGTATTTTATTCTTTGGATTCACCCATGAATGTGGTAGTGGTTCATAGTTTTCTTGATTATAAGGCTATTAGATATTCTTACCTTATTTATTTTATGTAGCTACCATGTTGACGTTGCTGATCAGAAAAGGCAATGCTTTTGTGTGAAGTTATCAGTTCAAGTCAGTGTTCTGTTATCTAAAGAGGAATTTGGAATTTTCCCCAATGTTCATGTTTCCATAGGAAGGGGTGATGTTTTAGGTGTTTTTCATTGCTTACCGTCTGGTCTTGGGGTGTGAGTTGATGTAAAACAAGGAGTGATATGACAAACCTTTTTTAATACACACATAAACATTATTTGTTAAATAAAATATTCACTTGATACAATATAGAAGATATAGAATTCTATTGTATTTGGGGTTTAGGGACATTAAATAACGACTTAAAACATGAAACACAACATCTTTATTGAAAAATTCCTTTATTTGACCACTACATTCCCTCATACATAGCATTGCATTGGATAACTTGAGGAGATGCATAAGAAAAGGGTTACATATAAATCCATGTAATTTAGTAAACAAGGCATAACTTGTATAATACAATACATGTTAGGAAATATTCATATTAATGGATCATAAGAGAAAAATGAACATAAAGGCATGAAATAACATGATTATCATAACATAGAAATGTAGAAACAACACTTAACATGGTATTAGTATGAGCCAAGGTTCATTGCACATGGATCATGAGAAAACCCTCATGTCACATTGATTAGAATGAGTAAATCCTCATTTCAATTTTCATATCAAGATAATAGTATTTACCAAATGGAGTCGAGTGCTATCAGGGCACACCCGTCTTAATCATTTGATTTCATACATGAGTGTGGCACATGGATCTTATAACATGGAATCATTCAACATCGTCATTTATTCCATGATAAAGTATAGTAGAATACATACCTTAAACACTATAATCATTACGTACATGTACATAATGTTTAATACCCTTGATAGAATAATGGGCAAGGTATTCACAACACAATGACTTTGGCTTGGAAAGTCACGATGCAATTTCAGAAGCATAACAGTGTGACATAAGAATTCATAAAAATGGTTAATGAGATAAAAAACTATGTCTCATCATATGTACATGAAATGGAAAGTAAGGGGATAATACATATATATTTTCCAAAAAAATTTATTGTATTTAGATTCATAATACAACATAATTTCTAGAATGTAAATCAGTAGGGGGAAATTCCTTATAGAATTTCTGCATGTTAACAATTTTAAATGGGAGGAATTAATTAGAGAGAACATGGTCTCTCACCATTCAAACAAAAATAGGTATGTATAGGAGAGGTTTTAAACCATACCCCAACATTTTCATCTATAAATAAAAGGGAATAAAAATATTAAGAAACTTGGATAAACTGAGAATGTAAAGAATCACTTACTTGGATGTGCGATCCCAAAAGATTGGAAGAGGATTGATAGAGGATTCTCGGGAGCTTGGGACACCTTGAGAGGATTCCGTAGAGGGTAGGGTAGATGGTGGATGAACTAAAAATGGTATGGATGAAGAGGAAGTGGGAGAATGGGTGGGTTTATATATGAAAGTAGAGGGAATTCATTATTATTTAGATTTTGGGCACCACACATTAATCTAAACAAAATAATAGACCAACCCATTGTTTTTGCCCCTAGTTTTTGCATAAGGGGAGTAGAAGACATTATTTTATAATTATAGTTACTGAAAATCTTAAAATATTATCCTTTATTATGTGTAGGTGAGTGACACTCTCAAGAAAATCAATTTAAAAAATTAAAATGTTTTATAAGTCATAGAGGGTCCATTAAAGCTTTTTAAAAAAATTCAAACAAATCATAAATTAGATTATTATATTGTTAAAACATATATTGGCCAAAAATAATGTTTATTGTTTTTTATTACATCACTATTGGGTCTTTATGATGTCATAAAATACATTGTATATTTAAACGGTATTAAATTTTTACCCACACATTTGGCTATCTGAAAAAATTATTAAAAATTCACCATTCAATAATTTTGACATCTTGATTCCAAAAATAATTTTAATTTTATCTAAATAATTTTCTAAATATGTGAATTTTTAATTTTTTAAATAAAAACCAATAATTATCAAAAATTCATGGGTTTTGACAAAAATAACTTTCAATCCATAGTAAAAATCACAATTTAATTCATAATAATTATATAGTCATTTATAATTAATAAAAAGTAATTTAGTTATAATACTTTAATAAAATATTATTTAATTCCAAATTCCACTCATTTATCAAAATATATTTCTCATTTAAATAAAAATGTTATTATTTCTTTAAAAGACATTTACCAAGTAACAATTATAAAATGAATGTATATTATTTATACAAAAATAATGTACAATGTAACAGTTATCAATGAAAATTCCTCATCATCAAATTAGATGTATTATTTAGTAAATTGGTTATAAAACATATGCACTTACTTGGTTTTATGTTTTTTTATTAAAATACCATTATGAATTGTGACCATTTCTAATATAGAAGTCGAATAGTGATCACATGATTATTATAAATACAGGGAATTAAAAAAATCAAATTTACTCAGAAAAAAGGAAGTGATGACCTCATGCAATAGAATTTCTCCATGTGATGTCCATTTGTTGAAGCTTGGAAAGAAAGTGGCGTCATTGGCCTTCGATCTTGACCAAGCCCAAAAACAAGTAATGGGATCACTGTGATTTTATATTTATAATAATCATGTGATCACTATTCGGCTTCTATATTTGCAATGGTCACAATTGATAATGGTGTTTTAATATACAAAAACATAGAACCAAATAAGTGCATAAGTTTTATAACCATTTTACAAAATAATACATTTCATTTGATGATGAGGAATTTTCATTGATAAATGATTGGGTCATTACAATCTTCCCCCCTTAAAAAACTTCTCCCTAAAAATTTCCTTTTCCCATGCTAAAATAGATGTGGGTAACTCTTCTTCATCACTTCCTCTAATTCCCACGTTGCTTCTTCAAACTTGTGGTTTCTCTACAACACCTTCATAAGGGGCATTGTCTTATTTGGTTGAAAATTTTCCCTAAAATCTATGATATTCACCGGATTCTCTTCATAGGAGAGGTCATTATCCCTTGGTACCCCCTCTTGATTGAGTACATGTGATCGGTTAGGTATGTACATACTCATGATTGATACATGGAATACATCATGTACTTGAGATAGGTTTGGTGGGAGTGCTAGTCGATTGACCACTGCTCTAACGAGATCAAGGATCTAAAAAGGGCCAACGTACCTTTGACTAAGCTTTCCCTTCCTACAAAATCTCATAACTCTCTTCCATGGTGATATGAGTAGGAATACCTTGTCTCCAGCATCAATCTCTAGGTCTCATTGATGATTATCATCGTAGCTCTTTTGACGAATCCAATCATCTTTATTGTGTTGTTGATGGTCTTAACCTTCTCTGACATTTCTCTGAGCATTTTGGGACCTATGATTTTTCCCTTCACAACTTCATCCCAATATGTCAGTGTCTGGCACCTCCTCCCATTAAGGGATTCATAAGGATCCATTTGGACACTTGAGTGGAAACTGTTGTTGTCAGATAAATCAATTACAAGAAGATGTTGATCCCATCCTCCTTTTATGTCCATTTAATATGCCCTCAATATGTCCCCAAGTTTTTTGATAGTCCTCTTGAATTATCCATTAGTTTGAGGATGATAAATCATACTGATGTTCAGCTCAGTATTCATAGAATTTTGAAGAGTCTTTCAAAACATAAAGGTGAATCATGGGTCTCGATCAGATAAAATAGCTAGTGTTACTCAATGAAACCTTACCACTTCTCTGATATATATATCTGTTCCAGTTTATTCAATGATAATTCCTCCAAAATTTCAATTTAGTGTGCAGTCTTTGGAATACATCCCACAACAACACATATAGAATTGTTTCCTTTGAATTTATTCGGAAGTCCGGTGACATAGTCCATGGTGATTTTCACCCATTTCCATGCTGGTATAGGTAAAGGTTCATCATCCCCTTAGACTTATGTCTCCCAGCATTCAGTTGCTGACATACCAAGCACATTGATGTATACCAAGTGATCTCTTTCTTCATGGTATCCAACCAATAATTCTCTTTGAGATTCTGATACGTCTTTGTGGTCCCTCCTTGAATGGAGAAATTTTAACTATATGCATCATCCAAAAGTTTCGTCTTTAACCCTGGATTTGATGGAACATATAGTCTTGACCATATTCTCACAATTCATTCTTCATTGACATTGACCTCTATGGATTTCCATTTTCTATTAGCTTCCACCATCTTCTGAATTCTCACATTATCCTTTTGAGAATACTTTAACATTTACAATAGAGACGGTTGAGAAATCATTTCCAAAAGGATTGATGATATTACCTTATTTATGATTCCCATTCCCATATTCATCAAATCTAAGATGACGGGATCATTTTCAATTCTAATTAATGATAGAATTGTTGGGTCCTTTCTACATAGATCATCTTCCATCTCGATCACTTTCTTAGGGTGGTAATTGATTGAGCAGTCATAGTCTTTGATCAGCTCTAAAAATCTTCATTGGAACATGTTCAACTCTATCTATTGGAACATATACTTGAAGCTATTGTGGTCCCAATATATTTTACACTTCTTTCTGAAGAGGTAATGCCACTAAATTTTTAAAACGATGATTAATGAAACCAAATCTAGATCATGTGTTTGATATTGTTTCTCATGAAAATTCAATTTCATTGAACCATAGGTAATGACATTGTCATTCTACATCAACAAAAAACCCTGACCCTTCTTTGAAGAATCACTAAATACCACAAACATTTATCCACTTGTAGGTAATTTGAGCATGGGAGTAGTGATAATCCTCCATTTCAACACCATGATGCTCTCTTAGTCTTCATCACTCCATGTAAACTTGACTACTTTTGGAGATAGCTTGGTAAGAGAGTTACAAAATAATGTGAAATTTCTCACAAATCGGTGATAATATCCATCTAACCCCAGCAAGCTATGAATATCTGTTACCGATGTTGGCCTCAATCTTCCCTCAAGTGCAACTGTCTTGGAGGGATCCACATATATCCCATTACATATGATGATATAACCCAAAAATTAGACCTAATTCAACCAGAACACACACTAGTGGTATATTTCCTAGAGCTTCTCTTTTCGCAAGGTCTCTAGTACCATTCTTAGATTATCTTCATGATCCTCCTTGGTTTGGGATATATTAGAATACCTTCTATAAATACTAAAAAAAATTTGTTGAGGTAATATCTAAAGACTCTATTAATCAATTACATGAAGCTTTTTGGAGAATTAGTTTTTCTAAAAGGCATTACTTTGAATTCATAGTGACTGTATCTTCTATGAAAAGGAGTTTTGGGTATACCCTATTTCTTCAGCAATACTACATAATATCCTGACTGTAGATTCAACTTGGAAAAGAATTGTTCTCCATGTAGCTGATCGAACAAGTAATCAATTCATGGTAGAGGATACTTGTTATTTGTCAGGATTTTTTTTGATCTCACAATAATCAATACAAAAGTGCATTGACCAATCCCTCTTCTTGACAAAGAGGACTGGCGCACCCAATGGTTAAGCACTTGGGATTATAATCCATTTATTTAGATTCCCCTGTAGTTGTTTCTTTAGAAACTCACGCTCCACAATAGCCAATCTATATGGATTATTGGATATTTTCAACACCCCAGGTATAAGGTCAATTGAGAATTCAACATCTCTTCTAGGAGGAAAACCAGAAAATTTTTTGGGAAACACTTCTAAAAAATTCCTCGCAATAAGCATGTCTTCAAGGATGATTTCTTCCACAGACTCAATCATCTGAGCCAGATACATGTGCTAATTGGGAAATAATATCCAAGCTTGAGATAATTGTGCTAAAGAAGATTAATCTTCCTCCATTCACTTGTACAGAATCAGGGTTTGATTCTCTATATAGAATGTGATTTCCCTCTCACGACAATTTATGTTGGCTCTTTATAAGGAAAGTCAATCCATGCTATAAATTGCATCAAATTCCACTAGAGGGAGTATGATGAGGTTCACCAGAAATATCATTCCTCAGATTATGATAGTGGAGGAGTTACATTCATAGAAATCAATTATTTTCGCATTTGTCTTTCTCACCAACATCTTTACTTCCATAACATGTGGTGTTTTAGGGATTTTTCTACTAAACTTTTGTAACATAAAATAATGTGTAGAACTAGAATCAAGTGGTAAATTCAATGTTCTTAAATTAATAACTAGAATGTCTATCACCACTTCATTTTCGTGGTTTACTTCAGCGTTAGTGATGGAAAAATACATCCCTTGCCGCTTTGGAGGTCATTTTTTGCCTCCGAAAACCCTTGGCTTAGGGAATTGGTTTGTAAAGTGCCCTGGTTTTTTACAGGTGAAGAAATAAACAATGTGACGAGCATCAAACAAAGTGTTCCTCTCCTCTGTTGCAGTTGTGGGTCATCTTTGCTGACAGTTAATGGCCAAGTTCCCTTCACTTCTGCACCTAAATCATTTCCTTATCCCCTTCAATAAATTGTTGGGGTGCTTCTTTCCACACCATTGTATAGTGTAATACTGTATTTTCATAGAACTATTCGATTTATATATTAGCCATCTAGAATTTAAGTCCACCTTACACTTCGTATCCACAAGATACACATGATATTTGGTGATCTCTATTTTGACTTTGAGGGAACATCAGACAATTTCCTCATAGCACTCGGTGTAATGGATCGCTAGGGTTTTCTATAGGCTAGGTGATAGCCTGTCAAAGAAGCGTTCATCCATGATTAGTGGGTAAAGAAAAATCATAGGTGTATCATGTGGTTATTGTGATGTTTCCCTCACACACTCCGATGTATTCTTCATCGTTTTTTCATAAGGGAAATGAATTCCCTTTCCATATTAAGTCGAAGAGTGAGAGGAAAATATTTGTCCAAAATCATTTTCTAGAAATCCTTCAATTCCAATGCCTTGATATCCTCCTCAGGCTTCATATTTTTGATCAATCTCCAACATTGATAAGCTTCAAACTCTATATGATTAGAAGCCAGGAATAACTTCACATATTCAGAAGATTGTTGTACATAGAAGATCTTCTCAATAGAGTTGATCCATTGTTCGGTATTTGAGGGATAAGATGATCCATTAAGGGTTGGAGGCCATCACTACTATAAGAATTAGAATCTGGTTAATCAAATATATTTGGTTAAATAAATTGAATCCCTATGATTAAACTTTTTCTATGGTAAATAATGTTTTATATTGTTTAATTAAATAATGAGTGGTGCTAAATCTGAATAAACCATGTCTTATTGGTGTGGTTGTGTGCTATGTGTGGTTATGTTCATCCTTGTTTTTATACTGTTCATGTTTTTCTATGGATCTGACTGTGGTTGTGAGTATTGGGTGGTATGAGCAGTTTAATATTATCTCAGGCTGAGGGATTGGTTGATTGTGAAATGGATTAACTTGTTATGCAGTTGGACTGCATCTAGGTAGTGGTTGGGAAGTAGGGTAGCAGGACTGGGTTGTGTGAAGTTTATTTCTATTGTTGTTTTGGGTGTGGTTTTGTTATGAAGTGGGATAGCCGAGTGGGGTTGCGATGAGTTGCTTTGGGATGTTTTCTTGTTGAGAGGAATGACAGGGTGGAATGAATTTTAAGAATGGTAATTTAAGTAGTTGAACAGGTGTTCAAGACATGGGAGTGTGCAGTGAGACTATAAGATGGGTGATTTCTTTTTTTTTCTGAGTGTGGTGCTTCTCGTACAGAGGGGATTTTGAGGATGGAATATGGTTGATGATTTTAATGAAGGATGGGGTTAGTATAAGTTGTCCTTTTTCTTATAGTTTCCATGATCCATTATTTTATGGATGGGTGTATAAATGGATTCTTTTACCTTTGTCTTTATTTACTTATTTGGATTTGGCAGTGGTTGTTATGGTTTATTCACCTTATAACATTTTTAGTGTTTGGTAGATTCCCCGGTAGATATGGAATAAATGAATTAATGAATTGATATTGCAAAATGACAATTGATTAAATGAAATTATTGGATGTATGTTTCGAGTGGTGTATTCTAGGGAAGATGTCTTCATTTATCATATTTTTATGTGATTATTGTTTGTTTGGATACGTGCATTTATAAGAGGAAGGGAGGGTGATTTTTTTGGGATGGTGGGTTTTCTAAGAACCCATATCTTCAGTTAAGTGTTTGTTTGGTATATAAATACATGAAGTTCCTTATGATTACAATACTCACCCCACCCGTATTGAGCACTACATGCCGAACACCCCCATTTTTATTTGGGAGGGTTTCCTTTACCAAAATCCATACTGGAAGATGGATGGTTAGTTATTGGATATTCTCTAATCCTACTTATAGGCATTGGTATCCCAGGAATTTTTAGGAATGTTGTGGTGTGGTTATGGGACCCATTTGTTTTTGGATGAAGTGTTCTACCCAGGAGTCATTGGGATGAGTTTTGTGTTGAATCATATGTGTCATTGGGATGGGGTTGTGGTTTGTGTCCCTAGTGTTTGTGTATGAGTTGTGATGTGGTATGTGGATAAGTTATTTGTGTGAAGGTTGTGATAGTGGGGCTTCTGGACGATCGTGGTAGCATCAAGACGTTTTTCGTTAGGAATGATCAGTTAATTAGTAGGGTGTGGGGTGGTCTACCCAAATAATGATGTGCTTACTATTTTATATTACTTTACATAGTTTATTTGGTGAGAATGACTTCGTGAGGTTGGGGTATATATTATACCTTTTTAGGTTCTTTTGAGTTTCAAATTTTTCCTCACAGGGACATTAGTTTGATTCACGCACTTGTGTACAGTTGACTTTGTTTTTTCCATACTAAATATACTTGTATGATCACCCTACATATATAAAACGTTTTTGAGGTTTATAGGGAGATTATGAAGACCATTTTGGACCTTTCTAGATTAGATGTTGGGGATGGTGGATGTGTTGCTGCTTACATTAATGGTAGTGCTTTATTTGGATTTATCATTTTATTTCTATTAGTTTTACTTTAAACATGAAGGATTAATAGAGGGATGGTGAAACGTGTGGGAAAGTCTTTGACCAGGATCTGCTACTTCGATTAGGATCAATGTTTGGCCTAATCATAATGTGGAATGGACTCGTTTAATCCAGAATAGGAATGATCGTTTCCTCCTCGTCATAATTAATCTAGAGCTGACATAGGTCCAACTATTCTTACCCTCCAAGGGATCTCCATTGCGGAAGAACTTTCAAAATCCTCCTCTTATGCGAGCATTGAATACAAAACACCTACTATAAAGTGGTCTGGAGATAGTGGTATTACTGTTGTTGCAGATCAAGATGCGGTTAAACAATGGATGGAGGTTTGCAAATTTTCGGTGCTTGGTCGAATCTCTTATGAAAGTGGTGTTAAGCCTTGGTCATTATTAGATCTCAAGCAGCATATATCAAATTGCTGGAATCTACGCAACTGGCATCTAATTCCTCTAGGAAATGGATATTTTCATGTCATATTGCAAACACAGAGGGACATGAAAGACATATGGAGCTATGAAAATATAAATCATAAACCAATAGTCTTTCATCTCAAAGAATGGGATGCAACCTTTAATCTGTTTACATAAAAACAATCTATTACTCAAATTTGGGAAAGAATTCATGGACTTCCATTGATATATTGGCATCCTAAAATACTTAGTGGTCTTTCATATGGCATTGGTATTCCCCTAAGGATTGACCAGAGATCGATAAGTGGAGACCTGGGACTCTATGCCAGAGTCTTGATAGATATTGATATGGACTCCTCACCACCTGAGCGTGTTTCACTGGATGTCAATATCTATCTTATCGAGGTCATGTTTGAATTTTAAAACCTACCTAAATATTGTGATCATTACTGGATGGTGGGTCATTTCATTGACAAATGACGCATTGTTCAGAAAATTGTCCAAGATAAAGAAAAATATACAGCATGGAATGAGGTACCAAGAAAATCAATCACTCCTCCTAGGCAGTATGACCGAAAATCTAAAACTGGGGTCTTAAAGAAAGTTTCATTGCAAGTAGGTGAAGCTAGAAAGTCCTGGGAATATCTTGTTGATGAAGAAGTGTGAGGTAGTATCAATGATGCCCATCAACTCAGCATTATATCTCAACATGATGAAGGCATTGAACAACCACTCTTCTCAGATAGCATTTTCCATCTATTGCTTAACACACAATATGAAGAGTTCACTCTGGATCTATTTAGTGGGAATATCATGTGGGACTTAGATAAAGATACGAAGGGGATATTTGACTGTACATCTCTTCCTTGGGCAATAGATAATTCACTTATCTTACAAATAATTTCACACACGAATGTGGATGCATACTCTAAAACAGAAATCATAAATAGAGCTTAGAATTATGTTCCACATTACAATACAGTTTCCCCAAGGTAGACAATGCCCTTTGATGATTTCTGAATTACATAGCTAAGAAGATCATCTAAGAATAAAGTCATTGAAATTGCAGAAAAAGGGGGCCGCACCCCCAAGAATAAACCATAAAAATTATTATATTCTGGAACTGCCAGGGAGTAGCCAAGGCAAGCACTCTATGTTCCCTTAGGCTGCTAGCTGATATGTATAAACCTGAAATTATTGGGATTTCTAAACCTAAAACCAAGGGATCCATATCTTCTAACACTGTTGTTGGACATGTTTATTCTCTTCTTGGCTCGGTACTGGATAATGATCGAGAGAAATTATGGATTCTGGTTCATAATAGAGTTAACAGTCCTATTATTCATTCTGTCGACAAGCAGATTATTACGTGTAGCTTAACTATATCTGGTTATAATATTGTCTATTCTATGGTACATGCCTCCAATTATTATTATACTCGAAGATCTCTCTGGAAGCACATCTTCAGCTTTTTGACTTCCATCTATGATTCTTGGGCGGGTGTGGGTGATTTCAATGAAATCCTACATGTAGAAGAAAGGCTTGGTATTTATCCTGGTGTCATGTCAATGTAGATACCCTAAGCATGACGTACATGGACATTACATTACTTTTGCGGAATACTTAGTACATAACAAAAATACACACACAAGGACCGTAATAGTTTAGTGTCTTTGGAAACTCAGAATATAATCTTCTAATCGTGGTGAAAGATCTTCAACATATCCCATATGTATCTTCTTTTTTTTAAACCTAAATCCTTTATTTATGTCCTGGGGAAAAGAAAACATAAAATGGTGAGCTCAAATGCTCAGTATGGGTAAACAAAATAAATATCAATCACATCATATTCATAAGAACATATCTTTTGGAAATCTTAACCTGCAAAAGAGATCATAATTTCATAACATGGGATAAATCATAGTAGTGAAATGTAATCCCAATAATCATAACATAAAACATGAAACATTGTAGCGTACACACATAATCATAGAGAATCATTTCTCATTAGTCAAGACACATTTCCAAGACTATCTTAGTGGACAAAGTCCCTTTCGGAACTGAGTCACCCTCATTTCTGTCCTGTTTCACTGAACCGATATAACCTACCATTCCAACCATGTCTATCTCATGAGATATAAAATCTTTACCCAATGAATTGGAGGGAGATATAGGTCCCACCCATATCATAATGATACCATTCTAATGTGTGCCACAAAATCATAAACCATACATCATAGCATAACCCATGTAACAAAAATGGGAATCTTAAACATCGTGACATCATAAAACAATTTATATAAGATAATGGGATTCATAAAAATATAAATCCATCAAAACATAATCAAATAAATGTAATAATAGGGATAGAAACAGAACCCATTATTATCTTAGATGGAAAATAATTTTGATAAAACATTTGAACTCCATTCTTGAGGAAAATATCCTTTCTGCTTCAAAAACACTTTTCCTTTCTTAACGTGTCGTACAATTCTAAACTAAAATAAGTTGATTAAAAATAAACTTGAAAACTTGTAAAGGAATCTTCTTGGAAATAATGTTTTAAAAATCCATTAATGTCGTATAAGTTAAAAAACATTCTTCGTACTTTAGTCAGAAAAGTAAAAAAGTACAACGTACAAAAAATGACAAAAGATTCCTTTCATATCCTTTAATAAAAACTCACAAAATGGTAAAATTGGATTTAAAAAATTGTAGGTGGATGGAAATAATATTAAATATTGATGAAACATTGATGTGGATGATAAAATACACCCCAGTAAATACCAAATTATAAACAATCTCGGATAAAAATGAGATTGTGATATTTCCCTTACCTTATGTCTGATATGCTTTGTACGTATCCGAACATCCTGTATAATGATTTAAATAATGTCCTTAACTTATTACAGAATTATATTCATTGTTATGATATCATATATGGTTCACTTATGACTTTATATTACCTGTTCGTTTGTAAATTCCATGTTAAAGAAGTGTTTTGGGTAAAATCGTTTCATTTATCGTACGTGTTTGGACTTGTTGTTCTTGACATTATTATTACTTATATCATTATTTACTCACTTCCAGAATATAAAACATGATTTTTATATCATATATATTCAGTATATATATATATATATTATATATAGATAAATGAAATGAAACACACCGTTCATGGAGACGGTAGTCCGTACGTACGCATGAACGCTGTTTTCCTTTCCTTATTGTCTTGAATGGAAGTAAGTAGATGAAATAAATATATACATAAATCCAGTAGATTTAACATGTCATATATTTAATTATTATTCATTATATATACTTTATTATCATTCATGAATGGTTAATGTGGAGAATGAATCTCATCACGTCGTGGAGACGGTAGTCCGTACGTACGCACGAGCGATAATATCATTCCCATGGTCGTGGAATTATGTTTAAGTGTATGTATAATATTTCAGTATCAATATCACTTTATAATAATCATATATAGTTACTCATTACACCATTATATCCATCCAATTATGGTGGTGGCTGAAAATAGATTACACCACGGCGTGGAGACGGTATTCCGTACGTACGCATGCGCGGTGATTTCCTTTTTCCGTAGGATGGATAGAAGTTTAATTAGAGTTGTTTCATATTTATAATAACATATCAGTATATAAGAAATACTTATGTTATTACTTTATCATGAAACAACTAAAGAAGAAGAATTTGAAGAAGAAAGAAATTCAAAAAGATCGGTAATGGATATTACCTCTTTTTGACGCACCTTCACTTAACCTCCACTTAAAGAACTAAGGATGGTCATTGAAGAAGACCAGGACATCTAGGATGATTCTAGGGAAGTGGAGAAGAGATTTTGGCAGGGTTTGGACGAGATTCAATGCTCAAATTGGTGTGAGGAGGAGAGGGAGGAGGTGCCTTTTTATAAGGGAGGAGAGGGGCACCATATGAAAAATCTCAAAATATTATTTTATATTAAGGTCAAATTCGGTTTATAATGGTTCCAAAGGGTATTATTTCTAAAATAAAGTGGGTATGGGTCGAAATCCTCTCATCCAATAGGATTTAAACAAGTTTAGGTTATTATTTTAACCTTATCAATTAGATTTAACTCTAAGTTAAATAATTTAACTTTTACCGTGTCTTTCTGTTTTCTTACACTATATGGTTAATAAACATACCATAACAAGCCAACAGAACCCCAAGTTGTTTATTATTAATATATCTATCTTTATATAAGTCATTTGGACGAACCATAGATTTTTAGGAATTAAATAACAATTAATAATATAATATTTGTTTTAAAAACTAATTTATGTCAATTTTGACACTATTTGGTAGATGATTTTTATGAAATTCATAACAGAATTATAAGTTGGAACCAAGTTACGTAAATAAACAATAACATGTCATATTAACCTATAAAATTAGTTTAAGTCATAAAAAGTCTCAAATTACATTTATGTGGGAATTTATAACATCATTTATGTCAATATTTAATTAATAAGACAATTACTGCATTATCATTGTGTCATAATAAATGATAATTATTTAATCCCTAAAAATTCTAAATAAATTCCTATGATGTAGATAATTTTATTAGATTTCTGTAGAATATTCATGTTCATAGGTTTTTGAAGTTATTCACTAAATTAAAATTAGTATACTTATAAGATTTAAGAAAGTGACATGATGTCACATTCTTTGGTTTTAATAATAATTAAATTATTTTCATGGTCAAAAGTCTGTAAAATGAATCTAATCTAACCCTTAGTTGATATGGGTTTATCTTTAGCCATCCAATAGAAATTTGGCATGTGTTAGGGTAATTTTATAATATTATATTTACCCTTAATTACCCGATTTACCTTTAACTATGGTAAATAAAATTTACCTTAGTTAATATTCATAATTACCAAAAATAAAAAATAGCTTATTAACATAATTTGGAACCACTGATTCAAAATATGGAATCCATTCTTCCAAATACAATACTCAAAAGATGCAGAAATTAAATTAAAATTAATCCTGTTGTCGAAAGAAAATGGGTTTTTCTTTAAAACATTGCAAAAGATTGAATTGATTTAACCTACGAATTCAAGGTAAAATTAATGCTGATGACATAAATTATATTAAATGGTAAAAAATATACTCTATTTATACTTTAAAACCATTCAATATTATAATTTAACCACATAAGATATTACGATAAGAAAAGTTGTTTTTAATTAAAATATAGCGTGTTTTTACTATTCATTAAAATATGAAAGTTATCGGAAAAATATCAAAACATTATCTAATGTAAATTTTTATATCCTGATTCAAAAGAATAATTTTATTTTGTCAAATTGAACATATAAACATGTCAGAACTATATTTAAAGTGGGTGCGCCATCAAAAGGCGGAAAAACTACATTTTTTTAAAAATACTTATTTTTCTCGAAAAATTTATTTTGTTCTTATACCATGTTTTAGAAAATTTGTAAGTTGAATAATAATGTTATAAGATTCAAATTTTAGTTAATAATATTCATAACGGCTAGTTCATAATAATATTATAATAATATATCGTTGTTTAGTAAAACCCAGTATTGCGTACAACACACGCTATCGAGGAAGGTCGCGATTGCGTGTAATGCAAGCCAGGTCAGGGTTGTGTGTAGTGCACGACTCCTTTGTTGTCGCGTATAATAGAATCCAACCATATTTTATTTATACATTGTATATATATATACACTCAATGTTGCGTAGAATAACTTCTATCAAACAAACTTGAAATTGTGTGTAACAAGAGCCAAGAAAAGTGTTGCGTATACTGCAAGCTAATACGGTGTTGGGTATAGCGCAAGATAATATTGGTGTGTCGTAAAATAGAAGATATGAATGAAATTAAAAGGAATGTTTCTTATAATATATTGGGTTGTTAAATTCTACCCCCCTTAAAATGAATTTTGCCCTCAAAATTCGTCAGGGTTATAAATGGTTTACTATCTGAAAGTTTCTTTAATAGAAACCCACATCATAAAAAGGAATACAAAAACCAATATTTAAAAACAAATGTATGAAACGTAACGGTAACCCAAATAATCTAATCACTGGGTTTCCACATAGGTGAAAATATGGATATAGAAGAGAAATCTAACCATCATGTTCTGATGGAGAGTGGTAGAGAACATGGATATGAAAAAGCCAACAATCACAAAGCCGTAGATTTGTGATATAATAAGGTACAATCTGATTCATCGGATATAAGGGTAGTAGGGAAACATTTTTGGTTTTTCAAGATCATTTCCCTAAAGTTGATTAAATTGGAATTAGAAGAAATACTTTCATGATTTTGGTATAGTCTCACCATTTGTCATTATTTGGACAATTTCCACTTCAAATCTCAAAGAAATGAAGTTGGATTTGTCATTCGTGAAATGTTAGCAGATCATGTGATAGAATGACGGGTCATTCCATCTGTCTCAAACAAAAGGTTATAAAAGTTATCAAAAAAAATACATAAGTCCATCTATAGTGAGATTAATCATATATGGTTCCTAAAATGGACTTATACTTCATATATCATACTACATAATATAATAAAACTAGTTTCTACTAAACAGGGACTTCATGTAGGCCAGTGGTAGGTGATAAAGGCCAGTCGCACTTCGGTTGTGGGTTCGATTCCCACTGCCTTGTCCGACGCGATGGGTTGTCGCCCGTCCTGCAGGTTATCCTTTTTCTAAAACTACATTACTATAACATCACATAAATAATGTCAAAAAAAAGTTTTATCCTTAAACAATACTAACTTATGGTTAATATAATTCATTCCAATCTTTAGGCTTATCTAAAATACTTCGGTCCAAGCTCATAGTATAAAGAAAACTATTACTTGAAATGTATTCAACCAAGCATGTGAATACCATCATTTATCCCCCAAATATCTTGTTGGTCACATTCTAATCATGTGAATACCTTAATGATGTATTCGCTTGAAAAACGAATACCCATTAAATCTTAGTGAAAACATGAATGCTGTCAAAAATTTAACTCTTTCCACATACCAAAATCCAAAAATTCTATATACTCAAACCATGATATAACCTTCTCCTTATATCAGTCATGAGCTCATCAATACTATCAAACATTTAATTTCCTCCTTATCCCTTCATTATGCGCATATCATCTACATTCCAAAAATATCTGAATATCCTTTCATGGATACTAGTAACATTAATCACACACTTTCAAAACTCAAGGAAAGACAACAGTGTAACAATCCTTAGATGTCTCTTTATTCCATAGTACCATGAGATTACTTATACAACATTACACATGATAAACATGTAATCATTCCACTACATTCTTAAACCATTGATCGAGCTTCAACAATTCTTTCATCTCACATATCATTTGTAGTCTCTTCATCATCATCCACATAAATACTACCCATATGACCATACTGATTCTCTTCATGAGACTTTCCCTTAGGGAATTGGTTTTCATAATGCACGTACATTCCACATTTAAAACATTTAACCATTGTTAATGTCGTAGAAATACCATTATCCTCATCCCTGTTGTTAACTGAACCTTTTCCTTTGCACTTACTGGCTTTGTGTCCTTTTCCACACCCAAAGCATCTTCCAGTTCCTTTGAAACATTCTCTTTCTTGCCTCTTCCCACATGATTTACATAGGGGAAATTGAACTTTTTTCCTCTATGATCATCATGAAACATCATCTTTCTCTTATTAGCCGAGTCAGGAAACTAACCAAATTTTACATTATTGATCATTTAATGAGATTGCTGATTCGGCATAATAATTATGTTTGGACTTCCAAATCCCATTTCATCTGGTTGCTCAGGGAGAATATCATTCCATTGTCCATCATATCCTCCATTATCATGAATCATCTTGTTTCCATCCATTTTCTAAAACCCAAAAAGAATAGAGTGAGAGGAAAAAATCATAATAAAGGGGGAGTAACATCAATATCTAACATCTTTGATTTAATCTAATATCGTTACCATAGTTCTAGGACTATATACTATATGTATACTTATCCTTAGGTACATCCCTAGACATACCTTAGTAATATCTCTAGGGATCTCACTAACGTTTTCACATCCCAGTTTCCAATGGTTGACTAAACCTTTCCTCTAATACCAACTGTAGAGACCCGAAGCTTCACGTACATGGACATTACATTACTTCTGCGGAATACTTAGTACATAACAAAAACACACACACAAGGACCGTAATAGTTTAGTGTCTTTGGAAACTCAGAATATAATCTTCTAATCATGGTGAAAGATCTTCAACATCTCCCATAAAGATCTTCTTCTTTTTTAACCTAAATCCTTTCTTTATGTCCTCAGGAAAAGAAAACATAAAAGGGTGAGCTCAAATTCTCAGTATGGTTAAACAAAAGAAATATCAATCACGTCATATTCATAAGAACATATCTTTTGGAAATCATAACCTGAAAAAGAGATCATAATTTCATAACATGGGATAAATCATAGTAGTGAAATGTAATCCCTATTATCATAACATAAAACATGTAACTTTGTGGCATACACACATAATCATAGAAAATCATTTCTTATTAGTCAAGACTCATTGCCAATACTATCTTAGTGGACAAAGTCCCTTTCTGAACCAATTCACCCTCATTTCAGTCCTGTTTCACTGAACCGGTATACCATACCGTTCCAGCCATGTCTATCTCATGAGATATAAAATCATTACCCAATGCATTGGAGGGAGATATAGGTCTCACCCATATCATAATGACACCATTCTTATGTGTGCCACAAAATCATAAACCATACATCATAGCATAACCCATGTAACAAAAATGGGAATCTTAAACATCGTGACATCATAAAACAATTCATATAAGATAAAGGGATTCATAAAAATATAATTCCATCACAACATAATCAAATAAATGTAAAAATAGGGATAGAAACCGAACCCTTTATTATCTTAGATGGAAAATACTTTTGATAAAACATTTGAACTCCATTCTTGAGGAAAATATCCTTTCTGCTTCAAAAAAACTTTTCCTTTCTTAACATGTCGTACAATTCTAAAGTAAAAGATGTTGGTTAAAAATAAACTTGAAAACTTGTATAGTAAGCTTCTTGGAAATAATGTTTTAAAAATCCATTCATGCCGTATAAGTTAAAAAAAACATTCTTCGTAATTTTGTCGAAAAAGTCAAAAAGTACCTCGTACGAAAAAGGACAAAAGATTCCTTTCACATCATTTACTAAAAACTCACCGTAGGGTAAAATTGGATTTAAAAAATTGTAGGTGGATGGAAATAATATTAAATATTTAGGAAACATTGATGTGGATGATAAAATACACCCCAGTAAATACCATAGTATAAACAATCTCGGATAAAAATGATATTGTGATATTTCCCTTACCTTATGTCTGATATGCTTTGTATGTATCCAAACCACCTGTATGATGATTTAAATAATGTCATTAACTTATTACAGAATCATATTCATTGTTATGATATCATATATGGTTCACTTATGACTTTATATTACCCGTTCTTTTGTAAATTCCATGTTAAAGAAGCGTTTTGGGTAAAATCGTTTCATTTATCGTAGGTGTTTGGACTTGTTGTTCATGACATTATTATTAATTATATCATTATTTAGTTACTTACAGAATATAAAACCTGATTTATATATCATATATATTCAGTATATATATATATATAATAGATAGATAAATTAAATGAAACACACCGTTCATGGAGACGGTAGTCCGTACGTACGCATGAACGCTGTTTTCCTTTCCTTATTGTCTTGAATGGAAGTAAGTAGATGAAATAAATATATACATAAATCCAGTAGATTTAACATGTCATATATTTCATTATTATTCATTATATATTCTTTATAATCATTCATGAATTGTTAATGTGGAGAATGAATCTCATCGCATCGTGGAGACGGTAGTCCGTACGTACGCACGAGCGATGATATCGTTCCCATGGTCGTGGAATTGTGTTGAAGTGTACGTATAATATTTCAGTATCAATATCAATTTATAATAATCATATATAGTTACTCATTACACCATTATACCCATCCAATTAAGGTGGTGGCAGAAAATAGATTACACCACGGCGTGGAGACGGTATTCCGTACGTACGCACGCGCGGTAATTTCCTTTTTCCGTAGGATGGATAGAAGGTTAATTAGAGTTGTTTAATATTTATAATAACATATAAGTATATAATATATAATTATGTTATTACTTTATCATGAAACAAGTAAATAATAAGACGTTTAAGAAGAAAGAAATTGAAAAAGATCGGTAATGGATATTACCTCTTTTGACAGGCCTTCACTTAACCTCCACTTAAAGAACTAAGGATGGTCTTTGAAGAAGTCCAGGACCTATAGGATGATACTAGGTAAGTGTAGAAGAGATTTTGGTAGGGGTTGGCTGAGCTTCAATGCTCAAATTGGTGTGAGGAGGAGAGGGAGGAGGTTCCCTTTTATAAGGGAGGAGAGGGGCACCTTAGGAAAATCTCAAAATATTATTTTATATTAATGTCAAATTCGGTTTATAATGGTTCCAAAGGGTCTTATTTCGAAGATAAATTGGGTATGGGTCGAAATAATCTCATACAATAGGATTTAGACAATTTTAGGTTATTATTTTAACCTTATCAATTAGATTTAACTCTATGTTAAATAATTTAACTTTTACCGTGTCTTTTTGTTTTCATACACTATATGGTTAATAAACTTACCATAACAAGTCAAAATAACCCCAAGTTGTTTATTATTAATATATATATCCTTATCTGAGTCATTTGGCCGAACCGTAGATTTTTAGGAATTAACTAACAATTAATAATATAATATTTTTTAAAAAAACTAATTTATGTCAATTTTGACACTATTTGGTACATGTTTTTTATGAAATTCATAACAGAATGATAAGTTCGAACCAAGTTACTTAAATAAACAATAACTTGTCATATTAACCTATAAGATTAGTTCAAGTCATAAAAAGTCTCAAATTACATTTATTTGGGCATTTATAACATCAATTATGTCAATATTTCATTAATAAGACAATTACTCCATCATCTTTGTGTCATAATAAATGATACTTATTTAATCCATAAAAATTCTAATTAAATTCCTATAATTTATATAATTTTATTATATTTCTGGACAATATTCATGTTCGAAGTTTCATGAAGTTTTTCACTAAATTAAAATTATTATACTTATAAGATTTAAGAAAGTGACATGTTGTCACATTCTTTGGTTTTAATTGTAATTAAATTATTTTCATGGTCAAAAGTCCATAAAATGAATCTAATATGACCCTTAGATGATATGGGTATACTTTTAGCCATCCAATAGAATTTTGTCATGTTTTAGAGTAATTTTATAATATTATATTTACCCTTAATTACCTGATTTACCTTTAACTATGGTAAATAAAATTTACCGTAGTTACTATTCATCATTCCCAAAAATAAAAAGTAGCTTATTAACATAATTTGGACACACTGATTCCAAATATGGAATCCATTTTTTCAAATTCAATACACAAAAGATGCAGAAATTAAATTAAAATTTATCCCGTTGTCGAAAGAAAACGGGTTTTTCATTGAAACATTGCAAAAGATTGAAATGATTTAACCTACGAATTCAAGGTAAAATCAATGATAATTACATACATTATATTAAATGGTAAAAATATATTCTATTTATACTTTAAAACCATTCAATATTATAATTTAACCACATAAGATATTACGATGAAAAAAGTTGTTTTTAATTAAAATATAGCGTGTTTTTATTATTCATTAAAATATGAAAGTTATTGGAAAAATATAAAAACTTTATCTAATGTAAATTTTTATATCCTGATTCAAAAGAAGAATTTTATCTTGTCAAATTGAACATATAAATATGTCAAAAACTATATTTAATGTGTGTGCGCCATGAAAAGGCGGCAAAACTGCTTTTTTTGAAAAATACTTATTTTTCCCGAAAAATTTATTCGGTTCATATACCACGTTTTAGAAAATGTGTAAGACGAATAATAATGTTATAAAATTCAAAATTTAGTTAATACTATTCATAACGGATAGTTCATAATAATATTATAATAATATATCATTGTTTAGTTAATCCCGGTATTGCGTACAACACAGGCTATCGAGGAAGGTCGCGATTGCGTGTAATGCAAGCCAAGTCAGGGTTGCGTGTAGTGCATGAATTATTTATTGTTGCATATAATAGAATCCAAACATATTTTATTTATACATTGAATATATATATAAATATATATACCCTCAATGTTTCGTTGAATAACTTCTATCAAACGAACTTGAAATTGTGTGTAACAAGAGCCAAGAAAAGTGTTGTGTATACTGCAAGCTAATACGGTGTTGCGTATAGCACAAGATAATATTGGTGTGTCGTACAATAGAAGATATGAATTAAATTAAAAATAATGTATCTTATAAAATCTAGGGTTGTTACAGTCAATGAATGATTTCAAATCCTGTTTAGATTAATCAAATCTAACAGAAATTAATCTTCTTGGGGATAAATACACATGGTACTGAAAATATATGAAAAGCATGAGAGCTATAAGGATTGATCAAGCCTTTGTTAATGTGAACATGCTTGATATATGGAAAACCATTTCATGTGTCACTCTATCAAGGCACAACTCAGATCATCATCCAATTATGAAAAACATTATTGAGAATGGTGAAAGACATCCTCTACCCTTTTGGTTTAATAATGCTTAGTGCACTATTCCTGAATGCTCCCAACTTGTCAGGGACACTTATTCCACTTCATATTTAATTAATAATCCGCTATCTTGTATTCTAAATCTTCGATCACTCCATTTGAAACTCAAGCAATGGAATAAGAACAGGTTCATCACTCTGGATCAAGAAATCAATGCTTTTGAAAACTCTTTAAACGAAATACTGCAATCAAAAACCATCAATGACTTCCCTAATAGAGATGGGGAAGAGGCTAAAGTTTCTCTAGAACTAAACAATATGCTGGTACTAAGAGGCGTCATTAATAAATAACAATTCAAAGTATGGTGGCTTATAGATGGTGACAGAAATACCAAATTCCATAATGTTCTTCAATGATCCAAAAGGGTTAGCAGACCTATATATCTTTTGAAGGATGGGGAATTTATCATGGATGACAGAAAACGTCTCTCAAAGCATATTGTCTCTTTTTATAAAACACACTTCAATGGTCCTATTACTACTGATCAAATAATGGAAGGAATTATTCTGAAACATGTCACTGAAGCTGATAACACTCTCCTTACAAAAATTCCTATGGTTTTTGAATTCAGAGAGGAAGTGATGGGACTTCAAAAAGGAATATCTCTGGGACCATATGGTTTCTCCAATAATTTATTTCAATTTTATTGAGATGATATTAAAAATGATGTTTTCAAATTTGGGAAACATTTTTTCTCTGACGACTCTCACACTTATGGCCTCAATCCTCAATTTATTGTCTTAATTTATAAGGTTGATAATGAAAGTGAATATTAGTCAGTTCAGGCAAGTTGCTCTGATAAATACTAAACATAAGATCATTACTAAAATCCTAGACAATAGGATTTGTCTCATCTTTAATAAAATCATATCTTTTAAATAATATGGATATGTCAAAGGAAATAGGATACATGACTGTCTTTTTACTGCCTCAGAATTCACCAATCTTCTACATAAGAAAATAAGAGGATGGAGTGTTTATCTTAAACTAGATATCATAAAATCCTCTCACACTATTGACTGGAGTTTTATTTGATGAGTTTTATAAGAGTTTGGTTTTCACATCACTTTTATATAGTTGATTTATATGATGCTCATCTCCTCTCACAAATCCATCCTTATTAATGGATCACAGAAATGTTATTTCAAGTGTTTAATAGGTGTGAGGTAGGGAGACCCTTTCTCTGCTACTATCTTTGCTATAGCAGAGGAATATCTTAGTAGACTTATTACTCACAAAGTTGACAAGGGAGAAATCAAATTAATTGGAGCAGCCAGAGGTATTTTTTCCCCTCTCACTTTATTATTACGGATGATATTATTCTCTTCACTCCAGGGGATAGGACGAACATTCAACAAATCAAAAAATCACTTTTACATTATGATAATGTCTCTGGAAAGAAAATCAATTGGAGAAAATATTTTATCAATTTTGGGAAATATAATGATGTTACTAGGAAGAAGCGCATGATGCAATACCTTAGAATAAGAGAGGGGTACATGCCTTTTATTTACCTTGTGGTCAATATGTTCCTAGAATGGCCTCATTCGTCCCACTATAATGAGGTGGTGAGTGGGGTCAGAAGAACCATCCCTACATGGGATGGAAATTCCATATTAAAGGAGGGAAGGATTTGTCTTGCAAAGCATGTGATAGTTTCAAAATTTTTATACACCTTCGTGGTGTATCTTTGGCATGTCTCCGTCATTAATACTCTAAACTCTCTTATGAAGAATTTTGTGTGGATTGGTAGAATTCGGAAAAGAAAAGTCACTGGTGAACCTTGGAATAAATGTTGTTTACCACACGAGCTAGGGGGATTGGGAATTAAAAACATTGAACACTTTAATCAATCCCATCAGGATCAATTTATTTGGAGGCAGATTAATGTCAAATATCACTCGTTTGTTTTCTAAGAGATATATTTCTAGGAAACCTACTTGAAGGGAAGATTACACATATGCATTCCTCAGTATGGCCAAGTTTTAGAATGATTATCCAAATGATTTATATGAATTAACATTGGCTTGTCAGTGTTAATTCTTCACTGAAATTCTGGAAGGGTAATTGGACAGGCTCGCCTTTGATTGATAATATTGATATTACTAATTTTGATATTGATTATAATGCCTCCATACAGGTACAACATCAATAGATCAACTCACTACCATCTCAAATTGTAGGGAAACCCTCAGATTATGACATCCTCAAAACTAATGATATGCTTATATGGGAACCGAGAAAAAATGGGATTCTAGATTCCATGATTTTTTATAATCACCTACTTCCCAGAACTTTCCCTCAGCCTCTAAATTGTCAAAAATAATGGATTCAACCTTCCCAATTTAAACTTTTATCGAGACTCCATCTGGGAAAGATTCCAGTTGATAATATTCTACTGAATGTGGGAATCAGCTTGTGCTCTAGTTTCTCACTGTGTAAGCAGAATAGGGATGATATCAGCCATTTATTTATGTCCTACAAGATGGATTCATCCCTCTGGACTTCGGTCTTCAATATCTTTGATGTTCATCTGCTGCAGGTCCAGGATTTTTTTGACCTTATCATGTACATTTTAGTAGTTCCTCTCTCAAAAGATATTCACATTATTTTCCTAGAAGCTTGTGTAGAGACCATATACACTCTTTGGATGGGCAAGAACAAGTGTCGACATGAAAATTCTAATTTTAATCACAATTCTTCTCTCTCAAAAAAAATGGCAATGCAAGGGGATAACAAATTACATGTTGCGCAATGTGATAACACAATTAGATACTTTTATGTCTTGGGGATATTGAAACTACAAGGTAATTATCAAAACCCACTTTGCACCTTTGAAGTCTTCTGGAATCCTCCTTTTACAGGATGGATCAAATGAAACTCGGATGGTGGCTCGCTTGACAACCCCGAACCTACTGGATATTCCATTGCCTTTAGGGATTATAATAGTGATTTTGTGGAAGGTATATTTGGTACTTGTGGATAGGTCACTGCTCTGGAAGCAGAAATGATGGCTTTTATCACTGCAGTGGATGTCGCTCAGCAAAACAATTGAGATAGAATATGGTTTTAAAGCGACTCATCAGTAATCGTTCAAGCAGTTAGAATGGGGAAAATTCATCTTGACTGGAGACTCACATCTAAATGGATTAAATGATTTGATATCCTTGATTCAAAGCAATACATCAGAACTCATGTTTATTCTAAATCCAGTCGTCTTTCCAATAGCCTTTCTGACATGGGGATTTCTGCACACTCTTGAACTCATATTAACAACATCATAGGTGATTTTCCCACTATTTATCAAAGAGATAAATGTAAATTTCCTACCTATAGACTCTTGTAAGGTTTTCTTTTATTTTCTCTTTAATGACTTTTTCCTGCTTTATCTTTAAAAAAATGAACATGCGAAGGATTTGGGTTTCTTTATATATATAAGTGACTTGGATTTGTTTGATGATGATATATCTTGTCTCCCAAAAAAGGTTACTATAAATATGGAAATTCCTCCCATTTTTTTGTTTAATTTATATACCCTTGGTGTGGGTCGCCACCCCGGGGCCTATTGAAGGAGGGACTTGGGTGTCATTATATCTCCTTCTTGATGAAGGAAGGTCTTACTATCTTGTTACACCATCCCTCATCCGGAAGAATGTGGGTCACGATAAAATACTATCAGATTTCACAGTTGAGAGATAGGATGAACTTTGGAGTTAGTCCCAATGATAATTTCTTGGGTTGGTAGGGAAATAGTGTTATGTGAACATGGTGTGTTACATAGGCTAGTGAAGACCGGCTATGACCCGAGATTTTAGGGGACATTTTGATATGACGTATGAACTCTGAGCTTCTTGAATGACCATGTGAGGCAACACCTCTTGTGGGGTAGACACCATATGAATGGTACATTCATCATAATTACATGTGTTCTTGTTTTTTGGGAGCTTTCAGGAAATTGAAATAAATAATGTGTTAAAATGAATCCTAAATAAATTCCATACTACATGGTCTTAGTAATTCATTATTTGTCTTTTATATATGGCACCTAGTCATCGTCCATGAGTGACTTAGTTAGTGGAGGCTCAATTGGTCAATTTGGATGATCATTGGAGGGTTTATATAGGACATGAGGAAAATAAGTGTTAGAAGAGGATTCATGATTTTCAGGGATAAACATTTTCCAAGAATGTGGAAGTGTCTTAGACAGAGAGAAAGAGTCTTGTCTTGAGGAGCTAGTAATAACATTCATCTTGATCCAAGCTCTAATAGAGTACTGGGTTCCCTTGGAAGTGAGCAATATGAGGGTATCATCACGTTAGTGGTCGATTCTTTACCTTGTGGAGAGAAAGGAGGCTTATGTTCTGTGGGTCGACTTTGAGATGTAGTTCCGAGAGGAATTCCTTTCTTCAACCATGAATTATAAGAAGAAAAATGAACTATTCTCCATGAAAAATGGGAGTATATCAGTATCGTAGTTGGGGATCATGTTCAAGGATCTTTTTTGTATTTCTACGGATCTCTTTTTGGATGAGGAGTCTCAAGAGAGAAGTTTAGAGGAGGCACTCTATCCTTCCCTCCAATTTATGGTTTCCCCCTTCAAGATACCCATATACTTAGATGTTCATAAGAAGGATGAGTTAGTGTAAAGGATGAACTCATGGGTAGGATTACCATGATAGGGGACATATCCAAGTACTTCAAAGGAGAAAGCTATCAGACAGAGTTATACAGTGTCAGGACCTTCATGTTTTTGGCCAACGGGGATCCATCCCCAGTAGTTTCAGTTCTGACCTTCAAGTCCTCACCCATTTTTAGTAGGCCTGGACCTAGGTGTTTCACGTGTAGAGGTCATAGGCACCATCAAAGTTGGAACCCATTTTGAGAACAATACGATGGTGGTGGAAAGGTCATGCACCTACCTCAACATCAGTCACCAGCTATGCTATTTCAGTAGTAGGGATAGTAGGCTTCTACTCAACAAAGGGAAGATTGAGCAGGAAGAGGACAACCTTAGGGTGTCCCATAGGGACCCCAACCTGAGAAGGTCCAGGCAGGCAGTCTGTAACACCCTTATATTTTAGGAGAAATATTCTTTTTAATTTAATTGATGTATTGTGTTGTAAACATCACCAAGATTATCTTGCACTATACGCAACACTGTATTAGCTTGTAGTATATGCAACACTATTCATGGCTTGTGTTTCACACAATTTCATGTTCTTTCAAATACAATTTATTTTACACAACACCAAGTATATATTTTGATCAATGTATAAATGAAATATATTATGATTATTTTATATGCAACACCAAAGGAATCTTTCACTACACGCAACCCTGACTTTTCTTGCATTACACGTAGGAGTGGCCTTCCTCGATAGCGTGTGTTGTACGCAATACCGAGTTTAAATAAACAACGATATATTGTTATAATATTATTATGAAATAGCCATTTTGAATAGTATTAACTGAATTTTGAATTTTATAACATTATAATTCTTCTTACACATTTTCTAGAACATGGTATGAGACCAAAATAAATTTTTCTGGTAAAATAAGTATTTTTAATAAAAATGTAGTTTTCCCCCTTTTTCTGGGGAAACCATTTTAAAGCTAATTGTTGAAAAGTTTATAATTTAAATTTTACAAAATAAACATCTTATTTTGAATCAATATATAAAAATTTACATTTGATAAAATGTTGATATTTTTCAGACAACTTTCTTATTTTGATGAACAATAAAAACACGCTAAATTTTACTTAAAAACATCTTTTTTCATCGAGATAATTTATATTGTTAAATTATAATATTAAATTGTTTTAATGTTTAAATAGAATATATTTTTACAATTTAATATAATTTCTGTCATTAGAATTAATTTTACATTGAATTCATGGGGAAAAAATTTCATTTTTTGACAATGTTTTCACTTTTAAAACCTATTTTCTTAACAACGGGATTAATTTTAAATTAATTACTGCAACTTTTGTGTTTTGAATTTTGAAAAATTGATTCCACATTTGGATTCAGTTTGTTCAAATTATGTTAACAGGTTACTTTTATTGAAGTTTTGAATAGTAACTACTGTAATTTTTATTTACTACATACGAAGGTAAATCGGGTAATTAAGGGTAAAAATAAGATTATAAAATTACCCTAAGACCTGAAAAAAATCCTATTGGATGCATAAAAGTCGACCCATATCATTCAAGGGTATGAATAGATTAATTTCATGGACTTTTGACCAGGAAAATGATATAATTATTATTAAAACCATATAATGTGACAACATGTCACTCTCTTATATCTTATATGTGTAATAATTTAAATTTAGTGATAAACCTCATAAAAATTAGAATATTAATAGTCTCCATCAATCTAAAAAAATTATATACATCCTGAGAATTTCTATATAATTTTTAGGGATTATATAGTTATCATTAACGATGACACAATAGTGATGTAGAAATTATTTTATTGATAGAAATATCAAATAAATGGTATTAAATATATTAAAATAAATATTATATCAACATATTAATCTTATCCACCAATTTTATAGACGCATTTGGAATGTTAGGAGTCTATTAAATATTTTGTTTCAAATATATCCTCTGTGGGGATTTTATTTAAATTCAAATTAATGAATACAGTCAAAATTGACACTATTGTTATTTTATAAATATAACATATTATAAAATTGTCTAAAAATCACAAATATATTTAAAAATTATAAATTGGAATTTATATGGTCTCCAGTGTCATAAAGTATCCAATTATGGAAAATTCACAACACATAAGTAATTATTTAAAACAATTTAAAATTTTGAATATTATTACCACAAATAAAATTAAATAGATTAAACAAGGATAAATCAAGTTGATAAGGTTTAAAATAAATTACCAACATGTCTCAATTTTATTGTATGATGATATTAAAACCCTATATCATATTCTATTTTCATTTGAGTCAATGTTTGAGGTTTTATGTTGGATTTGAGTTTATTATAAATTAATATTTTAGAGGTTTCCAAAAGTGCCCCTCTCCTCTCTTATAAAAGGGAACCTACTCCCTCTCCTCCTAACAACACATTGAGCCTTAATGATAGGCCAAACCCTGACCATTTCTCTTCTCCACATTCCTAGAAACATTCTAGAGGACTTGGTCTAATTTAGAGACAAACTTTCGCACCCTATGAGGAGTTTTAAAAAAGGCTCATCGAAGAAGAGGTAATATCCTTTACTGATTCTTTCAAATTTATTTCTTCTTATACTTCATCTTAATATGTTGTTTCATAACAAAGTAATAACATATGTATCACTCATACATAGATATGTTATTATAAATATTAACCATCCCTATTTCACCTTCTATCCATCCTACAAAAAATGAAATCATTGTGCGTGCGTACGTATGGAATACCATCTCCACGTCGTGGTGTAATCTGTTTTTCAACCACCACCTTAATTGGATGGGTATAATGGTGTAATGAATAACTATATATAGTTATTGTAAAATGATACTAATTCTGAGATATTATATCATCCACTCCAATTCAGTTCAATAAATATGGGGAACGATATCATCGCTCATGCGTACGTACGGATTACTGTCTCCACGACGCGAAGAGATTCATTCTCCAAGTTAACCATTCAAGAATGATTATAAAGTATATATATTAAATAATCATGAAATATAAGATATATTAATGATACTGGATTTATGTATATGTTATTTACTTACTTCCTTTCAATTTAATAAGGAAATGAAAACAGCGTTCATGCGTACGTACGGTCAACCGTCTCCATGAACGATGTATTTCGTTAAATTTATCAATCTATTATATATAGTTATATTCTGAATATATATTATATATAAATCATTTTTTACATCTTGGAAGTTAGAATTCATTATATAATTAATCATATGAATAATTACAAGTCAAAACACGTTTGACAAATGAAATGATTTTACCCAAAATGATGCATTAACATGGAATTAACAAATGAACGGGTAATATAAAGTCGTAAGTGAATCATATATGATATCATAAATATTATTATTTCTATATTACTAGTTAATAATATGTTTAAACCCACTATACAAGAGTCTTGAACACATATGGAATAAATTGGACATAAGGTAAGGGATAATTTTTCAAATCTCATTTTTATCTGAGATAGCTTATACATAAGTATTTACTAGGGTTATATTTTTCATCCTTGTCCATAAAATGGTTTTCATAAAGTGTTTAATATTATTCCATGTATGTTTAAAGTCATGTTTACCCCTCTTTGACTTTTACATTGTGTTATGGAAGGAATATTTTTTTTGTTTACCATACGAAGAACTTTTTCAGTTTTCTGGAAAAAGTACGAGGAGAATGTTTTTTAACTTATACGGCATGAATGGATTTTTACGGTTTCATAATTCCTAATTTTCATGAAGCTTAATCTATAACATTTCATTATTATTTTAAAAAATAATCCTTTTCTTTTGAAATGTAATTTCATTTTCTGAAAAGAAAATGATTTTTGATGAATAAAAGATATTTTACTCAAGAATTCATTTCATGTGTTTTTACAAAACTATTTTCCATACATGATGACATTATTTAGTATGATTATATTTCAAGTATAATGGATCTATTATTTAAATGGTTTTATTCTTATTATGATGAAATGATATCCATTTGTTTCATATGGATTATGTTATGATGGGATGATGTTTATGAAACTGTTTTTATTCTTTGGGTTATGATGAATGATTTATGTTTATTATGTGGCACAAGTAAGAATGATTTCATTATGAGATGGGTGGGACCTATATCTCCTTCCAATGCATTGGGTAATGATTTATATCACATGAGATAGATATGGCTGGGATGGAATGTGAATCTGGTTCAGCAATACAGGGCTGGAACAACAAGTAAAACCGGTTCAGTAATGGACATTGTCCACTATAATGGTCTTGGCAACAATGCCTTGGCTACTATGGAAATAATAACGTGTGATTAATGGTTTTCCACAATTACATGTTTTATTCACATGATATTTTATCATTATTAATGTTTCTTTATGATCTATTCCTTATATACTTCCAAGATTTATGTCATTGCTCACGATTTTGATGTTTTATGTTCTTGTTTTAACGTTCAAATTTTTATGGATTGTTTTTATGATCACCATGATTACCCATACTAAGTATTTGATCTCACACTTCTAATTTTTTATTTTCCCCAGGATATAAATAAATGTTTAAGGTAAGACAAAATAAGAGGAATATATTTATGGGAGACGTTGAAGATCTTTCACCATGATTAGAAGATTATGTTCCGTGTTTCCAAAAACAGTAAAATAATAATGTCTTTCGGAATCTTTTTTTGTTATGTATTAAGTATTCCGAAAAATTAATTTAATTTCTATTTACATCAATTTTGGGTCTCTATAGTTTGTATTAGAGTGAAGGTTTAATCAACCTTTGGAAACTAGGATGCGAAAACATTAATGAAATCTGTAGAGAAATTTCTAGGGTATGTCTAGGGATGTCTCTAAGATTAAGTATAAGTATAGGTTATAGTCCTAGAGTTACGGTAATGATCATATAATTAAACCTAAGAAGTCATATATTGATGGAATCCCACTTTATTATGTTGTTTTCCTAGCATGATTTTTTCCTCTCACGCTATTCATTTTGGGTTTTAGACAATGGATGGAACCCGAAAGAACTGTGTTGATCAATGTAATGGACAATGCAATGATTGTCCTTCTGATCAAACCAATGTTATGTGAGATGGAGTGAAAAAACATATTTTTTAACATACAAAGTCAATGAATCATTCTGGGCTTCCAAATGAGCAGATAAGGGAACAATATTCTTTTGAGTTCTTCATGAGGCAATGTCCACCTTCTTTTTGTGGGTCTTCTGATCCACTTGTTGCTGAACAATGGATCAGTACCATTGATAAGATATTTTCCATACTTCTCTTTTAAGAGAATGAAGAAGTCATTTTGTTTGTTTACTAGTTATAATGTGAAGTAGACCAATGGTGGACTCTAATTAAGAATACAAGGCCCTAAGATGAAATTGAATCCATGGAATGGGATGAGTTCAAGAACCTATTTTTCAATAAGTAATTCCCTCGTATTCTTTGAAAAAATAAATAAAAGGAGTTCCTTGAGCTTAAGAAAAAGGATGATGAATATGTTGGTGTATAAGAAGCGAATTTTACAACTCTTTCAAGGTATGCATCTCACTTTATCATCCAACCTGAAAGTAAAGTTGATCGATTCTTTAGTGGCTTAAAACCAAGTCTTCTAAGGGAATTAACGATAAGAGACTTCAGTAGCTATGAAGAAATTGTGTGTTGTGCTATAAATTAAGAACTATAAGTTGGGGTTACATATCCGTCTCATGGTTTTTATAAGAAACGAAAGATAGAGTTCAAGAAAAAATCTCAAAACAATGGTGAAAAGAAGGCGAAGGTTTCATTATACTCAATTTGTGGAAAGAAGCCTAATGGAGATTGAATTAAAGGGACTAGAAAATGTTTTAAGTGTGGAAGAGAAGGTCATAGAGCATCTGAGTGTCAATTTAATGGAAAAATGGTAGCTAATGTTGTGAATAAAGAAAATACTACAGAGAACGCACCACAAACACTTCAATCCTACAAGTGCAAGGAAATGAGGCATTATGATAATCAATTACCAAATACAATGGTTAATGATGATCGATGTGAGAAACCTTTTTTAGAAAAGGACCAAGGGAAGTCACATGTGATCACTATTTGTGATGTTGAGTATTAAAATTATGTTGTGGAATGACTAAGTGTTTATGTAATGGGATTTGAATATAGTATCGTGGAATCTCATTTATAGTATCGTGGAATTTTTAGAATATCTATGTATTGGTTTTCAATAATTGTATGGTACCGGTAACCATGGAAAGTGATTGAAATATTTTTGGAAAGAAAATGATATGTGAATAATGAAGGGATAAAGAGAAAATAATATGTTTGATATTATTAATGAGCTCATGACTAATATAAGGACAAAGTGACATCATGGTTTGAGTATAAATAATTTTTTGGATTTTGGTATGTGGAAAGAGTTATGTTTTGACAACATTTATGTTTCCAATAAGGTTATATAGTAATTCATGTTTCAAGAGAATACAAGATTAAGGTATTCACATGTTTGGAATGCGATCAAAAAGATATATATTATGATATATGGGGGATATATTATGTTATTGACATGATTGGTTGATGAAATTTTTAGTAATCGTTTTCCTTATACTATGATCTTGGATAGAAGTTTTATGGATAAGCCTAAATATTTCAAATGGATTATGATGGACATATGATAATATTGTTTAAGGGTAGAACCTTTTTTCGATATTATTTTTGGAATGTTATAATAGTTTTGTTTTAGAAAAAGGACAACCTGCAGAACAGGAAACAACCCATCGCGTCGGACAAGGTTGTGGTAATCGAACCCACAAACAATGTTTGTCAGGCATTTATTTCCTACCACTGGCCTACAGGATGTCCCTGGTTAGTAGAAACTAGTTTTATTTTATTAAGTTGTATGATAGATGAAGTATAAGTCCATTTTTGGAACCATATATGATTAATCTCACCATATGATGGACTTATGTATATAAATTTTTCTAACCATATGTTTGAGACCGATGGAATAACCTATCATTATATCGCATGATTTGCAAACAATTCACAGAAGACAAATTCAACTTAATTTCATTATGAGGTGAAGTGAAAATTGTTCAAGGCACAAACAACAGTGACATTGTACCAAAATCAAGTAAGTATTTCTATTAATTCAAATATTATTCAACATTAAGGATATGATCTTGAAAACCAAAAAATGTTGTCCTAGTTCCCTCATCTCTGATGAATCAGACGGAAACTTAGATCATCACAAATTTATGGCTTTGTGATTGTTGGTTTTTCATAGACATGTTCTCTACCACTCTTCATCCAAACATGATGGTTAGATTTCTCCTCCATATCCATATTTTCTCCTATATTATCATATGTGCAAACCCATTTCTGAGTTAATTTTGGTGACCGTTGAATTTCTATATTTCCTTTTTAAAATAATGTTTTCGGATTTCCTTTTTACGATGTGGGATTCTATGAAAGAATCTTCCAAGTAGAAAACTATTTATAACCCTGATGAATTTTGAGGGAGAATTTCCTTTTAAGGGGGGTAGAATGTAACACCGCGAGATTTTATGAGTAATATTCTTTTTAATTTCATTGATTTCTTATGTTGTACACTTCACCAATATTATCTTTCACAATGAACAACCCCGTATTAGTTTGTAGTATACGCAACACTATTCTTGGCTTTTGTTGCACACAATATCAAGTTCTTTTGGATTAAATTTATTTTACACAGCACTAATTATATATTTTTATCAATTTATAAATGAATTATATTTTGATTATGTTATATGAAACACAACAGGAATATTTCACTACATGCAACCCTGACTTGGCTTGCATTACACGCAGAAGTGACCTTCCTCGATAGCGTGTGTTGTACGCAATACTAAGTCTCACTAAAAAACAATATATTATTATAATATTAATATGAACAAGCCGTTATGAATAATATTAGATGAATTTTGAATTTATCTTACTCATTTTTTAGAACATTGTATGAGAACAAAATTAATTTTTCGTGTAAAATAAGTATTTTTTAAAAAAATTCAGTTTTCCCGCCTTTTGATGGCACACCGATTTTAAATCTAATTTTTGACAAGTTTATAAGTTCAATTTTACAAAATAAACATCTTATTTTTAATCAAGATAAAAAAATTTACATTGGATAAAATTTTGATATTTTTCTGAAAACATTCTTATTTTGATGAATAGTAAAAACACACTAAATTTTACTTTAAAATAACTTTTTTCATCGAGGTAATTTATATGGTTAACTTATAATAGTAAATTGTTTTAAATTTTAAATAGAATATATTTTTATTGTTTAATATAATTTATGTCATTATCATTAATTTTACATTGAATTAATGGGTAAAAACATTTCAATCTTTGACAATGTTTTATCTTTTAAAACCCGTTTTCTTAACAATGGGATTAATTTTAAATTAATTACTGGAATTTCTGTGCTTTGAATTTTGAAAAATTGATTCCATATTTGGATTCATTGGGTCCAAATTATGTTAATAGGTTACTTTTATTGAGTTTACGAATAGTAACTACGGTAATTTTTATTTACTATAGTTAAAGGTAAATCGGATAATTAAGGATAAACATAAGATAATAAAATTATCCTAAAACATTCCAAAATCCTATTGGATTCATAAAAGTCTACCCATATCATTTTAGGGTTTGAATATATTACATTCATGGACTTTCGACCATGAAAATGATATAATTATTATCAAAACCAAAGAAAGTGACAACATGTCACTCTCTTATATCTTATAAGTGTAATAATTTTAATTTATTGATAAACCTCATAAAACTTCGAATATAAATATTCTCAAAAAATATAATAAAATTATATACATAATGAGAATGTATTTATTATTTTTAGGGATTAAATAACTATCATTAAGGATGACACAATAGTGATCTAGAAATTATTTTATTGATTAAAATGTCAAATAAATGGTTTTAAAAATAATAAAATAAATAATATATAAACTAATTATTGTTACCCACAAATTTTATAGATTATTATGACATTTTATGAGTCTATTAAATAGTTTTTTTCGAATATATCCTCTGTGTGGATTTATTTAAATTCAAATAATTGAATAGTGTCAAGATTGAAACTATTGTTATTTTATAAAAATAATGTATTATAAAATTGTTTAAAAATAACAAAAAAATTTAAAAATTATTAAATTTAAATTTAAATGGTCAAAATGACATAAATTATCCAATTATGGACAATTCACAACACATAAGTAATAATTTATATGAATTTAAAATTTAGAATATTATTACCACAAATAAAATTAAATAGATGAAATAAGGGTAAATCAAGTTGATAATGTCTAAACTAAATTTCCAAAATGTCTAAATCATATTTATTGATGATATTACAACCCTATATCATCTAATATTCTAATTTGAGTCATTTTTTGAGGTTTTTAAATCAGTATAGAGTTTATTATAAATTAATATTTTAGAGGTTTCCAAAAGTGACTCCCTCCCCTCTTATAAAAGGGCACCCCCTCCCTCTCCTTCTCACACCACATTGAGCCTTCACGAATGGACAAACCCAGCACATTTCTCTTCTACACATTCCTATAAACATACTAGTGGTCGTGGTCTTCCTCAAATACCATCTTTAGTGCCCTACGAGGAGGTTTATAAGAGGGGTGTTGAAGAAGAGGTAATTTCATTTACCGATTCATTCAAATTCATTTATTATTCTACATCCTATTGTTTTTTAGTTTAATAATAATGTAATAACATAATTAAAACTCATATTATGATTTTTTATTATAAATATTAACCAACCCTATTTCACCTTCTATCCATCCTATGGAAAACGAAATCATTGTGCGTGCGTACATACGAAATATCATCTCCACGCCGTGGTGTGATATGTTTTTCCACCACCACCTTACATGGATAAGTATGATGGTGTAAATAATAACTATATATGTCTATTATAAAATTATAATAATTCTGAGATATTATATCATCCACTCCAATTCCATTCAATAATTATGGGAACGATATCATCGCTCGTGCGTACGTATGGATTACCGTCTCCAAATCACGATGAGATTCATTCTCCAAGTTAACCATTCAATAATGATTATAAATTATATATATTAAATAATAATTAAATATATTACATATTAATGATACTGGATTTATTTATATGTTATTTACTTACATCCATTCAATTTAATAAGGAAACAAAAACAACGTTCATGCGTACGTACGGTCTATCGTCTCCATGAATGGTGTATTTCATTCCATTTATTGATCTATTATATATATTTATATTCCGAATATATATTATATATAAATCATGTTTTACATTATTGAATTAAGTAATCATTATCTAGGTAATCATATTAATAATTACAGGTCAAAACACGTATGACAAATGAAATGATTTTACCCAAAATGATGTATTAACATGGAATTGAAAAATGAACGTGTAATATAAAGTCGTAAGTGAATCATATATGATATAATTAATATTATTATGGTTCCGTTACAAGTTAATACTATGTTTAAACCCACTATATTGGCGTCTTGGACAGATACGTAAGAAATTGGACATAAGATAAGGGATAATTTGGCAAATCTCATTTTTATCCGAGATTTCTTATACATAAGTAATTAATGGGGTTATATTTTTCATCCATGTCCATAAAAATGTTTTTCTTAAATTGTTTAATATTATTCCATGTATTTTTAAAGTCATTTTTACCCCTATTTTACATTTACATTTTGTTATGGAAGGAATCTTTTTTTTGTTTACCATAAGAGAAACTTTTTGACATTTCCGGAAAAAGTACGAGGAGAATGTTTTTTAACTTATACGGCATGAACGGATTTTTATGATTTAATAAAACCTATTTTTCATGAGGATTCCTCTACAATATTTCATCATTATTTTCAACAAAATACTTTTCTTTTAAAATGGAATGACATTTTCTAAAAAGAAAATGATTTTGAAGAAGAAAGGATATTTTCCTCAAGAATTAATTTCAAGTGTTTTGTCAAAAAAAATTCGAATCTAAGATGAAATTATTTAGTATGATTATGTTTCAAGTATAATGTATCTAGTATTTTCATGGTTTTATTCCTATTATGATGAAATGATATCCATTTATTTTATATGGATTATGTTATGATGGGATGATGTTTATGAAACCAATTTTATTCTTTGGGTTATGATGAATGATTGATGTTTATTTTGGGCCACAAGTAAGAATGATTTAATTATGGGATGGTTGGGACCTATATCTATTTCAAATTAATTGGGTAATGATTTATATCTCATGATATAGACATGGCTGGAATGGCTAGTGAATCTTGTTCAGTAATACAGGGCTGGAACAACAAGTAAAACTGGTTCAATAATGGACTTTGTCCACTATGATTTTCTTGGAAACAATGCCTTGGCCACTATGGAAATCATAACATGAGATTAATGGTTTTACACAATTATAAGTTTTATTCCCATGCTATATTATCATGATTAATGTTCCTTTATGATCTTTTCCTTATGTACTGCCAAGATTTATGTGATTTCTCAAGATTTTGATGATTTATGTTCCTGTTTCAACGTTCAAATGTTTATGGATTGATTTTATGTTCTCCATGTTTACCCTTACTGAGAATTTGAGCTCACCCTTTTTATGTTTTCTTTTACCCAGGATATAAATTAAGGTTTTAGGTAAGAAAACAAAAGAAGAAGTTATTTATGGGAGATATTGAAGATCCTTCCCCATGATTAGAAGATTATGCTTCGAGTTTCAAAGATACTAAACTAATACTGTCTTCTGGGGTCTGTGTTTTATTATGTATTTTGTATTCTGAAAAAGTAAAGTAATGTCTATGTACATCAATTTTGGGTCTCTACATAGTCAATAGTAGATATACATATGAGTTAGGCATAGTCAGTTGAACACCGCAGAGGCAGCACTTCCAATAGGGCGAAAAATCCATTGAGGTATGATCAGTTTGGAAAATACTCTTGTTTGAGCCTTTTTTGATTTTGAAGTTTCTCACACCTTTGTTTCACCCTGTCTAGCCCATTCTCTGGGGTGGTACATAGAGATAATTTATGTTCCCCTGGTGTTGAGTACACTAGTCAGATGTCTGACAAGATTGTTTAATGTTTGCTGGGTATTTAGACTATTATTGGGGATGCATTAATCCAATGTGGATATATTTCTACTACTGATTTAGCCATACGTTTTCATCCTTGGCATTGACTAGTTATACTATTTACATGCTGTTATTTACTACTTTCAGAGAAGAGTCACGTTTTCAAACCTGGGTGGCTAGTGTGTAGCTTTCATTGGCGAGAAAATGTTTCATATGTGCAGTCAGAGTTTGGATACTTTCCTTTACATGTTGTTTGATCTATCAATTTAAATTATGTATGTTGAGATGGTGGAGGTCTCGGGAGTTATCAGAGAGTTCTTTGATGTTTTCCATGAGGAATTTTTTACTCTACCCTCTCGATGTGACATTGAGTTTTAGATATACATACAACCCGGTCCTAGTCTGATTTTGATGGATCCTTATTGGATGACGTCTTTTGAGCTATGAAATTTGATGATTTAGACTGATGATCTGATGAAGAATGGATTTATATGGACCATTGTGTCTCTATTTGGTGATCTGGTCTTGTTTTCAAAGAAATAAGATGGTGGTCTGAGGCTATGTATAGACAATCAAAGGCTGAATCAAGTAATGGCCGAGAACCATTACCCCTCATGATGATAGAAAATATTTTCGACCAACTAAGTGGATCATGTTGGTTTTCTTAGATCAATCCAGAGTCATGGTATCACCAGGTGAGGGTGAAGAAGGTTGATATCCCAAAGACTTATTTCTTGTGCAGTTATGGTAACTTTTAATTCATGATTATGACTTTCGATGTTACCAATGCATTTTTCATGTTCATGGGGATTATAAACTCATTATTTTATAAGTTCTTGGACTAGTTCAACAAAATATTCTTCGATGACCACGTAATATACTTGAAGTCAGTGTATAAGCATATCGAGCATCTCAATGGTTTCCTAGAGGTCCTTTGACACCAGTATATCTATGTAAAGCTATCTAATTTGATGTTTTTGACATGGGAGGTCCACTAACATGATAATTTGTTGTAACGACAGTGATTAGTAGTTGATTCATCAAAGGTCAAGGTATATGTTTCTTGGGAATCACCAAATAATGTTACACTAGTTTGCCGTTTTCTCAGTATATAAGGTTATTACTAAAAATTCATACCTGATTTCTATCGATTATTAGCCTTTTTTATGGCTTTAACCCAAAATGGAAAATCATTTTTGTGGACCAACAAGTTCCATGAAGTGTAATTCTATCTGAATGGGATTTTTGTCAGTGCCCCAGTGCTCAAGATTCCAGAGGAAGGGGTGATTTTTGGGGTAATTTTTATGCTTCCAATCTGGGCTTGGGGTGTGTATTGATGAAGCAATAGGGAGTGATCACCTCTGGGTCTAGGAAGATACATATTCATGAATATAACTATTCCACCCATGATATGTATCTAGTATAGGACATGTTCATGATAATTTTCTAGTAACATTACTTCATTGGGGATCACATTCTGGTCTTCATGGATCATAGGAGAATTAGGTATATATTTTTTCAGAGAGATATGAACTGGAGAAATTGATGTTGGATATAGTTTCACTAGTATTCATATTTTTAGGCCTCCTACACCTCATGAAAGGGGAATGTTGTGACCAATGATTTGAGCTAGAATTTTCAGAATGAAGTGCTTGGGAATCTACGGATGCTTAGAGAGAAATTGAGGAGTTTGTTGTCTTCCACATAGATGCAATAATGGATGGAGGAAGTGGTTTTCTATTTCTGATGAAGATGAATCCATCTCTATGGATACAAGTGGATGATTCTCAGTGGGGAGACTGAGACGGAGAGGTAATGTGTGATGGCTTTGACAAGGGTGATTCACTAGAAGGATGGTAGGAGGGTCTTCCGAATCATATGATGATCCATGGGAAGATTTTTGTTTCCATGGTGATACATGAGGTATTTCTATGTGAGCATCATATTGCACCACTAATAGAACATCTAGGAATTTAGAAGGCATACCATGGCTTGAGGGAATAGTTCTGGTGGCCCAGAATGAAGCAGGAAGTGGCGAAGTTTGTAGAAAATTTCATGGTGTGCAAGCATGTGAAGGATTAGCACCGTGTTATTGATGGTTTTTTGTAGCCGTTAGATATCCTTCATTAGAAGTGGGAAGAAATATCAATGGATTTCATTATAGTATTTCCTTGGTATTATGGATGATGTGATGTATTCTTGGTAGTAGTGTATCATTTTATGAAATTGGCTCTCTTCATAGCGATCAAGTAGTCAAGTGTAGTAGATTCCATAGCACCAAGGTATGTGGATGAATTGGTATGGATTCATGTATTTCCAAGTTCTATAATCTCATATTGTTATACAGAATATATTTTGTGACTCTGGAGGAGATTTAAGCATTCATTTTGCACTCATTTATGTCTCACCAAGTCCTTCTACCCTCAGACGTATGGGAAAATATCGACGACCATCAACAAAAGGAAGGACATGTGATGGAAAAGTGTTCTATAATATATTGGGTCTTCAGTGTGACATTTTCCTTTGGTATAGTTTTTTTCCTTAATATCTATCACTTTCCAGTTGAAGATATCAATTATTATCTTTATTTGGAAGATCGTTTCATTCATCATTGTGTTAGATAGAAGTTCTGGAGGCTACTCCTCTTGTTCTGGACATGGTGTAGAGTATTAAGAGGAAGTTTTAGCTTGTCTGTGAGAGGATGATGGTAGAACATGACCAGAGGAAGTTTTATTTTGATTCGTGGATAAGGCCCTTGGAGTTATAGGTTGGGTACCATGTGTTCTTGAAGGCTTCCCCTCAACGTGGGTAGTAGAGGGTTGACAGAGGGAGTAAGCCATCACCAAAATTCATAAGACCCTTAGAGGTGTAGGGATGAATGGGAGTGGTGGAATACCATTTTGTGTTACAACTTTTGTTGAGATGGATCCCTGATGTCTTTTATGTATCCCATCTTTAATAGTATCTTCACGATAACTCTCATGTCATTGAATGGGGAGTTTTGGATATCAACGACAATGCAACATTCAGGGAGTGGCCAGTATAGATCCAGGATCATCAAGATAAGGTTCTACATAAATGGACCATGATCATGGATAATGTGTTTTTGAGGCATGGTAGCCTCTAGAAATGAACTTGGGAGCAAGAGATGTAAATGTTTCCCACTACCCACATTTGTTTTGAGTTTTTCATGTGCATTTTGATCTATGTTGTAGTGCTTGTACCTTGTTTGTTATATGATGGGTTTCTTCCTTGTTATGTAGTGTGTGATGAATTACTCACATTTGAAAAGGGGGAGACTTTATTAATAATCAATATGCATTAATTGATATGTCATTAAACCCATGAGGGTGATTCAGTGCCACCGAGATTTTATTGTATATCGACATGGAGTAATGAATTCCATAATTCATGTGTCAACGTACTTGGTACTTGTGTGGGGTATCTTGAGGAATTTTAGATTATCATATGTGGGAATAGGATTCCATGGATGTTGAGGTATCATTCCATCTTTTTAGAAACACTATGTGCTTTATCCTTGAGAGGTATCTTATGGTGTGGTTTTTTGGACCCCACTTTATTTTTTGGTGTGGTTGTAAATTCTCGAGGGTGAGAAAAGTTTGATAGGTATCTGATATAATGGTCTGGACCCTCGTAGTCTATTAATTTTTCAAAATCCAGTGTTTGGGGTGTTCTTAGAAGCAATGGTAGCGCGTTTCAAGAGTATTCCAAACTTCTAGTTTTTTCATCAGTGAATCAGTTGTCTCTGAGTCACGTAGGAAGCTCAACATTGGTAAGTTGGTGTCGTTATCTTAGTGTTAGGGGACCAGGGAATTGGTAGATTAGCGTTGGTGACTTGGGGAATCTGTAGGTATAAGTGTCAGTTGGTTGAGGTTTAGGTAGGTCGATTCATCGGTAGGATGAGGCATAGTTATTTCTAGGTGTCAGTAGGTCGAGTCATCTGTACTTTGATGCATTGGTAGGACATGAATCAGTGAGTGGAGTTAGAGAGTGGTGTCAGTGAGTGGCGTATGTGAGTTCGGAATCGGTGAGTCATGTCAGTGACTCACACTTAGCCAGTCATGTTAGTGGCTCAGCATCGATGGGTCATCAATAGGCAACTCACATCAGTGACTCACCCATCAATGAGTAATTCGTAGATTTTCCCATTTTTCCTAGTTTCACCCCATTGAAATTTCTTTGAAATTAAATGATTTAAAGGTAATATTGAATGTGTTTTGGGAAATTTCAAAATATGTTTATCTCTTAATAACCGGAAGCTTTCATTGACTCTTAAACAGCATGATCATGATCGTGATCCTGCTTTAATGGCATTTGAAATAGTTTCCCCATAGATTTAGGATATGGAATTTCAAATGTTGAAATCCCCTCTTCCTTTGACACCTTCTATTTTCTACTTGTGTGATGAGAACCCATGTTCCCTGAGGAGTTGTGAAATTTTTCTATATCTATTCAGTTTTCCCCTAGAGTCACCCTTGTTAATCGCACTATCCCCCACTCTTCTGGTGCAAGGAAGAATTGTTGGTTGTCTATTGATTCAAAGTAGGGATTCATTCAAATCTCTTTCTTGTGTGTGTCATGTGCAGTGGGTGTTCTTATGTACCCTTTAGAATACTTTTGAAACCAATTTAACAAAGATTATAAGAATTAATAAATTATTTTTCGGGAGTACGATGGTGATGATCACCGTGTTTTATATGTTATCTTTGATCCATATCATGTTTTGTGTGGTTTTTATTCATCTAAAAATCATGGATGGTGGTGGGCTCTATTTGTTCAAATATATGATTTCTGAGTCATTGTTGTATGAATTTGAATATGGTTAATCATGTATATTCATTTTAATAAATTGGTTCCCGAGGACAACACTTTATCTATGATGACCCATGTTTTATCAAGTGGTATTATAGAATTAGTGGTGTTAAATATGAATAAACCTGGCCTGGATGGTGTGGATGGGTCCGGTTTGTGGTTCTGTTCAGCCTTATATCTGTGTTGTTCATGTGGTGTTGTGGTTGGGATTGCTGTTGTGAGTATGGGGTTATATGGATGGTGTAATAATATCTCACTCTTAGGGATTGGTTGATTGTGGAATGGATAAAATTGGTATGTAGGGGGACTGCATCATGGTATTGGTTGTGTAGTGGGGCTCCAGGACTGGGTTGTGTCATGATCATGTTTATTAGTGTGTTGGGTGTGGTGCTTCTATGCAACAAGGCAGCTGAGTGGGGTTTTGTTGAGGTTTCATGGGGTGTTTACATGTTTATAGGAAGGACATGGAAGTATGAATTTGAAGAATGATGGTGGAAGTGGTTGAACGGGTTTTCAAGAAAGGGGAGTGTGAAATGGGACTATAGTCGGCATGAGTTTTGTTTTGATGAGGGTGGTGCTTCTCATATTGTGGGTATATCTTGGATAGTACAAGAGGGATTTCTTTTATGCTGTTTGTTGTTACCTTGATTGGTCCATTCACCGGGAGATTTTTTGGGATTTAAATTTTATGGATGGGTGTTATAATGGATTATTTTATTGTGTCCCTTCTTTCCTTGTTTGGAATTGGTAGTGGTTAGTATGGAATCATCGGCTTATAACATATACAATGTTTGGTATTTTCCTATGTAGGGATAGAATAAATAAATGAGTAAATTAGTAATTCAGAATTAAAATTGGTTAAATAAATTTCTTGGGGGTATGTTTTTAGTTGCGTCCTGTAATAAAGTGGTTTTCATATATCAAGTTGGGAAGTGACCATGGTTTGTTTTGATAAATGAACTTAGAGGTGGGTGAAAGGTATGTTTTTTGTGGGATTGATTTTTTTTAGAACCCATAGGTTAGGATGAGTGTTTTTACCTATATATACATGTAGTTTCTTGTGACTTATATATGCACCCCACCTTGTTGAGAACTATGTGTTGAGTACCCCCATATTTATGGGGGAGCGTTTCCATTCTTGACATCCCTATAGGAGGATGGATGAATGGTTATTGTCTTTTCTCGACACTCTCTTCTAGGAATTGGTTGCCCAATACTCTTCAGGGAGATGGTGTTGTCGTTGTGAGGTCCAGGTGTCTTCGGGTGATGTGTTCTTCCCATGTGTCTTTGGGATGAGTTGTGTGGTGATTCCCAGATTTCTTTGGGATGGGGTTGTTGTTTGTGGCCCATGTTTTTTTGGGCGACATGTGATGTGGTATGTGATTCATTTGTGTGAGGGAATGTTGTGATAGTGGGGATTATAGAGGAGCTTTGTAGAGTCCGAACATTCATTGTTAGGGATGAGCAGTTTACCAATGGGAAGTGGTGAGGGGTGCCCAAATATTGATGTGTGTACTACATTATTTTACTTGAATTGTATTATTTAGTAAGCATGACTTGGTGAGGATTGGGTGGATAGTATAACTAGTTAATAGATTTTGAGTTTCTGTTGTTTTCTCACAGGGGAATTACTATGATTCTCCCACTTGTGCATGGATGACTCTATTTTTTCTTTATATAGTATACTTGTATTCTCACCCAATGTATAGAAAACTATGTTAGGGTTTCCAGGGAGATTACACAAGCCTTGTTGGACCTTACTAGCTCAGGCATTGGACATAGTTGTTGTGTGACTTCTTATTTTTATTTTGGTACATACTTTGGAGTTTTCAGTTTATTTCTAGCTTTTTTACTTTAAACTTTAATGTGTGATGGATTTTTGTTTCTTTATATATATGTGACATGGAGTTTTTGGAGGTTGATACATCAATTCTACAAATATTGTTTACTATAAAAAGGGTAACTTCTCTAATATGTGTGTGATTTTTATACCCTTGGTTCTTATCACAAATATAAGTCCTATTTGAGGTGGGACTTGAGGGTCATTATGTCTCTTTAATCTTGAGGAATTAATGCATCAACATATTTATATCCCTTCCCTAATGTTGATGAAATTTGGTCATTGTAAAACCCTTCAATTAACTCATCAATTAATGGGTCACTTGAACTCTATAAATTAATTCAACAATTAATTAACTACATTCATTGGATTAATTATTTCACTAATTAATTAACCATGGACCATTTTTTTAATTAACCCAATAAATAATTAGTCACATCAATTCCATTAATTAATTACCACAATTAATTAATTATTCATAATATTTTAATTAATTCATCTATTAGTTAACCATTTTTATCCAATTAATTAGTTAACAAGTTAATTAATCACAGCCCTTCCATTAATTAATTCAACAATGAATCAACTATGTAATGTCTATTAATTAATTTGGAAATTAATTAATCATTTCACAACTCTACATATAATAATTAATTAACCAATTTATAATTCCCAAATTACATTATTAATTCATTAATTATTTTTTTTTCATATAAATAACCATAATTAATTTCCCAATTAATTATGTATATCATTTACCATTTAATAGTTCTATAATTAATTAATCAATATCCACCCTATAAAAATCCAATAATTAATTCAACAATTAATTATCTCATTCACAATTTCATCATATCTATAATTAATTTGACAATTAATTATGAAAACCCCAATTTCATATTATTAACCATTCCCATCAGTTAATTCTACAATTAATTAATAATTTTCATCTATCTCAACAACTCCATAATTATTTTGACAATTAATTATTTAGGATAAAAAATACCAAAATCGCAGTTCTGAATTTTCTTTAATAAATTAGTTCACAAAATTAAATAATTTAATAAAGAAACAAATTCATAATCATCTAATAAAAAATATTTAATTACATTAACATACTTTTAATCAACACTTTGATATTTTTATTTTAGACCAACTGTCTAAAAATCGATGATAGAGAACTATCTCCACTGAACATCCCCAAATTGAGCGTAATAAATCAGGAATAGGTTGATAAACTAGATTTAGATTCAACTATTTGAAAGAAGAAGAAGAAATGAATAAAACCTAATATATGTGATAGTAATTAGCCACTAGATTCCTTTAGATAATAACAATATAAACTATTAGAAACGGTTTCAGAAGTAGATTATTAACTAGAAGACATGCCTTAAAAATCTAGGTTTGAGTATCCATGATCGGATTCGATATCAGTTTAGAATGGAAGAGAACTCCCAAAAATCAATGGCAGGATACCCATAAAATTTAGAGGTGTATGGAGGGTCTTTAGTCAAATATTTTGGTGTTCATGTGAGTTTCAGTCCAAGATGAAGGTGCTCATAATGTCGTGGGTGGAATAAGGTGGTCCGCATAGCATCAACAACCCTAAAAATTAGATTCTGAGGGTTATACGGAGATGAATATGTGATTTTAAAAATATAGGTGTGATAAATACATGATTTCAATCCTTATTTCACCACTTATAATGATTTCTAAAATATTACCCATTTTACTGAGGAAATATTATCAAACGATTAAAAATAGTCATCAAAGATTACACATGGTGTAATCTATTTACACGCGGTGTAATATTACATGTGGTGAAATCTAATTACACACATTTTAATATTATTTTTTACATGTTAACCTGGGGTGAATGAAAATTATAGGGGGTATAATATACTTTCGTGACATGCCAACACCTTGCGAAAACTACTTACACATGGTATAAATCTTCAAGGTTGGAAATTAATTTAATCTGTGAATTAAATTAAACACATCCCATCTTGAAAAAAAATTTAAAATAGATTCATACCTAAAATGACATTGGATCTTAGGACATGGATTCAAGCTCTATGCCTTATAATTTCACCATTTTTGGTAAATGTACCCAATTTTTGAAGAAGTCAATGAAAACATCCTTGAATATAAAAATTCAACAATTAATATTTCTATATCGTGTATGTTTAATCTAACTACACAATGAGATTAAATTACTAAAACATCATACCAATTGAATCATGTTTCATAAGTTCTTTCTGTATCCTCCCACACATAGGAAATAATCAACATCATTCATCATTCATAATCTGTTGTCCACAAAAATATATTCACCTGAGTGGATCATAGAAACAATGATGCAACCATAATTCAAGATAAATAACATAACATAATGTACCATCCATACCATTCAACCCATCAATAATCCATAGACATAAAATTTTATTTTCCAGTATATTCTGGATGAAATGGAATTTCTAGTCAATGTGATTTTTTTCTTTTATGAAATAGTTGATTATATGTAATATGAATGTAGTAATATCCCCAATACATCATCATTTAGAGTAAACTATAACTCCTTCTAGATTACTATACATCATGATCAAAACAATCATATGATGTACCACTAGACCTACATAAGATAACCACATACTAAACACACATCATATTAAAAAATTAATACTTTTTATTAGTTTGTCAAAAATATCAGGAAGAACTTCCATCAATTTTATTATAGTTAACATTTCTAGAATTTTGAATGATACATTTCATCCCACCAACATTTACAATATTCTTGTTGATAAATTTTAAATATTATTTCATTAATATTTATATATTTATATTCATTATTTCCTCTAACCAAAAGTTGTTCTATATTATTTATTACTATATAATCCACTATCATCATCTTCTAAAATGCTGAATTCATTCTACATATTTAGGAAATTCAATATCTGACTTCTTCAATGGTAAAATATTCCACTTATAGTTAAACTAATTGAAATAAATATAAATATGAGTAATTATTGAATTCTATATATGATTTAAGTTGAGTTTTCACTTTGGAGCTTTAATTCAAAAATTTTGTGGAGGAATTGTGTATGAAATCACAATATGATGGATCCTTAAGTCCATAACATGGTTATCAATGTCATGGGTTTTGGGTTTTAGGATCCAAATAAATAGAATATAACTTTACAATAATGTACATGATTATGTGAATACATTGAACCTAACTCATTATACCATGACACATTGATCACACGGTCTCTAAAAACACCATATATCTATATTCTTGTAAAGGAAATGATGAAAATAAAATGATCATATAAGTTTATATATATTGGAATTGTTTCCTACATCCATTGGAGAAAATATAAAATACCAATATTATTTGGAATAAAATTTAATGAAATCACATATAAGTAGCCATTATTACACATGGATTCAATGTCATACATTTCATTAAAATAATCAGTCCCATCTATAATTTATTATTTTTATAATCTAGTGAAACATGACACACTACAAATTGAATGATTTGGTCAACCCACGACTATATTAAAACAACCTATGATTAAATGTAACTTACACCACCACAACCATTAAAATATTATAAAACACCACTATGATTCACTATTAATTAATCATAAGTCCATCAAATATTAGTAATTTTAACTTCTTATGTAATATATCAATTCTCATTTTATTGACATGATTGAAATGTAATTTGGGATTTCATCCATATTTTATGTTTAATATGGTTAAATAATAAGGCTTTATAACCATAAAATACCCTCCCATGATATAATATTACATAGTAGAACAATCCTCAACACTTTGAGAATATTGGAAAATCATTAATTAATTTACTATTATTATAAAATGATTTCCATATTTTAAATATAATTAATACCAAAATATAAAAATATTTAAATAATCCTAATTATTTACATTTTCATCATTTTATAATCATCAAGAATCTCATATTGAATAATTACAATTAATTTCTACTCACAAGGATTCTAGACATACATATATAATTTTTCAAAAAAAATTATAATAATTCTTTCTATTTACCATTATATATTGTTCCTTAAATTATGCTCCACCATTTTATGTAACTAATTTTATAGTTATGTTCGACAATTATGATTCCATGAAATATTTAATATAAGATATTATTATATGAATATCTTGTTCCACATTTATTAATTGGGGAATGATTTTCTAATGTTATCTCATTTGAATGATAACTCCTAAATTCATTATATCAATTTGTGTACCAAAATAATTATACCACTATGTAATTATACAAATTTAGTGTTTCTATTCAACAGATAATAGTTTTATTAAATAATTATCCCTATATAATTATTTGTGATTCATGAATAGTTGATTGGAAATCCCATTACCAGATCCGTTATAATGATATGATCTCATATATATTCTACATGTATCATATATCAATGGGATTACAATGTATTTGAAACAAACATCACAATAAATTGAATTTAGTAACATAATTATATTGGTTATCCATACCCTTTGTTCCTTAAAATAGTAAATCAATTTTAACTCAATTATACTTTAAATTTATTTGGTTGAATGATTATGTGTATTTGTAGGAATACACATTATATAGAATCTAATACATAGGGTTTTAATGGGATATAATCTCACCATCTTATTTTATTGTATTATTTGTTCATATATGGATAGGTTTAATGATTTATTTTGGAATCATATTCCATGAACGAGATCAATATGTCTCAGTATTTTTTATGTATAAATATTTTCAGAAATATAAAATTTATATATTACATAAAATACAAATATTTCTATATTAATATACATTCTAATGAATCCAAGTAATAATTTAAAATAAAATCGTTCTTGAGATTAATTATAATAATATAAGATTATTCATCAACATGTGAACATACATGGGGTGATAGATAGAAAACCCATAATTTTCATCATAGGGAATATGACTCAATACTAGTGAGTAGTCTGGACTAATTTCTATATTCCAAGGGGTAATGTACTCAAGAGATATTAAAATTACATCACAATTCAAATAGAAAATATGTATAAACAAATAAACACTTAATTTTAATATCATAAACTTGTTAAATCCAATGTTTGGTTTAGAAATAACTATAAAAAATATTATTCCTTTGGTGAAACGATTATATGAATGCATTATGAAGTAACTTTTGAGTTGTTTTCAGAGTTTTTATAGTTTTTCATTTATATGTAACATGATTGAAGTGTTTCCTATGGTTGATGAATTTTTATAGATGATTTGAGTATGTTCAAGATGGTTTTGAGTAAATTGTATTCTTATATTGATCATTCATATGTTATTCATGAGTTTATTCATGATGTTAGTTTAGTTGTTATTAATGTCAGTTGAGTTTTTCCTAATGTTAGTTCATATTTTCATGTTATTGGTAGGAATATAAATTAATTTGGTTTATTTCATATTGTGGGTAAATCAGTTAGTCATGCATCCAGTACAGATGATCATGTAGCTAGTTGGCTTACAAAAGGGATTGGTTTTGTTAGTGGTGTGGTAAATTACTCTTGAACCCAAAAGTGGGAATCTCTAAAAATAAGTCACTATCAATGGTAATAATTACTTTCAAATACAACCATAAATATTTTAATATTAGAGTTCAATTATTTTTACTATTGTATATTAGGATTTGATAAAAAATAATTTATAAAAGTAATACATTTAATTCTGCATCATAATATTTAATAATTAGATAATTTTTCAATTGAGTCTACTATATAAAATTGTGTGTTTTTATACAATTTGATCTACAAAAAATAAGACATGATTATGATAATTTTGATACTATTCACATAATTAATTAAATCTAATGTGGGATTCAATATATTTCTTGTGAGAGTTTTAAGATAGTGGATATTACTTTTAACTATTTAATATTTAGACTCGATTTATTTGAAAATCCACTGGTGTAGCTCAAATATATAGTTTGTTATGATGAATATCTATATATTATATCATGAATGTTTTTCCAATAATGTTTTTATATTAGTCACATGAAATTATCATTGGAATTATATTGTATATTGATACCTATTTTGAATGAAAATTCAAGATGCTATGTAACGGTGTGGCTATGAGGACATGCAGTTCTATTATGTTCACGAAATATATAAAAATTATAAGGTCTTATTTTATTATATTAAGGAAAAATACATGTGTATCATTTTAATTCAAAAATTTACTATTTTTTTATTATTCATTACATTATATCATTATGTTTAAGTTTTTCAACTACTTTTTTATTCTCTTTGTAGATCATGTTGAACAACCCAATTAAGATAAATCCTGATTTTTGAGATAGAAAATATTTTAATATAATTAAATTATTTCCCATAATCTTCATATAATGACCCATACTATTCAAAAATAAATATCACATATTTTATGTTATTTTTTTATTAAATGAAAAATAGATCCATGTGAGAATAATATATTTCAAGTGCCTTTTGAAATTTTGACACATAGGAATGTTATTCAAATGGGTCCTATATAACCTCCAACCATGTTATTCATAACTAAAATCATTATTAGGCATATCATACATAAATCCACTATTAATAACCTTCCTAAAAGGGAATACAAGAAATGGTTATATGAGATGGTCATTATACGTAAACTTGGTAGATATCGAGGAAAACATAAACATATCATGATCATAAGTGTGTAAGAACATGATATTGAAATTTTAAAACCATATTATTCATATCATATATTATAATAATGAGTCATTAGAAGAAAATATTTTTAAAAATAAAAAAAACATAAATAAATAAATTAATATTAACAACTAATATAAAAAATGGAATAATACATTGGTTTGGGTCATACCAATAAAAATAGAAAATCATTTCATTACTAGTCAAGGATAACTACCAAGATAGTCATAATTGATGGGGTTAACTACCCATTCCATTGTAGCAGAGACGGTTCAATCCTAATAATACCATACTGGAATGATAACCTAACTACACTCTGATAACTCCAAATATGGTTCCTTTTAATCTCGTGAGATATAAACCATTAACCAATTCATTTGAGGGATATTTAACTATCAGACCACCGATAAAATAATGAAAATAAAAAACATATGTTCCAAAATATCATAAAAAAATATCATCATGGGATTTCACGTAGATAATAAATGGTATTCACTATTAGTATGTCATAGTAGAACCCATATAAAATAAATAGGTTTCATAATAATTTTATCGAACCATTACACAAGATAAGGAAATATGATTTTAAAAAATTTGGTTAACATAATAATTAAATATATAAATAAATAACCATGATTATATCATTTGATGATTCCAATAAAAATCACTTGTATCGTTGAATAATTGAATCATAATTGAAATATTCACATAAAATACCACTCCCAACATTTCATCTGGAAAATTATCATTTTTTAAAATAAACACATATGATTGGAAAATTTTATTCTAAAAAATTAGTTTTCATTAAAATATGGAATTATCTTTATCCCATATAAGTTAAAAGAAAATATGAATTTCACACTTTTGTAAAAAAATAAAAATTCTTTCATTCCAGAGATGAAATATATTTCCATTTAAATAAATTTTTAGAAAGTCAATGATGTGTAAAATTTACTTTTCTAAAAAAGGGATAATATTAATTTACTTATTTGAAATAAAATTTGAGGAAATTGTTATTGATAAAGATTTTATTTCAATTGAAAAGATAAATAATATTGATATAAAATAAATACATTCATTCAGTTTCTTCAATATATAAAAAAAGGAATGAGAAATTAAAGCATGTAATATCCAAAAAACCCATAGCAAAATAAAATTTGATAAATTATTTATAGGTAGATAATTAAATTTCTACATTGTAAAATTTTTCATACACAATCCATAAAAACAATGGTATTGTAACATAAAACAATTACAGTGATGGTAACTTTATATTTCTAATCTATATGGTATAATAAAGTCAAAAAATATAGTATGTATTGTAATCATAAAAATATTCATGAAAAAACATTACATATGGTATATTTTAAAAATATCTAATTTTATATACATATGTATAATGAAATATGTCCAAAATAATATAATTTGATATGATAAACCATTACCTTGAGTTCAACATGTTTTGAATGTACTCTAACATCATCAATAATAATCTAATTTTTTATAATTATATAATATAGTTATTTAATTCCATATAAAATCATATATTATTGAGTTGTGACATTTCAACCCACATTTATTATTATCTAATTATGAAATCATCATTGGTGGGGGTTAACTGCTTCAGTTTTCATGAGAATTTCAATCTATTATTTCTTATCCTTGTAAATTGATCTTGTTTATACCATATCCATAATATTAACATTGATATAAATAAAATATATATGTATTTTATACATATATGTTGTAAAATATAATAAATAAATATATATAAATATGAATTACACCATTCATGGCTATAGTAGGTCGTACTTATGAATGATATTTATTTTTAATTATCGAGGGATGGAATGAAAGAACGTTAAATAACAATTCACAATTATAGAATCATTATTATGTTATATATATTAAATATATTCATTAAAAATATCAATATTAACATTAATTTAAAATTTTAATGAAAATATCAATTAATTTTTTGGACATGGTTGGGCACACGAAGTCTCAGTCCATGTTATAACCTTTTGATGATATTATGTATTGCGTAATTACAAAATGTCCGTCTCACTTATTTATTAGGATATGAGGATTTTTATATTGGTAAAAAAAATTATGTATGAATCCTGAAAATAAATTTTATTATTATAAAACTATATTTATGAAAGTAATTTTTTTAATATATAGTGATTTTTTTAATTACGTAGTATGTTTACACAACACTGATACAATTCTTGTGGAAGCTGTAGAAAAACCTTGTAAATGGATTTGAAAACATCAAAAGTAATATTTCTTTAATTAAAATTATATATTTTACTACGTGTTTTTATATTAAAATTATATTGTTATATTTATGTCATTGTAATAACTGTTTTTGATAAAAACATAAAAATGACACTATATGTTATGTAATGGTTACAAATTATTAAAAAAAATATACTGATAAAAATCATAACATAAATAAATTTGATTTGAAATATTCATGTCTATCAAGTATGGTGAATATATATTAAACAAGAAATTGTTAAAATTACTTTCCAGAAAATTATATATTGATAACTTTTTAACAACAATTATGCTAAAAAAGGGTTACAAAGTGGACCAAACTAAGTGATATGTTTTAAATTAATTAATAGTATTGTATATATTTTATTATTGGAAATTATTTATTATTTTTAATCTTAATATAAGAATTTATATCATGGTAGATCCATTTTAAAAAATTTAGACACATATAATATATTATTAGTTCATGTATTTACAACATTCCCTCCCACCTAACATATAAAATGGATCATATTGTCCTATTTTCCAAATACCTATTAATAAATTTATCCCACCTATGATCTACCCAAATAAAATCTCGTGAAATCATTAAATTTAATATATTTTCTTGTCTTACCAAAAAACAACCTTTCATGGCATAAGGAATAAAGAATAAGGAAAATTTCCAAATAAAATGAATAACCCTAAAAATATTTTTTCATGTTTTTTTTAACATTTCACAAAAAACATTAATTAAAAATTATTGTATGATAATATATGTATATTCAATATGAATTAATTGTATTAGGATGATTCAATAACCTTTTTCATATATGTCTCCTAAATATAATAAATCAAATCATCACTCATGTGTTTGTATGGGATACAACCTCAATGAAGCAATTTGATTTAATTCAAATCACCACCTCACCATGAAGGATATTATGATGGATTTAATTAAACTATATTATAATAAACAAAATATATACTATTTAACAATGATATTATCATTAAATGATGTGATTTTTTTGTATTATTTTTGGATATTATATGGATTCTTTTTTAGACTAGATGCTGAGATGGCATGGGATTCCAAGGCCTCTTGTGCCATGAATAAATGTTTGATATATATTAAATATATTAAATATAATGTGTATCTATAGTTTCTGAAGATTTTAAATAATAGCTAAATGGGGGGCTTGAATAAGAAATCCAAGGGAATAATTTAGTTTAGAAGGCACGATTTACCGTAGGAGCAACATTACATTTATCGGTGAATAATTTTAGTCAAAATTAACCATGGGAACTTATAAATTTAATAATTTATATGTATTATTTTTTTATATGGTGACATATTTATACATTAATGATATAGTCATGAGATTTCATAAGGTTTGGACGTTCAACCCATTATGATGTAGAAAAATATTGCTGAGAATTCATTGGGAGAAATGATTGATTGAGACTGTATCACAGAGCATTGTCCCAAAAGAGTTTTTGGACATCCTCAATGACGATAATGAATAATCGTTCTTCATTAACGATCAATCCAAACTCCCCTTAGGGTGTTTTTATTATTATTTTGATCCCATTTTTAATCCTAAATGTATGTGGATCACTTCCACAAACAGATTTCATATGTAAATCCTTGGTAGAATTAAATTGATGTATTTTTTATTATTCATTTCGATTTATCCTTCTTAGTTTGTCTCATTCTAGGACAATGAATCATGAAAAAATGATCAATGGTTGAGGTTCATTCCTCACATTTTATAGAAGGTGTTTTTATCTGTATAGACCTGGTTTTTTCTTTGTAAGACATTGTAATATTTCAAATAATATTTCCAGATTATGGTGTTGTGATGGCCGGAAATTCTGAGGCCATGTATTCCCGGAATAAATTTTGAAAAAAATATAACATATATTTTATAAAATGCATGAAATAGAAAAATGATATCTCTTAAATAGTATATCATATATGATCTTTTATGACATAGTTGAGTCTGAAACGTAGCATTTACCCAAGATGGGGCATAACTTTTGTCGGCCTGGGACATCGGTGAGAACAGTCACCCATGGGAGAAATCATAAAAAATCTATTAAATTTAATTTTTTTATCCCAAAAATTGAGTCAAATAAACTTTTATTAGAGACTCGGACATAATATCTGAGACTTCTATTGTGTTGGGAATGGGTTTTTATGACCTGTATTGACATTAAATGAGGGGGTGTGGGAATTTTAGATTCTGTACCGTGTGAGACTCCTATAAATGGATGTTAAGGGAATTATAATTAGTGATATACCAAATTATCTCCCTATATATAAAAATAATATCTCCCTCTCTCTCTCCCATTATTCATCTGTTCTTCATCAGATTATGGAGTGAACTCAACCAGAAAACATTGGTAGAACGATGAGGGATTACCATGGAAGCATCGCCTACAACGAACGACTAGATCAAGAAATCATTTATTCAACTTTTTAGTTCCTATTTAGTTTTTAATTAAAAATACTTTATTGACTATTTGTTTCTTCCTTTTGAAAATCTTTATTCATGGACACACTAAGACAAACATCAATCCTTACAAGAAAATCACTTCGGTTTGTCGTGTTTATCAAATGTTTTTTGGTTTAATTGATGTTTAAATTTGGGCACGTCAAAACTTCAGAGGATCGTTGAGTGGGGGCTGGTGCTGTGAATTACTCATCCTCAGGATTCCCAAAACATTCTAGAAATAATTTTTGGATGTATGGTTTGGTCATGGTGGCACATAGAATGGGCCACCATAGTAAAACCTAGTGATGGTGGTCAGCGGTGCTCTAGGGCGGTAGACAGAAGTGGACCTATGTGGCGTGGCACTGAGCTCTAGGTAAGGTATTTATTGAAGGAGTTCAGGATGTCCTGGTACAACGATGGACCTTATAGGGATAGTGAGGTGGAAATTATTCTAGAACTTTTCTGATGTAGCTGGAGTAAAACTAGGAGTCGGCGGGCTAGCATTGGAAGGTGCCAGCAATGCATGGGGTCTTGAGCGGTGAGGCAACTTGTGGTCAGGTAGGTACTACGAGGTAGTGACCAGGGGGCTAAGACCCACAGGATGTGGCTCTACCATGTTGATCTAGGATCAGGGAGGAAGATCAGTCAGTTGATGGTAGTGGGTAGGCTGCATGACACACAAATGGACCGACCTAGCCAGTATAGTCTGGCCTAGGTGTGGAAAACCGTCTAGAACGGACTGGTCCAGTAGCCTATAAGGGAATTTAGGTCCAGGCACATCAAATGCCTACAACTCATGGTATATGCATCCGATTTAATTGTATTCTATAGAAACATGGTCCTTCAGTTGAACCAGACCATTTGAGGTTGTTTTTGTAATTTTAAATTGTATTCTCGAAGGCTGGTGGTGAGAAATGATCATTTTAATAATAATAAATTATTTATTATTATTCCTTGTTCATTATTCTCGATTTAGCACCTGCATCTGATGTCTAATTAAAGCACCATCTATATCAATTGTCCCTCTCATCGAGAAGAATATTTTTAGACTAGTTCAAGACAATTATTAATTGGTTTCATTACATGGTTTCATGAAACCACTATTATTAATAATAATAAAAAAATTTATAATTTAGAAATCTTTTATATGACATAAATTTTAAACAGAACATCTATTTGATGTGCCATCAGTGGTTGAGCGACCCTAGTCCTTGGGAGAAATTTTCTATATTACTTTTTTGTTTTTAAACCAAAGTCGAGGTATGGTCCCCATGAGGTCTTATTCACAGGTGTTGCGGTGAAATGATGCATTTTCACTAGTTACCCATTTTGGATGAATGAGTAGTCCATTCTGTGTGTTGTTCCATGAGGATCTCAATGGTGAAATATGTATATTTTTTTCACAATTGAGTCATTGGCCCCACATGAAACATTCCAACAGAAATGTGGTGACATAAAACATTAACATTGGATGTCCATTTAGGGAAAATAAGTAGTCGATCTTGCATGATTTTTAAAAAGGACTGCAATGGTGTGATCTAGTTGAACATACAGAGCCTTCTTCATAATGTAATTAAATGTAGAAATATGAATGTAATATTGGTGCGAGATCCTTTTGATGTGTTTGTATAAAACCCACTTCATGGTTCATCTTCGACTCTTGTGAGAGTGGATAATATGTATGAAAATATGTGGTTAAATATTCCAGAGATGTTTTAGGAGGTGTGCCAAAGTAATTATGCTTTAGGACCTCCAAATCAATGAAGAGAGACATGTGTATGTTGACCATTTGTCTATGTTTTTCAGGTACTATTAGAGTAATCCATAATGCCTAGAGGTACATGTTCATATATCAACACATGATATTGGTTAGATACACGTTCAGGTGATGAGGCTATGTTACCCATCTTGTGGGCCAAACACAATCCATGTACTACATTACAAATTGTTTTATCTCTTGTATCACCTTATGTACTCAGATTATGGCTTGTGAGTATCCTATCATGGGGTTTTTTCCACGTAGTACGTGATGATTCCCTATGTAGTGTCTTTGATTTTAATTGTGTGATATTCATTATGTGACACCTATCTAGGGTTTCACCTGATAAATGTAGTTGTGTTTCTTATCCTAGAGGTTCCATCTAGTAGGTATGTCTAGTGGGTAGCCTTCATTCTTACAATTAGAGTGGAATCCCCATATAACATACATACGTTTCTATCCTTTGCAACTTCTATCAATGTGGAAGCCCCTAGGCACATTTGGGAAAGGGTAGACCCTATGACTTATATCAGAGTGGAATCCCCCAAACACATCATGGTGTGGGTAGCCTCTATGAATACAATAATTTTGGAATCCCTCTAATGCATCATGACAAGGGTAGCCACTCTGACTACTAGGAGAGTGGATCCCCCCTAACATACTAGGGAAAAGGTATCCTCTACTTTGGGTTTACACCTCGGTTGTGTGGTATAGTGACCAGATAGCGTTGATGTACATTCGAAATCTTGATAATCAGGGATGGCATTCACATCAAGATGCATCCTTGTTATGTGACCTAAAACTGCGAGGGTGAGATAGTGTTGTCTAAAGAATATAGTATCAATGGGCAGTGATTTAGTCCCTTTGGCTTGTATTTTAGAGGAGACAAATGGGATTCTAGGCATTGATTGTTACATCTGGAACTTTTGGAAACTCTTTTCATGGGAAGAGCGTGTGAGATAGAGATCCCTTAACTCTCTCATTTAGTTATCTTTGATTGAGCATATATATATATTCTATTTGAATTACCCACTCCATGTGTTTTGGTTACCCTCCTTCTAGGATAATTGAAGACACATGAGATATGTCATGTGCTTTCTGTGACTATATCTTTTGGTTGGCGATTTTACTTTCCTAATATAGGTATAAAAGACTCGAAGAGAAGTTATTATTATCACCATTTATATCTCCTTATGTATGGATGTGTTTTCATTAATCACTTATTAGGTTGTGTTGTATTCCATTTACGGTACCTTGTTATGTTTATATCTCTCCTCTTCGGTACCTCTCTTGTTGTTCCCATGAGCCTTAAATGCATCCTACTGAGTATTTTTATGCTCCCCCCAGATTGGGATTTTTTCGTACTTGGTGTACCCTTAGAGAAGATGGATAGGAAGATCATGAAATTTGAGAAGCATAGGGGTAAAGGATGTTTAGTCGAAGTGCGGTGTTCATAGTTTGGGATCCTAGAGCCCATATCCCTCTGTTATTTTACATTTCCACCTATTTCTAGGTTATGGAACTTTTCTAGATGGGAATCTATTTTCCCCCTTTATAATTCATTTTACTATACAATACATTATTTTTTTACTATTTAGAGGCAGATGCGTGTATGTTTATATTATTTATAGTTTTTTTCATCTTTTACTTCTTTTTTGTATACAAATTATCATTGAGTTGGTTGCACACGTGTGTGTATAGGTTCGTTGGAAAATTCCTCCCTATGTTTATTGTTCTTTCAGAACCACCCTATATCTACTAGCCTATGGAGGAGGGAATGGGGTAGTTTCATCTTGATCCCTAGTAGGGGACGGGTCATGAAAAAGTGGTTCAAGCTTTGGAACATTTTTTGGACATTTCCCTAAAAAGGTCATGGCTGGTTTTAGGGAATCATTGTCGAAGTTTCTTGAGAGTGTCTCTTAGTACAGGGAGTCCAATGATGGTATGGGAAGCCGATATAACCATTCACCATGACTCTTATTACCTACATGTCAACTTGTCACCCTAAGAAACTACTTACAATGGAAAATGGCCCATGCATCATATAGGACTTATTCTTTGAGTGTTTGTCTTGATTCAAATCCTAGTTTTTATATTCAAATACACACACACCCATCTTCATGTGGTACTCCTTGATAACATTCAGGATGTTTCCCAGATGATTGCAACCCTGGATACTTGCTCTGGTCATGAAGATGGTCTTATAAACATTGTGTTCTCAGTTTAGGACCAATCATGTGCTCCATTTACTCCATGTGGGAAGGTATCAGCACCTCCACTTATTGAGAAGAAGACAAACCTGTAGATAAGTATGAGGACATTAGTAGGCTCAGTACATTTCTCAAGATAAAATGATAAATATCATTATGGTTCTGTAGTGAGATTGACATTCAGGTAGTAGAGGATTGGTAAGAGTCGGTTGCCTAACTCTTCAGGCTTGCATGTACCCAGATAGATCAGATGGTGGATTTGGCAGCAATCATTTTCCATGAAGCAGCTAGACGTCAGTGGATCTTGGTTACTCAGATGCACGATGAGCCAGAACTCTCATGGGATGACTTCCATCAACAATTTGTGAAGATTACTGCCCCTCTTTGTTGCGCCCTATTCGAATTCAGGAGCTCCTTTAGTTTCCATAGGGATAGATGATGGTGATGGAGTATGTGACTAGGTTTATAAAACTTTCATGCTACCCTCTAGACATGATCCATGGTGTCTACTTCTAAGCATGGAAGTTTGAGCAGGGGCTCCACAGAGAGATATGTTATATCTTATTACAATTGTGCATCCACAACTATGCTAGAGTGTTGGAGTAGGAACTGGTGATAGAGAACCTTCTATTAGAGGGATTCCATATAGCTGGATGTGGTAGTTTGAATAATAGAGATCATATGTCTTCAGCAACTAGCAGATGCTAGTCGATAATATCCCAAAGTAAGAGTCCTCTCATTAATCAGTCTCAGGCACATAATCAAATGGGTTTAAGCTTGTGCATAGCGCCAGGTCTGGCTAGAGAGGACTGGTGTTATGCATGCTATTTGTGATGTCACAAGGCATGAAACATCCTTACCAAACTCACTGATAACTCCAGGAAGGTGATAGGTGGACCACCATTGATGAAAAAACTCCATGATCAGGGTTTACCCAAAGGAGTTAGGGATGGTAGGGGATCAAGAAGAGCTAGAGGTGTGGGATGATGTTATGAGGTCTTTCCACCCCCTCCAGGTGGCCTACATATGGTTCATGAAGATGGAAGCTAGTTCCATGGATAGCTGCAGGAATTGGATGTCTATGATTCTATAGATAATGAGATGATAATAGGTAATCCGTGTTCTTTCTTCTAATTTTTGTAGTATGACAAATTAGAGAATTATTTAGTACTCTATTATCCGCAATCCTTGCTTTCATATTTACTTGGGGGATGTGAGATGTCAGTGTAGCCCTGTGTTAGTGTAGATCAATGTATCGATGAATGAAAGAGGAATATGGGTACTTCACCGACATGGATACATTTTTGTGAGGCAAGAAAAAAACTTGAGGGTGATTCAGTGCCTCTAAAGTGGATAGTATTGAGTTTGGTGTGTTCAGGTCGTGGATGTGAGATGGAGTGTCAGAACTGGTCCTGGCATTACCATTTTAGTTTTTATTCATGACCTCCTTTTTCGTGAGATAACACTAGTGGGATTTCTATAGTGCATGTTTTGGGGTTTACTCACCTTCCAACAGGAGAAAAGATGCATGGGGTATGCCAACATCTTTTTCATTTCTACAATATTATAGTTGGATGAGTTTACTCACCTGCCATATTCATTCCTACCTTGTTTGCTCAAATTCAAGCCTTGGTACTATAGTTTTCTTGTATAATTTGATGTGATAGAGACCCCACGAACGGAATGATAAAAATAACTATTTGGTGCTGGAATAAGTAGTCTTCTCCCCTAGAATGTATTGAGGCAACATTTTGGGAGAGCACTTTGTGGTTGTTCAGGCCCCCAATGTCTCAGGTATGTCTTCACTAAGTGAGATGTGAACTTTAGGTGGCGACACTGGATGAACCTCCTACAGGAATACAAATTAGAAATAGTATATATGATGGGAACTAGAAATGTTGTAGCATATTCCCTTAAAAGGAAGTCCTAGAATCTCCTAGTATGGGGTGTTTGAGAGAAATTATCATTTCTGTAGTTGGCCTTGGTGGATTAGGAGGGTACAACTTTACTTTAATAGATAGTGTGGACTCCGTTTCTTCTTGACTATCTAAAAAAGTATTAGTTGTGAGATATTCACTACAAAACCATGTGTGACTAGATATCCTTAGGTGTTTCAGCAAATGGATATTCAGAAGGATGGAATAACATGAAGGTATTCTAGTGGTAAACAGTGATTCCAGTGGTAACATGGGATTTAGAGGTGCTGTTGGGGTTACAAACTATCTTGTGAGTTTATTCCAGCCTTACGAGATCCTGAAAAAGGATAGATATGTTTCCTACCACCTTTCCCTACCCTAATATCTGTAGTGGGTGCATGAAGTATCCAATTTTTCACAACTAAGGAGATATTTTCATGTTCTTATGCATGTCATCATAAGGATCATGAGTGTAACAACCCAAAATTTTGTTAATAAAAATTTATATTGATCAAATTAAATATCTTATTATGCAAAATGGATATATAACATATGGACTTCTTTGGTATTATGATTTTGGATTTCAAAATACTATTATGAATTGATATCTTGGTTAATATAGTCATCGAACTCTGATCACATGGTTAGTATAAATAATGGGCTTTAAAAAATCCAATTCACTCAGAAAAATTAAGTGATGACCTCACCCAGTAGAATTTCTCCATACGAATCCCATTTTTCGAAGCTCAGAAATGAGATGGCATCACTAGGATTTACTCTTGACCAAGACCAAGGTGAGTTTCAACATGTTAAGCTTGAATGAAATTTCCTATGGGGGAAGTGGAAGATAATAAATATTACCACTCAAGCGATGTTATCTGAGCCACCCCCAGAGTCTTTCACCATCGCGCACATTTCCCTTATTTCTTTTGTGGGTGTTATAAGGGGTTATGTAAGAAGACCATAACACTATGATTATGTGTATTATTTTTAATAGAATGAAGAATATACATTTATTTCATTATTGTAATTTTGTAAATGGGTGTTAATGCACAAATAGTATTTTTAGATAATAATCAATTAATAAATCTATTTTGATGAATTAGTGGAATTTTATAATTAAATAAAATTTTAATAAAAATTTATTATTATTAAATTTCATTTTATCAGATATAAATAGTCATAAAATTTATATGAATACAATTATAATTTTTATTAAGTTTTGAAAAATGTTTTTGTCAAAACCCATTAATTTTGAATAAATGTCAGTTTTTATTTTAAAAAATAAAATTCACATATATATAAAAATTAGATAAAATGAATATTTTTTTTGAAATCAGGATGTCGAAATTTTCCAAAGGTGAATTTTTCATAATTTTTTGAGACAGTCACATTTTTGGGTAAAAATTAAATCTCATTTAAATATATAATGTGTTTTATGACATCCTAATGACCTAATAGAGATTTAATAAAATACTATAAAATGTTTTTTCCTCTAATATATGTTTTAACTTTAGAATAATGTTATTTTATATTTGTTTTATTATTTTTATGGTGCCTTATTGCACCCTCCAAGACTTATAAAACATTTTAACTTTAAAAATGATTTCCTTGAATGTGTGACTCACCTTCACATAAAAAACACAAATATTTTATGAATATTGGATACTTAACATATAAAATAATTTTTTTCACTCCCCTTTGGCCAAAACCATGGTAAAAAACCATGGTTTGGATTGTGGTTTTGATTAGTCTAATGTGTGGTGTCCAAATCCTAAATAATAAAGAATATCCTCTATTTTCCTGTATAATCCCGCCCAATATCCCACGTCCTCTTCCGTCAAAGCCTTTGGAGCTTGAAAAACCTCATCTATAACCTCTCTTTAATCCTCCAAAGGTACCCCCAAGCTCCCAATAAACCTCTTCCAAGCCTCTCCCAAGCCTTTGGGATCATACTTCCAAGTAAGGTATTTCTTAGTCTCTCACTTTTTTCCAAGTTTCTTTATGTTGCTATACCATTTTATTTTCAATTAAAAATTTTCAGGTAGGATTCTTCACCTCCCCTATAATTCCCTCCTTATGTTGGAATGTTTAGAAACCCATTTATTTCGCAGTAATTCCTCTCAAGTGCACTTGTTAGCATGCTGAAATTCTCTAAGGGTTTTCTCTCTCCTCACTTACATTCAAGAAATTCATTGGTTTTTTAAATCTAAATTCCATTACACATGTTGGGATCTGTATATATATGACCTCGTTACTTTCCTTTTCATGTAAGTATGTTGATACACCCCTTTCTCTCTCATCAACCATTTTTATGAATTCTAATGTTATGTCGTTATGCTGCCAAATTTGCACTGCGATTTTCCAATCCAAAGTCAATGTGTAGGGAATAACATGCCCATATCTCAATAAAGGGTATTCACATTTATGCACATTTATTTATTGATTATATTGTTTCATGTATTAATTAGACATTCCTTTATAGTGTAATAAATTTTTATGTTTAATGAATCCATGTTATATGATCCGTGATGTACATTTATGCATGAAATGAAATGATTTAGAAGGGTGTGCCATAATAGCGCTCCAATATATTGGGTAAAGAATAGTATAATGATACTCCATGTGCAATGAGGGTTTAATCATGATAATTCATGTTTAATGAGGGTTAACTCATCTCCATTTTCAATGATCCTTTTCTCATGCTAATATCATGTAAAATGTTGTAACCACATTTCCATGTTATGATAATCAAGCAATATCATGCCTTTATGTTCATGTTTCTCTTGTGGTCCAATGATATTCATATTGAATAACATGTACTATGTTATTCATTTTTTACTCCCTTACTGGACTTTATTTCTCACTCTTTTCTTATACATGTCCTTAGGTTATCTCTAGCAGTGCTATGTATAAAGAAATTTTGTAGTCATGTAATAGAAGTTTTTAGTCAAACTGTTTTGTTTTATGTTCCAAGTTGTTATTTAATGTTCTTAATCCCCAAAGAAATAGACCTCCTGATATTATATCTTATATTGAGTGAATATGTTATGGAATAAATTATGTTTATGTGTGAAATAAGAGCATGGTTGTTATAGTTGGAATTAGAGGATTGATTTAGTTTTTTTGGGGATTAAGATTAGAAAACCCTAGTTAAAGACTTAGGAATGAGACACAGTATAATAAAAAAACCTTCCTAAATTTTGGTTAGTATTGAGTAAGTGGTTTATTAGGAAATACATCCCGATATAGATATGACCTGGTAGAGGTGGCTCTGGCACAAATGTATCTAGGGGTTAAACCAAAAAACCCATCTTTCAAAAAGCCTAAAATGGGAACTTCTGCATGACAATGAGCCTTGATTCACTCTTGGTAATGATACTCCTAGGGGATATGCTTTGGTAAATTCATAATATTTGTATGAACCATTATTAAGGGAATTAAAAAAATCCCCTATGAATATATGTTGGGAAGTAGATCATGGATAACATATATTGAAGCCTAAAAATTCATATGGTAAAGAAATAAAAGTAATTTATATGTCGTCAATTTTTTCCTTTGGATTACCATTTATTTGTTACCCCTAACATTAATTTTATTCTAGCCAATGATTGGTAATATGAGTACTCGGGCTAACAATTGATGGGAAGACCAATGTGACGACTATTCTAATGAGATTCCCAATCTGATGGGAACATGAATCAAGTACATTGTCACAATACTCTCTCAGTTAAATCATATTTTGAATAGAAACATGGGTCAAGATGAAAATTAAACCCCCGCAAAGAATGAAAAAGTTTCAATTGAGAGCTTCATGCGACAAAGTCCTCCTATTTCTAATATGTCATATAATCCCTCAATCGTCGAACAATAGATCAACTCCTTAAAGTGTAAATCAGGTTTTAATTATGACATTTCCATTCCTTCATACTTGGGGGAGATTTTTAAGTCAATTAGGTTTCCTTATAAATTTACTGTTCCTTCTTGTTTTGAAAATCAGAAACACATTATCTGTAACATCCCAGGTAAATAAAGAATAAAGAATTTTCATATTTATTAATATTTATGAATTAAATATTAATTTTATTTTAAAGGGGTTGCTATGTTCGATAGCGTACCCGATACGCAACGATGAGTTTCTTTGAAACTTACGTAGCACACTAGTAATAAAATAATATTTTTTTAAATATTAGTTAACAAGTAGTCGTTGTACTGGCGGGAATGGATAGAAATAATTAAATATGATTAGATATGTTTTTAAATGTTTATACATTTACCCAATAAAAGATAAAGGCTTAAAATACGGAAAGAGTTCAATTTTAGGCATATATACTCTAATTTTCACTAAAGGTTCACTTATCACCTTTTAATGGTGAACCATCATTAAATATAGTTTTTATCACTCTTATACATTCTATTGGACCAAATAAAACTCTTATTAAGAATCGGGATATCAAATTTTACTTTGTGTAAATTTTTGGTACCTTTCTGATAAAGTTCATTTTTTTATGAATAGTGTAAAATGTTGTATTTTAATTCAAAACCTCTTTTTAATCTAATTTATTTATATGATTAGATTATTATTTTAATTAGTTTTAAAGTGAAATTAGAAAATATTTTTACCAGTTAATCCAATGGTGGTCCTTGGAATCAATTTCACTTTGAAATTGGACTTAAACTGGTGTCAATCTTTTGATACTTATTGTTTCACAAAAAGACGATATGTGTCATGACAGCGGGAATTAATTATTAAATTAATTAATTTGACTTATATGTTTTGAATTTTGTAAAATGGACTTCATTTTTGAATTCGGAATATCAAATATAGCTTTAGGTGAATTTTTGGTAATTTTCTGAAAAACTTCAATTTTTGATGAATAGTGGGACCACTAAGTGGTAATCAAGCAAACTGATTTTTAAGTTAAATGAAAGTTTATCACTAATGTGTATTGAATTTTGAAAATCCGACATACATGGTTGTCATTAAGAAGTAAAATGTGGTTCAATGAGATTAAAATAATTTTTTGGTGAATAGTAATTTTTTTTCATTTATCGTGATTAGAGGTAATTAGTGTAGTTTAAGGTAAAAATGGTATTATAAGAATGTGAAAACACCATGACACTTGTCCTACACCTATTGGGTGAGTCATGGCAGACCAAGACAAGCAATGGGCCAACTTGGGGACCCCATGGAGCCACATTAGTTGGAAAATGACATTAATATATTTTTTATTTAATGTTAAAGTGAAAATGACACTAACATAAATTGTTTTACTAAAATAATTTTTGAGTGGGGTTATACAAGTCCAAATTTTGATTATAAATAGGCATTGGAAATATAAAAAAAATTCCTACATCATAGTATTTTTTTTATAATTTTTAGACATTAAATAAATTAAATTATATGACATAATAATGATGTAGAGATGACATCATTATTTGACGATTTAAATAAAATGGAAAGATAATGAAAAATCTAAAACCTACACATGTCAAAAACCAATTGGATGAGTGGATTTCTAACCCTTATCACCTTATCCACGAATTATATCAATGTGGGACCTTTTAAAACCGAAACACATTTTCAAATAAAGTAATATTTCTTTACTTTCCAAAAGTGCCCCTCCTCCCCTCTTATAAAAGGCCCCCACATCTACCTCATTACACACACTCCTCAATCCATTGGCTCGGCCAACCACTGCCCAATTACTCTCTCCACATCCCTCTACTCATCCTAGAGGATTCCCTTTGGGCAGAATCCTTTCAAAGGAAGCCTTTAGGCTCAAATCAAAAGGAGTTACACTTTTAAAGGTAATTCATTCTCTCTTGTTCATTTGTTTTATTTTGCTTCTCCAACCCTCTAAACTCTTTTTATTTACTTCTTTTGTAACAACACCAGTATCTTCAATATACTAGGATGTTGTTATAATATTTATTTGAGCTACAATATCACACAACTACATCAAATGGTTAAAGAACATACGGTTTCCGTGGATGGCGAAATTCTGCCTCCCGAAACGATGATTGTTCAATACTCATTTAACACCTTCAAGGGTGGCCATTATGATGTCACTATTTTTATATATGATATATAATATGTTTATGTTTTCTTTATGCTTCTGTATTTTTCATTTTGGGCATACCTTTATGGTTTCCATTATGGGTAAACACGATATCTTCATTTTAGGACGTGCGGACTACCGCCCCCTCAAAGTGATGTGATTCGTTAATGCCATATGTGGGACATGTAAAGGATGGATTTAAAGTTATTATATATTATGTTATACTGGAATTATAATATACCTCTATATCGTTATTATTTCTTTCCATTAAAGTATGAGATATAAATGAAAGTAGCGTTCATGCGTATGTACGGCTTACCGTCTCCATGAGCGGTGCATTTCATTTCTTATCCCAAAATGTAATGTTCTATTAAAAGTACATGTATATAATGGATATATATAATTAATGATATATCTAAATGATGAATATAATTCTGTAATTAAAATATACAAACCTCTCATTTAGTTTTAATTCCATTAATATGATAAAGAAATGAAAGTAGCGTTCATGCGTACGTACGGCTTATCGTCTCCATGAACGGTGCATTTCATTTCTTATCCCTAAATGATTATGTAATATTATAAATACTTGTATATTCTGGATATATATGATACATATTATATCCAAATCGGTATTTTCATTCTGGATATAATGAACCTTTGACCACACGAATAACATGTAATTGTAAGAAGTCCACTTTCGACTTAAGAACCAAATATTGACAAAACAAACATTATTAACTTAAATGGTTACATAATGTTTATAATGTGTAAATAAGTGATATAAAAAGAATAATGAACTTTAAAAAGGATCTTAATCAAGTATAAATTAACTCAATTTTATTATTCAGGACGTTAAAGAACGATCGAGTCAAGTCGGACCCAAGGTAAGGGACTTCGTCTCAATCTCCTTTCATTGAGGCATATTTCGTTTTATACACAACTTTCTTTTATACGGTGTATAAACTCCTTTGACATTTACTTTTATACACAAGGAATCTTTTTCTACGAAGCGTTTTACTAAACGACAAAAAGGAATGTTTTTTTAACGTACGCGGTGACAACGACCTTTTCCGCCGCTGCGAGTATTATTTAATCTTTGTTTTTCTCAACAAGCCGTAATGTTTTTAGAATAAAATAAATACCATATACTCTTTTATGTATTTTGGTATTGAAAATAGTTTTGAAAAAGGAATATATTATGTCAATATATTTATGATATATTGTGATTGAAATGTGGAAATGTTATCATTCTTTTATATTGGTTTTATGTTTTATGATTTTATACTGGTACTTGGACATTTTAATGGGTGGTTACGTTATAAACCATATGACGGGTGGTGCCGTGAATACCAGGACGGGTGGTTACGTTATAACCTCCAATGCATTGGGTATGGAAGTCGGCCGTATGGCTATTCCATTAAGTATGTATGGAAATTGGCCGTATAGCTATTCCATTAAGTGATATGTGTGGAAGTCAACCGTATAGTTATTCCACTTAAGTATGTTTATGTCCCAAGTTACCTTTATATATTCTATGTGTTCTTTATATGGGTTTTATGGTAATCCTTTGGTTACAAAAAGGTAAGTAATGATACTTTATTCAGTGAATATTTTCTTTACTACTTCATGAAGGTGAAGGTATTACTTTGATATAGTATACATGGTTTACTTGATGTTTGAAAAACTAACAGTTTTCATTCTCTTTGTATCCCTTACTGAGATTTTTATGCTCACCCCATGTTTTTCGAAATGTTTTTCACAGGACTTAAAGTGGAATAAGGTCAAGGATGGGATCAAAGGAATGTCATGCAATATAAAACATGGAACTAGACATGTTTCTTTTAAGAGTTTTTTCTTATTTATGGAAACTTAGAATAAGTGACTACTTTGTAATCTTTTAAGATGTAATAATTATGTTCTAATTCTCTAAAACTCTAAACCTGAAAAGATCCTCAATGTGAATTATTCATTTAATTCAATATTAAGTAAGGTTTAAGGCTGGGGCCTTATAGTTGGTATCAGTGGACGGTTTAGACAACTTTAGGAGTTAGAAAAGTGTTAAATTATAATATGATTGAAATGATATAGCATTTACGGATTACCATGTTGCTTCGCCTAAGATATTTATGTGTTCAGAATGGTTTTCCGCAGAGGAATCAAAGCAGCTATGTTGGGACGACATCAGGAGGAAGATAACCTTCCAAATCAGCAACCTGAGATGGTCGGAATCGGAACCGAACAGTTTGTTGCAGTGATGGCATAGTTGACTCATGCTATAAATGGTGGTGGTATCCATGCACGAGATCAGCCAGATCAACCGCAGAGGAACATGTCAGTGGTGGAACATTTCATGAGGCAACATCCCCCATAATTCAGAGGATCATCTGACCCTGTGCAAGCTGAAGGTTGGATTAAAGCACTGGAGAAGATTTTTGATGTCATGGGGTGTTCAGAACATCAAAAGGTTAGTCTTGCTGTTTACCTTTTTGATGTTGAAGCTGATCAGTGGTGGTCGATGGTGAAAAATATAAGGGATAGTGATGAGATTGAGGATCTTCACTGGGATGAATTCAAAGTTATGTTTCTTGAGAAATATTTTCCTAAGGTGGTTCTTCTTAGGATGGAAAAACAGTTCCTAGAATTGAGGCAGGAGGATGATTCAGTGGCTGCTTATGAAGAAAAGTTCACTCGATTGGCAAGGTATGCTCCAAACTTCATACGAGATCTTGATAGTAAAATAAACTGTTTTTACTCAGGGTTAAAGCCAATGTATCGAAGGGCTTTAGCTTCTCGTGAGTTCAAAAGTTATGAAAAACTTGTTCGATGTACGGAGAAGGTGGAAATGGAGTTTGCCAATGATCAGGTGTTCTATGACAAACAACAGAATAAGAGGTCTAGTTGGCAGGAAAAGGGGAAGAATTCATCAAAGAAGCAAGGAGGTAAGAAAACCAAATATCCATCCTGTGAGAAGTGTGGTAAAATGCATCCTGGAGAATGTTTATCCAAGTATGGTAAGTGCTTTCGGTGTGGTAAGTCTGGTCATATTGCTCGTAACTGTAAGGAAGTTGATCAAGCAGGAAATGAAAATCCAACAGTAAGATGTTTTAAGTGTAATGAAATGGGTCATTATGCAAACAAGTGTCCAACGAAGAACTCAACTGGGGGAATGCAGCCAGACTACAAGCAGAAAGGGGTGGTGAAATCCTTTGCAACAACTTCAGTAGATGTTGGGACATCGAATAAAGTGGTATCAGCTCCAGGGAGCTCAGTATTTTTCGAAGATTGACTTGAGGTCGGGGTACCATCAGTTGAAAGTAAAAGAAGCAGACATTCCGAAGACTGTGTTATGTACTAGATATGGCCATTATGAATTTTTAGTTATGCCTTTTGGGTTAACCAATGCACCTGCTGTATTCATGGACCTTATGAATAAAATTTTCCATGACTTCTTGGATAAGTTTGTGTTTGTGTTTTGAGGTTTGTGAAGAGGTTATGTGTGCCTTGTGATTCACAGTTGAAGAATGAGTTGTTTTTTCATCCTGGCAGTACTAAGATGTACAGAGGTCTGCCGGAGTATTACTGGTGGGATGAAATGAAAAGAGACATTGCTGATTTTACTGTGAAGTGTTTGACATGTCAACAGGTTAAAGCAGAGAAGCAGTTACCGAAAGGGATGCTTCAGCCTTTACCAGTGCCAGAGTGGAAATGGGAAAACATATCCATGGACTTTGTTGTGGGATTACCGAGGGCATCTCGAGGTAATAATGCAATCTGGGTTATTGTTGATCGCTTGACCAAATCTGCTCATTTCCTTTCTATACAAGATACTTTCAACTTTCCCATTTGTATCTTAAAGAGATAGTCAGGTTACATGGAGTTCCTCTCTCCATTGTATCGGATCGTGATCCCAGGTTTACTTCTAACTTTTGGAAAGGCCTTCCGAAGTCATTGGGTACTGAATTAAATTTTAGTATAGCTTTTCATCCTCAATCAGATGGGCAGTCAGAACGAACAATCCAGACATTGGAGGATATGCTACGAGATTGTTCTATGGACTATCAGGGAAGTTGGGACCAACAAATTTCTTTGGTTGAGTTTTCTTATAATAACAGTTTTCATTCCAGTATACAGATGGCACCATTTGAGGCATTATATGGGAAGCGGTGTAGAACTCCAGAATTTTGGAATGAAGTGGGTGAAAGGAAGCTGATGGGACCAGAATTGGTAGAAGAGATGGCAGAAAAAGTTCAGCTGATTCAGAAACACATGAGAACAGCTCAGAGCAGGCAAAAGATTTATGCGGATAACCGGAGGAACGATCTATCTTTCGAGATAGGTGATCATGTTTTTCTCAAGGTTTCTCCTTGGAAAAGCGTGATGAGATTTGGTAAGAAAGGAAAGTTGAGTCCAAAGTTTGTTGGACCATACGAAATTCTAGAAAGAGTTGGATCAGTTGCATACCGAGTGGCTTTACATACGAGTTTATCTCAGGTACACAATGTATTTTACGTTTCGATGTTGAGAAAGTATATGCCAGATCCATCTCATGTTTTGAGTCCAGAGGTAGTTTAGCTGGAAGAGAACCTATCTTATGAGGAACAACCGGTCCAGATTCTTGACCATAGGGAGCATGTGTTACGGAATAAGGTGATTCATCAGGTAAAGGTTTTGTGGAAAAACCATGTGATTGAAGAGGAAACGTGGGAATCTAAAAATGCTATGAGGGATAAATACCCCCACTTAATTTGATAAGTGAATAAAATTGCGAGGACGCAATTCCCAAAAGGGGGGAAGGATGTAACATCCCAGGTAAATAAAGAATAATGAATTTTCATATTTATTAATATTTACGAATTAAATATTAATTTTATTTTAAAGGGGTTGCTATGTTCGATAGCATACCCGATACGCAACGATGAGTTTCTTTGAAACTTACGTAGCACACTAGTAAAAAAATAATATTATTTTAAATGTTAGTTAACAAGTAGCCGTTGTACTGGCGGGAATTAATAGAAATAACGAAAATATGATTAGATATGTTTTTAAATGTTTATACATTTACCCAATAAAAGATAAAGGCTTAAAATACGGAAAGAGTTCAATTTTAGGCATATATACTCTAATTTTCACTAAAGGTTCACTTATCACCTTTTAATGGTGAACCATCATTAAATTTAGTTTTGATAACTCTTATACATTCTTTTGGACCAAATAAAAATCTTATTAAGAATCGGGACATCAAATTTTACTTTGTGTAAATTTTTGGTACCTTTCTGGTAAAGTTCATTTTTTTTATGAATAGTGTAAAATGTTGTATTTTAATTCAAAACCTCTTTTTAATCTAATTTATTTATATGATTAGATTATTATTTTAATTGGTTTTAAAGTGAAATTAGAAAATATTTTTACCAGTTAATCCAATGGTGGTCCTTGGAATCAATTTCACTTTGAAATTGGACTTAAACTGGTGTCAATCTTTTGATACTTATTGTTTCACAAAAACACGCTATTTGTCATGACAACGGGAATTAATTATTAAATTAATTAATTTGACTTATATGTTTTGAATTTTGTAAAATGGACTTCATTTTTGAATTCGGAATATCAAATATAGCTTAGGGTGAATTTTTGGTAATTTTCTGAAAAACTTCAATTTTTGATGAATAGTAAAAACACTAAGTGGTAATCAAGCAAACTGATTTTTCAGTTAAATGAAAGTTTACCACTAATGTGTATTGAATTTTGAAAATCCGACATACATGGTTGTCATTAAGAAGTAAAATGTGGTTCAATGAGATTAAAATAATTTTTTGGTGAATAGTAATTTTTTTCATTAATCGCGATTAGAGGTAATTAGTGTAGTTTAAGGTAAAAATGGTATTATAAGAATGTGAAAACACCAGGACACTTGTACTACACATATTGGGTGAGTCATGGCCGACCAAGAAAATCCATGGGCCAACTTGGGGACCCCATGGAGCCACTTTAGTTGGAAAATGACATTAATATATTTTTTATTTAATGTTAAAGTGAAAATGACACTAACATAAATTGTTTTACTAAAATAATTTTTGAGTGGGGTTATACAAGTCCCAATTTTGATTATAAATAGTCATTGGAAAGATAAAAAGCTTTCCTACATCATAGTATTTTTTTTATAATTTTTAGACATTAAATAAATTAAATTATATGACATAATAATGATGCACCGATGACATCATTATTTGACGATTTAAATAAAATGGAAAGATAATGAAAAATCTAAAACCTACACTTGTTCAAATCCAATTGGATGAGTGGATTTCGAACCCTTATCACCTTATTCACGAATTATATCAATGTGGGACCTTTTAAAACCGAAACACATTTTCAAATAAAGTAATATTTCTTTACTTTCCAAAAGTGCCCATCCTCTCCTCTTATAAAAGGCCCCCACCTCTACCTCATTACACACACTCCTCAAGCCGTTGGCTCGGCCAAACCCTGCCCAATTACTCTCTCCACATCCCTCTCCTCATCCTAGAGGATTCCCTTTGGGAATAATCCTTTCAATGGAAGCATTTAGGCTCAAATCAAAAGGAGTTACACTTTTAAAGGTAATTCATTCTCTCTTGTTCATTTGTTTTATTTTGCTTCTCCAACCCTCTAAACTCTTTTTATTTACTTCTTTTGTAACAAAAAAAGTATCTTCAAAATACTAGGATGTTGTTATAATATTTATTTGAGATAAACTCTCACACAACTACATCAAATGGTTAAAGAACATACGGTTTCCGTGGATGGCGAAATTTTGCCTCTCGAAACGATGATTGTTCAATACTCATTTAACACCTTCAAGGGTGGCCATTATGATGTCACTATTTTTATATATGATATATAATATGTTCATTTTTTCTTTAAGCTTCTGTATTTTTCATTTTGGGCATACCTTTATGGTTTCCATTATGGGTAAACACGATACCTTCATTTTAGGAAGTGCGGACTACCGCCCCCTCAAAGTGATGTGATTCGTTAATGCCATATGTGGGACATGTAAAGGATGGATTTAAAGTCATTATATATGATGTTATACTGGAATTATAATATACCTCTATATCATTATTATTTCTTTCCATTAAAGTATGAGATAGAAATGAAAGTAGCGTTCATGCGTACGTACGGCTTACCGTCTCCATGAGCGGTGCATTTCATTTCTTATCCCCATATGTAATGTACTATTAAAAGTACATGTATATAATGGATATATATAATTAATGATATATCTAAATGATGAATATAATTCTGGAATTAAAATATACATACCTCTAATTTAGTTTTAATTCCATTAATATGACAAAGAAATGAAAGTAGCGTTCATGCGTACGTACGGCTTACCGTCTCCATGAACGGTGCATTTCATTTCTTACCCCTAAATGATTATGTAATATTATAAATACATGTATATTCTGGATATATATGTTACTTATTATATCCAAATCGGTAATTTCATTCTGGATATAAAGAACCTTTAACCACACGAACAACATGTAACTGTAAGAAGTCCACTTTCGACTTAAGAACCAAATATTGACAAAACAAACATTATTAACTTAAATGGTTAAATAATGTTTATAACGTGGCAATAAGTGATATAAAAAGAATAATGAACTTTAAAAAGGTTCTTAATCAAGGATAAATTAACTCAAGTTTATTATTCAGGACGTTAAAGAACGATCGAGTCAAGTCGGACCCAAGGTAAGGGACTTCTTCTCAATCTCCTTTCATTGAGGCATATTTCGTTTTATACACAACTTTCTTTTATACGGTGTATAAAATCCTTTGACTTTTACTTTTATACAAAAGGAATCTTTTTCTACTAAGCGTTTTACTAAACGACAAAAAGGAATGTTTTTTTAACGTACGCGGTGACAACGACCTTTTCCGCCGCCGCGAGTATTATTTGATCTTTGGCATTCTCAACAAGCCGTAATGTTTTTAGAATAAAATAAATACCATATACTCTTTTATGTATTTTGGTATTGAAAATAGTTTTGAAAAAGGATTCTATTACGTCAATATATTTATGATATATTGTGATTGAAATGTGGAAATGTTATCATTCCATTATATTGGTTTTATGTTTTATGATTTTATACTGGTACTTGGACATTTTAACGGGTGGTTACGTTATAAACCATATGACGGGTGGTGCCGTGAATACCAGGATGGGTGGTTACGTTATAACCTCCAATGCATTGGGTATGGAAGTCAGCTGTATGGCTATTCCATTAAGTATGTATGGAAATTGGCCGTATGGCTATTCCATTAAGTGATATGTGTGGAAGTCAACCGTATGGTTATTCCACTTAAGTATGTTTATGTCCCAAGTTACCTTTATATATTCTATGTGTTCTTTATATGGGTTTTATGGTAATCCTTTGGATACAAAAAGGTAAGTAATGATACTTTATTCAGTGAAGATTTTCTTTACTACTTCATGAAGGTGAAGGTATTACTTTGATATAGTATACATGGTTTACTTGATGTTTGAAAAACTAACAGTTTTCATTCTCTTTGTATCCCTTACTGAGCTTTTTATGCTCACCCCATGTTTTTTCGAAATGTTTTTCACAGGACTTAAAGTGGAATAAGGTCAAGGATGGGATCAAAGTAATATCATGCTATATAAAACATCGAACTAGACATGTTTCTTTTAAGAGTTTTTTCTTATTTATGGAAACTTAGTAGAAATGACTACTTTGTAATCTTTTAAGATGTAATAGTTATGTTCTAATTCTCTAAAACTCTAAACCTAAAATGATCCTCAATGTGAATTATTCATTTAATTCAATATTAAGTAAGGTTTAAGGCTGGGGCCTTATATTATCCCAAGGAGAGCCTCGTTTAACCCTTTGTTTTACTTCTATAAGGAAAATTTTCCATCCCCAAGGAAATTTATCCTTACATTGTATTCATTGTTCATATAAAAATTTTTCTATGTATAAAATTCGTTTTGAAACAAAAACCTCAGAATTCTATAATTACCTTGATATGAAGAATTCTGATCTAGGATCCAAATTCTCAGAATTCTGATTACGAATTCTAGATATTAACTCTTCTGAGTTCTGACATAGAATTCTAATTATGAATTCTATATATGAAATCTTATGAGTTCTGAATCCGAATTCGGATTAAAAATTAAGGATATGAACTCTTCTAAGTCCTGACTCCAAATTTTGATTACGAATTTTGGATACAGACTCTTCTATGTTTTGACTTTGAATTCTCATAACGAATTCTGGATATGAACTCTTCTAAGTTCTAACTCCGAATTCTGATTACAAATTCTGGTTACGAACTTCTCTGAGTTTTGACTCCGACTTATATGAATACAGACTCTAAACTATTATAAGTTATGACTCTGAATTCTCATGAACTCTAACTCCGAACATTGTAAGTTTTGGTTCAGAATTCTTGTCAATCTTGATTATGAATTTACTTGAATGTCAGACTCAGGAATTCTATAGATTTCAGGTTCAAAATTCCTAGAAAGCAGAATCCGAATATCCTTCTATTATAGACTCTGAATTCAATTTTGGTTAGACTCCAAACAATTATTTTCTTACACACTAAATATTAAATTTAGTTATGTAACCATAATTTTTCTTACACCAGTTTTGTTATAAAATGATGTCATGCATTCAGTTACTAACTAACCACTATTTGAGTGACACGTGTATAGGTCCCTCCGTAGTTCAAGGAAAATATGATCGTTGGATGAGGGAGCCAACTATTGAAGTTGTGCCTATAAATATGAGCTCATTTGAAAGAGCTCATATCTTTGATGAACATGTTGATCAATCTAGAGATTACATGATGCTGAAGTGATTTCTAGAGAGAGAGGATTTATTTCTTAGTGTGTACTGAACATATTGTTCCTATTTTCCTTGTGCGACTCTGATTGTTGTTGTGTACAATTGAGGGATTCCGGGTATATAAAGACAAAGGATAGAACTACCTTGAAGATGAGGGCTTCCTTGATGAGGAAGACAAAGGTGTCAACTACCATGATGTTGAGGGCTTGCGGGGATAGCAAGATAGACTCTGATCTACGTATCGAGGGCTTACCCTGGTGTGGGTAAGACAGACCATTTGAAAGTATAAATCAAGGGAAATTTATCCATGGTTGTTGGATACCCTTCTCTTTGGGTTAAAAGACATACTATTTGTTACTTTCTTTGTTTCAAGTTTTCCGCTGCATTTTTATAGATGAGGAAAGTATAAAAATCTTATACATTATTATACTTGTACTTTGACTTAATTAGATTTTATATGTTTTAAGGTAAAATCTTCATCGATTTAAAATTTTATTAAAGTTCATTTTCCAAAACCATATTTCTAGATTCACTTTCTCGGAATCATATTTCTGGAATCAAGAAAGTGTGTATAACTAGAGGTTTAGTAAATTACCTTGTTTATCCTTGTTAAAAATAACCATCTTTAAAAGTTACAAAGGAATTTTTAAAACTATACAATTCACCCTCTATTGTATTTCATGTATATTTAGATACTTGATTCGGTATCTCTATTATTTCAATTCTATATTTGGTATTATAGAGTATATCATACTCAAATACCATCTCAACAATTGGTATCAGAGGATTGGTTCAATCTGAATTAATCTCACGATTAGATTCAGAAGAGAATTCTTCTTCTTCTTATTTTTTGGAATCAGTTTTTCGGACTTGTATAGTTCATATTCATTTTTTCATAGAGATAACTCTTGTTCAATATTTTCCTTATTTAGAAACATTTTCATTTTACAAGTTTTGTGTGGAGATAAATTTTCTTAAAGATGACAGAAATCATTGTCAGTTCCATAGACAATATCAATCCAACTAGACCACCTATCTTCCATGGAAATGACTATGAATATAGGAGAGATAGCATGAAGAATTTCATTCTTAATATCGGAGTTGATAATTTTGGTATGCTAACTGGAGGATATAAAATCCCTAACAAGGAAGTTAGTACCTTTACCAATCAAGAAAACCATGAATATCAACTGAATTATAAGGTACACAATACTTTGCTTTGCTCCATGACTAGAAAGATATACAGACTAATTTAATCCTAAAAAGCTTCAAATTGTTTTTGGAAGAAACTAGAAGTTACTGTCTTTGGAACATCCAAATTTATTGATACAATAAGAGCCTTGCTTAGAGCTGAATATCATGATTTTTTCTTTCATTATGGATAACCCATATGTAAGGTTAAACAAAGATTCATGACTGTTTTGAATAGTTTAAAATCTATGGGCGAGAAAGGATTAAATGATGTATCTCTTGTTGATAAGATCATAGACATCATGCCAAATGAGTGGGAATCCCAGAGGAATGCTATTGATGAAAATAGAAAGGTTACTCAGATTTCCATAGATGAGCTGTTTGGAACTCTACATCAACATGATACTAGAATGAAGAGAGATGCTAAAAACAAAAAGAAGAATAATAGAAATGGAAGTGTTTCCTTTACTTATACTTCAAATCATATGAAAACTAAAACTCCTGAGAGAGTTACCATATCCAAATACAATAAAGTTGTTGTCCAATATGAATCCATTGTAATTGAATCCTCATAGAATGAATTAAGAAATCTTGCTTGAAGGATGAACAAGATATCCAGATAGATGAACTTTCAATGCAGATACAAGAAGAAAGAAAGGAAATATAAGAAAGATTCAAGAGTCACATGTTACGAATGCAAGAGACCTAAAAAAATAAGACCTGGTTATCCTATTCTTAAGAGAAAAGAATGAAAGGAAAATCATTCTTAAGGAATCAAAAGGATGTTCTACAAGGATAATTCTAATAATTTCTTGAAAGCTAATGACACCTGGAGGTCCAGTGGTGGTGACTCTTCATATTAATCTTCAGATTATGAATCTTCTGGATAAAATAATATTGGTCTAATAGCCATACTACCTTTTGAAAAACATTATTTAATGGCTAAGGTACACAATTTTGAATCACTGACCAATGTTTCTTTAAATACAATTTATAGTAATGATAAATATTATAACTCTTCTGATGAATAATCTTCTACTGATAAATATAATACTTTACCTTCCTATGAATAAGTTTCTAGGTTTCCCAAAATCCTTGACATTGAGAATTCAAAACTCATGAAAAAAACATGATAAGGAAAATTCTAGGAATAGTATTCTTAATAAGGAAATATCAGATCATTCTAAATATCTTTATAATAAAAAGGAATATTTTGAAAGTATTTTAAATAATCTTGAGTATGTAATTTCTGAAAAGAATATACTTTCTAAATATCTAGAAAACCTAATTTATAAGAAAAATGTTTTTGAGCAATGATCTAGTTCAAAATCAAATTTTTTTAACACAACAACTTGGTTGTCAAAATCAAATCTAAAACACCTTCCTTGAGAAAATATTTTTCAAACTTTACCTTAGGTAATGAAAATTTCGATAAAATGTATTCTCAAATCCGACCTCTAAGGAATAATTCTGTTTTTGGTTATACTAGTTCTAAACCAATTTTTAGTTACAATTACTTTGTTCCTCAAAGTCCTCCATTCTGTAGTAAGTGTCATTGTGGGGGACACTGGGAAAAAAGTAGTTCCCTAAAAAAAACTCAGTCTTTAGGATTTCATAAAGTATATTTTTCTAAAAAGATGTGGGTGCCTAAAATTTTTCTTTTTCAGATTTTCGGATCCAAGCAAGTCTTGATTCCGAAAAACTAACATTTTCTTATTTTCAGGAAAGTAGATAGAGTACCAACAGTAATACATGGTACATGGATAGTGGATGTTCCTGACATATGACCGGTAACAAAAACTATTTTTAAAAGATTATCGAGACGAAAGGAGGAAAAGTAACATTCAGTGATAATACACAGGGAGAAATTATTCATATATATAACATCATTCATCTTGGAAAAATTTTGATTTCAAATGTTTTATTTGTTAAGGGTCTTAAGAACAACCTCATTAGCATATTTAAATTATGTGATGAAGGTTAACTTGTGATTTTTATGTAGTAAAAGTTCTTAGTACACAATTCCAAGGAAGAGTTTATTCTTTCTCATCATAGGCAGAGAATGTTTACACACTAAAATTAGAGGACTTTAGGAGCGAAGATTTACCTTTACTTAGTGCAATGGAAGCTCACTCTTGGTTATGGAATATAAGGATAGGTCACTGTAACCATAGGAAATTATGCATACTTTCTAAGAAAATATTTTTTAAGGATCAACCAAAGCATAGATTTGATTCTTCAATAGTTTGTGACCCTTTTCAATATGACATGAAACATAAATCAAGTTTTAAATCAGTCGGTGAAGTCACAACTACTGATGTATTATAGTTAGTGCATATGGATCTTTTTAGTCCTACACAAACTGGAAGCATTGAAGGAATGTATTATGTATTTGTTTTAGTTGATGATTACACCAGATTTACATGGGTCTATTTTCTTGAAAAGAAGTCTGAAGCCTTGTCGTATTTAAAAAATTTTATAGACCAAGTTAAAAATTTGTAAATATTTCCATTGATAAATATTAATAGTGATCATGGAGGATAATTTCAAAATTCTGATTTTGAAACTTTTTGTAGTAGAAAAGGCAATACTCATAACTTCTCATCACCCAAAACACCTCAAAAAAATGGTGTTGTTGAAAGAAGAAAATATAATTCTTCAAGATATAACTAGAAACATGTTGAGAGAATATTATATAGCCAAATATTTTTGGGATGAAGCTATATTTTCTGCTAGATATACTATAAATCATGTTTGGATTAGAAGATTTCTTAAAAAAAACATTTTGTGAGTTATAGAATGGTAGAAAACCTAGACTTTCCTAATTTAAGGTTTTTGGTTTCAAAGTATTCATTCTGAATACTAAATATAATCTTCATAAATTCTCACCAAAATCTAATGAAGGAATTTTCTTAGGCTACTCCTAAACTTCTAAGGATTATATAGTTTTCAATAAAAACACTTGTACTGTTGAAGAGACAGTACATGTCAAATTTGATGAAATTGGTCCTTTTTTTTAAAACAACCCCAACCTACATCATCAGATGTGTTTTGAAAAACCGATTATCAACCAATGTTTGAAGATCCTTCTGATAAGGAAAATGTACAAGAAGATACTTTTGAAACATTTAACCTAGATTATTTTCTACCCTATGTTGATGAACAGGTTTTACAAAACCAAAATATGTTATTTCTAAAGAATCCTCTTAGTGACAGCACCATTGGTGATGTGAATCAACCTATAAGGACTAGAAGTTCTTTATGAAATGAAGTATAACATCTAGCATTTCTTTCCCAATTAGAACAAAAAAGAACTGATGAAGCTTTAGGTGATATTGATTGGATAAAAGTTATAAAAGATGAACTAAATTAATTCAAACGGAATAAAGTCTAGACCTTGGTTGAAAGACCTAAGGAAACTTCTGTTATTGGAGTAAAATGGGACTTTGGAAATGTGTGTGATTAAAATGGAATTATTGTTATAAATAAATATAGATTAGTTTCTAAAGTATAAAATCAATAAGAAGGAATAGAATATGAAGAAACATATTCTCTAGTAGCTAGACTAGAATCTATTCATAGCTTACTTTCCTTTGCAGGATTCTTCAATTTCAAACTTTTTCAAATGGATGTAAAATGTTCATTCCTTAATGGTTATGTTCAAGAGGAAGTTTTTGTTTAGCAAGATCCTGGTTTTGAAGATAGAAAACATCCTGATCATGTTTCTAGACTTACCAAAACATTGTATGGCCTTAAACAAGCCCCTCGAGTTTGGTATAATAGAACTACATGAATTTTGATTCAAAATAACTATGTTAAGGTAAATACAGATCCAACCCTTTTTATAAAGAAAGATAAGAAAAAAAAATTTATTGTTCAAATTTATTTTGATGACATTATATTTGGTTCAACTCAGTAATCTTTAAATGATTCATTTGTGGATCTAATGAAACTTGAGTTTGAAATGAGTATGATGGGGGAGTTAACATTTTTCCTTGGTTTTCAAATTTCTCAAAAACCAGAAGAAATATATATATATCCCAACATAATTATATTAATGATCTTCTTAAAATGTATGGATTTGACAACACTAAGGGTATAAGTACTCCCATTGTTACCTCAAATACACTTTATCGTGAAGATGTTGTAAAACCAGTAGACCAAACATCTTTTAGAGGTATGATGGGAAGTTTACATTACTTGATAGCTAGTCGTCCAGAATTAATGTTTTCAGTATTCTTATGTGCAAGATATCAATCCAATCCTAAAGAATCTCATTTAATGGCAGTGAAAAGAATTTTTCTTTATATAAAGGGAACCATGGATTTAGGACTCTTTTATACTTCTGGAAATGATTTTTTTTAAAACGTTTTTCAGATGCTGACTTTGGTGGATGTAGAATGGATAGAAAGAGTACATCCGGAACACGTCATTTCTTTGGAGATTCATTAGTTTCTTTTTCATGCAAGAAGCAACGATCAGTAGCACTTTCCACTACTAAAGCTTAATATGTAGCATCTGCAAGTTGTTGTGCTGACGTGTTGTGGATGAAATGCACACTCATAGACAATGGTATTAGTTTTACCAAAACAGAAATTTTGTATGATAATACATGTGAAATTTCCCTTAGTTAAAACCCTGCACATCACTCTCGTGAAAATCACATAGACACTAGGCATAACTTTCTTAAGGATCACACACAAAAAGGAGATATCATTCTTCAATTTATCAGAACACAAGATCAACATGCAGATATTTTCACAAAATATTTACCCTCCGATATATTTGACTACATTAAAAAGAAGTTAGGAATAATAACTTTAAGGTAATCCTCCTCAATAACTTCATGTTGAACCAATATCCCTATATAATTAAACTCCTTTTCATAGGGGGAGTACATTATCTTGAAAATTTTCAAATTTCTTGTAATGATGTTTTTCAAATTTTATGTAATAATGTTTTTCAAATATTTTGTAATGATGTTTTTCATATTTTTCGTATTGAAGTTTTTCAAATTTATTGTAATGAAGTTTTTCGTATTTTTCATTATGAAGTTTTTCAAATTTTTCATAATGATGTTTTTTATATTTTTTGTAATGATGTTTTTCAAATTTTTCGTATTGATGTTTTCATATTTTTCGTAATGAAGTTTTATAAAATTTTCATTATGATGTTTTTCATATTTTTTGTAATGAAGTTATTCAAATTTTTCAAAATGTGTTTTTTCATATTTTTCATAATGAAGCTTTTAATATTTTTCGTACTGAAGTTTTTCAAATTTTTCATAATGATGTTTTTCATATTTTTCATAATGTAGATTTTCGTAATGAGGATTTTTGTAATGAACATTTTTGTAAAAAAGATTTTCATAATGAAAAATTTTGTACTTAATTTCTTTTTAGAGTTTTTTTTCCATACTCATGTTTTTTTTGAATCTAAAGTTCTTCAGGAAGAATTTTCATCAATATGAATAATTCTCCTGACAATACAAAAGGTATGATTCTTTCTTGAGTTTTCATAACCACCTTTTACTTACTGATTGTTTCGTTTGTTTTTTTAAAATTTCTCGGATTCTAGTTTCATTAAATCCAAATCACTTCCTTTAAAATCCTAAAAATATCGGATCCATCCAAATTCTCCATGCGGATATATTTTCAACTTTCAGATATGATCAAAAGAATTCTCGTCCATTGGATTCTGATGGGATGTTCAACTTTCGGTTCAACACCTATAAAAGGGGAACCCCTGATAGTTGTCCCACATCGGTTCTCAAGATTTTGCGTTTCGAATCTCTTCCCCACTACAAAATCTCATTCCAAACTTTTCATAAGTACTCAATTTCGAATGTCTGGTGATGTTCCTTCCCAAGAGATGTCTACTGTTAAGCCAATTGTGGAGTGGAAGATATACAGGGAGAGGATAGTGAATCTGAACTTATTAAAGAAATTTGATTCTATTATTTCAATGAATATCAAGCTTAATGGATGGGAGAGTGTATCCATTTAGATGTCAGGGGATTAAGATCTTTTGTATCCAGATCTCCTCATAGAGTTTTATGAGTCATCTTGTTTCTTTAAGGATGATGGTAGTGAAAAATTGTCCCTCAAGAGTTATAGAAAAACATATAAACATTCTTACACCAAGGCTACTATTTTAGTAGGATTATCTTATGAAGGAGAGGCAGAATTTTGTTCTCACAAGTTACCAGATGTTCAAGGGAGTATTTTAAAAGTAGAGTTTATGCAATGTTTTGGACTTACAAATGTCAAGACCACAAATATTGCTTATTGGTCTACCAAAAATAGGATCCTATAGTTCTGGGTTCAGGGTTTTATTGTACCGAGAAAAGGTGACAAGGACACTCTTAATAAAAGTGATATGTATATCTTGACTTTTTTGGTAAATATATCAAAAATAAATCTAATGAAGCATATTTTCCTTACGATAGAGAATATCATGAATGGGAATTGAAGAGCACAAATAATCATGTATCCTTCTCTACTATCCAGCTTGATTGTTCGGTGACTTGAATCTTTCACAATTCCTTGCAATTCCAAGCCGAGGAATTGCAATGTAACTCTAATCATTGATGATACCCTCAAGAGGTTGAAAGTTGGTTTTTCTAAGGAGTCAGGTGAGTTTTATGATCTACCAAAGGATGAAGTAGAATCCATTCTAAAAAATGCAGAAGAGGTTGAACCATCAAAGAAAGCTGGAAAGAAGAAGAAACTGAAGGAAGTAGAAGAAATAGAGAAAACCTCTAAGGCCAATGAAACTCAATCCACATCTCCAATATCCAAAAAGCAGAAAGCCTGTCTCGATGAGGTTGTAGAAAAGTGTATGGAGGATAATAATAATTTGAAGGAAGGATAACTACAGTTTGGCCTAGACACTACAGAGGCCAACGCTCTGAAAGAGAAGACTGCTGAAGAGCTTGAGAAGAAACCCAAAGAGAATAAGCTTAAGAAGAAAATTTCTGAGGCCAAAATTTTTCAATATAGTTTGAAGGATGTAGAAGATGAATCCGAGAATATTCCTATTCTGAAATCTTTTTTGGTTGATCCCTTACTTGAGACACTCGGGAAGAAGTATAGGAATCCGTAAAAATCCCAAGAGAATGATGTTGAAAAGGAAGATGTGGAAGAAGTTCAAGAAGAACAAAGTACTGAAGATACAACTGATCTGATAAGATAAAGTGGAATACTTTCATGAGAAGGAAAGTGCGTCGGAAAATTTTAAATCCGGAATTCTCATGCTGGATCTTTGAAACTTTTTACTATTGAAATGGGTGAGAAGTCTGAAGAGGAGGTGAACAAATTGTATGAGGAAGAAAGTTATAATCATCAGTTTATTAATCCATAGGATATTGAGGCAAGAGCTATGAAAGAAAAAATGATGAAGATAGGATTGTTCAATTGTCTGAGAGTGATCATGAGTCTCCAGATGAGGCAGCTATTCTGAAATCCGACAAAGGAAAACAGGTGGTTGTTGACACACCAACCAAAATTTCTTTAAGGAAGAAAGAATATGGTGGATCCTCTAAGAGGAAGATTATCGAGCTAGAGTAAGAACTAAAACCTATGATAGTATTAGACTCGGAGTTATCATCTCTAGGACATGATTTTGTCATTCAGTCCCTGAAGAAGCTAGTGGACACCATTCCGATCATTCCAACAATTGACTCCAGATACCAGATGCTCCATCATAGCATGAATCAGAAATCCGACTCTGTATCCATGGTGATGGATAAGTTCATAAATATTGAGGCTGAACACAAGAAGTTCCTTATCAATTATGAATCCCATAGAAAATCTTGAATGAAAATGGTCAGCTGGTCAAAGAATATTGTTGAAGATTTGAGAGTTCTTGATGACTTTCAAAATGATGTTAAAGAATCTTTTGATACTCAAGATAGCAAAATCAAGGATATAACAATTAAAATTGAGAAAAATCTATCTCTTGAATAGAATTTCATGATTTAGGAAGACAAGGATCTTAATGGAAAGTGAATTATTTTGTCCAAAGATGGAAAACAAAAATGGATCTCTGGATCAAGATTGAAGAAAAGCTAGTGAAGCAAGATGGCATGTTGAATGTTCAGGAAGATGTTCTAAAGGATCAAGATGATAGAATCAAATCCTTAGAGAAGCAAACAGTGGAGGATCACAAAGAGCTAAAAAAGATGAAAACCATCGTGAAGAAGCTGATACCTATGGAAAAAGAAGCATAATAGATCCAAATCCGATCTTTTGTTGTATCTATTTTTTCCATGTACAAATCCTTCCAATCCTAATGAAATTATGGTTGCTTGTTTCGTTTGGATGATTGTACTAATTTTTTAGGTACCATATTTTTTCCATTTCCTCAAACTCTTTTTGAAAATCACAAAAGGGGAGAAGGAGAAATAATTCTATGTAAAAGAAGAAATATCCCTAAGTAAGGGGGAGTTTATCATAGGGGGAGTTCTCATTACAAATATTTCAACATTAAAATGAAAAATTTTCATTCCATAACTATAGAATACAATCCTTAGAGTTCCAAACCCTAAGGGGGAGTTAGTCGTATTCAACATTGATCATATATAAAGGGAGAGAAGTTTTATTTTCAATGTTTAGAAATATTTTTCTAAGTTCATATATTATTTTTTCTAAAGATGTTTGTGCTTTCCAAAAAGGGGGAGATTGTTGAGTCAATAAGGTTTTCCTTATGAATTTTCCATTCCTTTATACTTGGGGGAGATTGTTAAGTCAATTAGGTTTCCGTATGACGTAACCATTCCTTCTAGTTTTGATAATCACAAACCCCTTATCTCAAGAAAAATATCATTTTACCTTATGTTTTAATTCTATAAGGAAAAATTTCCTTCCCCAAGGAAATTTATCCTTACCTTGTTTTCATTGTTTATATCCTAATTTTTTAAGTATAATATTCTTCTTGAAACTAAAACCTCAAAATCCTATAATTACCTAGATATGAAGCATTCTGTTTTAGGAACTGAATTCTCATAATTATGATTAAAAATTCTGGATACAAACTCTTCTGATTTCTGACTCCGAATTCTAATTATGAATTTTGTATACGAACTCTTCTGAGTTCTGACTCCAAATTCTGATTACGAATTATGGATACAAACTGTTCTGAGTTATGTCTCTGAATTATAATTACAAATTCTGGATACAAACACTTCTCAGTTCTTACACCGATTTCTGATTATGAATTCTGGATATCAACACTTCTGAGTTCTGACTCCGAATTCTGATTAAGAATTCTTGTTACGAACTTCTATGATTCTGACTCCATGTTCTCTGAATACAGAGTCCTAACCCTCATGATTTATCACTCTAAATTCTCATGAAATCTGACTCCGAACATTGTATGTTCTGGTATTGAATTCTTGTGAATTCTTATTCTGAATTTCCTTGAAATTTAGACTCCCAATTTCTATAGAGTTCAGGATCCAAATTCCAAGAAAATAGAATCCGAATATCCTTGTATTATAGACTCCGAATTCAATCTTGGTTAGACTCAATGCTTTTCTTTTCCCACACTCTAAATATTGAATTTTGTAATGTAACCATATTTTTTCTTACACCTGTTTTGTTATAAAATGATGTCGTGCATTCAGTTACTAACTAACCATTGATTGAGTGACACATGTACAGGTCCATCTGAAATTAAAGGAAATGTATGACTGTTGGAGGAGGGAGATGACCATTGAAGCCATGCCTATATATAAGAGTTCATTTGAAAGAGCTCATTGCATTGATGAACAAGTTGATCAATCTAGAGATTACATCCTGCTGAAGTGATTTCTAGAGAGAGTAACTTCATAGCTTAGTGTGTACTGAACTACTTGTTCATATTTGCTTTGTGCGACTCTGATTGTTGTTGTGTACAATCGAGGGATTCCGGGGAGAGGAAGATAGAGGTGCTTACTAACTTGAAGTTGAGGGCTTCCTTACTGAAGAAGGCAGAGGTGATGACAACCTTGAAGTTGAGGGCTTGCAGGGATAGCAAGACAGACTCTATTCTACGTATCGAGGGCTTAACCGGGTGTGGGTAAGACATACATTCTTGAAAGTATAAATAAAGGGACCTTTATCCAAGGTTGTTGGATACCCTTCTCTTTGTGTTAAAAGACTTACTACTTGTTACATGCTTTATTACATGTTTTCTGCTGCATTTTTATAGTTGAGGAAAGTATAACTATCTTATACTTTCATATAATTGTACTCTAACTTAGTTAGATTCTATATTCTTAATGGTAGAATCGCCATATTTGTAAACATTCATTATGTTTAATTTTCTGGAACCATATTTCTGGATTCAGTTTCGCGGAATCATATTTCCGAAATCAAGAAAGTGTGTAGAAAAAGAGGTTTTTTAAATTACCTTGTTTAACATTGGTAAACATAACTAACTTTAAAAGTTCCAAAGGAATTTTTAAAAGTATACAATTCACCCCCCTCTTGTATTTCAAGCATCTTTAGATAATTGATTCAGTATCTCTATTTTTTCGGTCCTACATTTTCTATTATAGATTATATCATACTCACATACCATCTCAACACTATATTGAGAAGATCATCTTTATCATTCAATGTTTCAAACAAGAGAAGGTTTTTATTGATACTTATCGTATAGACGGTGATGTTGACCAATAGTGGAAATTGATCAAAAAAAAATTAAGGATGAGTTCATGGTGTTGGAATGGAAGGATTTATGGAAACAAAATTTCCAAATACTTTCCTCACACCATCCAACTTAATATTGAAAGGGAACTCCATTCCCTCAAGCAAAAATCCGACGAATCCATCAGAGCGTATGAGGAAATATTCAAAATTATTGCATGATTTGCCTCCAGATTTCTCGTTACCCACAAATACAAGGTTGATCACTTCCTTTGTGGGATAAAACATAGCATACTTAAATCCCTAGTGATTCATGAATTCGAGAACTATGGGGAAATTGTTTGATATGTCCTCAAAGTAAAAATATAGATTGGTGAATCATAGGGATATCATGGGGATAATAAGCATAAGGGGGACCAAAATTCTGGAGGTCAGATGGATAAATCCAATGGTGCAAAGAAAATCTAGCACCCCACTTTACAATGGTGTAGAAAGAAGCACCCCAGAAATTTCTAGAAGGGGATGAGGAAATGAATTTTGTGTTGAAGAGAATGGAATCTGGTCGTTAATTTCCATAAAAACCCGCAGCTATGATAAAGGAGAGTAATGCTCCATTCGAACATCAACACATTGTTCATTGTTTCTACAACAAAGAACTAGGGAAACCTTTAAACCAGTTCAATAATCCAAGGGATTTTGGAGGCAACCAACAACCTCCAAGGCAGTAAGGGAGAGATTTTTCCATAACTACCACTAAAGTGATCCCCAACAATGAAGTGGTGACTGGTACTATAGTTATTCATTCAAGAATATTGAATGTACTTTTTTATTCTAGTTCAACTCATTATTTTATGTCCATAGTTTTTTGTAGAAAATTCCCAAAACCACCACAATTCATATAAGTAAATATGTCCGTGAGAATGGAAAATGGTAAAATAACTGCACCCTATGAATATAACTCATCCCCTATCATAATTTTTGTATTTAAGTACCTGGGAAAACTCGTAATACATCATGTGGTTAAATTTGATGCAATTCATGGCATGGATTGGATTTTTTATATAGATCCAACATAAATTGTCGTTAATGGGAAATAACAATCCATTTGTCGAATCGACCCCTGATTCTGTACAAGTGCAAGGAGGAGGAGTAATCTTCTTTATCATCATCCTCTCAAGCATGGATATTTCTCACCTATGAGAATGCATATATTTCTCAGATTATTTAGTCTAAGGAAGAAACAATCCTTGAAAACATTCCTATTGTGAGGGAATTTGTTTATGTATTTCCCATGGAATTGCATGGTCTTCATCCTAGAAGAGAAGTTGAATTCTAAATTGATCTTATACACTGGTGTTTTTCCAATATCCATGAATCTGTACAGAATGGAATTTTTGGATCTCGATGAGCTGACAAAACAACAACATGAGAATCTGGTTAAAAGGTTTTTATGCCCATGTGCATTACCATGGGGTGCACTAGTCCTCTTCATTAAGATGGAGGATGGGTCAATGAGCCTTTTCATTTATTATCATGAGCTCATCAAAATCATGATAAAGAAAAAGTATCCACTTCCCCGAATTGATGACTTGTTCGATAAGCTATGTGGAGCACAATACATCTCCATGGTGGATTTACAGTCGGGATATTACCATGTTATGGTGAAGAAGGAGGATATCACCAAGATAATTTTCTTCCAAGATACGAGCGCTATGAATTCATAGTAATTCCTTTCAGTCTCACTGATGCTTTAGAAATCCTCATGTTCTTGAAGAATAGTGTATTTAGAGATTACCATAACAAATTTTTGGTAGTATTTATAGATGATATTCTAATATACTATGAATCAAAGAATACGAATGAGGATAACCAAATCATTTTACTTGATATCTTGCGAAAGGAGAAGATCTAGGTAATATACAACAAGTGTGAGTTCTAGTTGAAGGAGGTTTCATTCTTAAGTCATATAATTACAAGCAATATGATATATGTGGATCCCTCTAAGACAGCTGTAATTGAGGGTTCTTCAAGGCCAATATTTTTAATGGATATCTGTAACTTCCTAGGGTTAGCTAGATGTTATCGCCAATTTGTGAGAAATTTATCACAAATTTCCAACCCTTTTATCAAGATAAATTAGAAGGGAGTAACGTTTTCTTAGAGTGTTGAATGTGAAGTGAGATTCAAGGAGTTAAAAAAGAGGCTTATCACTACGCTCGTTCTCACACTACCCACAAGTGGGGAACTTTTTGTGGTATTTAGTGATGCATCGAAGAAGGGCCCAGGTTGTTTATTGATGCAAAATGATAAAGTCATTGCCTATGCTTCAAGGCAATTGAATGTTAATGAGAAAAAATATCCAACACCTAATTTGAAGTTACCAATAGTAATTTTCACATTGAATATTTTGCGACATTGCCTCTTTGTGGAGAAGTGTGAAATATATACTGACCACAAAAGCCTCAAGTATATATTCACATAGAAAAAGTGGAATATGAGCCCATGAATATGGTTAGATTTGAAGAATGACTATGACTTCTCAATCCATTACCACCCTAGGAAAGTGAACAAGGTGGATTATTCTCTATCTAGAAAGGACCTAGTGATTCTTTCATTAGTGAGAATTGAAAAGGATCCAATATTCTTATATTTGACGAAGATTGACATGGGAATCATAATGAAAATAAAATCAACAATCCTTTGACAAATGATTTGTCAACCATCTCTTTTGGAAAGGCTAATGAATGCTCAAAAGGACGACATAGTAATTCAAAAGGAAGTGGAAACAATCAGAAAAGGGAAATTCTCGGAGTTCAATATTAATGAATAATGAATTTTTAGATTTTTTTAAAATAAAATGTTTTCCATGAAGTTCAAAGTTAAAGAAAGAACTTTTGGATGATGTACATAGATCGAATTTCTCCATTCACCCAGGAAACACAAAGATTTATCAAGTTCTTCGAGAGCATTATTGGTGGGATAACATGAATAAGAAGATCACTAAGTATAAATCAAATTTCCTAGTTTGTTATCAAGTGAAAGATGATAGGTAGAAGTTTATGGGATGATGCAACCATTACCTATACCAGCATGGAAATGGGAGAACATCACCATGGACATTTTCATTGTCCTTCTGAATACATACAAAGGAAACAATGCTATCTTGGTTATTGTGGATAATCTTACAAAGAATGTACACATAATTTCAATTCTAGATTATTTCTCATTGGATCAACCGGCACGTGTATATATTAGAGAATTGGTAATTCCCCATGGAGTACCACTATCTATTTTATCTGATCGAGATCCATGATTCACCTCAAAATTTTGGCGGAGTCTTCAATACGCTCTGAATACGATGCTAAACTTCAGTACATCTTATCATCATCAAACTAATGTTTAATCTGAGTGTACTATCCAATCACTAGAGTACATGTTGAGAGAATTATAAATGGACTTTAAAGTTGGATGATATCAACATCTTCCTATGGTTGAGTTCTCTTATAATAAAAACTTCGAATCAAGAATCCAAGTGTCTCTTTATGAAGCCGTTTATGCGAAGTGGTACAGAACACCAGCATGTTGGGACAAAGTTGGGGAGAGAAAACTCCTAGGTCCATAAATCGTCTATGAAAATGCGGATAAGGTTAAGACTAACCAACATCACATTAAAGCTACTCATTGTTGAAATTTTTTTTATTATATTAATAATCGACAAGACCTAGACATTGATGTAGAAGACATGGTATTTCTCCACATATCATCATGGAGGAGATTTATGAGATTTTTGGAGAAGGTAAAGCTTATTCCAAGGTACATCGCCCCTTTTGATATCCTTGATTGCATTGGAGAACTATCATATCGACTAGCACTCCCACCGCACCTATCTCAAGTACATGATTTATTACATGTATCACACTTGAGGAAGTACATACATGGACCATCGCATGTACTCAATAAAGAGGTGGTACCATCAGATAATGACCTCTCCTATGAAGATAAGATGGTAAAGACCTTATATCCTAGGGAAAACATTCTACGAAATATGTCAATTCCCCTTGTCAAGGTGTGGTGGAGAAACCACATGTTTGAAGAAGCGGCATGAGAATTAAAGTAAGTGATGTAACAGAGTTACCCTCATATATTTTAGTACGGGAAAAATGAATTTTCTAGGCAGAAATTTCTTAAGGGGGGAATACTGTAATGAGCAAAAAATTTATTAAGGAAAATTTATCTTGATCTAATTAAATTTTTTATTGTGTAAAATTTTTATATAACAAATTCACTGCTTTGGTTTTATGATTTTGGATTTCAAAATACCATTAATAATTATTTTCGTTTCTAATATATTCGTTGAATATTGATCACATGATTAGAATAAATATACGGCTTTAACAAATCCAATTTACTAAGACAAAGGTAGTGATGGCCTCATCTAGTAGAATTTCTCTAAATGAATCCCATTTTTCATAGATCATAAAGGAGGTTGCATCATCGGGCTTCTCTCTTGACCATTCTCGAGCTTCAACATGTTAAGCTTGAATGGAATCTCCCATGGGAGAAGTGGAAGATAATATATATTACCACACGAGCGATATTATCGGAGCCACCCCAAGAGTATGTAACCATTGCACACGTTACCCTTATGTCTTATGTGGGTGTTATAAGGGGTTATGTTACAAGACCATAGAACTATGATTATGTGCATTATTTTTGTATTGTATAAATAATAAACATTCATTTCGTTTCTGTTACTTTGTAAATGGTTTTTAATGCACAAATAGTGTTCTTAATTAATATTCATTTATGAAATATATTTTGATGAATTAATGGATTTTTGGATTTAAATAATAGGTTAATAAAATATTATTATTAAAAAATTATTTTTAATCAAATATAAATGTTTGTATTATTTTTATAAATACAATTGTAATATTTAGTATGGTTTGAAAACTGTTTTTGTCAAAACCCATGAATTTTCAATAAATGTCAATTTTTATTTTAAAATAAAAAATTCACATATATATATAATTATATATATATATATATATATTATTAAAATTATTTTTGAAATTAGCATGTCGAAATTTTCCAACGGTAAATTTTTCAAAATTTTCTGAGTCAGTCAAATTTTTGTGTAAAAATTAAATACCGTTTAAATATATAATGTGTTTTATGTAATAATAATGACCCAGTAGTGATGTGATAAAATACTATTCAATGTATGTTCAGCCAATATATGATTTAACATTAAAATAATGTGATTTGAGATTTGTTTGATTACTTTTACGGTGCCTTAGTGGACCCTCCAAAACTTATAAAACATTTTAACATTTAAAATTATTTTCTTCAGAGTGTGGCTCACCTCCAAATAAACCAGACTAATATTTTAAGAATTTTGGAAATTTTACAAATAAAATAATATTTTCCAATCCCCTTTAAAAAAAACCATGGGCCAAAAACATGGTTTGGTTTGTTGTTTTGGTAATTTTAATGTGTGGTATCTAAAACCCAAATAAAAATGAATTCCCTCTCTTTTCCAATATAAACTCATCCAAGCACCCACATCCGCATTACTCAAAAACTTTGGTGCTAAACCAAACTCTTCCCTATTCTCTCTAGAATAATTCTACGGTTCCCCAAGATCTCAATAATCCACTCTCAATCATATACCAAGCTTTTGGGATCAAACTTCCAAGTATGGGATTTCGACCTATCTTAGTTTTTTCCAAGTTTCATTATGTTGCAATACCATTGTCATTCAAGTAAAAAATATTGGCGTATGATTTTCCTCCTCCCCTAAAATTACCTCCTTATGTTTCAATGATTTATGACTCCTTTATTTCTCATTAATTCTTCCCAAAAACCCCTATTACCAAGCCAAAATTCCTTAAGGGATTTATTTATCCTCATTTATATTGAAGCAATTATTTTGTTTTATAAATTTAATTTACATTACACATGATGGGGAATGTATTTATATGATCCACTTACTATCCATTTCATATACATATTATGAGACTCCTCATTCTCTCTCATCATCCATTTTTATGAATTCTTATGCAACTCTATTATTCTGCCGAAATTGCACCGTGATTTTCCAAGCCAAAGTCATTGTGTGGTGATTAACGTGCCCATTTATCTATCAAGGGTATTAACCATTATGTACATTTAATTATTTATTATTGAGTTTCATTTATTAATTACACATTACTTTATCATATAATAAATTATGATGTTTAATAAATCCATGTTATATGATCCATGTGTCACACATATGCATGAAATGAAATGATTAACAAGGGTGTGCCTTGATAGTGCTCCAATGCATTGGGTACAAAATAGTATCAGGATATGCCATGTGAAATGTGGTTTTATTTAGGATAATTCAAGTTCAATGATGGTTTACTCATGCTCCATGTCTAATTATCCTTGGCTCATGCTAATATCATGATAAATTTTTTTTTCCATATTTCCATGTTATGATTATCATGATATATGATGCCTTTATGTTCATGTTTCTCTTGTGATCCATTGATATGCCTATTTCCTAACATGTTTTATATTATTCACGTTATGACTTTTGTACTCCTTTACTGGGATTTATAGCTCACCTTTTTCTTATGCGTGTCCTGGGGTTATCCCATACACTACTAAGTACGAAGAAATGTTGTGGTCCCATAAAAGTAGTTTTCAATAATGATTTTGTTTTTTTTTTGTTCTAATATTTTAGGTAATGTTCCTGATCTGCAAAGGCACTAGACATATAAATCTTCTATCTTGTATCAAGTGAATATTTTATATAATAAATCATGTGTAACAATGAAATAAAGAGAAAGGTTATTATAGAGAGAGTCAGGTGTGAGCTCAGTATCTTGAGTTATTTTCCCTTGTTTTGATTTTTGGGGATGAAAATATTGAAGGAGGGAATAATTTAGAGGCCTAATTTTGGTCTTGTAAGACTTTGAAATATTTATACCAATATTTCTAGAGCTAGATGCTAAGATGGCAGGCAGTTCTGAAGCCTGGTGTACCCAGAATAAATTATGAACAAATTTTTTTAAAAAAATTACACTCTTCACATGATAGAAATATGATATTTCTTAAACCGTAGATCAGATCAAAAATCTAAGACCCTTGTTGAGTCCAAAATGTGGAATTTACCATAACCAAGGAATAAAATTTTTTGGTAAGGGGATTCTATGAGAAAATTCACCCAGGGGAAATTGTAAATATAATAACTAAATTTAATTATTCTATCTCAACCGCTAAGTAAAATAACATTTGATTAGAGTCTAATATTGAATATATAATATCATAATTGAGTTTAGAATGGGTTATTTTTCCTAGGTGTGACATAAAATGAGGGGACATAAAAATTTCAGATTTCGCACCAAGAGAGACTCCTATAAATACATTTTTAGGGAATTAGAATTAGGGTGAGAAATAATTAGCTCTACCTCTCTCTACAAAACCTCTCTCCATATCTCTCTCTTCCATTCTTTATTCATTATTCATAGGATTTAAGAGTGAACCCCACCAAAAAAAACTTATCAGATTAAAGTGGGAGCTCCGTGGACACATCGCATACAATTAATAGGCATATTCATGTAAGAGTTTGTATACTTTTGAGTTCCAATTAAGTTTTTAATTGAAAATACATTGTTTACAATTTTTTTCATTTCGCATATTACTGTTGATAGATGTACTAACATGACCATAAATTCTAATGGAAATTCACATTTGTTCATCATGTTATTTTCTAATTCATTTGGTTTATCGACATTTAAATTTGGGCCGATCAAAACATCAACGGACCGTCGAGCGGGGGATGGCGCTATGAAGAAATCGTCCTGAGGATTAAAAATTCGATCTTAGAATACATTTCAGGAATTCAGTATAGTCATGGTGGCCCATCTAAGGGGACTCCAGAGTAACACTATGTAGTGGTGGTAACAGGTTCTCTTGGGTGGTAGCTGGAAGTGGAGCTTGGCGGTGGGGCACTGAGGTGGCGGTGGTGCACTGGTTTACAGAGGTAGAGACAACATTGCAGCATGCCATGCATGATTGAGATGGTGAGGTAGTAGGAAGTCCAGATCTGTTGAATCATAGTTGGAGGGGAACCAGGAGATGAGCCGATGTTGGGGGTGCTGATGGAGCATGAATTTTTGGGTGGAGCGGTGGCTCACAGTTTGGAAAATGCTACGAGGCAGCGACCAGGTGGCTGAGACATACACAACGTGTCTCTACCGTGTTGACACAGGATAAGAGAGGATGACCATTTTCTCGGCCAGTTACTATCGAAATGTGGGTCGTGATCCACGTCGATGGACCAGGATGGCCAGTGGGGGCTATCCCATGTGTGGACGACCTACTGGACTTGGTCGGTCTAGCCAATATGGGTGTTTGGGTCCAGGCACTTTAAATGCCTGTAACTCTTCGTACAATCATCCAATTCAGATTTTGTCTATGGAAACACAATACATAAGTCCAGACAGATCATTTGATGTGGTTTTTTGAATTTTAAATTATAGGATCATGGTTGGTGGTGAGAAATGATCATTTAATGAATAATAAATTACTTATTATTATTCGTGGTTCCCTATTCTGGATGCAGAACCTGCATCCTTAGTCTGATTGACACGCCGTCTGTGGCGACATGTCCCTATCATTGAGACTGATATTTTTAGAATATTTTAGGACTTTTAGGAATATCTTTAACTACTAGAATTTATGAAACACATATGATTAAAAATAAAATAATATTTTTTATTTTTTAGGAATCCTGTATGGAAGCTAACCTTTAACTGGAATGTCTGTTTGATGCATTGTTAGCAGCGATGCGACCCTGGTCCCTAGGTGAAATTTTCTGGATAAATTTAGGGGTTTTAAACCATAGTCATGGTGTGGCCCCCATGAGGCCATGTTCACATGTATTGCGGTGAGATGCAACTTATTCAACTGCTACCTATTTTATAAGAATGAGTAGTCCTCTCCGGGTGTTGTTCCATGAGGATCATAATGGTGTAGTCTATATGTTTTTTTGGATCGAGGTAGGGGCCCCATGAGATTCGTTTCATGAAAATTTTTGTAACATTCAAATTTTCCATTGGATTTTTTGGGTAAAATAAGTTGATGATCTTGTGTGATTTTTCGCAAGGATCATAACAATGAGATCCATTTGAATGTGTGACACCTTGTTTATGATCTAATTATATGAAGAAACTTGAAATTTTAATTGGTGGGAGATCCTTTCGATGTGTTTTAAGATAAATCATAGGCTTTGCAATCTTTTACTCTTGTGATAGTGGAAAAGATATATGAATAGATGTGGTCAAATGTTATGGATTCATTTGAGGAGGTGTGTCAAAAAAATTATTCTTTTGGACCTCTGATTGAATGAAGAGAATCGTGCGCATGATGATCTTTTGAGGAAGTGTGTCAAGTACCCTAGGAGTATGTTTTCAATCCCTTGGTTACTTTTTGTGGGTTAGTACTCTATAATGTATAGGTACTGTCCGGACGATGAAGTGGGGTAACACATCTTATGGTCCATAAATGCATTGTAAAATGCATTGACAATTATTATATCTCTCGTATAAAATTATAAACTCAAATGTTTTCATGTGAGTAGCTTATCCAATGTGTTTTTCCTCATAGTAAGTGATGATTCACTTCATAGTGGAATTCGAGTTACGATGTGTGATGTTCTGGGAATGAAACCTATCTTGGGTGGTACCCAATGAATGAAGTGGTATTTCTTTTCTAAGAGGTACCATCAAGAATGGATGGCCACTGGGAAGCCTATATGACAACTATCAAAGTGGAATAACCTTATCGCATCAGAGAATGGGTAGCCTATATGAATTTTATCAGAGTGGAATCCCCCTAACGCATCAGGGCATGGTTAGCCTCTACGACTTCTATCAAAGTGTAATACCCCTATTGCATCAAGTTTTGGGTAGCCTCTATGAAAATAGTCTTAGTGTAATCCTCCTGATGCATCAGACCATGGGTAGCCTCTACGACTACTATGAGAGTGTAATCCAACTAACATACTAGGGCGTGGATATCCTCTACATTGGGGTTACACCTCATTTGTGAGGAAAAACAACGATATATGGTTGGAATACCTTGGGAATCTTGAGAAAGGGTGACACTTTTCCCACCATGATGTGTCCTTGTGATTCAACCTAAAACCGTGAGGGTGACAAAGTGACTTCGAAAGCGTATAGTATAAAGGTGTGGTGATTGAGTCCCTTTGACATTCAGTTTTGAGAAAATGTGTGGGAGACTCGCCATTGATGGATACATCAAAAACCCTTTCCTTATCTTTTACTGGGATGAGATTGTGATATGGATATCCAGTTACACACTCATTTGGGTTTCATTGACTTTTCATATTTATATACTATTTCCAGTACCCACTACTTGGTTTTTTTTACTCTCCTTCCAGGAGAGGTGATGAAGTGTGGGGTATACCAAATGCTTTCCTTGTCCAGCTTTTTATGGTTTGATGACTCTAATCAACTATTATAGGTAGAAAAGTCATGATGAGAATATCATCTTCTCAAGGATTAATTCTCCTTGTTTTTGGATGTGTTTACTTTACTCTCTTGTTGGGTTGAGCTGCACTCCTTTTACTGTACCATGTTCTGTCTAATACTCCCATCTTTAGTACCACTATTTCTTCTCCCTTTAGCCTTTGGGGTATCCTACTGAGTATTTTTATACTCTCCCCAAATAGGGATTTTCCCAGACTTGGTGTCCCCTAGAAGATGACAAATATCTTGATCTTGACATTAGAGGATTTTAGGAATATAGGGTTCTTGGAAAATGTGCTGGTGGTCAGATCTTGGGATCCAAGAGTAGGGTTCCCTCAACTATTGTTCTTTTCTGCCTATTGATGGGCTATGGAACTTTTCTAGTTAGATGTGTATTATTTTTCCCCCTTATGTTTTATTTTACTTTACAACCCATGCATTTTTACTTTTTATAGGACGATGCATATATGTTTAGTTTATTTATAGAAGTTTCCATCTTTTATATCTTTCCCTATACACTTCTTCATTTAGCTGGATATATGTGTCTGTTTGTGTGTGTTTGTGTGTGTGTGTGTGTGCGTGTGTGTGTGTGTGTGTGTGTGTGTGTGTGTGTGTGTTTGTATAGGTTCAAAGGAAAAGTCATCCATGTGCTTTTTGTGCCTTTGGCACTAGTCGCCATCTCCTGGCATAGGGATGTTGCCTTGGGGAGTTGTATAATAATCCCTAGCATGGTTCGGGTCCTGAAATTATCCCACCCCCTTCGTTCTTAACATGTTCATAATGGGCATCCTTATATAATATATTTTTATGAATACTTGGTTTTATATTGTTTTACAACCCTTATTCGGTGAAAAACAACGATACTATGGGATCAGTTCTTAAATGAGGGTTCGATCGAGATGCGAGAGTGGTAGTGGATGATTGAGATTAAAACTAAGGAATTTTTAGTTTCTATTCTTATCATTTAGGACATACGGTGATAGTTTTTTCTTGTCATGTCAGTTTACTAGTGGAATTGAGTATATATTTCCATCTATAAATTTTTAGAAGGATCGAAGAAAGCCAAATCAACCAGTTTTGGAAAGGGAGGTGGATCTGGTGATACACTAGACAGTGTAGAAGAGATCCCATCAAATTTGTAAAATCTAATGCAAGACGTCGAGTATTATGGTGATTTATACTATCGGTCCCTCGGGATATGGTGCTAGGGTTTCAGTTTGAGTGAATAATCAAAAAGATTATTACATAGTAACATGATTTGTGAACAATTCATGATGGATCAACATGTACGTTAGAATGTATGTCGACACGGGAAAAAGTACATGGACAACGGCACTCCATGTACTTGGATGCAAACATGGCTAGGTGTACAAGGGACAATACAAAGACTTAGACACCCTACATTGAAATACCAGAAAAACATTGGAGTGCTTCATGGGTCTTTACAAGCCATGTATATATTCTACATACCATTCATGAGGAGACTTATAAGATGTGTGAGGATTTACCAAATTGGTAGATTTTGGGATAGCTAAACATGTCGTGCACCATTAGTACACATAGTCTAACCCCATCAAGAGTGTTTTTAGGAAATAATTTACATTGTTTGGACTTGTATATGTTATCTATGTTCTCTTGGTCCACTCCCTCAAGTTTATAGTGTGAAATTACATCCATTTCATAGGATTTTGATCCACGCTAGAATAAAAATCACAAATAGAGTTGTAGTGTCCCTTAATGAGACCGGAGTACAATCCTATATCATCATTTTCTCTAGGTGGGGCTTGTGGAATTTTCATAAACTATATAATTAGGGTGTTGTTCCTATATCAAGTGGGCTATATCTGTAGGTTTTGTGGTGTTATTTTATGAAAACCCCTACATATAGGGTTGATCAATATTGAGTTTTTGGTGTCCCTTATGAGTTTATGGGTGTTACCCCTTATTTTATTTTATGATTTTTCAAGACTGGTGATCATATTAGAGTTGTTACAGATGATGAAAACCTCTTATTGGAGTGTATCTAATGATATCATGGCATATGGAGTGGATTATCATTGAATGAGTGTTCTTTAGTGTAGATTCCTATTACTGGTAGTTGGTTATCAGGGTTCACTAGTGTGGTGTATTTCCTAATTATATCTGGGTGTTTCTATTATACATTTTTTGTGATATCTTATATTGAGATGACTATAATTATTTCTTAAAGTTTATTGTTTGTGGGGTGTCATATCGGGTTATTATACTCCTCCATACATGGGATTTCCCCATACATGTTGTTTCTTATGTAGAAGATGACCACATTAATGGTTTATTGGGAGACTAGGGAGTGGGTTGAGAATATTTGGATCTTTTTCAACCACGATGTTTAATTGTAGATTTCATTTTAATTTATTCCCCACTCTTGGAGAACGTTTTTCTCATTATTGTTTTTGGTTGGGCTTTTATTTGGCCCCTTTTTACAATTTCATTACTATACAATCATACACTATTTGGGATATTATTTGATTGTGTGAATTGGATTATGTTGTATTACATTTCATCATTTTGTGGGTTTGGGGATGTGTGTGTGTGTACATGTAATTTTGGATAATGCCTTCCATTTGTGGGATATTCCTAATCAATGCATGTCTCCATCCCCTGGCCTATTGAATGTAGTAGTTGGCTAGTTAAGGGATAGGACTCAGAGGTTCATGTTGTGAATGTGTGTAATCTGAAGATTATGGTTATATGCTTGGAATAGGGTTGGTAATATTCATTTTGTTCAACATTTTTTAGTGTTTTGATTTTGGATTTTAGGAAATGGAATATAGTTTTGGATTGGTGGATAATGTATCTATAAACTAGGACTCTGATTTTCATCCATTTGACTCTGTACAAGTCCTAATTTTCTATTAGGAAATTTTCGGTACAATCATCATATAATAATGGTTGTTTTTTCAACATACATATGGATTCATCTAACTAGAAATAATCATTTGATCATGGTATATCCTGATTTTTTTATGATTAGTTCACATGGACATTAATCTATGATTCCACTCAGTGTTCATGAGGATTATCCTTCTATTGGCATCACATCAGTATAGGGATATATACCAGAAATAGAACCTTTATGTTACTTACCAGCTATTCCACCACCAGTTGAGAAGAATCTAGTGTTAGATGTAACAACAGGTAATTCATAAAGGATGAGTTCATTGAAAGAGATTACAAGGAAGTGATTTCATATGTTTTTTGGGGATTCTAACCCCCCATGTTGGATTAGGACTGGCTAGAGTCAGTCAGTCATGTTTTCCCCCATGGAATGATGGCGGCAAATCATATGGTGGTCCTAAAGATAATTATTCACTATGGATCTGAGGGGCGATGGTGGACCTTAGTGACTCAGTCACATGACAATAAAACTCTCTTGTATTTAGGAATTGATAATATCTTCTTGGAGGAGTTATATTTGTTCACATTGTGATCAGTGCACATTTAGTATATTACCCCACTATAGTAATACTGTTCGACCATGGAAGATTACTCAATGAGGTTTATTTATCTCTCACATCACTCCAGGTTCATGGTATGGGAATATTTGTGATAATCATGTCAATCATATTAATGATTTTTATGACTCATCTAGGATTCATTATTATCCCTTCCCCTTCCCACATATGAAGTTTTTCGTGAGCGCGACATTGTGGTGGAAATAAATCTTGAAGAGTAGACATCAGTGGACGAAGCTGTTAGTGACCATATAGTAGCTATTAAATTGTAAGTGAATAAACAATGAAATTCGCATGGATCCAATAATGACAAATAATTTAGAATCCAATCATTGAACACCGGTTTAGCAGTGAAGACCTCTTAGGATTAGAGACAATAGTCGAGGTAGATATAGTGTATCTCATGCAATGGTTGGGGACTTCTGGATTACTATTGATTGAAACATACTAATTATTATCATTAGATAATTGAGTGACCTCCATGAAAGTTACACATGTAGGATAAGGGAGTTATATAGGATGATTGGAGTGGTAGAGTGGCTGGAAGAGCTGTAGGAGTTTGTCGAAAGATTGACCAATTTCCACCACCACCATCAGGTAATCCAAAACATGGTCTGGGAGATAGTGTATAAAGATGGTTTCAATTGATAGCTATAATGGAATATGAACCTAAGTACCCAAGGATGATATGATGTATTATTTCCATCTTTTCTAAATTTTCATCAACATTAATAGACACATTTTTTAGTCATTATTTCCTTTGAACTTATATGGTTCAAGACATAGAGATTCCAATTGATCTTTTAGCTCGACCATTAAGATTGGAGACCCCAAAAGGAAGTGTCTCAGAAATAGCACACTTTCTCTAGTAGTGAAATATAATTCTTGGAGGGGAGAATATTTTACAAGATCACTTTTCATAGAAATTAATCCTTACAAAATAATCAGAGGCATGGACTTGATATCCACATTTAATGATTGAATTGATTGTTTTATGGAGATGATATATTGTGAACATAGTGGCATAATATGGTTTTCCATTATGGGTGAAAAAGAAACCATATATTAGTAGGATGAGTTCATGAATATGAGAGTGGAGTAGGTTACATTCCATTTATATATAATGACTCTTGGAGAAGCCAATGATTTGGTTCATTAGGTCTATATGGTAGTGGAGGAGTATGAGGATGTCATTCAAGGGAATTTACTAGGTTTGCATCCCCATTGAGATCAATACTTACACACTGACTTTCCTTCTGAGATAGAAAAAATATTTGAACCATCATATCAGATGGATCCAAAATATCTTTGATATTGGAGGGTGTAGATGGAGTACATTAAGGAGAGGAGATTGGTGAGACCCATATTTCCCCCCTTGGCATCACTGGTGTTATTATCTATAAATGTGAATGGGATCTTGATGTTATATTTGTCTTACGTATTATTTAATCAAGTGACCATGATGAATAATTATCTACTACCATGAAATAAAAACGACATTTTTATATTGGGAGGGGTAGTTTAGTTCTTGAATATTGACCACAGAATATTCTATCCCCATCCTTGAGTACGGGATGATGATATACCTAAGATGACATTTATATATCTCTACGGTCACTATGTGTACTTGGTGATGTCATATGGACTGAATAAATTTCTAGAAATGTTTATGGGACTCATGAACTAGATCTTATAACCCTTTACAGATCGGTCCATGGTGTTCTTGATCAATAAATTCCAAATCTATTTGGAGTCCATGGAGGAGCACATGAGGTAGTTGATGATGTTCTTAAACACACTCTGAGAGAGAAACATTTATGGGAAGCTCTCGAAGTGTCAGTTTTGGAATCTAGAGGTTAATTTTTTTGGACACATCATCTCAAAGGATGGAGTATTAGTGGAGCCACTTAATGTTGAGTTAGTACTTTCATGTGATCCACCAAAGGGTTTTACAAAGGTGTAGAGCTTGATTGTGTTTTCACAGTTCTATTAGAGGTTTTTAAAATATTTCTTCATAGAGAAATCACCCTGGAATATATTTTCCCAGAAGGGGAATCCTTTTGTGTGTATAGAATAATGTAAACAATGATATCTGGAAATGATGTAGAGGTTGATGAGTGCTCCCATCTTGATATTTCTAGAAGAGGAAGTCATGTATGTTGGGTATTGTAATGCATCAAAGACTATAAATGGTTATTCATTAATGTAGAGGTTTTTAGGTATTGTCTATTTTCATAATAAATGAGACAAAATGATCATAAATATGAGACCTACAAATTTGAGTTAGCAGTGGTAGTCTTCTCACTAATGATGTCACAATACTACCTAATGGGTGAGTGGTTTATCATTTACTCTGACCACAAAATTCTTAATTAATACAACTCTAAGAAATATCTTATCCTGGATTAGGAGACTGATAAAATTATTTCTGCACTATGTCTTTGGGATTAACTATACTCTTCCGAAGGAGAATGTGGTGGTAGTTGATCATACTAGGAGAACTTGTTCTCAGTTTATGGTCAAGTAGCTAGTGTAGTTAGTTTATTTTCATATGTCCATAGTGTAAAAGGATGGTGCTTCTTATATCAAGTATATTGTTTTCACCACCACCACATTTATAGCTTGTCAATAATTCTCAGTGTGGATGTAACAACATTGAGACCTTGTGTACTCATATATTTAGTTGACATGGTGTTTATTGATATTTTGATGGTCAAGAGAATGAATCATTTTCATATAATTGATGATGGAACCCTTAACATTCCATGAGGAGGTGATACAGGTGTTTCAAACATCCCTATTATAGATAGATCCAATGGTGGGAAAGATATTCCAAGACCTCAAACATCAGTTTTGGAGGTCATTCATGAAGATGGCAGTGGCAGATTTGGTCTCTTTATGACTCATTTGTTAGTAGGTGAAGGTTGGGAACCAGTTTATAGTAGGTTTTTCTCAAACCCTTGAGGTTATATAGAGGAAGTGAGATGAGAATTTAATGGACTTTGTGAGGGGATTAACTTGTTTTTTTAGTGTACAAAATTTCAACTTTCTGATTATAGACCAACTAAGAAAGTAGGCCCACTTCCTTTCTATTCAAGGGTAGATATTTGTAGAGGGATTTGGATTCCCCTATCTGCAGGATATATTTTGAATCCAATAAGTTTTCATGAAGAATATATTTGGACGTCAGGTTCACTTAACATCCCAGTTATAGAGAGGATTACAAGAGTACACTTAGATTCAATGACACTTGAGCACAAAATTTCACCATAGTACTGGAAACTAGACAGAGTGGACCATTTATTTCATGGGGGACGTGCTCTGGGAATGATTGTTGAATATAAAAATTAGCTAATATGATCACCCACCCTTAGAGGAGTTTACATAAAACAATATCTACCAATACATAATTAGTATTGAAACATTTTAAGCTTTCAACAGGAGACCCAACACGTCACCACATTATTAGATTATTTCACGAGATCCTACACTCATTAGAAAAATGTTGGATGCTCACTACATCGGAGATGGTAAATATCATTTACGAGAATATGATTATTTCATTAATATTTTATAGTTATTATTCTATCAAAAAACGTATATCTCTTACTTTCAAGGAGGGATACCATGTGTTATGAGGGTCTCTCCTTGATATGTTTTGAGGATATTTGGCCATAGTAGCATGCAGTTTCTAAGATTACTTGGTATATTCCAAATAATATATAGGGTTGGTGAGGTGGTGAACCACATAGCTCTAACATCAGAAATGGAGAGTGTACTTGACATCTTCCATGTTTCATAACTGACAAGGTAAGTGAATGAACCATCACATTTTATCAAATGTGGTGAGATGGACATCAAGGATGGAGCTACCATTGAGGAGTATGTGATGTAGATCGTATATTGATATGGGATGATCCATTGGTGGTTTTTGATTCACCTTGTGTGTGTTAGTTAGAAGCATGAGATTTTTCAGTAGATCTCCTAGGATAGGGATACCCCGATACAAGCACAATACCCCAGTATTTTTATGTTTGATTTTAACTTTTTCGGATTGAAATGCCTAATGGGGGGCAGAATGTAATGAAATTTACTTTCTTTGTATTGTCTTTGAATATTATATCAGATATTATTTAGACTATATTCTAAGACAACACGTGATTTCGTGGCCTTATGTACCCAAAATAAATGTATTAAATATAATAATTATATTAAATCACATGTGCACGCATTTTTTCCAAAAAAATTGGACTAACTAGAAATGGGTGGGAGATCAAAAAAATTTGGGCATTATCGAGTTGAGAATGTTTTTCTACATAGGTTAAACATTTCAGCAGTTGACATGGGTTGTTTTTTAAAAAATCCATCACCGATAAAATTAAACTTTTTAAATTAAATTAGTAATTTTTTTATTATTTTCTACTCAATGACTATTTACCCATTTTTTATATGGTTATGGGATTTTATTGGGGTTTTCTTCTCAAACCATTGTGATCTACAGAGTTATTGGATAGATTTATTGGATAATGACCACTGATTGAGACCAAATCATTCATCGTTGCACCAAATGAGTTTTTGGATCTTTCCAAAGAACGAATTGAATAACCATTAATCATCAACAATCAATCCAATCTTCTGTAAGGTTTTTTTTATTTTCATCACATTTCATAATCCACGATGAACTCAGATTAATTCCATGATTAAAATTGATTAATTCATCATAGACAGATTTAAAATTATGATTTTTTTATTTTCTTATTTTAATTTATCACTCTTCACTCATTTTGTTATATAGAATTTAATCAAGGACAAGCGTACAATGGTTGTGGTTCATTCCTAAATTTTTATGGCTTGTAAGATCCTCCCCTCATTATTCTCATGTTCACCATGGGAGTTAATTTGGACCATGGTTCGATGAATACCTCATATTAGATCATTTCCTGATTAATATTTAGCTAAGAGGATTGATTATATGGGTGATGATTTTGATCAATGGTTCGATCATGGTGTGATGACCGTGGTGGATGATCATGAGAGTAATAGACATATTTGTGGTTATCATTCTTCCTAGTTTTGACATGTAGTCATGGTTTATGCTTGGAGGATAATTTTCTGGGTGGATTTAAATATGGATTTCAATCGATCAATGTTGGGAAGGATTGTATAATCCCCGATCAATAGGATCTAATAAGAGAGGAAGATCCAGAAAATCATATGACATTGTAGAAGAGATCCCGACGGATGTGGAAAATCCCAGTAAACATGGAATGTATTTCTGGATGACAAACAGTGTGGGAATACTTACTGTGGTGCATGTGTTTCATTTAATGTTATGTCTCACATTATGTGTGACTCTGTCAGATGATGTGTGACCCATCTATGACGTCTAATCATGTACTTCGAGAAGAAAAAAGATGTGGGAAAAAGTTCCCAAAATGTGGCATGCCATGTACATGGACATAGACATGAGAATGTGTACCTGGTCCGGTACATGGATATGACCACTGCACAGAGACATGATAAGGAAACACAGGTAGGGTGTTTTGTGTCTCTACACTCCAGTTACTTATTTTTCACACTGTGTGTTAAGATAATTACATTTTATGTGTTGATTTACTACATTGGATGGTTAGGGGATAGCTAATCATGATGTTTAGCCCTAGTACACATCATGTACCCCCATAAAGTGTGTTTGTATTTCAAAGTTTCCTTATTTTGGACTAGTATAGGATGATATTGTTCCATTGTTAAATTCCCTTGAGGGTACAATGTAACATTACATCAACACCATTTGATTGTGATAACCTCTAGTAGTTATGTCTTAAATAGAGTTGCGATGTCCTTATATGTGACTGGACTGAAATCACCTATCATCATTTATCCCTAGGTGGGGTTTCCACAATAAAAATAAAATACTTGAGTAAATACTTGACCCTCAATTTAGTAGGTCACATCATTGGGTCAGTGGTATCATTAACATACACTCCCATATATAATAGGTTGATATAGATTGAATTTTTTGTTTCCCTCATCGGTTCTGGGTGTGACCCCCTATCTGGGTATCAGGGTCATCCTATAAAGCTGAGTTTTCTTGGGTGTGTCCCATTGATATTGACATCTTCATTAAGCCTGTCCTAAAATAGAATGGCTCATAAAGTGTATTGTCTTCAAATGTACATTTCTTTGAGAAGAATCTTATAGATGGTAATTGTTTATTACCAACTCATGGAATTTTTTCTTTCTTATGTATATCTGATTGTTTCTATTATACTTTGATAGTGATATATTTTATTAATGTCAAAATATTAGGTGCTTCATTTTTAGATTTTTCTGAGTATCATACAGGATATTTTTATACTCATCAATTCATGGGATTTTATCTCATGTGTCTTGTCCTATGTAGATGACTACCATTTTGACAGTTGCATATGGTATATGGAGTGAGTCAAGGGTAGATAGAGATTTTTAGACCTAAGTGTTTATTGGGATCTTTAGTTTAACATTATTCAACTATCTTGGAGATGGTTTTAAACATTAATGGTTTTGGTTCATATTATATTTGGTCTATTTTCTATTGTGAGTAATTTTTTATCAAATGATGTTTTGGATAATATATGCATTCATACATTGGTTTTGTTTTTTTACTCTTCAGAATTTTGTGGGAGTAGAGATGACTGTGTGTTGGTACATGTACTTTAGGCCAATGCCTCCCATTTGTGGGACATTCCTACTTAGTGAAAGTGACCAGCCCCTGGATTATTTTAGGAAAAAAATGGGGAATTCATGGATCGTAACTTAGTGGGTCAGTTGATGACAAATTTCATCATTATTTGAAATTTTGTTTCTAGGATAATGCATGGATCTCATCTGAATGAAAAGTTGAACATGCTGAAAAGTCAAATATAACGCATGTAGGGGGCTCAAAGTGTGATGTTAAATTAAGGGGAATTGTTGTTTTCATTATTGAATCACTCCTTTTATATTAATATACATCTAACTTTTATAATCATATTGTTCATAAAAATATTGAATTAGAAAGAAGGTGCCTATTTATAGTATAATATCCATAAGATCTTCAATAATGTATTAATCTATGTCTCTGTTATATTCATAAACACATTACATAATAAAATATGGGTATACCGATTCATAATTAATATATTTATGTTTAGATATAAATTTTTGAGAAAATAATTAACATAAAGTTGATTCAAATTATAAAAGTTACCTATATATCATTCATGGATAGAATGATTATTTCAACACAATACATAATATTGATAACATGAATTTGATTCTATGAGTTCTTACAATTTCTGATTGGGACCCCCTTTTTCTCCTCTCTCACACAAAAAATCCAATTTCTATATATGGATAAGCCTACATTTTCTAAAATATACATTTTTTATCTGAAAATTGAAACACCCCATGATTTTTTTAATTATTGCTTGTCGAATTAATTCATCCATTTTTATTTTTTAAATTTCACGTAACTCTGAAAAAATATTATTTTATATTAAATCACTCTATATGACATGTGTTATACATAACCCCAAATTAAGCATGAACTACACACAACATAAATTTGATCTTTCTCCACACTGAACATCAAGGTAATATTTTTATATGTTGTACATTACACACAAAAACTACTTGGCATATTCAATGCACAACCGAAACTCAATATATGTTACATGCAACACTGAGTTTCTATGAAACTAATTTTTTTTATTGTAATTATTTAAATGATATAATTAAAATCTAGGAATTAAACATATTATAATAAATAGTGATAAATAATTTTAAAATATTTTTTATAATTGTATTAAATATATAAAACATACTGATAATGAATGATATAATTTTGTGTAATGTCGTTATATGCATAAAAATACAATTTCTTAAATAAACTACTTTTCTTGTCCTTTTGTGAAAAACAATAATATTAATTTTAGACACATTTAGAAAATTTATTTGAAAAAATAAACTCCATTTTTGAATTTATTGTAATGAAATTATAATTAGGGTAAATTTTTGGGATTTTTCTATGATAATTTATGTTTTGATGAATAGTGAAAAAATACAAGATTTTAATTCAAGACCCTTCTCATAAATTTTTCTGATAATGTTAAATTATATTTTAATTTTTTTTCAATGTTTAATTAGATTATTTTTCATCAGTTATTTCTATTGAGGTCATTATAATAAAATTCACATTCACATTTGGAATAGAAACATATCAATCGTTAGGATGTTTTTAGCTTTAAAAAGCCGCGGTGTTGTCCCGTCAGTGGTATTAATCTTAAAATAATTTCATCCACTTAGGTGATTAGAATTAGAAAAAAAATATTCCCTATTTGGAATCAGAATAAATAATAATTTCTAATTAGGTCAACATACTTTTTGGAAAAAATATTTTAGTGAATGTTATTAAAATTAATTACCGTAGTTATGGGAAAAAATTAGGTTAATAAAGAACTAAAACATAAATTTATGACACAAAACATCATATAACTGTGTAAAAACCCATTTTATGAACCTCATTAGGCCACTAAACTTCCATTATTTAGTTTTTTTTGTTTTGTGTTACTTTTTTTAGGTAAAAATGTGGGTACACCTAAGTTGTATTCAAAAATGTCAAGTGTGTCCTTTACCTTCCCAATAAAGGCTATCACCTCTCCCACATCGTAACACATTTTAAACAACATAGGATTGGAAAAATATATTCCCCATAATCTTCCCAAAATCCCTCCAAAACTCTTTTAGTTCTACCTTTTCAAAAAATAAATCCAAGGAAGCCTTTTTCTATAGTCCAAAATTCATTACCCGATTAAGTGGTAAAACATTCTCTTAAGTTCCTTTCTATTATTTCCTTTATCCACCCCTACTCAATATTTATTACATGATTTAATAAAAACACAAGTATCTTAAATATATTATGTTGTTTTTATGATATGTATCGGACATACATTTACCCACAATTCAATCTAATGTGTAACGAACATATTGTTTATGTGTATGGAGAACTACTGCCTTACAAAATAATGATTTTTAATTTTTCATTTACAGCCACTCATGGAAGAAATTTTTATGAAAAATGTTTTTATATATGGTGGAAATTATATTTATTATGAAGTTAATAATTATAAAATTTATTTAAGAACATTTATTTATACATTCTATTTTGGTTTTATATGATAATTTGGTTTGAGGAAGTGTGGACTATCGCCCCATCAAAGTGATGTGATTCATTTTTACACTATATGGAATGTATTAAAGATAGTTTTGATAAATTTATATTATATATATATGATATAATAAATCTAATTTAATAATTATATAAAATAAATATTAATATTACTTTTTTTCATTTAACATGACTATTAAATGGAAATATGAGTCATTCCAATGTACGACATGCTGTATCAATGAACTGTGTATTATATTTATTAAATATATAATCAATTAATTATTTTGATAAATATATACATAATATAATTTATATATAAATAATAATTTACAATATGTAATCATGATATAATTATAAGGACAAATGATATAACAAATTAATACACATGCAAAAAACAAAGAGGATATTACCTGAAGTGAAACATTTACATAGAATTGCTGTCAATCGAGTAACATAAATCCATTATAAAACCAAATATTATGTTATAAGTATTAATAAGTTTATTTTATAGATATATAATAAATTTATATTTATTATAAAGTAGTTCTTAATGAGTACGACGATATTCAAGACACATGTTAAGGGACTTTCATCTCACCTTTTATTACCATGCGATACATGCCTTCTTCCCCACGAACATTAATTTTCTGGTATATAAACTAAATTTTGAAATTTTATATCATGAATATTCTGGATTTAATTGTATTATAAGCTTCATGAAAATTTATTTTCTTACATGGGGTGTATGATTCTAAATTACTAGGTAGTATAAGTGTATTAAAATAGTCTTTTCTTTTATCGAGATTGATTATGATTAAACATTAATTGATAACATAGAATTATCCATATCTACAAAAAAACACATGAATTATCTTATCCAATTGGTTTATATGATATATTAGTGAATTATCACTAACATTCCACTATTTGATACTTATATAACTAAGAAAATGTTTTAACTAAAATCCGACTTTATTTCTCAATTCGATCATAAATATGTGTAATTTCAAAACTATTATTTATAAAAATTATTTAAAAAATGGATTACATTTATTGTATGATTTCAATTGAAATATTTTCCAATTTTTTTCCTTTTATGATATTATAATTAATCATCTTTTCATTCTCATAATAATAATCCTTTTAAAATATTTTTGTTAAAAAAAGTAATATTCAACATGTACAGAAGCTCAACCATTGCGATGATCATTTCCTTGAAGCTTTTATTATACATTAAAAGTATAATTTTAAGGAAATTATTTTTCTTAATAATCTATACATTTTTTGAAAAAAAATAATGAATATATTTTTTCAAAATCAATTATGGTTTTTTCAAAGTTTACAATAAACAATGTGAAATCTATTTTCAAAGGAAAAATGTTTTCAAGAATTATTTATGATTAGAAAATGATTTATATAATTTAAATAATTATTTATATTTTTTCAAAGAAAATGGTTTCCAAAATGATTTCAAATAATTCTTTTTTTTTGTTTTTAGGATTATTTTAATGTAAATAGATTTCAAATTTTTATGTTTTAAATGGGCATTTTTGAAATAAGAAATGATATTTTCCCCAAGAAGTGGTATTAAATTATATTTACAAATTATTTACCGCCTAATACAACATCTTTTGGTGTTTATCATTCTTTTATGGGGAAATTATTCAATTATCTCATTCATATTCTTTCTATTAATAGTTAATGTTTAGATATAAGGATTTTTATGTGACATATTTCTCTTTCCAGGTGAGTATTCTTTTGATACCCACTTCTTTTCACAAGATCTGATTCTGAGAACTACCTCTTTTCCATAGTTAATGATATGATTAAATGTTCCTGATTCCAATCTCATTTCATGGGTTACAATATGATTATTTTTTATAATCATGTAGCACTTGTATTTAAGACTTTTTTATGTTTAGGATTTGATCTTTATCTCACTCCAATGCATTGGGTAACAAAGGAAGACTAATGAGTTTATACATTTTGTGTTAAATAGATTCCTTATTCCCATTGTTATGAGTAAACCTGATTATATGTTCAAATTGTTACTCATGGACCTGGTTACATGTCCATAAGTTTATGTCGGAACCTGATTACATGTTCACGATGTTATGAGTGAACCTAATTACGTGTTCACAATATTATGCATGGACCCAGTTTCATGTACAAATGATTATGCCTGAACCTAATTATATGTTCATAATGTTATGCATAAACCAGATTACTTATTCATAAATTCATGCATGGATCTGGTTTCAAGTCATAATGTTATACATGAACCTATTTATGCATTCATAATATTATTCAAGGAAATTATTTTGTGTCTATAAGTTGATGTGTGGGACTGATTCCTTGTCCTTAACATAATGAGTGAACCGTTTTCTAATTATACTTGTTTACAATGATATAAAATAATGTTCATGCCTAAAATTCAATTCATTATTACTATGTTATTATTTTATGACTTATGCTCTTAATTCACTTTTGATCCATGTAGTATGGGAATCTAATATTTATTATGATCTCTAATATGCACGTTATGATCTTCATATGTTAATCTCATGTTTTATACCCTTATTTAATGTTATTCTTACAAATATCTTTACTATAACTTTATTGAGCATCTGAGATTACACATTTCTTATGTTTTCTTTCCTTATTTTATGGGGAAAGGATTTAGGCACAAGTACTAAAGTTGGGGATATTAATGGGATATGATTAAGATATTTCAACATGATAGATGAGTTTGTTTCCATTTTTTCAAATACACTAAACAATTATGGTCCTCAAAAATTTATTTTTGTAATATAGTGACTATTTATCTAAAATGATGTAATATCCTCATATGTTAATCCTAGGTTTCTATTTTTTGAATAAATGGAAATATTTATTCAACCATTTGAAACTACCATGAGAAAAATTTAGTGATACCCCTAGGTATATTTCTAATGATATGTCTCGGGTGTCTCTAAGGATATGTATAAGGGTGTGTTATCATTTTGGAAAATTATCCTGGAATTTGTCTAAAGGATAAAGTGAGTGGTTTTACAGGAATAAATCACTATCTAGATAATACAATTGTATGTGGCTCTAGAATATATGTACATAGAAGTATAAACTCGGGCAAGATGTTTTGTGACCGAATCGGTGTAATATGATACACAATAACAGGCATGGTTGTACACATTGTTTGACACTCATGGGGGATATACATTTTATGTTTACAAACACTTCATGAACCATACTGAAGGATGTCAATGTAATATTATTATGAACATCATATGATAATGCAATGGTTTCGATGATTAAAAATTATGTTTTATGATTTAGCTATCCTATAAATAATTATACATGTTTATGATGTTTTCTTACTTGATATGTGTTTCTCACCCTATTGTTTATGGTTATAGTCAATGAAGAGAACTAAAAGGAAAATGGTTAACAATGAATGTTTTAGATTTGGAAATATGAGTGTAAGGAAAATTTATTTCCCAAGTGGAAATCTCATAATGAGAATTAGGATGGTGGTATGAGTATTGGTTATACATATGAGGATAAAGATACCAAAAAACAATGTGAAATGTAGGTGATGTTCTTCAAGTATTGATTACATTAATAATAAGAATCTTGATTACATTGAGGTTGACAAAACAGAAGACATGATTCATATTTTCTATTCTATGAAATATGAATCAAGTAATAAGTTGATGAATCCTAAGTAATGGTTTATGAATAATGTTGGATTAATGATGTTTTTATGTTTTGGAATTAAAAGAATATATTATACTAATCATAAAATATATAATTGTTTTCATTATAATTTTTCATTAAGTGTTGAAAATTATATGTTGACTGGTAATGAAGACATGGATAATTTAGTTCATGGAAATGTGATATTTTGATTAAGGTAAGGTAACCCTTAATTAATGCTTGAACATTAGATAATGATCATTTGATAAATAAATTATTGATATGAATGAGTGAATTGGATGATATAGATTACCTTGGAACTAATTATTGAAAAAATGGTATATTCCATCATGGATGATGTTTACGTCTTCTTATATTTTAAAAATTTATCTAGTAATCATTAGAATAAGGAAGAATGCATATTTTCAATAAGGGTTTATGGTAATTCATGTTATTACCATGATTCAAGAGAATATATTATGAGGTTACACACATGATTAGAATGTGAAAACCAGGAGATAATTTTTGATATATAGGGAATCAATGTAAAAAATATTTCATACTAGTATTTCTAATGTATTGTATTTTTATCTTTCAGAAGGGTTATAAGGCTATCCTTTCATGAAATGTTTATGTAAAACATTGGAGAATTTATTTTTGTGTTGGGATTGTATTGAAACCCTTGGTTGAATATATATGTATTGAATAACCTTATTTCATATATGTCCATAATATTTTGGAAATTATATTAGTATGGTTTAACGAAAAGGCATCATGTATATCAGGTGACGACCAATCATGTCCGATAAGGCTGTGAGACTTGAACCTCTGACTAAAGGATGATAAGGGTTTCACACCTACCACTGGGTTACATGATGTCTTGGTTAATATTTAATTATTTTTGATGAATAATTACTTATGATGAAACAGTAGTGTTACTTTTTATGTTTAGAGATTAATGTTCTAACCATATTGATGTTTAAGTATATTTATAGATAAATATTTATAGTTTTCATTATTTTATAGTCCTTAAGTTCTAATAAACGTTTATATTATAACCTCATGCATCAAAGTCAATTTCTAGAGGACTATTACAAGAAGTAATGGGGGGAATTATCAAAACCAAAAATCAAAAATAATGAATGAAATTTTATTTATAGAAATATATGAAGTATATTTCTTTATATTATTTTCCAATAAAATAATTACTCAATGTTTGGATAATGTTAAAACGAAAATATGTTGTCCTAATTCCTTTTTTAATAGATTTCCAATCAAATAACAACATATTTAGGATTTTAGGCCCATAACATTACATAGAAATTCACTTGTTTATGATTTATGACCTCAATCAATCCATATAAATAATCAAAATTTTCCACCATGTCCTATATTCACTCCCAACCAATTTAATCTTATGTGGAAACATAGTTAAATGTTCATTTGGGTAATTCTTATGGTTCCAAATTTCTCTTTTTATAGAATGTTTTAGTGTCCATTTTTATTACATTGGTTTCTATGAATCAAACTTTTAATTATTAACCCTTTGATAACCCAGACGAATTATGAGGGTGAAAATAAATTTTAGGGGTGTATAATGAAACACCATGAAATTTTTTGAATTAATTTTTTTAATTATTCAACATTTTCAATATTTGTAATTTCACGTAACATTGAAAATAATTTATTTTATATTAAATAACTATATTTGGATTGCGTAATACACAACACTATGTTTATAGTGTACTATATAGAGCATAAATTATTTTATTTCAATACATAGAACAATAAGGCTATCGTGAAATTTTTAGTACATTGCATGAGACGCCATCTTGGAGTATGCAACATAAAACACCAACATGGAGTACATTACACAGAACACCGAGTTTCTACAAAATATCTTTTTATTTTTATAATTATTTAAATAATAAAATTATAATCAATCCATTTAAAATATTAACATAAATAGTTATAAATAGTTTTCAAATATTTATTATAATTATTTTTTATAAACAAAACATATTGATAGTGAATTATATAATTTTTACTAATTTCCTTATATATTAAAAAAATATTTTCTTAATTAAACTACACTTCATGAACTTCTGTGAAATATAATAAATATAATTTTAGAAACATTTAGAAATATAATTTGATAAAATAAACATTAATTATTAATTTGGTATTTCAAGATTATCTTACGGTGATATTTATTCAAATAAACAACATTTTTGGATGCATAGTGAAAAATAATGGGTTTTAATTCAAAAAAGGGGTTTTGTCTATTTTATTTGTTGGGATAAATTATATTTTAATTTGGTTTAAAATATTATTAAGATCATATTTTTATCATTTAATTCAATTTAGATCATTGTAATCAATTTAACTTTGAAATTAGGAGAAAAAATAGATAATATTTGTATGTTTTTACTTTAAAACCCCGTTGTGTTGCACCTTATGTGGGATTGGTCTTAAATTAATATTTTTTATATCAGTTGTTAGAATTTGGAAAAAAGTATTATATATTTTGAATCAAAATAATTTATAATGTATAATAATTTCAACATGGTTTTTGACTAAATGGATTAGTAAAGGTGATTAAATAAATTCAACGGTTAAGAGAAATAATTAGGTTAATGAAGTACTAAAACATATATTTGTGACCAGGAACGACATAAAAATCTGTCCAAAAACTATTTTATGACCATTATTTGGATAATAAACTTTTAATATTTATTTTTTTGTTTGGTATGAATTGTTTTGGGTAGAAACGTGGGTACTCATATCTTGTTTTAAAAAATGCGAAGTGTGTCCATTCCTTTCTGTATAAAAGGAAACCAACTCTCAATCTTCATCGCACCTCTCAAATAACCTCGGGTCATCCAAAATATGCCCATAATAGTTCTTAATATCCCTCCCTTACTCCTTAATTCCTCCCTTTGGGTCAAAGTTAATCAAAGTAACCCTTTTTGAAAAACCCAAAAGAGTTACCTGACTAAGAGGTAACTTATTCTCTCAAGCTCCATTGTTTTATTTCCATTCTCCAAACCCTCTAATATATTTCATTCATTGTTCAATAATATAACAGGTATCCTCAATATACTATTATTATTTTATTCTATGGTTTATACCTAAAATTATGCACACTTACATCTAATGGGTAATGAACATATTATTTTCTTGTATTTCAAACTACCACCTCACTAAATGATGATTATTCATTTTTTCCTTTTCCAACTCTCATGGTTGAAGTTATGATGGAAAATTTATTTATATATGTTATAAATTATATATATTATTTAGTTAAGATTATATAATTCTATTACAACACATGTATTTATACTTTTCATTTTCAATTAATATGATAATTTAATTTGAGAAAATTGTGGACTATCACCCAATCAAAGGGATGTGATTCATTCATACACTAAAGGGAATGTTATAAGGATGTATTTAATGAAAATTTATGATATATATGAGATAATCAAGAAAATATAATAAATATATATATACGTATATTTATTTTACTTTATTTCATTCAATAGGAAAATTATACAGAAATAGCGTTAATGCGTACGTACGACTTACCGTCTCCATGAATGGTGTATTACATTTCAAACATATATATTCAATGGATTGTTATAATAAAAATATAATGAATATTAATTATATTTATGTCAGGTTTTAAATTATGTAAATATTTATATATGAATAATTTAAATATATATAACAAATTAAGACACATGTGAAAAAAAGCTGATATTACCTGAAGACAAACCTTCAGATATAATTGTAAACAAGTGGGTAATATAAAGCCATAATAAAACATTAAATTTTATTAGAAGATATAATATGGTTAATTTATATATTTATAATAAATTTAATTTTATTATACAAGGGTTTTGAATGCTTATGATGACAGTCAACACCGAAGATGATGGAATTTAGTCTCACATTTTATTATTATGAGATACATGCCTTGTTCACCACTCACATATATTGTGTCGTATATACACTACACTTTGAAATTTTATGTCATGAATCTTCTTGTTTTCATGATAATATAATAATCTTGATATTTCATTTTCATACAAGAGGATTATTATTTTATGTTATCAAGTGGTAACAGCCTATTAAAAAATCATGTTGTTTGCTGAGATTATTTATGATTATGCTTTAATTGATGACATATCATGATCCATCTCTTAAGAGAACCAATGAATTATCTTATACTATATTTTTCCATGAAATATTTATGTATTTTTACCGTCGTTATTCTATTTTGTTCATTTAATAACTACTAAAATGATTCAATGAAAATTCAACTTTATTTCTCCATTCGGTCAAAATTATAAGTTATTTAAAAACTAGGATTTCGAAAAATGATTTTAGAAATGTTTTGATTTTATAAAATGATGTTAATGAAAAAAATTCCATGTTTAACCTTCTATGGTATTGTAATGAATCTTCATGTCATTTTATTATCAATGAACATTTCATAACTTTTAATGTCCAAAAAGTAATCTGCTTCATGTACGGACTTACTGCCATTGCAACTACCATTTCCTTGAAGCTTCCATTATCTGTTTACAATTTTTTTATAGGAAACTTTTTTTATTACTATTTCTGAAATTTATGGATTTTAAATATCTTTTCAATAAAAATTTTTTTCTTAATTATTTTATGGTTTTTTCAAATCATCCTTTAAAATGTTTCAAATATACTTTCAAATAAATTTTTCTTAAGTAAACATTATATTTAATAAATATTCTAATATTGGCAGTAATTATTCATATGTTTTCAAATCAAAAGGATTAAAAAATGATTTCAATTTATTCCTTAAATATATTCAATATTATTTTCATGTATATGGTTTTCAAAAAATTTAATGTTTTTAAAATTATATTTCCAAAATAAATGATATTTTCTTTATCAAGTGTTTTTAAAATATCATTTAAAATTATTTTCCCTCTATGATATAATACAATACTGTTACTCATGCCTTTTTAGGGAAATTATTAATTGAATTGATTCATATTATTTCATTGAAATGTCATTGTTTTGATGGAATAATTTTTATAAAACTTTTTTATCTTTTATGAGTTATATTATTTTGAAAAATGTTTCTTTTATCAAGTGGTGATTTTGAGACCAACATCATTCCCATAAAAAATTATATGTTTAAATTTTCATGATGACTATCTTAATTCATGGGAAAAATGTTATTATTTTTTATAATATCATGGCACTAATATGTATGAATTTCTTATATATTGGGTTGGATCTATATCTCCCTCTAATTAATTGGGTAACGATGGATGAATCATGACTATATATGTTACTCATGAACCTGATTTCAGTTTCACCATGCTATGTGTGAACGTGATTACATATTCAAAATGTTATACATATACCTAGTTTCATGTCAATAATTTTATGTCTGAACCTGATTACATATTCACAGTGTTATGATTGAACCTTATTACGTTTTTACAATGTTCTCCATGGACCTGGTTTCATGTCCATAAGTTTATGGATAAACCTCATTACATGTTCATAATGTTATGTGTAAACCTGATTACATGTTCAAAATGTAATCATTGAACCTCATTATGTGTTCAAAATGTTATCCATGGACCTGGTTTCATGTCCATAAGTTTATGGATGAACCTGATTACATGTTCAAAATGTTATGCATGAACTTGATTACTTGTTCACAATGTTATTCATGGACCTATATTCGTGCCTATAGGGTTATGTGTGAACCTTATTACACGTTCCAAATGTTTTGTATAGACAAGGTTACATTTCCATAGGTTGATCTGGGGGGTCATATTTCATGTCCAAACATAATAATTGATCCTTTATATACATAAAAATTTTCACAATGTTATAAAACAATGTGCATGCCACAAATTCCATTCCTTATTCCTATGTTATGATTTCATAACTTCTGCTTTGAATTCTATTATGATTAATGTCTTATGAACTTCCATTATTTAATATGATATTTAATATGAAGGATATGATCTTGAACTATTATTCTCTAGTTCCATACCTTTTTTTGTCATGATGTGATTATGAATTTTCTTTAATACAACCTTATAGTGTATCTGAGCTCCTACCTTTCATATGTTTAATTTCCCTAGGTTATAAAGAAATGTTTTATTTAGATTTACTAAAGGTGGAGATATTTATGGTAGATTTTTATGATATTTCACTAGGATAGAAGAGTTTTTTTCAAACTTATAGTCTATGGACATGTATTTTTGTAATGCACTAAATATTCATCTATAATAATGTAATATCCATGTATGATAAGATTCAATCACTATAAAAATCCTCATTGTCCTTCCCTAATGTATTAATATTCTACTCAAATAGACCCATCTAACTTTGTAGACATAATATAAATTATAGTTGTGTTGTAGTTAATGAAAATTTTTAACCAAGACTTATGGGTTCTGTAACTCTACTGTTATATAAAAAAATATTTGAAGAAAATATGGAGTATAAATAAATTTTTCCTTTATGTTATGTATTTCTCATTCTGGGAAGTTCCATTTCAAGTTGTAGGGTCATAAAATGTAGATAAGGGATGCACCTGATAAAAATTAATGGAATAATGTTAGTATAAAACATAATAACAATAGAACAAACCATTAAAAAGACGTTTTTTCAAAAAATAATTACTCCTAAAAATATGAATCCTCATACTGAGTAATCTACCTTTTCCATTTTTATAGATTTGAAGTAAAATACATGGGATGATATTGATGAAGAAGAGGATAAGTAAAATATTTCCTCTAGTATCCCGAAACATCCATAGAAAAATAACTATTCCGATGATATTAATGCGGATTACTCTCAAAATATGGAAACAATTGGATCCTTTTTACATTTAGGATAATAGATAAACCGAAAAAATTACCAGGAATCATGGATAATGTTTACACCCTGCTAAAATAATAATTTCATGAAGTTAGATTGGATTCATAGGTCATTATGTATCAGGATATTGAATATAAAAAAAATTAACCATGTCTTCCAATACATCTACAAATGGGAACCATAATTCTTATGTTGTTAAAATTTATGAATAAAACATTCATAATTCCTAAATCATTATTAAAACTATGATTGCATGCTTTTTTATATTTATAATAAACCCCCCATGGACATCACCACCTAAAATTAATAATGGTGACAATATTGGTAGTCATAAAAAGAGTAAATTATACTAATATTTTGATAGGGAGAATGGGATATCATGAAAACTAACTGTTATGTTTGTTCTGATGCATTAATAAATTGGAAACCAGGTAGGTCCCAAAGTTCTAATTCATAAAAATTGTCTCATGGGATGATGGGTAATTGAAACACTAAATTTGTACCTATATACGATGATTCTATTTGGGAGTAGTAAGAGTTCTATAACTCTGTTAATAAAATTCTTTAAAGATATACATTCTCATTCCTAAAAAAATTTAATGGGTTGTTTGAATCTAATATAATATTTTTCTCTAGAATACTATTACTTCAATATATGTGCTATAATCTGATGGTAATTGATTATTTTTAATTATTATCAAATCATTGGGTTCTTTGTCACACATCCCTAGATAACCCTTCTATTTTTATATTATGTGGCTATATAGTCACTTGTGTTCTCTTTAACAGGAATATAATTTTCTTTTACTCCATTATTTATTCTCAAAATAGATATTATTATTGAATATGACTTTTTCAAGATATATCTCATTATACAACAATAAATTTGGCCTATTTCTTACACTTTGATTGTTTACCTCGAAATTTATTCACTACGAGTGATTTAATATTATATCTCATTCCTTATTATCTCTATAATTTAGTTCTATTATTAGTAATTATTTCGATATTTAATTCAACCCTATTATTTCCAATTTCACTTTTATGGAAAAAATTTAGTCAAATGTATGATAGTAATCTTGATAGGTATTTTTTTAATATGTAGAAACATGATATATGATATTCCAAACCATTGAAATCAATTGTAACAATTTATTCATATCCTCGTACTATCCAAATCAGTCTATCATTCTTTATTATAATATGATTTTTAAATTGAGGTTTGAAAAATATTGGGAACTTCGCCATAAATGTTGTAAAACAATTCAATAAATATAATATTTTTTTATTATACAGATTATGATTTCTCTTATTTCAAAAATCTTAGTCTACTCATGAGAAAGTCAAAATAGTTTTTTATGAATATATTCTCACATAGGGTAATTAAATTTATTGTATTGAAAACTCTATTAGGACTATCCATGGAGAGAACAAAAGTAATAGCTCCACCCTTGACCATTATCATGGCCTAATTTTCACCTCTATGATCATTAAATTTATAGTCACAATTAGAACATATAATGGATGATCCTTAAAAAGAGTCGACACAAATATGGGGGAAATTTATGAATTTTTCAATTCACATATGAGAACTATGAATTTCACCAGGACATTGTTCATACATAAAGATTCTGATAAAAACCATAATTACAAACAATCTCTATTGAATAACATTCTCTCTTACTATATACATCTCATAAATATAAATGCATTTAATATATAATTACATGATGAAATTATCAAATAGTATATAATAATCCAAAAAATGCATATTCTCACCTTTGTTCCTAATGAATATTAGATTAATAAAGCAATATTTGGCCTCAACTATTAGAGTTTTCTAGTCCCAGATTGCTTCACTAATTCTTTTTCTAAACTAACAGGGATATCATCTATAAGTATCAATGTATATTGATCCTATTTTACTTTAGATATCATTTTCATCAATGGGGTCCAATGATAAATTTATACCATTATTTCCCAAAAAACGTAAAAGGAAAATGATACCCACCACTTCATGGAAGTGGATATTGTTAATACATTTAATAAAATCATTGGTATGATCCATTCCAATAATTTAGGTGGGATTTATAAAAAAGTTCTATTTTATTTTGTTTTTATTCTTCCTTGGAATAAGTATACATATTTGATTATAACTACTAGTGAGTGTTCAAATCTTCTCATAACGTACACATGACCTAGAAATGATACTTTTATGCTTGATATCGTGAAATCATTTGGTCTCATATCACACCTCTGCCCTAGAACTATGTGTGTCTTGATTACTAGTACTTTTTGGTACAATGTGATGATCATTAATCCAGCTTTTTCCACCTTCAAAATAAAACGAAATAATACCCACCTTTGAATATGAGGAAAACCTATGTAGAGAGATTTTTATTAAATAAAAATGTGTGTTTTGATTACTGACATCACATGATACGTATTGGAATCTATATCTCCAATATTAGGTTTACCAACAATATCTATAGAAATAACCCCCCGACATATAGGTCATACCTATGTTGATAGGTTTCCATTCAAGAACTACATGGGGATTGACTCATCTTATCATAAGATATGTATGGACCCCAATATCTCCAATCATGTGTCCATCCATAAAATCAATTGAAAAAATTCCATATATAACTACGTTTCATACATACATAGAGTTTTTTTCCATTTAATAAAAATATGTGTCTTGATTCCTATAATCACATGATATGTTGTGACACCAAATCCCTAATCATGGGTTCATCGGCAACATAAATTAAAAAAATCCCCCCTCAATTCTTTTATTTGAGTGGAATGGGATGTTTTAGCTTCAGTAACATTATATGTAATGATGCATTAAATCACAAATTATTTAGTTACACCATGAACTCAATTACTTGGTAAATCCACAAGATAAATTAGAAAAATACCCACTATTGTTATCGGTAAGACCATTGTGGTGAGATTTCCATTTATGGACATTCTTTGGTTGATTCATATTTTCATAAGATATGTATTTATTTTTGTATCTCCATTCAGGGGTCCAGCTATAGCAGAAACATGAACAATTCCCCCCAGTTCATATGGGTCAAACCCAGGTGGAAAAGTTTTCAATCAATAACTACATTTGGCTTGATTACAACATTGAAATAATTTGTAGTGACACCCAGATATAAAATCATTGGTGCAAAAAAACATCAATGGGAATAATTTCCACCACTTTGTATGCTTCAGAAAAGAATGTAGAGTTTTACATTCATGAATTGTATGTTGATTTACTACTATTTCCATTGGAAACATATTAATGCCCTTGTCTCTGGTCTTGGTTCTTACTATAAAATCAATAAAAAATGATTCCATCATGTATGGGTCACACTTGAATAAATAGTTTTCTATTCAATATCTATTGGTACTTGATTCTTATTTACATTGGACACATAGTGACACCTAGATCACTAATCATAGTCTAAAGATAATATAAAAATATTCTTTCTCCATGTTCATGGTTCCAACATGTACAATTAACACACATTCAAGAAATACATGTTGTTGTATTTCTATTATTTTAGATATGTAGTGATTCATGGACTTCCAACTCTACTTCTAGCCTTAACATGTAGAATGATAAAAGTATTTCCCCATAATATGGTTTGCACCCTACCAGGAACCATATGATAACTACGTGTAGCCTGATTACTTCCATAATATGATATATAGTGATGACTAGATTCCCTATTTCAAGACCAACCACCCGTTTTCATTACCCTAATCATTGTTCTAATTAAGTGTTAAAACCATGTATAGTTCATAGACCACAATAAAGTTTATACCCCATCATGTATATTTAATCATGTACTCACACATGTCTTAATGTACTATAATTTTATCCCTTTTATCTCTTGTTTAGTATGAATCATGTGATCTTATGGAACCTAGAATGCCACTATGGATAACTTGATCAAGAAATGTCTTGAATGGGGAACCATGTCTTAGTTTCATAATGTTATACTACATGAATATGTCCTAGCATGATGTTAAACTGTAGGGAAATATCATGATTTCAGGAAATTATACAGAATGATATATAGTCCATCTCACAAGACATTAAATTTCATCGTAAAAACAATCCAAATCTTTAATTTGTGCCATGGGTGAATTTTTCATCTCCATGTCATAATAATTTATGAAAATTCATTATCCATGTGTATCAGCCTGATATATGTAAAGAATGACATTGTAAATTTTGATGTTATGGATCACTAATGGAATAAGATGAAATTCACCTCTTCTCTACAAATTATTCAAATCAATAGAGAGGGAATTCCATAATGGAGAAAATAATATTATCGTTCCTTCCTTTTTACCTTGGGAACACTATGAATAAAAATAGCATATACCACTATTTAAATTATTCCAATCCACTTAGACTCATTTTTCATACGTAAAACTAAGATATACATACATGTTTCTTTTATAAGATATAAATCTACACCAGATGGGATCCAATATATGGATACCCACAAATAAGGACTTGAATGGATATATTTTTTATCCTTCATCTAAACACCCATGACTAATGCGCTGTATCACAAAGGATATAAAGAACAATTTCATGTTGGTTTGAACATCATTACTACATGACAATAAACATCATGGAAAACAACCTTGTTGCATAACATAAAATTACATGATAGATATTTCCCCACCACATGATGTTAAAATCTATTGACCATTACCAATCATAATTCCTTATCAAATGACAAAATGTGTCTATCCCTAGTCAACCCAATTATAGGTTGATTTCATTATATTTTATACACCTCATCCCATAAATCACTCTTTATGTCTTGAGAGCCTCTCATTTCTGAAAATCATTCATGGATAATTAAAAGTATAAGATATCACTTTTATTACTATAAAAGGGCTGTATTTGTATAATGTATTCATCTAAAAAAACTAAAGGTAACATGTACATATAGTAAATGATTACTAATATATATTATCCAAAACATCATTGTAGTGAGGTCATTTCCATAGACCGAATCATGGTCAATTTTAGAAATATTGTCCCATGTCATTACTCTAGACTTGATAACCTCAAGTTATGATTTACAAAATTTTAATCTCCCATTCAAGAAAATGTTTTATTAATCTTGATCCTATTTATCCTAATTAGGTTATTTGGAAATATTCCACTCATACCAAGTCAATGTACATCAATAACATAGAATACATGAAATTCTGTCAAATAATGGACTATAAAAACTAGCCTGGGATGGTAAAAATTGAAAGACCCTATAAATAAAATTAAAGGATATATAAAAAATTTTACAATGAAATCTGTCAAGAGGAGTCCTGATAAATATTCAATTCTTCTCTTTCTAACCATTTCTTATATAGTGTGTATCAAAAAAACAGAGAACAAATAAACAATACCTATAGAGGATAGGGTTCACTTTTATCTTTTTTAATTTAATTGTTCGGATTTCATGACCTGCTAGTCTAGGAAAAATATGGTCAAATGATCTCTTACATGTCATTGACATGAAAAAATTTACACTATGAGGTGAAATAACATTAATGGTTCTATAACCCTTCTCTAAATTTGATATTTTAATAATCCAATGTAATTTAAATGATTTATTTGATTAAACAACCAATTCCTTGAGTTAGTATCACTCATTTGGAACACAATGGATACTAGGATCCCTTGATCCTGGTTTATTCCAAAAAAAAATACATGTAACAAGAACTGGTTATTCCCAAAGTACTGTGATAGTATAAATTAGTGTTGTGTACAATTCAAAGTATTTTTTTCCTAAAGGATTGGTCTAAGAGAGGAGGTCCCTCTTAGATTTAGGATTTATTTTCCTCAATATATAGAATATGATCTTATACCATTACAAATGGTTTAACTATACCCACTAACTTCCTCCTCCATTTAATTTAGATATTCATGGACCATCATTAATAATCTGCATAACTAAACTATAATAGCGTATTAAACATACTTAGTGTTATATGACCATAAAATGTTCCATTTTTCATAGAATGAATGAAATGATCCATTCCAGATTCATTTAATTTCCCACACAATGTGACACCAATTAACATGGCTTAGGGACCAAGCTTCTTAACCAAAAAAAGAACAAAATTTATATAGGTGGTAGTGAACTCCATGGGTAGTCAACGACTTGATTCAAATATCATCATCCAAATATTCAAAAAATCATAAATATTTCTTAGCCCAAGGAGAAAATGGGGATCCCCTCTATATTAACTTTCTTGTAATCCCTATGGTCCCATGAATAAGGGCCTTTGATATACTGACTAGAGGAATTTCATATGTGTATGAATGGAAATATAATCCTCACAATACATAACAATAGTTGGGAATAAATTAGCACCGTAGGGTTATTTTATTCATCCTATATATGTATTACTAACCCAAACAATGATCCTCGATGACACCATGGAAAAACAACACCATAGGGAGTTTTGTGTCATCCTAAGTATGTCTTAGACATTGAATTTTTATCAGTTAAAGATCCTAGAAATTTTATTCATCAAACCCATTTTACAACTATCTACTTGGGATTACATTTCCTCTAATGATATGATGTCAAGTTAACAAGACTATAAACTACAAGGAAACATTATTAATGGAAAATGGTCTCTAAAGTATACCAAATCTCATGTCATAGTTTCATGACGTTATTCCACATATCATCTTTAATCCTTAACAAATAAGATTAAACTACATAGAAGGATTCCATACTATGTGATGTTAAAATGAATGGAAAACATCCTTACTGTGTGATTTTAAACTTCATGGATAACTTCATCACCATGTGGTGTTTATGTTCATAGAAAATGTAACTTCACAAAAATTACACTACTAGTTGTATAAGTTGATTCATAGAAGACCATAAACTATACAAGGATGTGGTATAAGATGGAAGAACCTAATCTAAAACATAAAGTATGATCAGTTTGAATGAACAAAAGATAGCCAATTTAAGAGACACAATGTTAGCCCGGTTGAAATTATGAAAAGGAAAAATTGGAAAAAAAATATGTGTCTCTTCTTGCTGGACATTCACATTGTATGTCCCAATAAATATTGGCCGCTTATAAAATATTAATGAAACAAAAATTTGTTAGGTTCAAAACCCATAAAAATTGGGAATTTATAAATCCCAAGCCCTGGTCTATAGAGCATTCCCCATATGAATCTTTGGTTATTGTTAGGGCTGAAACATAGATATACAGATCATCTATGGATCATTTTTGATCCATATAAAAATTCAACTTACACTAACATGGTCCACTAACCTAAAACAAATTAGAGTACATATATATTTCAACGGGACTTATATTTTTGTACCTTGTCCTCTCATGATTTAAACCTACATGAGACCTGGTATATGCTAAAAGACTATAAAATTATCAGTGTCCAACTTTGTGGGTTCTAGAATGTGGGAAGAGAGCCTGATCGGTGAAATATGTCCATAAAAACATGGGAATCTACCCATAATTACATCATAAAATTAAGAAATTCTTCGATCTACATATATTTGATATCATCATAAGTGATTTCGTTATAGAGCTCCTCATCCATAATCCTATGTTTCTGATACATATTCTTGATGGGGAAAATAGTATTTCATCCCTAAAAAACATACATATTTATTATGATTACCTTGGGTTATGTAGTGATATCCCGACCTCATATATTTTATATATACACAATTACATTTTCACTGAATTCCATTTATGTCAAATAATATATACATATAACAATTTCAGGATATTAATTCCCCATGATAAAGAATATCTATATCATAGATATATTAAAGAACTCAACATCAAGAGTCTCATATTAATTTATCATAAAAGACCCCAACGAACAAAAATTTGACATATATATTATAATAGGTACAAATATTAATTCCCTTTAGATGTAAAAATATAAAAATCATTGATCAAAATTTACCTTCAAAATATATTCTTTTCCTTTCCAAACAAATATCATTCTTTGGGGGGTATTTTTTGGAACCCATCATTATGCAGCATGAACATTATTGATCGGTATTTTAGATATGTGGAGCCGGTGAAAATAAAAATAAAATATATTTTATGATGGAATTTCATGCGTTATTCTTTAATAATAATTCTTGGTTTGTGATTTTATTTTTATAAGGGTAAACAATATTGATATTATTTTATACCTTTATTATTACAAAAATTATATGAATTTTATGTATCACATAGCCAAAAATATTATCTATCCAAGCTAATAATATATCCATTTTATCTATGGTACCATGTTTTAGTAACCTCAACCACTACTCAGCATTCATCTAGCTAGCTGGATACCTGATTGATCAGGTTTTGGGTGAGTATATCTGTTATGGAGAGTGTACAGTATACTTGCAAGTATTCCAAGGATAGATTCTCAATCGGAGGGAGTGGTGAGTGATAGAATTAGTTTGTGTGTGTGTGTGTGTTTATAGTTATGGCCATACATTTGGATTGATGAAATTATTATATAGTGAATAATATTAAGTTCTTGTTGACCAGGATCAAAGTCGACATGGAATGGGATATATCATGAGATATTTTTATTAATAAATACATACACTTAGCATATGGTCCACATGATGTCGTTAATACAAGTTTACCAATCACTTATGATCATAATCTTCATCTACTTAAACCTTGTCATGATTTACATTGGCGCTCCAATGTTCATCGTTCACAAGTACCATCTATCTTCATTGATAATTATTGATATATATAAATCATACTTGATATAAAAAATCTATTCGATAGATATTTATTTTAGGAATAAATTTACCTCAAATAAATTTAATAAATTTATTGCTTATATTTGATTAGTCCTTCATTTGAATCAATCACATTATTTACAATGGATCATTTAATTCAATGGAGACAACCACTTATCTATTACTGGAACATGTGATGTTGTATAGAGACATGTTGATGGTCATCAGTGACATCACATGAGTGATGTGCACTAATGAATGAATTAATGATGTGATGAACTATGGGTCATGTAAATCATGTTCCAAAATCATGATAAAACAAAAACATTCAAGTGAAACTAGACCAGATCCATTACCTCATCATTGTGCTTATTACATTTGTCTATACATTAAACAGAATACCTACATAGATGAACTGCTTGATGTAATGTTGATCAGAAAATTCCCATGTATCCATCAATTGAAAGATATGGATAGTTTGATCGAGGATATGAGAATCAAACAATGAACTATTTCATAACAGTCATCACATGAAGAGAATTGTATCTTACCCATCATTAGAGTAATATTTTTTTTGCAATGTATTCATTTATTCTTTGATGTGCCACATTCATGCATTCATCCGGTGATATGCCTCATGAAATCACGTAATGAAATATTGGGATGTCTTATAACCCATTACATGAAATATATTCAAGATAAATCTATCCACTCCGCACATATATAATTTATTCTGAAAATATTGTCTCTAAATGAAACAAAAAAAATTTAACACATTAGTCAATCCGAAGAATCACTAAGGGTCGTGCGATTGGTGGATGCTTCTCATGTGAATCTGTTTTTATTTCACTGATGGTTTACAAAAAAAATGTTACTCTCTATCATGGGATATTCCCTTAATTTTCTATATGAATCCCCCACCACCTCATTTCGGTGAACAAAACATGTTCCCCATGGAATGAAGTATCAACCCTAGCAGATCTCTTCTTAAATAAATAATTCATACTCTTCAAAAAGAGATACTTATTTAAAGGGGGAGAAAGTATTGAGTAAAATTGGAGAAGTATTGAAGGGTAATATAATTGGATGATAAAAATATTCTTCTTTCAGATGGAATCGTAATTTAGTCCCAAGATCCATTGTGTATGACCCTTCATATGAAGACATGATTCATTAAACATCGTTGGACAATATCATGTGAATTCCCATGCCTTGACACTATCATATTCATTCATACAATTAATTCACATGGATTTATAATTCCACACCAATTTCATTTCTCCTCCTTCCATTAACATTACTTCCATTAGTCCAGAATATGATACCCTTACATGTTTCTTTAACACTTAAATGTGAACTCTTTTCCATGAATGTGACCATGGACCTATTAACATGATCCCATCGTAAGAGTCACATAAGATAATGGGATCTCATTTCTCATTGGTCACATGATGACCTCACAAATCACATTAAATTAACTCATTTTGAAGAAAACATCCTAGAAATGTATCATTTTCCATGCTAATAAATCCTAAAAAAGTCACATTGATCATTTAAAGTCATCCCAAACAATATTGGTAGATCCTAAAATGAAATCGTAGATAAGTCACTTGATCATTTGAAAGGCACGAGACATGTCCTCTTTGATCTTGTGAATATATCCTAAAAAATTCAATTTCATATGGTTAACACATAATGGAAAAGTCACTATTATCATGTGAATACATCTTGGAAAAGTCACCTCATTTTGGAAAAGGTCTCCCAATATATCAATATTTTTAATGTGAACCACCATGGACATGTCTGAATTGATCAAGTTAATATTCTTGGTCTAATGAGGAATAAACCCTTAGATGTGTATTCCATGTTATGTGGTCACCATGAATATGTCCCTCATAAAATTATGGAATGTTAGGGAGAAAATCTAGAAATGATATTAATGCAATCAATACTTGTTCTGAAAATAATCTTGACAAGTTGGGAAGACAATTTAAAATTTTCCAGCTAGAAAACATGAACATGCATAATGAAAAATCACATAAATGTATCTACAAGTGACCACACCCTTTATATGGTGGTTCTATAATGTTTTATGGTTACACACTCTTGTGAATTTATCTGTGTTATTCTATCGGACTCTCCCATCCTATTATACCAAACATATTCGACAATCCATTCAGGGTCATCATCTCTCGTTTTTGTTAGTGGATAAAGAATGAAAATGTAACATAGTCTTCAATCCTGGCATAACCACAAAGCCTTCATATTAATTTACGATGAAAAAAGTCCCTTTAATTATAATCACTTATCCCACCACATATGAGGGATTTTGGGTATCTAAACTATGAGGACCTGGATTCTTGTTATAAAAAAGATACGTGTGATTCCTTACTATACACCAAAATCTAATGGAAATACACTCTATTGTATGTCACTATATATCCCAAATTTCATTCAATCATGTGATTATATTCTTAATTAATTACACCATCCTTACTCGTCTATCGAGGGATGTGAACTGGGGATATTCATGGGAATCTATTTAAGTGTATTCCCTATCTATAACCACAAACACCTCAATCACATCAATGGGTTAGGGATGAATTGAACTATGAGATCAGTTACTCATATTATAAATTGAATACATATGAATCTTTCCTATGAACCAAACTCTATATAATATTACCCATAATATTGGCACACATACGTCCATAAGTAAAAATTTAATGTGTATGCCCATACAAATTCTATCACTATTGATATTTCAAATCCCTCATTATCTAGTTAGTCTCACAAAATTCATGACTCACATGGTCTTATAGACTATAAGTGACTATACTAATTACATGGTGATAATTCTTCCAATGTGGGTCTTTAATTGGGATTTCTGATCAAATACATATCATCATCAGTCAAATGGACATACTCTTGATGAGGAAATTTGGGGAAGAATTACGTTCATAATTATAACACATAACCTCTTTTCAAATATTTTATGAAAGAATATACCATATGTAAAACTATGTGGACATTGAATCCTATATTAATAGGATATCTACATTTTCTCCTCAAGTATTGTTCCTTATATTTATGTCTTCAAATGATGTTCAACATCATAGTATAATACTATCATTTGACATTAAACTATTCCAAATGAACTATGTGGGTATTGATTCTATTTCTTATAGGATATGTAAGATTCTTCTTAGAGGATCATTCAAACCTCAAAGAGTAAAACAACCACCCAATATGAAAATGAACTCCCAATATCCTAAACCTGGATATTATCTACAAGAGCATCAATTAATAATAAAATAATGGGGAACCTGTGAGATACATAATTCTTCCTGTAAATGCATAGTTTTAATCAACTCGTTAGTTTTGGGTTTAACTAGTATCATACTAGGGCATGACAATAATATCTTGAATATATCTTAAATCCAAAATAGTGTCCCAGAATATGAAATATTTTCCCTAAAAATTATTAGATGAGTCCGACCTCCCTTCCTAGAGAACAATATGAGTTCTTAGGGGTCATTGGGTTTTATAACCCAATTGACCGCTTACCTTTGTAAAATAGTTATGTACATATTTATGGATGTGTTAACCATTCAAAGTTTATATTAGAGAAAAATACAGTAATATGAACCAAATATTTTTTGTAATCACCATAAAATAACCCCGAAATGTGCATCATAAGAAACCATCTACATTTTTTAGGAAACAAAACATTATTAATTTCATGGATCATTTATTTACATATATTCATAATATTGTTTTCAAAACTACTATATTTAGAATGATCTATTAATTATTATATGCGTAAGGACTCGAGAACTCTAAATACATCATTATGTAATAAGATTTTTTATTTTATCATTATATTTATATGAAATTCCCTTTAAAATGATGGAATATTTTTTCTTTGTGGGAAAATATTTTTTGAATCAATAATATTTCAATGAATAGATTTATTTTCATTTTTCACAATGATGAATAAGTTTAAAGGGACTCATAAACATTTCATATAAAATTATAAATTTAAAATGTTTTCAAAATGATCGATAAATTATTTTTTTCATTATTCTAAACTAATCGTCTTCAAATAGAGTTATATTTCACGATTCACCAAATATTATTTTGTTATTATGTGACTATTTTTTGAATTGTAGTTTTTTGGTTCATGTGAATTGATCTTTAATTTTGTTTTTATTTTTTATAAAACATATTTTATCCCATTGGCTCATTACGGAAATGAAATGATCTAATTTTTTGTATTCTATAAAGTACATATTTCTAGGTGTTCTTTTTCTGATGATTTAGAAATGTATGGATTATTATTCCATTTATATTTTTTATTTTATAATGTTAAGATTATTTTCATGTGACCCATAAATATTTGTTTTTGGAGGTGTTTAAGACCAATATATCCCTCTACAGAATTTGTTAAACGATAATATCTGATTGTTAGAAAAATTTTGTGATTGGTTTAGCATATTACTAGGTCCCAAATGGGTGAGTGTTCTAGGATTTAAATCATCACACAATTTTATGAGTGAATCGTTTTATGGATAGTGATGTTAAAAAAATTAATTCCCTTGTTTATAATTGTGAAACATTCATCCTTTTTTATGGATCAAGTTAAATGGTTGAGGCTTTTTCCACTATAAATTGGTAAACATGATACTTTTTAATATATTTTAATTATGGATAAATCATAATTATTTATATTATAAAAAACATGATATTATAAATATTTATTATTTTACAAATGGTTATGAATGACCCACTATCCCCTTTTTTATGTTATCACTTAATAAGCGCATGAGCTCACACCATTCTTATGAATTCATTACCCATCTTTTGATGAATATTGTATCATAATATAATTGTAAATATGTTATAGATGGTCATGAATATAGGGAAATGGTAAAAAAATTAAATTAATATACTTATGTGGATAATATGCATGAATTTAAATGATTCAGGCATTGGGTTGTGCAACTATTTTAAGATTCCATAATTAATTGATATATTCAATGTATTAATTATGTATATGAATCATGGAAAAAAAGATTTTTAGTAATTTTATAGATTAGTTTATATATTTTAGAGAATACTTAAGATGCCTTTTGAGTTATGTTTGGATAAACATATTATAAACCCTTTATCCAGGTTTATGTATAGGATGATATCATCAACTATTGGTAAATTCGTGAGTAATTTGTTTTTTAGAAGTACAATGATAAATGGTCCTTGTCATGTATATTGATCTCTATAAATGATTCACCATGATGTAATTTCCTTATAAAGGATTAGTTTGGAATTGAGTTAATAATCACCCAGAACCACGATGAGTCGGCCAAAGCCTACACACCTGGATATACACTCTCGTAGGATGTGGATTGGTTGATCCCATTCTCGTTAAAAATAACTATAAGGTATTTAATTATTAGTTAAATTAAGCTATTAGGTTTATAATAATAACATAACCCAACATAAAGTATCATAAAAAACATTAATTAATATACTATCTAATAAAGACACTATTGGAAAATGTGTAAAGTTATAATAAAAAGATGTTTTATAGTTAAATTACCTATACGAATAAATTGAACCATTTTTAAATCATTTTAAATAAAAAATTTAATTTTCATTAAAATAAATATTATGTAAATAATATTTTAATTTTATCAACCCGTGGTCAATAAGTTGAAATTTTACTTTGTGTTGTAATGAAAACTATTTTTTTTCACTAATGAATTTTAACATGATAAAAGGATGTCTCTTATTTCAATTACTGTTAAAAAATACTAAATTAATGATAATATATATTTTCAAATCATTTTGATCAATTACATTCAAAATTATTTTCTACTCATTAATATTCTATAAAAAATAAAATCCTCTAGGAAAACAAATTTTTATGTATTATAGGATATAATGTAAAGAATAATTCCCATAAAATATAATGTTAAAGTTATAAATATATTTTGATAATTGATATAATATGTTTTATATATTTGTATATTTGAAATATAATTTTTATTTATAAAATTTTATTTATTTATATTAATGAAATTAAATATCAAAATGGTGTAACAATTATTTTGAAATTTTAATTTCATTAAAGTCATGGAGTATATATTTATAGAAGATATTTAATTAAAATAAATTAAATAATTTATTTAATATAATTTATATATTCCTAAATAAATATAGTAACATAAATTTTATTTATAATCAACACAAAACAATATAATGGAGCTATAATGGTCCAGATGTCATTTTTCTTCTAAAAACATTGCTCAATATTTTATATAATTAAATAAAATAGAAATTTGTATATTAGATAGCAATTGAAATTTATTATATATTAGATAAATTTAGTTCCATGAAAACATTATTTTATTATATGTGTTATCTTATATTTTCTATAAAACATCAAATTACATTTTTAGACATTAGTTCCCATTTTTTAAATTAAAAAAGTGTATAATTTTTTATTTAATTGTAAAAATTTAATGAAATATTAAAAATATTTGTTAAAACAAATGGAATATCCATTATCAAAAAAAATAAACAATACATTCAAAAATTTAGTATAGTTGAATTCATTAATGTTTTAATAGTGTCATGGAATTATTGAATTATATGGACTGATTACAAAAGTGATAATTTCATTTATTTAAAAATGGGATCACTTACATCCATTAAAACACACATCTGTCAAAAAAATAAATCCTTTATTGATTTTCCTTTTACACACCGTATAACATTATCCCAAAAACATAATACCCTGGTCACTCTTAGTTATCGTTTGTCCATAAATATCAAGGGGACTTCCAATGGTGAAATCATGTCTCCGACGTAAGTATTATCTCTTTTTTATGATTTTTCACAAAATCATAATCATATTAATATAATATCACAATATTAATATTAATACATATGTATCATTAATATTTTTGTTATATGTTTTAATTTCTTACAAATTATTCACTCATTTTAAATCACCTCGAATAAAAAATATCATTGTTGTTCTGTTTCACAAACTACCACCTCAATGTATCAACATCATTTTTTTAATAACCACCATTTGTGGATTGTATTAATTAGTGTATAGACAATTTATTATGATATATATATGTTATTTTTGATCTATATATTTTAATTTAATATCCAACTTTAAACATGTCATGAATAGAGTAATTGTAACTTTAATCATGCGTATATTTGTATTACCCACTCCACGGAGAAAAATTAATCGTTTTCATTTATATTATCAAAGGTTATCTAAAAATATTAAAATGTTTATAAACATTAAAAAATATATATCTATACAATCCATTTATAATGATATTATGTCAAAATAATCACATCCTTAACCACACTCACCCAATGAATTAAAACATGTTCATTTCTGGGTTAACTCAAATAAATATATGAATAATGATTTAAAATCCAATTATATAAGACTGTAGGAACATGTGAAATAATATTTTTATAATATAAAATGAAATAAATTTTATTATATTTTTTTCTTTAAATATTACATTATATGTTTAAATTATTATTAAAATAACATTTTCATCTTCGTTGTCTTTTAAATTAGTTATCAGTAATTCTATGTGCACATAACAAATCCATAACATATATGGAATGAAATATGAACATTTTAAATAAAAAATATATAAAATACAGAGATTTTAAAAATCTTTAGAAATAATTATCATTTAATACATGATAGGTAAAGTTAACAATATTATTAATCATATGAAAAAACATGAAAATTATGAACACATAGTGGCCTTAATATGAACTAAATAATTAATTTTCCCATGAGAAATAATTATTATTACGATTATAAAAGAATATTATTTATTATTAATATAATAAAATGAATTATTATGTTAGATATTTTTATATTATAAAATTTTATACGCCCATCAACTAAAAATGTAAGTAAGGTATGGGTTTGTTGTCTCAATTTCATTTTTTGGGGAACAATTCATGTTTTAGAAATATTTCTCTTTTATATTGTATTACTACATCCAAATTGAATTACCTCATAAAAACATTTATCACGAGGAATAAATTTTTGTTTCAGAATATCACTTACGTATACTTTTAATCCAGTCACCTCTCAAATTTTTAGATTTCATTTATCTAAAATTTGAATCTGTTGACACATGTTAATGGTAAACACCATCCTAATTTTTAAATTCAGTAAATAATTATAAAATTTCTATTTGTATCCTGATTCTATTATATAGGGACCCATCCTCGGGGTCCGTGACGTGACTACCCCATGCCCGCCTTCTATAGGCTAGGGGCTAGAGACGAGCACCAAAGGTGTAATTCCCTAAGATGGGAAGGCATTGCCTTTATAAAAGTAAACAACCACAACAGAGTATGCAATAGGTAGTAAACACTAAGTAAAACTGAATACAAAAGAGTGTGCTGGAAAGTAAATGGGAAAGTATACAAACCCAAATGAACAACAAGTACATGTAAAAATGGACAAATAGATCGAAGTAAAGAGAAGCTCCTGGGACATCATACAGGGTTCCTACATGAAGGGTAGGTACAGATGGCCACCACATCACTCATGTCTGTTAGTCTCCTCCGTGTGTCAACTCGTCGCATGGTCCACCTCTGGGTACCTTCCAGTCATGGCACTCTCGGCCTCGGTTAGTGCTATCCGTCGTCTGCATCTAACACAATGAGGTGTGGGCATAACCCGTGCAGAGGTGAGTATAACGATAGTCAGTAGGGTCCTCGAGACACTGAAGGTCTCACAATATCCACTAAGGTTAAACAAAATAAGAAATATACATCCATGAAGTAACAAACAACCCTACTTAGGTATATGCCCATACATATACCTAAGTTACCAATCTCAGCCCGGTTCCAACTCTCGAGCTCAATCGCAACCCAGTGCACACAGGAAGTAAAGTCAGTCAAAATGATGATATTGGTTGAAAGACATGACTCATATCACATAGGTATGCCACAATTGTAGAGAGATATAGATGATCAGATGTAGCCACTGGATCATATATGTGGTCGTACCCACACAGGATACAAAACTTTCTTAGTTGTCAGAACCACACAAGATACAAACCAGTTATCTCATCTAAGATGTCAGACCCACATAGGATACAGGCCAGCTATATCGTCTAAGCTGTTGAACCGACACATGATACAATCTAGATATTCTAGAGTAAAAGAGATGATCAGATGTAGTCACTGATTCATCTAAGCTGTCAAACCCACACATGATACAGGACCATCTACTATGTCAGAACTGTCGAACCCCCACAGGATTCCTATAGTGTAGTCATCGTCGTCGAACCCACAGAGGATTCTAGTACGGTAGTCATTGTCGTAGACACAACCAACTCTAGGGTTCCCGCACATAGCACGCTCGATTTCGAGAGGGTCCGCTCCTCGAGCAAAGGGGTCATTAAATAAACTATCACTAAGTCATGAGTTTATGTAACCCAATGTTTTGTATCATCAAAAGGAATTCAACGCGACAGACGGCACGTCAATCAGACGCCCGGTCAAGAGTTATTGGATTTTCCGTTCCAGGGCCCCGGTTGGATTTACGCTCGATCCAAACCAATCCATTTCCAAAGTCGTCAAAAAATCACTTAGAGTATTGCAAAAGGATCACCTCGTTGAAAGGGTCCCAGTTCCATAGACGGCGTGTTGATTAGACGTGCGGTCTAAAAGTTATTCATGTTTACGTGAAACGGGTCCGGCCCGTCAATCCAAGTGGGCTGTCGGGTTAGCCCAACCTGGTTCGGCGGGTCCGACCCTGCTGGGGATCGGCCTGGCTTGGTTTGGCAGGTCCAACCTGGTGGGGTGCAACCCACCTGCGGACCCGGCCCGTAGAGCGGGCCGGTCCAGTTTTCCTGGCGGCACAGAGCGACGCCTCCTCTCCTTGCCCGGCCGACCAAAGCCGGTCGGTTTTGTCCAACGAGAGCAGCCCGCATAGCGGGACACTATCTCTCCCACGCGGCGCCGTGGTTTCCATTAGGCCGGTCGGTAGGGGGCCAGGCGGTCCACCCGCCGAGCGGCCCGCGGATTGTGGGTCGCAGTCTTCTCCGCAGCGCAGCGCCGAGAAGCGACGTTGTCCTCCAGCCTGGCCGGAAGGCGGCTGGCCAGTTCGGTCTGTCCGAGCAGCCCGCGAATGCGGGCTGCGGTTTTCTCCACACAGCCCATGCGATGGTGCCAGTCCTTCACCGCCACGGCCCGGCCTGGCCGCTACATTCGGTTGCCGCCACCTTCGGTCACCCCCTCCTCATGGCCATGACCTCTTTCTCCGGTGCGGTGTAAAGGCAGCGCGCCCTCTCGGCACCGCCACCATTTTTAACACAAACAAGAATCAATGGAGGGTCTTCAGGCCATGTTCGTTCAGCCAGCGCCCTCCGTGTTAGGCGATAACAAAAGGCCAAAGATGAACCAAGGCATACATCAAGAATGAGGGTATAATTTTATTCATTAAAAAATTATACAAAAACCTCTACCTTGATTCAATGTTCTTTCGTTGATGACAAAGTTGATTCATTGATGTTGGTATGAATCTGAGGAGGAAGCGTCATTGTTGGCGACGTTTTTCACAGGTGGCGTCTTCTCCCTTGACGCGGAGGAAGGGGAAGGAAGACGGACGTTCCTCATGGGCGTCACCTCATGTTCTTTCCCCGGTTGAAAAAGTGGAGGAGATGTTCTTCATCAAGAGGATATTATTCCTCGTGGTCTTCATTGGAGAGGCTGATGTCCTCCAAAAGCATCCCCAAGGTAAAAATCACCAACCAACATAAAATAAAAATAACACACCTATTAAAAGGATGGCCTAATGAATTCAAAGAGATTTGAATTCATTATGTTACATCCTTTTAATTTAATAGATGGGTTGGCTCATTAAATTGAATGGAGGAGATGAAGAGGCTCCATATTAACTAAAGGAAGAGCCGGCACATCATGAGGGATGTTCAAAAGTTAAAGAGGATTAAGGGTGTTTAAGGGGATTAAAAGGGGAGGTGATGAGTTTGAACTCGTGTGGGCCCCATCATATAATATCCTACCATAGGAAGTCATGTGGAGGGTGGGCCCCACCTCTAACTTCCCTTTGGAGGTAATAACCCCCAAAATTAAATACAATTATGTGACACACTATTTTAATTAATTTATTTAAGAATCCCTAAAATTAGCTTCCGCTCTCGACCAAACTCAAATGCGGTAGAGATCTCCTTAAGCAAATACCGGTGCTACGAGTTCATCGGTGTCCTCTGAATTCAATATTGAGCATCGGTTCAAAAGATAGAAAAACTCACACGTACGTTTACTGAACGTAACCGAAAAAAACATCAAAAAAAATTCCGGGCACTCCGGGCCTCAGAATCAGGCACCGTCAGAAACTGGGGACTCATAGAATTCCAAAAAATTTAAGAAAAAAATTTATTTGAAATTTTCGGGTCTTTAAATTACACCCACATCAAGTCTTTACATCCTCGTAAAACTACAACACACACTAGGGAAAGAAATGGGGGTACTGAGCACACATCTGATCCTCTCACTCGCATGTGCTCTCCTGGAGGTTCCCGTGCTGCTTGCGAACACACACCAGAGGAATCGACCATCCACACAGGACCCACTCTTGTCGATCCTAAATCTCCATTGGAACCTCTAGGAAAGTCGCCCCATCATCGATGTCCATCTCCCCATGGTCGATGATGTGGGAAGGTTCGTGCATGTATCTCCTTAGCTGAGATATGTGGAAGACGTCGTGCACCCGGTGCTATTGAGGTAGAAGGGCCAGGCAGTAAACCACCTCGCCTACTATGTTGAGGACCTGGAATGGTCTAATGAATCATGGAGATAAATTGACACCTCATCCAAATATTCATAGACCTCATCGAGGTGAGACCCGTAATAAGACGTGGTTACCATCCTTGAACACCAGTGGTATCTGTCTCCTATCAGCACAGAACTTTTGTCTGCTCTGTGCAGTCTTCATCCGCTCCTTAATGATCTGCACCTTCTCTATCATAGACTACACCATCTCTGGTATTACAAATGCTGAATCCCCTGGGTTAGTCTAGCACAGAGGTGATCTTCATGGTCCGTCGTACTGTGCCTCGTAAGGGGCCATCCTAGTGGTGGAGTGGTAGTTGTTGTAGTACGCAAACTCCACTAAGGGAAAGTGATCCTCCCAGCTATGACCAAAGTTGAGGACACATGCACTGAACATGTCCTTGATAGTCTGAATGGTCCTCTCAGTTTGATCATCCGTCTGAGGTTGTAAGGCGGTGCTCAAGGGAAGCTGCATCCCAAAAGTTTCTTGTAACCCATTCCATAGCCGTGAAGTGAAATGAGCATCTTGATCGGAGACGATACTTGATGGCACACCATGAAGCTGTACGATCTCCTGAACGTAGAGGTGTCCCATGCACTCTACTGAGCCCTGATCTCTGATTGGTAGGAAGTGGGCCTACTTGGTGAGTCGGTCTATGATCACCCAGATAGAGTCATGCCCTCGGGATGTACGTGGAAGTTCCATCACAAAATCCATGGATATCCCATCCCACATCCACTTTGGAACCTATAATGGATGAACCATGCCTACTGAAACCTGGTGCTCCTCCTTCACTTGCTGACAAGTGAGGCAGCGAGAGACAAAATCTTCTACTTCTTTATTCATACCTAGACACCATTATTTTCATCTGAGGTCCAAATACATCTTTTCCACTCCTGGATGTACCGCTAGAGGGGAAATGTGGAACACTCTCAACACCACCTTCTGTAGTCAAACTGGTACCATGGTCCATCCACTAAAGAGGATGAAATGCTCCCCACCTTCAGAAAACCAATAAGGTGCCTACCTTGAGGATATCTGAGCACGTCGCACCACACATCAACATCCACACGTTGTGCCTATCTGACTCGCTGAAGAAGTAGAGGTGTGACTATGAGAGACTATAGAAAGGCTTCTCCATCTCTATCCACAAAGGATATCTGCAACGCGGCCAACTGCTTTGTCGCCTCTCCTAGCAGCTGAAATCCGGATCCCCTATTGAGAGCATGTGCTACAACGTTCTCCTTACCAGGAGTATAGACTATCTCAAAGTCATAGTCCTGGAGGAACACAAGCCATCGTCGTTGTCTCAAGTTCATGTCCTTCTGTGAGAAGATATATCGGAGACTATAGTGGTCAGAATAGACTGTAAAACACTCGCCCATCAGATAGTGTCTCCAAATCATCAAGGAGAAAACCACTACTGCTAACTCTAGGTCATGGGTAGCATAATTCTTATCCTGCTATCTCAACTACCGTGAACCATACGTGATCACTGCTCACTCCAACATCAGGACACACCCATGTCTGGTCCCTTATGTGTCGCAGTAAACTACATACCCTAAGCCCACCTCTGGTATCCATAAGATTGGCACACTGGTCAACCTCTTCCACAGTATCTGAAAGCTCTGCTGGCATCTCTCTGACCACACGAAGGGTTTCCCCTTGTTCCTCAATGATGATTGTGGTGTTACAACTCTGGAGAAGTCTGGAACAAATCTTCGATAGTACCCTGCTTGTCCCAGGAATCTCAGCACCTTCGTCACACTCATGGGTGGCTCCCAAGAATGTACTTCCTCGATCATCACTGGATCCACTGCAACTCCAGCCTCCGAGATGATGTGTCCCAAGAAGTGAACCTATCGAATCCAAAACATGCACTTCAAGAGGTTACCATAAAGTTGGTGCTCTCGGAGTGTGTCCAGTACTACCCGCAAATGGTAGGCATGCTACTCCACAGTAGTCGAGTAAATCAGTATGTCGTTAATGAAGACTACGACAAATCGATCAAGGTAAGGCTGGAATATCCTATTAATGAGACTCATGAACACTGCTGGAGCATTGGTTATGCCGAAGGGCATAACCAAGAACTCATAGTGGCCATAAAAACACCTGAAGGTAATCTTCTTCACATCCTCATCTTGAACATTGATCTGGTGATAGCCTGACCTAAGGTCTATCATTGAGAACCATCGTGCTCCCTTGAGCAGATCAAATAGGTCGTCAGTCCTTGAGAGTGGGTACTTGTTCTTCACGGTCTCCTGATTTTGGTGACGGTAGTCGACACAAAGTCCTAAGCTCCTATCCGCCTTCTTGCTGAACAAAATTGGAGATGCTCAGGCTGAAACACTAGGTCGGTTAAATCCATTCCCCTACAAGTCCTCTAGAAATACCCGTAGCTCATGAAGCTTGGTAGGAACCATCCGATATGCTGAAGTAGAAATCAGGATTTAGTAGGGTACAGATCAATGTATAAGTCTATATCTCTATGAGGAGGTAGTCCTAGAACATCATCTGGGAAAACATCTATTTAGTGATCCACCACAATATGAAACTCGGACTGCACAGATAAACTGCTCTGAGGATGAGACTAGCCTACTAATGTGTGATCGACTGCCCCCTCTTATACGTAAGTCCATCATACACTGTAAAGGCTCCCTTCTCACTGGTAAAGGTGAACATGGTCTAATCTGTGCAGATACACCACAATTTGCGCCTAATACAGTAAATCTGAGGATGAACTGTGGATAACCAGTCCATACCGAAGATGACGTCGTAAGGCCTCAACGCTGCTACAAGAAAATCTCAGCCAAAGATCTCGCCTCCTAGAGTATGCTCACACTACTGGAACCAGTGTGTAATCATCGTATCTTATCCCGTAGGACTCTCTAGCCATAAATATCTATCCAAAGGCTCCATCGTAATCTCTGAGCTCCGAACAAGAGAAATGACAATAAAATAATGACTCACACCTGTATTTATGAGTACTACAACAAGGGTGGAGTAGACACAGATAATACCTACAATCTTCTCAAGTGCGCCATGGTCGTAGGCCTTGACTACCTTGAGAAGATCCCGCCTCTTTCCACCAACTCCTTGTGGTATGGGTGGACCTCCTGGTGGTGGCGGTGGTCAATCCTCATAACGTCATCCACCACCCGCTGCATAGCCAGCTCCTCTGCTACGTCTCCCTAATCCCGGCGGACCACCACGGTCGAACCTTTACCTCTACCAGGATGGTCCTTCTACTGTCTGCTGCTCATCTGCATTGCGGGTCGGCTAGTCATGATACATGTGGCCCAACCCGCCGCATGCATATCACTTCCTACTCCTCATATAGCTAACTCGGTCTCGTGTGCCCTGCACAGCTGAACCTGTATCTTGAGATCACCCACCTGATGGCCTGGTCCGCTTGGACCTCTGCAACATCTATCTACTGTCGGCTACAAAATGACTTCGCTACGTGTTTCCCTTTGGTGGGTCTCTCTAATTTTATCTTCTTAGCAAGAAATATCTCTACTAGAAGGGCTTTCTATAGAACCCTCACCTGCGTTGGAATGCTGAGGGGAATCGTCAAAGCCCAAATCTCATGCCTGATTCCCTTCTCAAAGGTCTGGGCCTTGAAAAAAGAGTCTCATACCATATCCGTGGAGTAGAACGAGAGTTCGGTTAACCTCGCTTAGTACTGAGCTACTGTCATGCTGCCCTACTGCAGATGAAGTAACTCCTAAATCCGCACTGCACGAACGGTGGATGGAACAAAATTCGCCCAGAACAGGCTCTCGAAGTCTAACCAGAGTAGTGATGCCTCTCTGTGCACCTGGATAATCAAGCTTCACCATCTGCCAGCTACTTCCTGCAGGAGACTCGCGGAAAGGATCACCATAGGTTCGGCTGGCGTCACGACCAATCTGAAAACTCTTACGATAGCCTCCAGCCAATCCTCATCTTCCTGTGAGTCCGTCTCTCCCGGGAACCTTGGAAGCCTCTAGAACTGGAACTTGTGCAGTGCTCTCAGGCGATACGCACTGTCTGCGGCTGGAGCTAGTTGTATCGGTGGCCCTACCGGTAGTGGTACTACTGGTGCCTCTATTGTGATGGGCCCCTGCACCTAGGCATCATCGCTCGGTGTGCTACAATCTCGTACGTAACTCAGAACCCTATATGGATGCTTTCATGGGGCCATCTTTAAAGGAAACAGGTGTGCCACGGTTAAAACAGTATACCTAGTGAGCTAACACAAAGTAATCACAAAGATTTTTTTTTTGAAAGAAACACACATGTAATCAGTGTTTTCGTGCACTAAGATGGAAATCAGAGGTCAGGATCCTCGTGCATGGATATGTCATCCGCCGTAGCAACACTGGACTCCCGGGACTGAAAACCACACTCAATACTCGTAAAACTATTGTCGTTAAAAGAATCAGAGTCTATGTTATGTGGTAGAACCGACTCCTATGATACCAATTTGTCATGACCTGTCCTTGTTTCCCATGTCGTGACTACCCCAATCCTGCCTTCCATAGGCCAGGGGCTGGTGACTAGAACCAAAGTCGCAATTCCCTAAGCTGGGAAAGAACTGCCTTTATAAAAGTAAACAACCACAATAGAGTACGCAACATGAAGTAAACACTGTGTAAAACTGAATACAAAAGATTGTGATGGAATGTAAATGGGTAAGTTTACAACCCCAACTAAACAACATGTACAAGTAAAAAGTGACAAATAGATGGAAGTATAGAGAAGCTCCTAGAACATCCTTTGGGGTTCATACCTGATGGGTAGATACATATGGCCACCTCACCACTCACGTCTGCCAGTCTCCTCCGTGTGTCGACTCGTCGCAAGGTCCACCTCCGGGTACCATCCCGTCGTGGCACTCTCGGCCTCCGTCAGCGCTTTCCATCGTCTGCATCCAACACAACGAGGTTTGGGCATAACCCGTGTAGGGGTGAGTATAATGATATTTATTAAGGAACCCGACACCTGCAAGGTCTCACAATATCCACTAAGGATAAACAAAATTAGAATGATACAACCATGAAGTAACAACTTACCCTACATAGGCATATGCCCATACATATACCTAAGTTACCAATCTCATCCCGGCTCCAACTCTCGAGCCCAATCTTATCCCAGCCCACATAGTAATTAAAGTAAATCACCAAGATGATAATGGTTGATAGACATGACTCAGCTCACACAGGTATGCCACAATTGTAGAGAGATATAGATGATCAGATGTAACCACTGGATCATTTAAGTTGTCGGACCCACATCGGATATAGGACCAGCTAAGCTTTCAGACCCACACAAGATACCTGATAGCTATCTCGTCTAAGATGTTGGACCCTCATAGTATACATGCCACCTATCTTTTCTAAGCTGTCGGACCCACACAAGATAAATGCAAGCTATTCTAGAGTAAAAGAGATGATCAGATGTAGTCATATATTCATCTAATTTGTCAGACCCACACATGATACAGGACCAGCTACTATGTCAGAACTTTCAAACCCACACAGGATTCCGGTACAGTAGTCGTCGTCGTCGAACCTATTAAGGATTCCAGTACGGTAGTTGTCGTCGTAGACGCAGCCAACTCCAGGGTTCCACCACATAGTAATCTCGATTCCGGGAGGGTTCGTTCCTCACACAAGGGGGTTGTTACATCAACTATCATGAAATCTTGAGTTGATGTATCCCTAAGATCCGTCTCATCAAAAGGAACCCAACACGACAGACGACGCATCAATCAAACGCCCGATATGAGAGTTATTGGCTTTTCCGTTCCAAGGGCCCGGTAGGATTTACGCTCAATCCAAACTCGGCCATTTTCAAAATCATACAAAACTCACATAGAGTATTGAAAAAGGATCACCTCATCGCAAGGGTCCCAGTTCCGCAGATGGCATGTTGATCGGACGTGCGGTCTAAATGTTATTCATGTTCAAGTGAAATGGGACAGGCACGTTAAGCCCAGTGGGCTTGCGGGTTGGCCCGACCTTGTTCAGAGGGTCCGACCAAGCTCGGGGTCAGCCCGGCCCAATTTGGCAGCTCCAACCTTGCTGGGGGTTGGCCCGGCCTGGTGGGGGTGTGTCCCGCCCATGGACCTGCCCCGTGGAGCGGGCCGGTTCGGTTTGCCCGGTGGTGCTTAGCGGAACCGCCTCTCCCTGCCCGATCGGCCGAAGCTGACTAGCTTTTTCCGGCACAAGTGGCCCTCACAGCCGGCCACTGTCTCTCCCACACTATGCAAACCGGCGCCATAGTTTCCTTCAGCACCGCCGGCAGGTGGCCGGGCGGTCAGCCCGCCGAGTGGCCCACGGATTGCGGACCGCGGTCTTCACCACAGCATAGCACCAAGCGGCGCCGGAGTCCTCCAGCCCGCCCAGAAGGCGACCAGCCAGTTCGGTCTGTTCGAGCGGCCCATGGAAGCGGGCCACGGTTTCCTCGATGCGGCCTGCGTGACATCGCCTTTCCTCCCCCGCTGCGGCCCATCCTGGCTGCGACCTTCTTTTGCTGCCACCTTCGGTCGCCGCCGCCTTATGGCTATGGAATCTTCCTCCGGCGTGGTGCGACAACATCGCTCCCTCTCAGCTCCGCCTCTATTTTTAAAACAGTGAAGAATTAACAGAGGGTCATCGGGCCATGTTCGTTCGGCCCACGCCCTCCGCGTTAGGTGATAACAAAAGTCTGAAGATGAACCAAGGCATACATCAAGAATGAGGGTATAATTTTATTCACTTAAAAATTATAGAAAAAACCCCTACCTTGATTTGAAGTTCGTTCGTTGACAACTTTTTCGATTCATTGACGTCAGTATGCGTCAGAGGAGGAAGCGTCGTTGTTGGCGACGTTCTTCACGGGCGGCGTCTTCTCCCTTGATGCAGAAGAAGAGGAAGGAAGATGGGCATTCCTCGTGGGTGTCGCCTCACATTCTTTCCCCGATTGAAGAAGTGGAGGAGATATTCTTTTTTCGAGAGGATATTGTTCGTCGTGTTCTTAGTTGGAGAGGGAGATGTCCTCAAAAAGCTTCCCCAAGTTAAAAATTTCCAACCAAAATAAAATAAAAATAACAGACCTATTAAAAGGATAGCATATTGAATTCAAAGAGATTTGAATTCATTAAGTTACATCCTATTAATTTAATAGATGGGTTGTCTCATTAAATTGAAAGGGGGAGAAGAAGAGGCTCCAAATTAATTAAAGTAAGAGTTGACACATCAAGAGGGAAGTTCAAAAGATAAAGATGATTAAGGGGGGTTTAAGGGGGTTAAAAGGGGAGGTGAAGAGTTTGAACTCGTGTGGGACCCACCACATAATATCCTCCCATGGGAGATTATGTGGGGGGTGGGCCCCACATCCAACCTCTCTTTAGAGATAATAACCACCAAAATTTAATATATTTATGTCACACACTATTTTATTTAATTTATTTAAGAATCCCCAAAATTAACTTCTACTCTCGACCAAATGCAACTGTGGTAGAGATCTCCTTAAGCGAATATCGACACAGTGAGTTCATCCGTATCCTCATATTTTAATTCTAATCAACAGTTCAAAAGATAGAAAAACCCACATGTACGTTTACTGAACGTACCTGAACAAAACATCAGAAAAGGATTCTGGGCACTCGGGGCCTGAGAATCAGGCGCCGTCAGAAACTGCGGACCCTTAAAATTCCAAATAATTTAAGAAAAAAATTTCATTAAAATTTCCGGGTCTTTACATATTATATTACTAAATATTCAATATTGTAGTCATTTTTCGAACTCATGTGTTTTCAGGTCAAATTTTACTGTGGTAGTAATAGTTTTTAATTCCATGAATATGTTAATCATGTCATAAAAATTATTGTTTTAAAATAATAATTAATGATAGATCAATTATATCCATTGATGTTATTTTTTATGTATTAATTCATTTCTAGTAAAATTACTTCTCATTATCTATATAAAATTATATTATAAATTTTTTTCGAAAATAAAAGATAATTGTTTTTAAGAGTAAATATCATTCTTAGTCATGGATCCTTCATCCCTTGTAAATATTCTCCTTCACTCTACTGTTCTCCTCCACTTGTGTAATGAAAATATAGATTTTGTATATTATCACAGAAATATTTAATATATTTTTTAAAATGAAAATTTTATATACATTTTATTATTTTGTGACCAGAAATATTTTTTACACAAAAAAGAAATTTTACATCCTTCCAAAATAAAATATTTATCATGAAAACAACATAATACGTAGATAATACTAATTTATTTTTCCATGGTTAATGATTAATTTTTAAATGTATAATTTTTTTTTATACTTTCAAATTACCCTTTTCAATCATTTTCTTGTCTTCCAATTCCTCAATAATAAATATTATTTTTAGAAGTTAACATTTTATATTTATTTTTATTTAAAATTTATTAGAAAAACATTTTTAATACATTTAATAGGTAATTGTTTCAACATATTTTTGTTTTTACTTTTTAAAAAACTTATTTATTAAAATATATTTTATTTGGAACATTCATAATTAATTTTAAAAAAAGCGAGTCTTTTCATTGATCTATGAATTATGTCATCAATATGTGACTTAGTAAATCATACCTCATTTATTGAGTAATACAATTGATTTTATGTAAAAAAATTCTAAGAGGTAAAATTTTAATTGATTTGAAATTTTTTACTTCTATAGATGAGTATTTATGCCATAATTCCATTTCTATGAATGGTTTTCCTTTTATTTATCGTGAAAAAATTTAACACATTATAAAAAGACTCATAACCATGAATTTTAATTTGATGTAAACAAAATGATTCATAGTTTTTTTATTATTATTTTATCCCTTTATTGTTAAATGAACTATCTATATAGGAGTTATGTTTTTTAATTAACCCAATATTATAATATAATATTTTAGTTATTATGGATTATAGAATTTTTTTTTTAGTTGATTCAATTTGTGAAGTTGTTTTTATGTTTTATGAGACTCATTTAATTCCATGGTTTCATTATTCAAATGATATTATTTAAATTTGGATATTCGATCAAATCATTTTTTTTCAAGGGATCTTTATAAGTAGTTATTTAAATTTAATGAATACCAATTTAATTTTATTATTAATCATATTAAGTGATGATTTTTTTCATCTGTAACATAATTATATAGTTTCGGAGACGATTTGTAAATATATCTCCCTCAAGTGCATTGGGTAATTTCTTATATCAGTTGAGATAAAACTGAGAGGTGAACTTGTTAGAGATTCACTTGGTTCAGAAACAATTGGTCTGATATAACTTTTCTCAACTCAAAACATTATTACTGAATAATTTGGTTGGTATGTAGTTTCAAAATGGTATGACATTATATTTTTGTTAATTCACCACTTTATTTACTATATTCAATGGAATATTTTTTATGCATCATGTATTATTTTATTAATCCATGAGAAAAGTAATATTTCATTACATGGTATGCTTATAGATAACGCATAATTATTGAAAATATTTTTATGAAAATATTTTTCATTATTCATGGACTTCTATATGATTATTAACTAACTGTAATAGCCTTTTCTATTAAATCCCTTTCTGAGTGTCTATGTTCAACCATTTTTTGTTTCTATTTTATTGGATTTAATTATGATTTTATTATTTGGGAATCCTGAAATAGGTCATGATGCTCAATATTATATATAAATGTTCAAAAATATAGTACAATAACATATTTATGCTGCTAATTAATAGGAAAACAAATATATAAATCATTGGGATTTTTGACGATTTGTTCATGTAACAATTAAATGATGATTACAATGAATTAATCATATCAATATTTCATGGAATTAAATAGAAGTTGTTGGTTATTTTAATAGTTTTCCTTATGTTTAATGTTGTAAATATTGGTATATTTTTATATATTAATCATCATCCATGATTTTTTTTATTTTGGAAATGATGTATTGTGGTATAATTTTGAAAAAAAATATTTGAAATTTTATAAAGGAGGTTGAATGATTGAATATCTAAGTATAGTCTTTCAAGAGTTATAATGTCTTGGAATTTTAATTATTGTTTGATAAATTTAATAATAATCATCACAATAAAATTAATTTATAATCAGTGATTTTTTATATGTTGGTAGTATATTTCAAAGAAAATCATTGAGTATTAATACATTATTGTGTTCCATGTAACAATTAATTATAAATTTATTTTTAATGATTTTTTTTTGAAAAAAATTTATTTTTTTAGCTTATAAGAGGAATGATATTGGTGACCAATATAGTTAATAGATTATTTTGTGTTGTGGTAATTATTTATAATTGAGATATATGGGTTTATACATTTTTGGAACATAATATTTATCCTAGAGATAAACAAATGAATGAAAGTAATTTGGTAAACAACGGATAAACAATTTTTTATGTAGTTCACAATATATAAAACATTATATCATTAAAATATTACTTTAATTTTTCCTAATATTTTGTATTATTTGAGTAATAAATGTTCTATTATCTTTTAATAGGATATATTAATGCATTTTAAATTTCTGGTTATTTTTGTTTTTTGGAAAAGATTATCATATATTCGTGAGTTTCAAGGTTACTTATTTTTGGATATAATTATTTCAAACTTTGGGTGTAATTGTTGAGGATTTAGAGAGTAATATGGTATTGTATTATATGATGGTTTCTTAAAATATTATATTATGATAAAATGTTCTTACAAGGTCTGTTTTTTATTAATTTATATAAACACGAGAAATATATTTTTCATCCATTTATTGATTTTGTGGTCCTTTAGATGTTGATTATTTTACATTATACATGAAAATTATAACATGAATATTAATTTCAAATAGTAAAAAAAGAAATATAAATGGAAACATATCAATAAAAAACAATGGATGTAATCATACTAATTAAGTTGAATGAAATAGATATCATATAATTTTATAAATATGTATCTCCTGGTAAAACAATATCTCTATTGTATCAAGTCTTATGTGTAATGTATAACACTAAAACAAAGGTATTTTTTTTAATATCATCATAATTTATGATACTTATAGATATAAATATATTTATGAAGTTATATGTTTCATTGTCTTGTCCATGAAAATAATGTTCATGATTAAATATATATATATTTATTACTATGATATAATAATCATATAACAATATTTTCAATTTAAATATTTTAGGATGAAATTTTATTATGGGGAATAGTTTAAAACCATTATATTTTAGTTTAAAAAAATCTATGTTTTATTTCATTCAAAAAAATATCAGGCTTAAAACAAACTCTTATATAATATCTAAATATTATTACTATGAAATGATTGTTATTACCAAGCCATTTCTTTGGTGGGTATAAACCAAAGTGAAAAAATTTTAAAAATATATTTATATATTGGTTCCTTTATAATAATAATCATCTTAATTATGTGTAAATCGAAAATATTATTTCAATAATATTATATGATATTTAATGAAATTTTTTTAAAAAACTGATCAATATGTGAAATGTGTTTTATAATTTTTTTAATCCATATAGGTGAAATATTTTTTTGGAAATATATATTTAATATATTCAATAAAAAAAATTCATATATATATATATATGTAATTGTAGATACCAAATAACAAACATGTATGAATTCATTTTATCCAAAAATATTAAAAAAAGTTTTTTTATATCTTAATTTCTTAAAATGATATGAATAATTTAATCTAATTTTAGAAATTTTATTTCTTAAAAATATAACTATATATCAAGATATAATTTTAAAATAATCATGTCATTAATTTTTTGGTTATTTATAATTTTTTTGGATGAATAGTGAAAAATAATTTTCATCATAAACAATCCAATCATTATTTTTAATCAATTTATTTTGACTATATAATTTTATTTTGGATTTTTTCAAATGAAACATAAGGGTCATTTCATTAAACAAAATCTTACTAATTAAATGGGATAAAAAATATAAATGTTTTTTGGTACAATTGTTTTTATACATAAAACTTATATTTTCAAAAAATGATTCATTTCATTTCACAAACATATACTAAAATTAAAATTAAAATCCAATAGAATTTAATTAATATTATATGGATTCCATATATGGAATCATAAAAAACAAATTAAATAACATGTTGTATATTTTTTTAATCAGAATGAATATTTACTATAGTATTTTTTTTCATTATATGGAAGATTAGAATTGATTGTTTTAGATTGAAATTATTGTATAATTCAAAAAATATATATTTCGTAAACAATCCATGATCTCAATGGATTCTTATATTTCCTAAGTCAACATTAAATATGTTAAAATTTGGAAATATGTTTCCAACTTTTTTTAAATTTTATAAATTTTTTTATTTACCAAAAATATTAAATAAAAAATTCACATTCACCATTTTTATTTTTTCATGGTATTGGTGTAAATAAAAATGATGAATGAATTAATATAAAGGTTTAAATTCATGAATAATCAACTATATTTTTTTGGAAATTTATTTATAAGTTTTAGGGATTGTATAATTACCTAGAGTATTACTGAAACCCATATACAAAACACTAGCATTTTGTTGAAAAATTATGTAATTTATTTTTAAAAACCTTAAAAGTAATAATTGTCAGGTTAATTTTGATCTTCCAAAAAACCGAAGGGAAAATTATAAAAATAATTTAAGTATGAATGAGTTCATATTCAATTTATATTGTTATAATAATTTCATTAATATAAAATTAGCTTAATATTTTAGGTAATTAAATTAAATAGAATTAAATGCCAAAAAATTATAATATTGAAATCATGTTTCAATACTAAAAATACTAAAATAACTCAATATCCTGGGAAATCGTAGACATTATCATGAATGTTCCAAATAGTTCCTCTTTTAATTTTTAAAATTACATTCATTTTCCTTAGATACTGAAATGTTATCCTAAAACCGTTAATAATAAAAAGTCCAACAATGTTGTTAAATTAAGACATAATGTCCAAAATTTCGTAGAAACTTCCCTAGATTTTGTAGGTCGAATTTATCCCCACCGTACCATATTTATGAATGATGATATAACACTTAGATTTCATTTGAATTGAGTTATACATATATTATATATTAATTTTCCATGCATTTATATGATTTCATGCTACTTAACATATAAATGGAAACCTATCAAATCTCTTCCTATCACCTATAGATTATTTAAGATAATAAAAACACTACACATGTTTCTTCCCAAGCCTCACACACAAGTCCTAGAGGATATTTTGTAAAGAAATTTTCATCCCAGGAGGCCAAACGTATATGCCAATGGGATTTTCAGAAAAAATTGTTATAAATCAAAACCTGGAATTTCATTTTTTTCATTTTATTTTACATCCATATAATATACCATAATCAAGATAATACGATAAAATTATTATTTTATTTATAATGACATTTTATTATTTTTAATTGAAACTCCTTATTTATATCTATTTCTATTCAATATGAAATAAAAACCTTGATCGACTATACATGTGTTGTACCACCACAATGAATAGATTATTTTTATTTCATATCTACCTCGATAAGATTATTGTAATGATGGATCTAAGATATATATATATTATATTCATAATATATTTGTGAATTAATTTATATAAAAAATCTATTCTTTGATACAATTCCCACCATTTTAAATTAATAAAGACACGCATGGTTACATTTTGACTACCACATCCACGAAGCGATGTGATTCATCACTAATTGGCCCATTTCATAGTTAAATAAAATATTTCATTTTTACATATAAAATATATATTTATATCATTATTAATATTCTAAAAATTACTAAACCATAAACTCATTTTAAATGGTTATCCTACCAATGTTTTCTTGGTATAATTAATTGACTATCCTAAAAACATCCAATATAAAATTAATCGTTTTAGTAATAATGTAAAATAATATAATAATATAAATAGATATTATTGTTAAATTAGATACTATTAGAAAATTTAAAAATTAATTACATATTTATTATAAGTTTAGTATATTTTTGTCAATTAATGTTCATATAAAGTTTGAATTGATTTTAGGGATTTTTAATCTCAATTTATTAACAGGGAGACTTATTCCATGATCACCACATATTTAGATTTTTGTGATGTATTTTTTTCTTATGTAATTTTTTATAATTAATTTACTGAAATTAATTTGGTTTAGAAATCCTTTTATGTAATCCTCTTTAATTATCATTTTATTTTAACATTACAGAAGTGTTATATGATTGTTTTTAATTTTGTCATAAATAATTGAATTACTTCTCCCTAAGCATCTTTTTTTCACATGTTAGACGTTTTTTCATTAATGATTTTTAGAGGTAATTATTAACTATATATAGTTTTATTATTTATATTTTTACAATAGAAATAATTTAAATGTTTTCGTTATGTGTTATTTTGACACATGATTCAATCTTATAATAATAATATTTTTAACATTTGATTCATTTACAATCTTCGCATTAATCATAGTAATTATTCACTATCAATATTAAAGTACAAATTTATATTTCATTCCGAAGAATATAAATTTCCTATTGTTCTTAGAACTCTTAATTGATAGCAAATAAAAATCATGTTTTCTATTATTTTTAAATATATAATTCTATTTCATTAGTATTTTAATTTGATATATTTTTAAAATTTCTGTAATATATTTTATCCCTCATTGGTGATATTATATTTCAGATACCATTAAACATATTCCTCTTTATGGATTATGACAATTGTTTTCTGTTTTATTATCCATTCAATATCCTATCATTTATTTTTCTTGTATTATATGTAGGAAGTATTATTATTATGAAATATTAACTATAAATTATATTTCTAATTAAATATATAATTAATTAATTGGATATATTTAACTAAGGGGTGGGTCTTGTATTTCATATCCCCTTGATGCATTAATAAGACTCGTTAGAAAAAATGGGTTTTCTCAATGTACATAGAATTATAAAATATAATTTCCATTGAATAAGTCCTCAATAGGCTATATAGTAACCCCACCACAAGTTGTTAAATATATAATAAAATTTCGGATTATGACCCTGAAGGAAGGAATCATGATTACATTTTATTAGGACTTAATAAATAGATCATGATATCCAACTTATTCATTCCCCCATAAAGACATTAAATTTTGTTATCCATGTGAATATTTATATTTGTATCCTTGGGTATATTTAATTTCATTTTAATTAATAGAATTTTATATTTTTTCCTCAAATATTATAAGAAAATTAAATTGGAATAAAATTTAAGATATAGTTAATAATCTCCAAAGGGTGAAAGGATTTTTTTCAATGTATGTTTCAAGGTATTAAAATAATTCCTTATGAATTATGGTCATTACTAAAATCATAATTATGAAATGACTTATAAAAAAATTCCCAAGGATATTTATTTTATGATTATGTAATTAATTATTATAAGCATATATATTATTATGATAAAAGGAATAACTTTATATGGGTTTTCATATTTTTTAAAAGAATAATGGGTTTTCATTACTTTTATATCCCTTTCAATGGTTTATGTGTTCAACCCATGTTTTGAAATTTTTTTCGTTAAGGGTAATCGATGAGTAACACCTATAGTAAGGTATACAATTTCCATATTTTGATCCATGTTAATATAACAATATGTTTTGAATGATATTATAGAATAAATCTAAGAGTATAATTTTAAAGGAAGTAATGTAGACTGAATGTAAATGTACACTACATGATGTAAGTATCTGATAAAAATAGCTTTTTTAAATTTATTGAAACTCTACATGACAAAGATTCACATAATGTAAATTTTTTATCCATTTTTATAAATCATAAAACTATGAATTGAATTAATATTGTGGCATCATACACTATTTTTTGGTGGCTTCTAACAACATTATTTCATATTATATTTCCAAAATAATTCCCTCGAAATGTTTTTGAAAAAATATTAGACATTATTTATGCGATGGATTCATAATCCTTTGTGGGTGTTTCATGAATGTACTAAAATGGTCCCCTCTTTTTATCCGTGATTTTGGGCCTCAAATTTCTGCAATATGGTTATGGTTTCCTAGATTTTCACTACATATTTTTTAAAAATAATCCACTCTCAATATTTATATATTAAATTGGAAGACAATGAAGATAAACTCTATAACTAAAAATATATTACATGCTACTGTTTCTAGAGTCTATGAAAAAAAATAATTTTTATCAACCTCTTCCACCCCATATTTGGATACATAAGAGAGACAATTGATTATTTTAAACTATGTTATTTCAAAACCATCCATTTTATTAATGTAAATGTTTTAATATTGCACACTCAGTAGTAAAATGTGGGGTTTGGACTTATGCATCACGACCCCTTACATGAAACAAAATGATATTGGTTAATAAAGATGATCTTAAGGGTATTACAGCAACTTTCACATTATATCTTGGGGTTCCTATTAATAATGTATCACCCCAAACATTTTATGGTATGTTTCTATTAAATATATTCTATTAATCACATTGTTCCTTCAAAACAACACTATGTTATTTAGTATATAGTCCAAACCTAGCTATTAAATATAAATTTTCCACTTCTATGTTTTGAATTTCTAAAAATGGTCATCTAGAGTTGTGATCAATAAGTTATTTGGAGTCTGATAAAACAAACAAATTTTTTGGTGAATAGTAATATACCCCTATGAATAGTAATATGAATAGTAATATGACCCTTATCAATAGTAAATAATAATAATATTTCATTTTCATAAGGCAACAAGATAATGAGATCTTAATTAGTTTTTACATGTGAAATAAAACTAATTTCACTTTATGATTGTTATTTTTCGAATTAACAATGAATTTATTTAAAAATTAAATTAATAATAATAAATAAATTAATTTTAAAAAATGGAGTTCCATTTTGAATTTTACACATAAAAAAATGGTTGGGGTAAATTTTTGGGATTTCTCTTAAATTCTCGAATTTTTGATGAATAGTGGAATACAATAAAATACCGTATATACAAATTATAAGAAAAATACACTATTTATGAAATAATAAGTGATGAAATGCCACTTGGTTCTAACTCACATGACATTTTTAATATTTTAAGTCACATGTACTATGACTATTCAAAATCTTAGGCAAAAATATTGTAATAATGATTAAAATAATGAAAAATACCCCCTCTCCTCTACTATAAAAACCCCCTCACCACTCCCTCTTCTCTTAACTCATCTAAGCCTTGAATCTCCTCAAAGTTCTGCCAAAATACCCTTCCATAGTCACTCCCCATGACCAATAAACTCTTGGTCTTTCCGAAAGACCAAAATCCCTTCCCTTAAAGAGGTTCTCGAATAAGTTATTTCAAGAGGTAAAACACCTTTCTTTTTCATTTAGTTTCATTTGAATTTATCATCATTTGTAATCCTCTCCTCACCCATTCTGTCCAAATCATCATGATAACTATATTATCATCTACATACTAGATTTATATCATGTTAATGGAAAAACCATCATCAATATTCTTACTCCCCCCCTTTTATTTTTATAAACGAAATCAATGTCCATGAGGTTCGAATTTATAACCTTCGTGGACGACGAAGTTTTGTTCTTCAATAGTTATTTCATTACTGGTCATGAAACCATAATTATGGTTGAATAAGGTCATAAATTTTTTATTTTATCTTTATTAATGTTCTGGAATCTTTTCACGTACATAATATGGAATAATAATACGAAACATGTTTATTGAGCACAAAACTGCCAAGCCAAATTCAAGCGTTTGTTTTTTTAACTCATCAAATGAGTCATCCTCATGGTATATAACCAGAATCATTATAAGATAATTTATATCTATTTAATTTTACGAATAATTTATATTAACAATTCTGGATGTTTAACCATATTTGAAACCAACTTCCATTAATGAATACAAGTAAACAAATCATTAAACCAAGTAAGAAAATGCTTCCAAAACAATAAGATTTAATCTCTTAAACCCATCAAAGAGGCCATTAATGAACATAATAAGGTTCTATCATATCAATTAAATGTTTTTTAGGTTCTGGAATTATTAATTGATTAATCTAAATTTTTTTATTCATTTCATTAAGAACAATCAAGAACACACTAGAGAAAAAGGTAAGAGGTTTCTCATCTCACTTTCATTTCTGTGATATTTTCAATGTTTTCCACTTATTTCATGTATGTGGTATATGTGTACTTCCATTTGATATATAATAACATGATTATCTTTGTATTAATTTTATTCAATGATTCATTTGATGCTCATTATGTAATGGTCATATGATGCGACTGATTATATTGTGGTAAGGGACTTTGTCTCAACTACCTTTTCATTGTGACTAACATTGTATTGTGCACCTAATAATCCTTATGTGGTGTACCTACTTCCCATTTGAGATCACTTTTAATTTGAAATTATATTAAATATCCATAATTGCATGTCATAGATATGTTTTTTGTCTATACTGTATACCATTTAACATACGGTGTTTATTTGGAATGTTATTTTAATTATGGAAATATTGATGAATCTGTATACTCTACTATATATAGATATTGAAAAGGAATATTGATATTATATTGAATCAATGTATAAGGAATTATTTGGATATGTAGTGGTGGGTGGGGCCCTCTATATCCCATTGATGCATCGGTAGGTCTCATGAGACAAAACAGTTCGCAAAAAACCCTTCGAGTTTGTTTCCAAAAATCAGACGGGTTTCTACCCACATAACTAAACTGTTTTTATGGTATTATGGTTTCATGTGCCAGATACATGACATACAATTAATAAGCATTCTATTTATTCATTATCCGTTGTTATTTTTATCTATGATATTTTTACTATGACAAAATCTATGGATGCAGTATCATTTTCTGTTTATTAATGGCATTGGTTATTAATATATTCACTTTTCCATATTGATTATGTCAGATTATTTGTGACTCACTTATTATTGTAATCATGATTCCGCTATTTTTAACCCTTACCGAGCGTTTATGCTCACCCATTTCATTGTCTACCTTCGACAGGTGATGAAGAGAAGGTCTTCTTTCGAGTTCCTATGGATGCAGTTCTGAGTTTTTTGTTATGTATTGTATTTTGAAACCTTTTCCAATGTAATTTGAGTTACAACTATGTATATAGTTTCTTCAAGACTACAAAACTTATTGTTCGTTTGGGATTTTCATTCCTTCTGACCATGCCAATATCACAAGTAATGCACCGGCTACAGTCTAGAGGGGTCGAGGTGTTATAGTATGTATCAAAGGAAGTTTAGTAGAACAATTGGAATCTAGACTAGGAAATTTATTGTAGGGAACAAAGACCTAAGGTAGTATTTTAGGATAAATGTACAATAACGTCCTGGTAATTTGGTAAGGAATATATTATGTAGATATTTTAAGCAATACGTCATAGTCTTGATATGAGCAGGTAGAGGCGGCTCTGGAACCGATGTATCTATGGGTAAAACCTGAAAACACCACTTTGAGCTAGACTCGAGTGGGAACTAGTGCACCACAATGGGCCTTTCTGAACTCTTGGTTAGGAAACTTCTTAGGGGATATGCTTAGTATAATTCATGTTTTCATTACAAGATATTATTAAATATTTAATGTAAATATTTCCATAGAGGAACCATGTTTATAGGATTAGCTATGCATATATATTTCAATCTATGTTGAGTGATTTTCTATTTGAGATTAAAAAAATAATCTAGTGAATCCAATTATTAAGAAATGGAATCTAATGGAAGAATGGGAATCAATACTAGTGGGTAAGGTATGGATCTCACTACTGAGCAAGTCAACACAGTCAACGTTGGAGCAGATCAGATCATGACTATTAGGGACAACATTCTCAAGTTGTTAGGAATAACTATTCAACACTTGTGTTGGATCGTTTCATGTAGTAGAAGTCCCCATATTTCAATAGGACTACTAATCCATTGGTTTTTGAGCAATGGATCTAGTCCCTTGAAAAGATATTCATGGCATTAAGATGTAATGAAAATGAAAAGTTAGTACTGGAAGTATATTTTCTCAAGGGAGACACTGATCAATGGTGGTCCTTGATTCAAAATACCACGGAGGAACAAGAGATAGAGGATATGGAATGGAGGACTTTTAAGGAAATATTCTACGAAAAATATTTCCCTTGGGAGCAACGAACTGAAATGAAGAGGAAATTCCTCGGCTTGAAACAAAGGGAAGAAGAACGTGTTGAAGAGTGTGAGGCTACCTTTACAAGGCTAGCTAGGTATTTCGTGGATTACGTTCATGACTCAGCAGATAAGATTGAACATTTCTTTGAAGGTCTTAATCCAAGTCTTCGAAGGGCACTGGATTCTTAATCATTTTCATCATATGATGAAATTGTTTCAAGTTCCATCAAATCATAGAAGGAATTTGTGAGATCAAATTTTTTCAAAGGAAACCAAGATAAGAAGTGGCATTCCGATAAAAAAGGAAAAGGATAAGAACCAAAGAAGAGAACGTAAACGAATAGTTTCCCATTATGTGAGAACTGTGGAAAGAATCATCCAGGGAAATGCTTGAAAGGAAAAAAAGTCTGCTATAAATATGGAAAAAAAGGGTGATCGATCTGATGAATGGAAGGGGAAGATACAATTCATTGATGTTCAATGCTACAAATGCAGAGAGATGAGACATTGTGAAAATTAGTGTCCCAATCCCCAAGGAAACATGCCTCAGAAAAATCCAAGAGAGAAAGGGGGAGCCTATATGATTAAAACTGTGGAGGATGATGTTCCTTGTAATGGCCTGAACCTCTCTGGTCTATTACATTGTGAAAATGAGTCACTGGAGGTGTTCCGGGAGGTCGAGGTGACTTGGGGGTGCATTCGGGTAGACTTTTAAGGAAAGATAAAGGGAGATAGCTTTTGCACGATTGGCGCACGGTTTTCCTAAACCATGCGGCCAAACCGTGCAAGGTTGGTGTTGGAGATAAAGGCTACCACACAGTTAGCACACGGTTCGTCTAATCGTGCAGGCTAACCATGCGAGGAGTGTTTGCCAAGATAGAATTTAATGCATAGTTAGCACATGGTTTTTTAAACCGTGTGGGCACTTAATGTTAGATCCTAAAATTGTGGATCTGAACTCTTTTGCCTCTAATTGGTTCGTTTAAGCCTCTAATCAGCCATAACTCGGGATTAACCTTCCTTGGAGGTAGAAGAACCTCTCCCAAGCATTTTGAAGGCGATCTTAAGGCTTCTCTTGGTGAATCAAAGATGGTTTATTGAGGTATGCGATCGTTCATGTTTGGATTCTTAGATCTTCTTAGATCTACTCCTCATCTCCCATCGGTTTCTTAGATCTACAATCGTTATGGGTAGATCTAAGTGTCTGGATGTCGGAATTGATGAGCTTTGGTCTTGGTTGTGTTAGGAGAGGACATCTAAGGAGGATTCGTAGAGAATCGTCCCGGTTTCTTAGGCGTTCTTCGACTATTGTGGTTTTCCTCGAAAAGCGTTAAGGTAGGGGATTTGTGGCTTCTCTAATTATTTGTGTGCAATCATAGAGATTCCATGATTTAACCCATTGGATCACAATGGAATTTACCTAATTAAATACTTGAACTTGATTAAAAGAATTCGTTTGATCGCATGTTGTTGCTTTGTACCATGATAACGGTTCGTCTCTTGATTTTCTATATAGTGTGATATTTATGCCTTTCTTGTTAGCATGTTGTTGATGATGAAATTGATAAAGAACGTATATCCAGAATTAATTGATAATTAATTGGCTAATGATAAAGAGGCATGTAAATGAATTCAGTAGTTGAAGTTGTGGTTGTTGATCAAAATTGATATTAATCAAATTGATGCTGATGTGAGTGATTAATTTAGTTGGTTGGTAAACCAAAAATATATTGGTGATTGTTGTTTGAAGGTCAGATGCCTTGTTAAAGGGCCAAGATCCCAAATTGATGTGATTTTTACATTCATGCTGCTTGTGCTGTGATGTGATCTTTGATGGATGTTATGATGTGGGGGCATGGAGGCCTTGTGGTTGTGGCAGTGGATGACGCCTAGAGTGGCGAGATGCATCAGTTTATGCATGTTGGTGTCGAGGAGGAAACCAAGGATGATGGTGTGGCGAGATGCATCGGTTTATGCATTTGGGTGTCAAGGAGGACACCTGGGATGGTGGAATGGGATGGATGTGATTGTTGGATGCTTGGTGCTTTGTTTGGTTGTTTATCTGCATTACATTTTCCCCACTTCTCAAGGCAGATTGTCTTGCTTACCCATCTTTTGAGTGAGGCTAAGACACACGGGGTATGCCATGTGCTTTCAGTGTTTATCCTCTCAAGGGAGAATGGGTCTACGCACTTGTTATATGTGGAAAAGACTCGACGGGTAGTACATCTACTCACCGTGTTGATCCCCCTTGTGTTTAGTAGCATAGGATGCTTTTCTAGAATTCTTGGGAATATGGGAAGGTAATTCTATAATGAATGTTTGAATAAAATATGTTAACCCATGGGGTTTGAGTTTGTTGAAACTTAATGATGAGGTTGAGATATTTTGAAAGGACAGTGGTTCTTGGATGAGATGTTAATGGAATTTTATGTGGAGTTGATCTTGGTTAATTTATGTTTGAAGAATTTATTAACATATAGTGGAATTTGATAAAATGGGAATGAAGTAATCTAATAAATCCCATAAGTGGTTGTGTGCTTATAGGATACCTAGACGTATAAGTGGATTCCTATAGTCCGAGAGATGTTAGCTGCATTTGTGTCTACGACTATGTTATTCTCATAGTGTGGTTTTGAGTTATAGTATATTCTGTAATTTTTGTGTTTCTATATGCTACTCTACTCTGTTATTAAGGGCAACTGGAACCCTAGGGATTCTGAGCCCTGGGGGTGTTTTCCCCAAAATTCCGGTGGGAGGATGAATGGATGACTACCCCCTTTGACCCCGCTCTCTTCTCTTGGTAGATACTAGTGCCATTAGGCACAACGGTTAGTTTTCCCCATATATGTGTGTAGAGGTCTGTAATGGAAATGTCATTATTCACACATATATATTATGGATATAGTATCCTATTGACTACTATAGGTGTAACGTGTATAGGTTGTGATGGCTTGAGGATCCTTAGTCTGTGTATGGGTTGCAATGGCTTGAGGTATAATACCCAACGTATGATACACTTTATGCGAGTTGTGGTGGCTCCCAAAAACTACCTGGTCACTTTTGGTTGTGACGATGGTTTGGTGCTTCACCCATGTGTCTGCAGGAAAGCCTTTGTAGTGCACGTGGTGCAAATTGTGGAGCTTAGCCCAGGTGTATACATGCAAGCCTTTGGGGAGAGATGCACAAGACGTATGTCATTGGGGAAAAGTGGAAAACCAGTTTGGATGTAGTAGTGGGGTACCCTTGATATTCATTACTATATTATATATTCATGTATGTGTTACTTGGTAAGAGTATCCATGGTGAGGTTAAGAACATAGCATACCTGTTTAGGTGACGTGTTAATTTCACTGTTGTTCACTATGCTTTAGCATGATTTCTTTACTTTTGATCGAGAGGATTCAGGGAGAGTCCTACTGAGTATACTATTATACTCACCCTACATATATATACTGTTTTTTCTAGGTCACTTGGAGCAGTTTGGAGATCAGGATGGTTACTACTAGCTTGTGGTTGCAGGAGCTGTTCGGGATTGTGGTCGCTGTTGTTTTTACTTTTTTTGGTACTTGTAGTTTTCCCTTTTTGTTGTAGTAATTTTGCATTGCATTACATTTGTGCATTTGGGTTTCATTTTTATTTCAGTTCTGAGATGGATTTGGTTGGTGTCTGTCTTATCTTTCTCTTCCGCATGTGTTCTCTTAGAGGGTAATGTGTCCCATTTGTGTGTCTACTATACCCTCTATGCTAGTCACCAATCCGGGGCATACTGGAGGTGGGACTCAGGTGTCATTATCTCCCTTCTCACATTACCGACCCAGAAGGGGTACACTTGGTGGGGAGGGGGCCGAGAAAAATTGGAATCAAAGGTCGGGATGAGGGATAGGATGGAGATCGGAGTTAGGCACAGGTGAGGTCACATGGGTTGGTAGGGAAACAGTGTCATTCATGATTATAAATTGAGGTAAACACTAGAGACCGACTGAGAGATAGGCGTTTAGGTCCCCCTATGATCTGATGTACGGACCATTATTTTTACAATGGCTACTAAACAAGGTGATACTGGTTGCATGGTAGAGACCTAAGAAAGGATCACACATCATTCATCTTTGTGCCTGTGTTTGAAAGGGTAGACCTTGGGATAGGTTAACATAAAAATAATAAAAGAAAAACAATTAATTATTAAATTTTTAGTCTTCCATATTCCAGTCTTAGGAGCTCTAAGTGATTATTATTTTACAGGTATGGATCCTGGTCGACGTCCTCATCAGGTTTGCGCAGAAAATGTCCAGAAGGTTGTTCGAGCAGATCGCTGCATGGTAGAGGTTGACGATGACGAAAATTGGAGGAAGTCACATCGAGAGTTTCAGCGCCAGAGTCTAAAGAAGTATGAGGGCTCCATTTCAGATGTAGTCACAGAAGACTAGTTGGAGGATGTCGAGATATGCTTCAGTTCGATCCGTGCTTAGAAGGAGCACTGGGTGTCCTTGTTTGTGATGATACTGCATGGAGCAGCAAGGTAGTGGTGGTTGTTGTTCCCTGGTGATCGGAAGGAGTCAACGATCTCATGGGAGGAGTTCCTAGACAAGTTTTGAGCCCAATTCCTTTCTTCAACTACGAAGGCGTCTAGTCTCCAGGAGCTTCTTACCCTTCGAAAGGGGAGCTCCACTGTTTGAGAGTTTTGAATCTGTTTTAGAAAACTTTTAAGACATGTTTTGGACCTGTTACCATATGAGGAGGCCATAGTGAGGCATTTCAAGGAGGTTTTGCATCTAGAGATCTAGTACCAGGTCACCCCATTTATGTTAAACATATATCTTGAGGTGATGGAGAGGGAATAGGTTGTTGAGAGGACCTTGGCCATGGCCGGATCATCACTAGAGGGGGATCGACATGATTCCTCATGAAGTAAATCTTTGGTCCTGGGTTCCTGGTTTTCAAGGAAGAAGAGTTTTCGTTCAGCTGGGGGTAGGTCACAGCCCTTCACCTCTCGTTTCTCTGGTGGTAGAAAGTATCTGGAATATTCCAAGGGATCAGCTGCATGTTTTTCTTGTGGAGGTCATGGTCCTCAGTAGCAGGATTGCCCGACCTTTTAGAGCAGTCATCATGCACCAAGTGTTATGCTTCAGGTCCCTCCGTTCAGGCAGTTTACATAAAGTCATCAACAACCACTTTCACCAGCTTTAGATCAGCAGAGGGTAGTTGGGGAAGGTAGAGGACATCCCGATGATGCTCCCCGTCCACATAGAGTAGAGCACGACCTTGGTGGTGGTCGTCATTAGGGTCAGAGAGGCCTTGGTGGTCGTGGTCAGCTTCATGCTCTAGTGTTGCTAGCACCAGGCGAGCTAGATGTCATTTCTGGTACCCTTGGAATGTTTTCAACATTGGTGTACTCTTTCTTTGATTCAAGAGTGACACAAACCTTCATATCACCTACCCTTGTCCATGCTTTGGGACTTGAGGTAGAGTGGCTTCCAGTGCACTTGGCGTTGACTACGCCAGTTGGAGGTCGAGATGACTTGTTTGAAGTATGTAGAGACTATGATCTAGTGTTGGGGAAACAACGCTCTTGGGGAGATTTAATATGTTTATGAATACAACCATATGATGTCATCCTTGGCATGGATTGGTTGTATTCGGTGCTGGCTATCGTGGATTGCTTCAGGAATACAGTCATTTTCCTTGGTTCGGGTGGAGAACAAGTGGTATTTGTTGGTGAGTGAGATACTCGGATGGGTCATAAAAGCATTCCATTCTTATCATCCATGGTGGATGAGATAATGTTGAGTTCTTCAGAGGTTCGGCAGCTGGCGTTTCCTTGGGTCGTAGAGGAGTACTCAGATGTCTTTCCAGAAGAGGTTGTAGCATTACCCCCTCAACGAGAGATCGCGTTTGGGATCGAGCTACAGTAAGGAGTGTCTCCTATCTCTACGTATCCGTATTGGATGGCCCCTTCTGAGTTACAAGGGCTACGTATATATCTTTATGGTCTATTTCAGTGCGGTTTTGTTCAACCAAGTGTGTCACCATGGGGTGCACCAGTACTGTTCGTAAAGAAGGCCGACGGTAGTTTGCAGTTGTGTGTTGATTATCGTCTCTTAAAAAAGTGACAATAAAGAATCACTATCCTCTTTTACGGATCAATGACTTTTTAGATCAACGGAAGGTGGCAAGATGGTTCTAAAAGATCGACTTGTGTTCAGGATATCATTATATGCGGGTGATGGATGAGGATATTCTGAATAGTTCATTCCACTTTCGTCATGGGCATTATGAGTTCATGCTAATGTCATTTGGCATGACGAATTCTCTAGATGTATTCATGGGATTGATGAATGATGTGTTCTGTGAGTTCCTAGAAACGTTCGTGGTAGTTTTCATCAACGACATCCTTCTGTACTCCACATCTATATAAGAGAATGCAGATCATCTACGAGCCATTGTGGGAGTTCTTTGTCGACATCAACTATTCAGGATGTTGTCGAAGTGTGAGTTTTGGGCTAGAGAAGCCCGTTTCTTGGGGAATGTTGTGTCTCAATAGGGATTAGTTGTCAATCCATCAAAGGTAGAAGCAGTTGTGTCTTGAACAGCCCCCAAGGCAGTGTCAGAGGTGTGATGTTTCTTTGGTCTTGCAGGCAACTTCAGGAGGTTCATATCCAATTTCTCCCGACTTGAAACTCTTCTGACAGCTTTGACCAGGAAAGATCAGGCTTTTATATGGACTAATCAGTGTCAGGCAGCTTTTGAGTATCTAAAAGAGAAGTTAGTAAGTGCTCCAGTCCTTTTTATTCCAGCTGAAGTAGTTCAGTTTGATGTTTTCTTTGATTCTTCACGACTGGGGTAAGGCTATGTTCTCATGCAGCTGAGGTCAGTTGATTCTTATGGGTCTCAACATTTGCGTCCTCATGAACGCAACTATGCCACCCATGATCTCAAGTTGGCAGCCGTGGTGTTTTATCTGAAGATATGGAGACACTACCTCATTGGTGAGCGCTTTGTGGTTTTCACCGATCATAAGAGATTGAGGTATCTTTTCACCCAGCGTGACTTGAACTTACAACAGCATCATTGGATGGAGTTCATGTAGGAATACGACTTTGAAATATCATATACGCCTGGAAAGAGGAATGTGGTAGCTGATGCACTGAGCCAAAAGTCACGTAGTGAAGATGTGCGTGAATCTGGTGATTCCTGGAGAGTAATGGAAAAACGGTCATCATTGCATCTTGATATGGGTGAAGTTGGGGGTAGAGGTTGTCTTTTTTAGATTACGGTATAGTCATCTCTGATCCAGAAGGTGGAAGAGTCCCAGTTGTGGGATCTTGAGGTGGAGGTATCGAGAGACCGAGTTGTTTGTGGTGAGGCCCCAGATGGTTGGTCGAAGGATGAACAACACAGAGTGTTATATCATGGAAGGATTTTTGTTCCCTTGGTGATGTGAGAGATGGTTCTCATAAAGTTCCATAGTTTCCCTTGTCGGTATATCTCGGCATGACAAAGATGTACCGATCCTTGAGGAGTAAGTTTTGGTGGCCTGGGCTGAAACGTTCAGTTTCAGAGTTTGTGTATCGATGTTTAGTCTTCCAAAAGGTGAAGGTGGAACACCGTGTTCCAGGTGGTCTTCTTCAGCCATTAGTGATTCCTCAGTGGAAGTGGTAGGAGATCTCAATGGACTTTGTTACAGGTTTACCTTGAGCTCCCGGAGGACATGATACTATTTGGGTGGTAGTGGATCATTAAACAAAATCAGCCCACTTCATAGCAATCAAGGAGTCAAGATCAATGGAGGTTTTGTCGAGGCAGTATCTAGAGGATGGATTGAGACTTCATGTAGTCCCAAGGAACATCATTTCTAATCGAGATCCTCATTTTACGTCCAGGGTATGAAGAGGTATCCAACATGCTTTTGGTTCTCAACTATGCATTAGCACTGATTTTCATCCTCAAACAGATGGTCAGACAGAGCCAAATCTCTAGACTCTTGAAGACATGTTATGCTCTTGAGTTCTCGATTTTTGAGGGTCATGTATGAGGCACTTACCCTTGGTGGAGTTCTCTTATAATAATTTTTTTCACTCCACCATCGGTATGGAGCCGTTTGAAGCCTTGTATGGTCGGCCTTTCCTTTCTCCGTTGTGCTGGACTGGGGTCGGAGAGTCAGCAGATCTCAGACCGGAACTATTGCAGAATACAACATAGATGGTTAAACTGATTCGTGAGAGGATGAAGACTACACAAGATTGTCAGAAATCATATTTCGATCAAAGAAAGAGACCCTTGGAGTTTAATGTTGGGTATCATGTGTTTTTGAAGGTGAATTCCTATCATGGGAAGTGAAGGTTTTGTCGGGGAAGCAATATTTCTCCAAGGTTTTTTAGTTCGTTCGAGGTGTTAACTCATGTTGGAGACATGGTGTATCGAGTAGCACTTCCCCCTTAGATGAGTCAGATACATGATGTTTTCCATGTATCACATCTCCATTGTTATCTTCATGACAACTCTCAAATCATCGATTGGGGAGATATCGATGTTGATGATGATTAAAACTTTGAGGAGAAACCTATGGAGATCCAAGATCGCATGGAGAATGTGTTTCATGGGATTTATATCCCTTTTGTTCGTGTCTTGTGGCAACAGGGCGGCATGGAATAGAGTACTTGGGAAAGTGACTCATAGATACGTGCTCAGTACCCAATGTTGTTTGATATTTAACTCTTTTCAGGTTTTTATGTAACATATGTGGTTATGAATCATTCATGTTTATGAGATGGCAACCTTTTTTGCTTTGGTGGCTTGCTCTCCTTTGATAGGTATCTCGATGGGTGGTTGTTCAGACCCTGTTTCGTTTTCTCTTTAGGTGGGTTTTGGATTCTCGAGGACATGAATGTTTTGAGAAGTATCTGATGTAATGGTCTGGAACTCTCTGGTCCATTCCATTGTGAAAATGAGGTGTTTTAGATGTTTCAGGAGGTCAAGGTGACTTGGGGGTGAGTTCGGGTGGAATTTTAAGGATAGTTAAAGGGAGATAGCTTTCTCAAGATTGGCGCATGGTTTGCCTAAATAGTGCGGACAAACCATGCAAGGTCGATGTTGGAGGCAGAGGCTAATGCATGGTTAGCACACTGTCTGTCTAACCATGTGGGCTAACCATGAAAGGAGTTCTTGGAAAGACAGAAGCTAACACATTGTTAGCACACGGTTTGTTAAACCGTGCGGACTAACCGTGCGAGCACTTAAAGTTAGATCCTAAAATTGTGGAACTGAAATCATTTTCCTCTAAATGGTTCATTTAAGCCTCTAAGTAGCCATAACTATGTATTACCCTTCCTTTGAGGTAGAATAACCTCTCCCAAGTGTTTTAGAGGCGATCTAGAGGCTTCTCTTGGCAATTCGAAGCTGGTTTCTTGAGGTATGTGATTGTTCTTGTTTGGTTTCATATATCTTCTTAGATCTACTCCTCATCACCCCTCGGTTTCATAGATCTATGCCTATTATGGGTAGATATAAGTTTTTAGATGTCGAAATTGATGAGTTTTGGTCATGGTTGTGTTAGGAGAGGAGATATAAGGAGGATTCGTAGAGAATCAGTCCGGTTTCTTGGGCGTTCTTCGACCATTGTGTTTTTCCTCAAAAACCGTTTAGGTAGGGGATTCATGGATTCTCTAATTGTTTATGTGCAATCGTAGAGTTAGCATGATATATCCCTTTTGATCACAATGTAATTTACCTAATTAAATACTTGAACCGGATTAAAAGAATTGGTTTGGTCGCATGTTGTTGCTTTGTACCGTGATAATGGTTTGCCTCTTGATTTTCTAGATAGTGTGATATCTATGACTTTCTTGTTAGCATGTTGTTCATGATGAAATTGATAAATAACGTAAAGTCAGAATTAATTGATAATTAATTGGATAATGGTAAAGTGGAATGTAAATGAATTTAGTAGTTTTTGTTGGGGTTCTTGATCCAAATTGATGTTAATAAAATTGATGCCGATGTACGTGATTAATTTAGTTGGATGGTAAACCTGAAATTTGTTGGTTCTTGTTGTTTGAAGTATAGATGCCTTGTTAAAGGGCCAAAACCCCTAATTGATGTGATTTTTACTTTCCGGCTTCTTGTGCTATGATGTGATCCATGATGGATGTTGTGATGTGGGGGCATGGAGGCCTTTTGGTTGTGGCAGCGGATGACACCTAGAGTGGAGAGATGCATCAGTTTATGCATGTGGGTGTTGGGGAGGACACCAAGGATGACAGAGTGGCGAGATGCATTGGTTTATGCAAGTGGGTGTCAGGGAGGATACCAGGGATGATGTAATGGTATGGATGTGATTATTGGATGCTTGGTGCTTTGTTTGGTTGTTTATCTTCATTACTTTTTCTCCACTGCTCAAGGAAGATGGTCTTTCTTACCCTTCTTCTAAGGGAGGTTAAGACACACGGGGTATGCCACGTTCTTTACATGTTTATCCTCTCAAAGGATAATGGGTTTTTTCTCTGTCTATCCTTGGAAAATACTCGACGGGTTGTAAATATACTCACCGTGTTGAGCCCCCTTGTGTTTAGTAGCATAGGATTCTTTTCTAGAATTCCTAGGAATATGGGAAAGTAATTCTGTAATGAATGTTTGAATAAATGATGTTAACCCATGGGGTAGAAGTTTGTTGAAACTTACTGATGAGGTTGTGAACTTTTGAAGGCACAGTGGTGCTTGGAAGTAATATTAATGAAATTTAATGTGGAATTGTTCGTGGTTAATTTATGTTTGAATAACTAATTAGCGTATAGTGTAATTTGATAAAAAGGGAATGAAGTAATCTAATAAATCCCTTAAATGGTTGTGTGCTTATAGGATACATAGTCTTAGACATGGCAGCCTGTCGTCTGAGAGACGTTAGCTGTAGTTGTGTCTAAGAATAGGTTCTGCCCATAGTGTGGTTGTGAGTTATAGTATATTCTGTACTTTTTTTGTTTCTATACACTACTCCACCCTTTTAGTAAGGGAAACTGGAACCCCGGGGATTCTAAACCCTAGGGGGTGTTTTGCCCAACATTCTGGTGGGAGGATGAATGGATGACTACCCCCTTTGACCCCGCTCTCTTCTCTTGGTAGATACTAGTTCCATTAGGCACATCAGTTATTTTTTCACATATATGTGTGTAAAGGGATGTAATGACTTGTGGTTATTCACATACATATATTCTGGATATAGTATCCTACAGACTACTATATGTGTAATGTGTATTGGTTGTGATGGCTTGAGGATCCTTACTTTGGGTATGGGATGTAATGGCATGAGGTATAATACTCGACGTATGATACACGTTATAGGAGCTGTGGTGGCTCTCGGAAACTACCTGGTCACTTTTGGTTGGAAGGATGGTGTGGTGATTCGCCCAGGTGTCTGTAGGCAAGCCTTTGTGGTGCACATGGTGCAGATTGTAGAGCTTAGCCCAAGTGTATATGGGAAAGCCTTTGGAGAGAGATGCACAGGACTTATGTCGATGGGGAATAGTGGAAAACCAGTGGAGAAGTTGCAGTGGGGTACCCTTGATATTCATTACTATATGATATATTCTTGTATGCATTACTTGGTGAGAGTATCCATGGTGAGGTTAGGAACATAGTATACATGTTTAGGTGATGAGTTAGTTTCACTGTAGTTCACTGTGCTTTAACATGATTTCTTTACTTTTTCACGAGAGGCTTCAGAGAGGATCCTACTGACAATACTATTATACTCACACTACATATATATAAAATGTTTTTTCCAGGTCACTTGGAAGAGGTTAGAGATCATGCTGGTTATTAGTAGCTTGTGGTTATAGGAGGTGTTCGGGATTGTGGTCACTACTGTTTTTACATTCTTTTGGGTATTTTCAGTTTTCCCTTTTTGTTGTAGTACTTTTTCTTGGCACTACATTTGTGGATTTGGGTTTCATTTGTATTTCAGTTCTGAGTTGGAGTTTTTTGGTTTCTATCATATCTATCTCTTCGGTATGCGTTCTCTTAGAGGGTAATGACTCCTATTTGTGTGTTCACTATACACTCGGTGCTAGTCACCAATCTGGGGCCTACTGGAGGCAGGACTCAGGGGTCATTATCTCCCTTCTCACATTTATGGCCCATGAGGGGTACACTTTGTGGGGAGGGGGTCATGACATTCCTAGTGACGTGGTGGAAGGTACTTTAATTGTTTCCTCAAACATAGCCAACACTTTATATGATTATGGATCATTTCATTAATTTATATCCCCTCAGATTGGCAAGAAAATTAAATGTGTCCAATTTGATTTAAGAAAGGATTTGTCTATCAAAACTCCCATGGAATGTATCATTGCAACAAAGGAATGTCGACTAGTCCCCCTCAAACACCAAAATGTGCTTTGGTTGCAATCCATATCATCATACCCATGACTGAATTTGATATAATTTTCAGAATGGATAGGGTATCAAATTATTATTCAAGGATTTATTAAAAGAAAAAGGAAGTTACAATTTTTTGAAATGGTGTAGAATCACTTGTCTCTAGGGAAGAAAGTTCTCTACCTGATTCTTATATTGAACCACCCCTAGTTGCTCTGTTGAATGAAATAATTGGAGAGGAAGATAAAACAATATCTATGGGAGAGTAAATAAATATTCAAATTTAAGATATGCACAGAGTGAAAGAGTACATAGATGTATTTCCAGAGGATTTACCTAGACATCCTCTAGAGCGGGAAATTAAGTTTTCCATTGACCTAATTCCTGGTGAAAGACCTATATCAAATACCACATATAGAATGGCCACTATGGAGCTAGTGGAGCTGAATAAACAACTAGAATAGTTGAGTTACAAAGTATTATTCGACCTAGTGTTTCTCCATGGGGAGCCCTGGTCTTGTTTGTAAAGAAGAAAGATGGATCCATGCAGCTATGCATTGATTACCGAGAAATCAATGCTATTACAATAAATAATATATATCCACTACCCCTAATTGATGATTTATTTGACCAAATTCATGGAGCTCAATACATTTAAAAGATTGACCTTCGATCCGGATATGATCAACTGAGTGTGAGAAAGGAAGATATTCCAAAGACAATATTTTGAACCAGGTGTGGGCAATACGAGTTTACACAGATGCCTTTTGGACGGACAAATGAACCATCTTTTTTCATTGATTTAATAAATAGAGTTTTCTAGGAATATCTTGATATCTTTGTTGTGATATTCATCGATGATATTTTCGAATACTCAAAAGCTATTAAGACCATGAGATTCACTTGCGGTTTATTTTGGGAACTCTTAGTGTTAAGAAAGTGTGAATTCTGGCATTAGTCAGTTTCATTTCTTGGCCATATTTTCTTGAAGGATAGAATCCTAGTTGATCGTGTGAAGACAAAGTCAATCCATGATTGGACCACGCCAACAAACATAACTGAGGTACACAGTTTTATTGGCTTAGTATGTTATTATCGGCATTTCATGCAGAATTTTTCTCGACTGGCTAACCTGCTAATTAAGCTCACAAGCAAAGGGGTTAAATTTTTTTGAAAAAAAAGATTGTGAAGAATGTTTCGAAGAGCTAATGAAAATATTAGGCAATGCTCCTATATTAACTCTACCATCAGGGAATGATGGGTTTGTTATTTTCAGTGATGCTTCAAAGAAAGGACTTGGTTGTGTCCTTATGCAAAATGATAGGTTTATTGCTTATGCATCATGACAGCTAAAAATTCATGAGAAAATATATTCTAATCATGATATTGAGTTAGCAGCTCTAATCATTTCTTTGAACCTATGGAGACATTATCTCTATGGTAAAAAATGTGAGATTTATATTGAACACAAGATAATGACATATATTTTCTCACAGAAAGAACTCAACATGAGGCAAAGGAGAAGGATTTAACTACTCAAGGATTACGATTTCATGATACACTACAACCCAGGGAAGGAAAATAAGGTGGAAGATGCTTTGAGTAGAAATGATCATGGAGTTTTGAACAAGATGAGAGTTGAAAGGGATCCAATTTTCATGGATATAGTAAAGATGGATTTGGAAATAACCATAGAAGGTGAAACATCAATTATTTTGCAAATAGTTTCCAAACCATATTTACTAGAAAGGATAAAAAGTTCTCAGGCTGATGATGAGGTTTTTCAAAAGATGATTACAGATGTGAATGATGGGAGGTTGAGTGACTTCGTATATGAAGATGGAATTTTGAAATGTTGGAAGAGACTTTGTTTTCGCAATATTCCTGATCTAAAAATGGAATTGTTGGATGATGATCATAGTTCCAATTTCTCTATACACCCTGGTAGCACTAAGATGTATTGATATTTGAAGGAACATTTTAGGTGGGACAACATGAAGAGGGAGATTGATGATTTTGTGTCAAGATATATGGTTTTTCAACAAGTGAAAGCTCGAAGGCAATAATCTGTAGGAGTATTGAAACTTATTCCCATACTTGATTGGAAATTGGATAATATCATGATGAACATTGACATGGGACTACCAAAGACTCCTAGAAGGAATGATGAAATATGGGTCATTATTGATCGTCTTTCCAAGTCAGCGCATTTTCATGCTATAAGAGAAGATCAACCACTTGAACGTCTAGCAAGATTATATATTAATGAAGTTGTGAGACTTCATGGAGTTCCCCTTTCGATTGTTTCTAATCTTGATCCACGTTTTACATCAAGTTTCTGAAAAATTCTCCATAAGTCTTTGAATATTGAGCTTCATATGAGTACTACATATCACCCCCAAATTGACAGACAGTCTGAAAGGACTATTCACACTCTGGAAGACATGCTGAGATCATGCTCGCTTGACTTCCAAGGTATGTGGGATCAATACTTGCCTTTGGGGAAATTTTCCTACAATAATAGTTTCCATTCTAGTATTCAAATTGCTCCATATCAAGCATTATATTGAAATAGATTTAGAACTCCAACTTTTTGGGACGAAGTTGGTGAAAGGAAACTTATAGGCCCAGAACTTATTGAAGAGACCACGAAAAAGGTGAAACAAATACAAGCCCATATTAAAGCATCCCAAAGTAGGTAGAAGAGTTATGTGAGACCCATATTAAGGACTTGTAATTTCATGTGGGAGATCATGTATTTCTGAAAATATCTCTATGTATGGGCATCTTAAGGTTTGGTAAGAAAGGGAAACTGAGCCCCAAGTGCATCGGACCATTTGAAATCTTTGGAAGAATCGGAGTTGTAGCTTATAGTTTAGAGATTCCGCCAAATCTCTCTGGAGTTCATGATGTGTTCCAAGTATCATTGTTGAAGAAATACATGCTAGACCCAACGCATGTACTAACATATGAAGGAATCGAACTGGAACCAGATTTGTAATACTGTGAAAAGCCCATCAGGATTCTTGACACAAGGGAGCATGTATTGAGAAATCGAACAACTCGTCTAGTAAAGGTTCTTTCGAGAAACCAAAATATGGAGGAAGCAACATGGGAACCAGAGGATTTCATGAAGAAGAACCACCCACATCTTTTTGGTGGGCTATGTACATAAAATTTCGAGGGAAAAATTTCTGAAGGAGGGAAAAATGTAGCACCCCAAACATTTTATGGTATGTTTCCATTAAAATATATTCTATTCATCAATGTGTTCCTTCAAAACAAAACTAGGTTATTTAGGATATAGTGAGAACCTAGCTATTAAATATAAATTTTCCACTTCTATGTTATGAATTTCGAAAAAGGGTCATCTAGAGTTGTGATCAGTAAGTTATTTGGAGTTTGATAGAACATACATATTTTTTGGTGAATAGTAACATACCCTTACGAATAGTAATATGAATATTAATATGACCCTTAAGAATATTAAATAATAATATTATTTTATTTTCTTAAGGCAACAAGATAATGAGATCTTAATTAGTTTTTCAATGAGAAATAAAACTAATTTCACTTTAAGATTGTAATTTTTCAAATTAACTATTAATTTATTTAAAAATTAAATTAATAATATTTAGAAAATTAATTTTAAAAAATGGAGTTCATTTTTTAAATCTAAACTTCAAAAAATGGTTAGGGTAAATTTTTGGGATTTTTCTGAAATTCTAGAATTTTTGATGAATTGTGAAATATGATAAAATACCATATATACAAATTATCAGTAAAACACACTATTTATGACATAATAAGTGATTAAAGGCCACTTGGATCGAACTCACATGCCATTATTACTATTTTAGGTCACATGAACTAAGACTATTCATAATCTTGGGAAACAATATTATAATAATGATTAAAATAATGAAAAATACCCCCTCTCCTCTACTATAAAACCCCCCCTCACCACTCCCTCTTCTCCTCACTCCTCTAAGCCTTGAATCTCCTCAATGTTCTGCCCAAATACCCTTCTGTAGTCACTCCCCATGACCAAGAAACTCTTGGTCTTTCCAAAAGACCAAAATCCCTTTCTTTAAGGAGGTTCTCGAAGAAGTTATTTTCAGAGGTAAAACACCTTTATTTTTCTTTTAGTTTCATTTGAATTTATCTTCATTTGTTATCCTCTCCTCAACTATTCTATACAAATGATCACGATAACTCTAGTATCATATACATACTGGATTTATATCATGTTAATGGAAGAACCATCATCAATATTCTTACTCCATCCCTTTTATTTTTATAAATGAAATCAATGTCCATGAGGTTCCAATTTATAACCTTAGTGGATGATGAAGTTTTGTTCTTCAATCGTTCTTTAACTACTGGTCATGAAACCAATATTATGGTAGAACCAGGTCATAACATATGTATTTTATCTTGATTAATGTTTTGGAATCTTTTCACGTACATAATATGGAATAATAATATGAAACAAGTTTATTGAGCACAAAACTGCCTGGCCAAATTCAAGCGTTTATTTTTTTAAACTCATCAAATGAGTCATCCTCGTGTTATATAACCAGAATAATTATAAGATAATTTATATCTCATTAATTTCACTTATAATATATATTAACAATTCTGGATGTTTAACCATATTTCAAACCAACTTCCATTCATGAATACAAGTAAACTAGTCATGAAACCAAGTAAGAAAATGCTTCCAAAACAATAAGATTTAATCTCTTAAACACATCAAAGTATAAATTAATGAAAATAATAAGGTTTTAACATATCAATTACATGATTATTAGGTTCTATAATTATTAATGTATTAATCTAAATTTGATTATTCAGGTCATTATGAACAATCAATAACACACTAGAGAAAAAGGTAAGGGGTTTCTCATCTAACATTCATTTCTGTGAGATTTTCAATGTTCGCCACTTATTTCTTGTATGTGGTATATGTGTACATACATTTGATATATAATAACATGATTATATTTATATTCATGTTATTCAATGATTCATTTTATGCTCATTATGTTCTGGTCAAATGATTCCATTGATTACATTGTGGTAAGGGACTTTGTTTCAACTACCTTTTCATTGTGACTAACTTTGTATTGTGCACCTAATAATCCTTATGTGGTGTACGTACTTCCGATTTTAGATCACTTTTCATTTGAAATTAAATTAAATATCCATAATCTCATGTCATGGATATTTTTGTTGTCTACTCCTTATACAATTTTACATAAAGTGTTTATTTGGAATGTTATTTTAATTATAGAAATATTGATGAATCCATATACTCTACTCTATACGGATATTAAAAAGGAATATTGATCTTATATTGAATCATTGTATGTGGAATGATTTTGACATGCAGTGGTTGGTGGGGCCTTCTATAGCCCCTCAATGCATTGGTAGGTCTCATGAGACAAAACAATTAACGACAAACCCTTCGAGTTTGTTTCCAAAAATCAGACGGGTTTCTACCCACAAAACTCAATAGTTTTTACAGTATTATGGTTTCATGTGCCAGAAACATGAAGTCCAATTAATAAGTATTCTCTTTGTTCATTATCAGTTATTATTATTATCCATGATATTTTCACTATGAAAAAATAAATGGATGAAGATTCATTTTTAGTTTGTTAATGTCATTGGTTATTTATTTATTTACTATGCCATATTGATTATTTCAGATTATTTGTGATTCACTTATTATTGTACTCATTATTCCGCTATTTGTAACCCTTAATGAGCATTTTACCTCAGCCCTTTCACTGTCAATCTTCAACATGTAATAAAGAGAAGGTCTTCTTTTGAGTTTCTGGGGATGTAGTTTTTAGTTTTTTGTTATGTGTTTTATTTTTTAACCTTTTCCAATGTAATTGGAGTTATATATATGTATTTAGTTTCTTCAAAACTACTAAATTTATCGTTACTTCAAAATTTTCCTTCCTTTTAACCGTGCCAATATCATAAGTAATGCACCAGCTCTAACCTAGAGGAGTTGGGGTGTTACAAATAAGGATGATCAGAACCATTTTGGGCCCCCCAAAACATAGCCCTATCCTATATATTATTATTGTGTAATAACTTTTACTCATTTTTATCAGTCTATCAATGTGTATAATGAAAATTTTTTCATGAATGGGCCTCTTAATATTGAAGAAAATAGTGTTGTTCAACCCTATAAATAAGTGGAAAATAGTTTTAACATTGATCTTAGTGAATAATTGCACGATTCTTATGAATGAACTTGACATATTAAATATTATTACATGATATCTTATGTTATGAGATGTAAAAAAGAAAATGGTTGATTTATATGGATAAATAACCCTAAATCCCAAAAAAACACTAAAATGTGTAGATTATTATAAACATGATATATAAATTGTTACTACATCCTTACAACTGTAAAATAGTATTTAAATATATATTCCCCCACCTCTTGAGGTATATTATAATATTATTTCATCTTATGATGAAGGAAATTTGAATGACATAAACAATAATGAGGATTCTTACCTCGATGTGAAGGATACATATCAATTTGAGGAAGATGTGGTGGAAGAACTACATTATGGATTGATAATAATTTTGTAATAGTATTCTAAAGACACAAGTATTGTGAATTTGAATGAGAGAATTACCATAAAATTAGAAAACAAATGATCATTAAGATATTTGACGAATTTAAAGGAAATTATTATTTTATTTTGGGGGAAATCTGATGGAAATGATTCAGTAAAAGCCCCTTTATTAATATTGTCTTCTAGAATTTCAATTGTGTTTATATTCCACTCTTCTTGAATGTTTTTAATATGAATCAAATATTTTATTTTTTGGACTTCTGGAATGATTTTTTGTTTATGTTGATGGTTTTTTACTATAGTTGTGACAATTTTAACTTTTTTATAACATTTTATTGGATAAAGATTTTGTAATTACCTGAAATGTGTATAATGGTGATGTAATAACCTAGAACAAATGCTAATGGTATATTATTGGGAGGATGAATTCTTTTTGCTTAAAGTGTCTTTAATATTTTGATTTTGTTGTTATATCTTCACATTATTGAGATTTACCGTATGAGGATTGAAGATGGGTTAGACCAGTCTATATATCATACCAGATCTGATGAATAAGTATTGTTTAGATATTGGATTACAATTATGTTAATTCATATATGTGATGGTTAAGTAGCATGGTTCTTTACATCAAACCTGATTATAGTGGGAAAATAATTCTTAAATGGTTGTTTCATTAAATAATATGTTGACTATTTATGAGTTCCTTGATTTTTGTTGAGTTATCTATCTAGACTATTATTTTCTGCATAATGGAACATCAACTGAAGATATTGTGTTCTCCTTTTGTAATATTTGGTATAAATAGATTTTATATGTGTTTTTAAGATCATTAATTTTTATAAAAACGCATTCCTTGTATTTGATGTTTTTTTGAGAATTATATAGGCAAAAGTCATAGTAATTAATTTGGATTGAAGTATTTTATATATTTAATTCTTGAGGATCTCTACTTATATTGATTTTTCATAGGTTATTCTTGTCACTAATTTATGGATTTTCAAATTTTATTTATGAAGGATTTGAGAATGATATTTCCATGATATGTTTTCAAATAATTTTATGTTACAATATTATAGATGAATGATATTTATTTGATTGTACACTAATATTTGGACTCCTTAATCATTAAGGATGTGGTGTCTTGTTTTGGATGAAATTTTAATCTTCTATGATTTCAATCTAGGAGGTTGTGTGATAGTTAATAGATCTCATATGATGAAGGATTGTTTCATTTGGAGATGAAATGTCACTGATATTTGGTGTTATGTTTTATATATTTTCAGTCACTATAAATTTTATTTTATTTTAATCTCATTAAGAATCCATTTTTTCATGTAACTATTATTTTATTTAATAAATTCAGAAGAGGTATGGGTTGGGAGACCAACTCATGTCTCATTTCTCTCACAGATAACAAAACTTTAATACAAGATTTTTTTGACTTCAAAAACATATATCGTTCCAATAAATACCTTATAATGTCAATTAAGTAAATATTAATACTATATTTGAATCTATGATAGATTAATATTCCTGAAAAAAAAATTATAAATCACCTACTAGTAAAAATAAAGAAATTAAAATTTTATACAATCAATATGAGTTCTAAATTATAATGAATCTATATCATTAAAAATCATATAATCATTAAAATAATTATAACATCAAATTAAGGGGAATAAATTTTCACCTACAAAATTTATGTAACTATCTATGCAAATTATACTATAATAAAAAAATTTATTAACATATAATATTTAAATTCTAGTTATGATTTTATATTTTTCTTCATATTGTGTATAAAATATATATGCACACATATCATGAAGACAATCCTATAAATCTCATCCCATAATATATTTAATGTTAGGAATCAATATCAACAAAAATAAAAGGTTTCATCGGGAAATAAAGTATTAAAATCAATAGATCTCATTATCAACATATCAAGATTTATAAAAAATACTTCTTCAGTATTTTAGTAGGCCACACATCATGTACTTGAGTCTATAAATTAACAGACCATCAAGATCATTATTGATGGATTTTTAATAGATTTTTACCTAGTTCATCTATTTATATGTCCTTCAAAAATTACTATAATAATGTTTCCCCATTAGTATTAATTAAAATTTTCAAAGGCATTTTACTATGTACATTTGAGGGAGGATTAGAAGATATCAGTTGAATAATCCATCAACACATTTACAAAACATTCCAATTACCATAAGAAAAAAAATCAAAATTAATTATTCCTAAAAAAATATTTAATGAATATAATAACATATAATTTTCATATCAATAGATCCCAATATTTTTAATTAAATATCTAATTGATCGTATATTTTTTAGAATAAACATTTCTACCAATATAACCAATAACGTGGAAAAATGTCTATTTCTAGAAATGAAAATGGCCTTGAAAATTGATAAAATATACTCATATATATATATAATAATATATACACATAAATTTCATTAATGAATATATAAATATCCTTTTGTTCATAAGAAAAATGACTGTAAGAAATAAATTTAAAACACATGGTGAATAAAATTTATGACATGATTGAAATACACATCCTTGAAATAAATGACTATATAACACACCTTGATTTAAAGATATCAATCCCTCTATCATAACTCCTCTAACATCTATTAGTTAAATGGGTTTATGAACTACTACAAGTAGACCTATATTGCATTTCTCTCCTATACATAACTGGAAAACTATATATTCAAGAATATCAAAAAACAACAACCCACTAAATAGTTAGTCACAATAATAGACCCTATGTGTATTGTGACACAGAATAAAAATAGTAAATTAAAAAAAATCAAAATAATTTATCCTATCTTATTTTCCTCAAATATATTTCTGATAGAAACTCTGGTAGAAGGAAGTTATGGTAAATTCATATTATTGGAATATTAAATTTCATATTGGTCGATAAGGTGGAAGGTAAGACTCACTTCAACATTTGGGTGAATTATTAGATATTATGATAATCTATTATAGTGTTAGAATGTATTACTATAATCCATCCAAAATCCTAGTGATGTACTAAAAAATCTTTAACAAATGACCTAGTAAAAAGCCATGTGAATTTATAAATATGTATATATGTCCTCTATATTACATTTATTGTATACAATTTTTAGAAATTTAAATTATATTTGGGAACTAATGAATATATCACAATATTTGGAGTAAAAATGAATTATATGATTTCAAATGAGCTTATAGAAGGGGATTATCATGTATCCCAACTAAAGTAATAAAAACACATTGTTTTATGATAATTAATGTAATATGTATTATATTTTATGTTCATATTTCAATGACCTAATCAAATAATTTAAACCCTATAGAAAATAGAAAACTAGGAATTTGTTTCATATAGATGGCTACAAAATGATTATTCATGGCTGGTCCTGTCTATTTTAAAATTATTTTTAAACAATAGAAGTGAGATGGTTTGGTTAAAGCTTACAGGTAGCGAGGAATCCCAATTTTTATTTCTTAAATCAGGTAATGAGGGAATATAATTATCATCTAATGATATATAAAAGACTATATGCGACTCATCGCCAAATGTATCCCAGATACATCAAAAATAGAGTCTATAACTCATAACTAGAGGTATCCATGAATTTATAATAGATTAATATTTATCCCATCACTAGTGAAATATGATTTCCCATATAAAAATCATCATAATTAAAACCTGTTATTCTTTCATAGTATGTCCTAGGATAAACACCAATGGATTATTGGTTAAAATTTACAATATCATTGTACTTGAGGGAGTCACGGGAAACCCCATAACCAACCATGGATTTCATAATATCATTAGATAAGTGGTCACAATATTAGGATAGAAATTGAACATAATATGCATTCCATTATAGAATTTACACAACAAATTATTGGTATCTAGACAATGAATTATGTTGATATGGTTAGATCTTACACCTTGGATGAGGCCAAGATATAGTGAATCCAATAGGACTATCACAACATAATGTGTTTAATATAAAATTTATTTATGAACCCATGTTACATTAGATGAGAGATTCAAATGATTCTCATCACATAAGTGAATATAAATTCTTGGGGATTTTTTAATTTTTCCTCATATAGGGATACTACATATCCAAGTTATCTTATATAAAATCTAGCATGGTTTGTGTTGACCTGTTACAGTCATATTCTCCAACCATATAAGGAAATTTAATATGATTTTATATATAAATATTTAGGGTGTTCTATGTCATGTGACCTGGTCATCCATGTTGAAAATGGAGTGATAATAAAGGATGTGGTTGGTCTCACACATTAGTGTTACCCTAATGTTCCTACCATTTAAGATGACTCAAATATAGGTAGGATTTATGGATTAATAGATGTAGGAGGGACATATATTTAAAACAATTAGTCCATCTACATGAAATGTATTTTCAATACCATGATGTAAATATCAATTGAAATTTTGTCTTTAATGGTATTGTTCTATGGCAAGGGCCTGGATAAACTGGTGAACATGTGTTAAGTGATGAAACATGGCTTTAATAGAGTATGGGTTCCTAAGTGTGACAACTAGGATGATTAATTTTTCCTAGTATGGAAACATAGGCATGAGACTTCGAAAAATCGATTATCCAAATTAGGGAAACCCAGATGTGATTCCTAGGAAAATATGTTCTCCCTAGTATGGGACCTATGCTTTAAGACTTGGTAAAATTGGTACTCCCTTATTGGTCCATCTATATGTATATTATCAGGAATATGATTTCCATTTTCGGGGTTCCAATATTTATGAAATTGGAATATTGGTTCACTAAATTAGGGGTTTCCATGTGTGCAACCTAAGAAAATAGGTTCTGTCTAGTAGGGGAAATAATTTCAAACCATAGAGAGCATATTTCTCTATATTAGAGGAACATATGCATGATATATAGGGGAATTATTTTTTTCAACTATATGAACTCATGTTTGATACATTGGTTGATGGTTCACAATAGTAAGGGAACTGAGGTATGATACATTGGTGAAAGAGTTATCTCATATATGGATTTTATAGTTCGGTAACCAGGAAATATTGATCACTAATGTTAGTTGAACATGTTAATACAGTATCAGGAATGCGTTTTCCCATATAAGGATCCATGTTACAAGTCATGGGTGAATGATATCAACTATGTATGCGAGTTGATGTGTGTGACCTCTAAAAATTGGTTTTACGAAGTTATGGGAATGGATCTATAGATAAACTTAATAGGGGAACCTTAAAGTAATAATAATGTGATTTATTTCACAAGAATACAATACATGTTTGACTAGGAAACATTGAACATTAGTTTTGTGGATCCATAATGATTATATTGATGGGTGATCATCAACCACTTCATCTTTTGGGTGACTATATCTGTATTTAAATTTAATGTGGGGGGTCTAATTATAGAACATGGTGATTCAGATAAAATTTGAGATTATTGTACACTAGTTTAATTTACAGAGATCAACAGTTATTGAATTATATACATAAAAATATACGGTCAAATAGGATGATTGTGATTGGTTACACATGGATCAAACAGGGCTAAATATATATTTTTTATGGTAAAATATATATATATTTCTGGATTAAAAATTTCCAAACACAAATGGAATGAAAAATTGATAAACAATGCCATATTGGATCAATGAGTATTCAAATATATTTATTTATAATGAGATAATCCCATATATAATTACCATATATTTATGTTTTTAGAGGAAAAAATTTCAAAAAAAAAAGATCATAAAAATTTTATTTTAAGAATTTAAATTAATTATCGGCATCATTTTACATTTTCATGGCCTATATGGTTACCTTTGAAGAAAATAACATAAATAGTAAATTATTACCACTATTTATATAATAAATATCATAAAAATTATAGAATCCAAGAAATAAAAGGATTAGTTTAATGGAGATTAGATACAAAATCATTGCATTTTAGCACAAATTCAAACATTTATATATATTAATGCACTATTAGAAACATTATAGACATATAATACGAAATATTAATATTAATATCCACGGGTATTTTAATCATAAGAAATTTATAATAAACAACTCTCCATATGGGAAAGATATATCATAATGTTTGGGAACATAATAATGGGGGATAATATGTCAATGATATAAATATCTTAATAAAAAATCAATATAAAATCAATGATCGACCTTAAAATTTATGTATAAATGGAATATAATAAAATTATCATTAATCCTTTATAGGTGTTATTACAATTATCAATATATATATTAATAAAAAACCATTGATCATGAAATAAAATTTTTTAATACATAAAAGATGAGTCATAATCATGAAAAAATGGAATAACAAGATAACAAAATGTAAAATATTCCATGATAATAAACATAACAAATTTATACCCTTCTGAATAGAGAAAATGTCATTGCATCATGTTGTGAACAAACAAAATATCCCCATTTATTTTTTTCGATAAAACCATTTCCCACACATAATATCCTGAACCGAAAATATTCCCATGTTTCATGTGGTAATCAACAAAAACATCCCCACAATAAATGATATGAATAAAAATAGTTACTGTAACGCCCCGACCCCAGCTACCCAGAGTCGGTGCATTACTTCGTAACATTTTCATGATCACAAAAGATCAAGTCTCAAAAGACCGATTAGTTTAGTAGCCTTGGAAACACTAGATACATTCATAAGTCTTACATTACATCATAAAGTAAAACAAAACTACAACATCTTCTCTTCATATCCCCTTATATTATCCCTGCAGGTCATTCATAATATACTTCTTCACATCCTGGAAAAATTAAAACATTGAAAGGGGTGAGCTCAAATGCTCAGTAAGGATAACAATATAGGGGAGGTTTTATAAATAAACATAAACATTTAAGGAAATGTATAACTAAAACAGAAGCCTTTTAAACTTGAACATCAACATAATATGGAAAAATTAAAATGAGATAATTCCATTTACTTCTTCACATGGATAATCTACTGGTCGAATAATCACATGAAATATCATTAACCAATTTCATAATGATGGAATGTATAATTCCAGACTATCATAACCACGTAGCCAAGGCCTCATGCCAAGACCACAAATAAGATTTTGTCAAGGCCTCGTGCCAAGACACTAGTTTGTCTCATGAGACCTGCCGATGCATCGAGGAGCTATAGTGGGCTCCACCCGTCACTTATTAAGTCCAATGCATTCCTCATATGAACAGGTTTAAACATATAATAAACCATAACATAATCGTATCACATAAAACATGCATAAAGGAAACATAACATTTCCACATTCCAATAAAAAGATATCAATACAACACATTGATATAATAAAAACACTTTCAAAACCATTTTCAATACCAAAATAAAAGAAAATTAAAACACGGTATTTATTTTTCTTTTAAAAAATGTATGGCTTGTAGAGGAAGCCGAAACTCAAATAATGGTCACGGCGGCCGAGAAGTCATTGTCGCCGCATATGTACGGAAATAAAAACATTCCCTTTTTTCATTTAGTAAAACTCTTCGTATAAAAAAGATTCCTTTTGAATAAACGTAAAAGTCAAAGGGGTTTATACACCGTATAAAAGAAAGTTGTGTATAAAACCAAATATGCCTCGATGAAAGGAGATTGAGACGAAGTCCTTAAAAAGAGAATTTTTAAAATAAAATAGATATATTATGTGTATTCACTATAGGTACACATGAAGAAAGTAAAAATACAAAATAGGACATAATAATATCATGACATAATTTGAAAGTAGGAGATTAACCCAAAGAATGGAAATTGGGTTAAGAAGTTCCCTTACCTCGTGTCCGACTTGACTCAACCGTTCTTTAATATCCTGAATAATAAACTAGAGTTAATTTATAGTTTCTTAAGAACCTTTTCAAGTTTCTTATTCCTTTAATATCACTTATTACCATGTTATGAACATTATGTAATTATTTATGTTAATAACGGTCGTTAGGTTGATCTTTTGTACTTGAGTCAAAAATAAACTTCTTATAATTACAAGTTGTTCATGTGGTGAAATATCCATTATATCCAGAATTATATTCATGATATAGATATAATATATCTCATATATTTCCATTATATACATACATTTATAATATTCCATAACGTTTAGAGGTAAGAAATGAAATGCACCGTTCATGGAGATGGTAAGCCGTACGTAAGCATGAACGCTACTTTCATTTATATTTTGTATTTAATGGAATGAAATCATAATTATATAAAGGTATAATATAATTCCAGTATAATATAGTGTATAATACTATTTACTCCATCCTTTATACATCCCACATATGGTATTAACGATTCAAATCACTTTGAGGGGGCGGTAGTCCGCACTTCCTAAAATGAAAATATCGCGTTTACCCATAATGGAAATCATAAAGGTATGCCATAAATGAAAAATACAGAAGCTTAAGTAAAACATAAACATATTATATATCATATATAAATATAGTGACATCTTAATGGCCAACTTTGAAGGTGTTATAAGAGTGTTGAACAATCATCGTTTCGTGAGGCAGAAATTCACCATCCACAGAAACCATATGTTCTTTAACCATTAGATGTAGGTGTGTGTAAGTGTAGCTCTAATCCTTCTTACAAAAACATCCTAGTATATTGAGGATACTTGTGTTGTTACAAAAGAAATGAATAAAAAGAGTTTAGGGGGTTGGAGAGGAAAAATAAAACAAAACAACATTAGAGAAGACATTACCTCAAAATCGGGTAACTCTTTTTGATTTGAGCCAAAGGCTTCCTTGGGAGGAGTTCTGACCAAAGTGAGGCTTCTAGGAGTAAGAGGTGGAAGTTGGGAGAGTATTTGGGTAGAGGTTGGCCGAGCCAAATGTCTTTAAAGTGTGAATGAGGTGGTAGAGGTGGGGGCCTTTTATAAGTGGAGAGGAGGGGCACTCTTGGAAAGTAAGGAAATTTTACATTATTATACAATGCTTTTCAGATTATAAAGGTCCCAAACTTATATAATTCGTGGATAATTTGATAAGGTTTAGAAATATACCCATCCAATAGTCTTTGGACAAGTGTAAGCCTTGTATTGTACATTATCTTTTCATTATATTAAAATCATTAAATAATGAGGTCATCGCTGCATCATAATGATGTCATAAATAATTTAATTTATTTAATGTCTAAAAATTATAAAAAAAATTCTATGATGTAGGAAATATTTTTATCTTTCGAATTAATATTTATAGTCAAAAATATGACTTGTATAACCCCATGTCAAAATTGTTTTAGTAAAACATTTCATGTTTGTGTCATTTTTTACTTTAACATTAAATAAAAGGTATTTATGTAATTTTCTAACTAAAGTGGCTCCATGGGGTCCCCAAGTTGAACCATGGATGTATTGGTCGGCCATGGAACATCCAATGAGGGTAGGACATGTGTCAAGCTCATCTCATATTATTAAAACATTATTTTTACCTTCAACTACACTAATTACCTCTAATCGCGATTAAGAACTTAAAAGTTACTATTTACCAAAAATTATGTTAATCTCATTGAACCACATTTTACTTCTTAATGAAAACCATGTATGTCGGATTTTTGAAAATCAAATCACAGAAGTTGTAATATTTCATTTAAACGAAAAATCAGTTATTTAACTACCACTTAGTGGTTTCACTATTCATCAAAAATTGAAGTTTTTCAGAACAATGCCAAAATTTCACCCTAAGATATAATTGATATTCCGAATTCAAAAATGATGTCTGTTTTAAAAAATGTCAACATATAAGTTGCATTAATTAATTTTATAATTAATTCCTGCTGTCACAACAAATAGCATGTTTTTTAAAAACAGTTTATATCAAAAGATTGACAATTGTTTATGTCCAATTTCAATGTTAAATGAATTATAATGAACACCATTGGATAAAATGGTAAAAATATATTCTAATTATACTTTAAAACCACTAAATAGTATAATTTATCACTATAAATTATTTTGATTAAAAAAGTTGTTTTTAAGTATTTTTCACTATTCATAAAAAATTAGAAGTTCTCAGAAAAATACCAAAAATTCAACACGGGCTAATTTCGATATTCCGAATCAAAAAATGAAGTCCATTTTGAAATATAAAATGTCTATAATTTTAAAAAGTTGTTATTACTATTCATAACGACTACTATGATTAGTTGCGGTGTTTTAGAACTCGAAGTTGCGTACAATGCAAGCTATTGCATTATTGAATGAGAAGCGTATTGTGGAAGCTCGGGGTGTTACATTCTCCCCTCCTTCAATAAATTGCGTCCTCACAATTTGAAATTTTTCTTGAAAAATAAAAGGTTGAAAATAGAAAATACCTTTGTGGAAAACCCACATCGGAAATAAGATTAATAAAATTTAGCCTTAATAAGTGGGAAAGGGAAATGAAAAAGTCACCACCAAATTATGATCTCGATTAGGAAAACATTGGTGGCAATTAGAGACATATAATTGGAGGAAAAACGTAAATATTTGTAGGGAGTGATTGACGTCATCAATCAAAATAAACTGTCAAATTGAGGGCCTCAAAGCCTTCAATCTATGTTGATTTAAAATATCATCAGTTCAACAAGACATAAGGTATTCAGATAACACATTTTTTTTGTATTAATATCCCTTTACTAAAGTTTAAGAATTTATTTATTCATTGAATAAGAGATAGGTATATATATATTTATGCTTGACAATTAGAGTTTCATCCTTCAACTCATCTTTCACTCAAAAAGATAATAGAAATCAAAAATATTATACTTATCCTAATTGTATAAGGTTCCAAATGTTAAAATATACCATTTAGATTAGTAAAATTATTTTGTAATAACCAGGGACTTCCTGTAGGCTAGTGGTAGGAAATAAAGGCCTGTCGCACTATGGTTGTGGGTTCGATTCCTGCAGCTTTGTCCGATGAGACGGTTATGCCCCACCCTACAGGTTGTTCTTTTCCTAAAACTATAGTATTATAATATTCCAAAAATAATCTTCATAAATTTTTTAACCTTTAACAATACAATCCATTGATCAACTTAATCCACTCCAACCATTATAGTTATCCAAAATACCTCAGTCCAGACTTTTTCTAAAAGGTCTCTATATTCCAAAATCAGTTGTATCATCAGATTCCTCAAACAAGGTAAAGTCTCTCTTTTTGTCACATAAAAAAATATGATTACCTTCATCAAATTAAAACCTTAATGAAATCAACATGTACTGCAGTACAATCCTTATATATATATCACATTATTCTAATAACCAGAATATAATCCATGAGACCAAAAGCACCAATAAATTAATTATTCAACTTCAACTATAGTAACAGCATAAGCATGGCCTTGATCCCTTGGCCTTTTCTGAGGTATGTTTTCCGGACGCTTAGGACATTCATTTTCATAATGCCCCATTTCTCTACAATTGTAGAATTCAACATTGATATCCTCTTTCTTTCCCTTGCAATCACGCGCCTAGTGACCTTTTTCTCCACATTTGTAACAAACTCCCATTCCTTTTAGGCAAGTACCAGGGTGATTCTTCCCATTATTATCACATAATGGAAAATCCTTTTTTCCCTTTTTCCCTTTATCTGTCTCTTGTTCCACCGTTCTCTTCTTCTCTTACTTTACTTTGTTATCATAAGACTTAGATAATTCTTTTTCTGTCTTGATAGCACATGAGACTATATCCTCGTATGTTGAGAAATATTGTGATACTAATGCTCGATGGAGAAAATGTTTTAACCCATCAAAGAAACGATCAATCTTACTTCTTGGGTTACGTATATAATATGCACCATACCTCACCATCCTTGTAAATTTGGCCTCACACTTTGCGACATTCTCATCCTCCTTTTGTCTCAGACTATGAAATTGTCGTTCCATGTCTGCTAGATGGTCATGATGAACATATTCTTCTAAGAAAAGCTCTTTGAACTCCCTCCATTCCATATTCGATACGTCATCATCTTCCTTTGGATTTTGAATCAGCGACCACCACTGATCGGTATCTCCAGTGAGGTGGTAAACTGCCATGACAACCTTCTCCCTTTCGCTACTCCCCAAGGCATGGAATATTTTCTCTAAGGAGTTTATCCATTGCTCAGCTACTAATGGATTTGTACCCCCATTAAATGTTGGCGGTTGTTGTCTCATGAAGGGTCTAACATTAATCCTCCACGTTGCGGATCAGGGTGCTCCATACGAGTAAGGTTATTATTCATAACCTGAGTGAGTTGTCCCAGTATGGTAATAAGTTGATCATCACCAGCTGTATCTCCAGATCTACAATAATTATCTTGAGCAGGAGGGAAATCCCTACACGGAGTGCGTGCATTGATACAGTTTCCATTCCTTCCACTAGGCGCCATTTCTAAACAATGGCATAAACTATATTAGTTTATGAATAAAAATACATAATTCCATATTTGAAAAACACTTTACATAAATTTAACTATTTATGGATATAATCCATAATCATAAAAAGGAATTTTTTCTTTGAGTAAGTATATAATCATAACCCTTCATAGTGGTTTGTAAAGAAAATGATAATTATCCTAAGCATATCCCCCAGGAGTGTCGTAACCATGAGTGCAGCAAGGCCCGTTGTCGTGCACCAGTTCTCGTTCGAGTCTAGCTCAAAGCGGTGTTTTCGGGTTTTACCCCTAGGTACATCTGTTCCAGAGCCGCCTCTACCTGCTCGTATCCAGACTGGGATGTATTGCTCGGAAAACTCACAAAATCTCTATAATTCCAAAATTCTAGGATGTTATTCTATACTAATCCTTAAAGTCTATCTTCGGGCTATGTTCTCTAATCAGAGTTTATCTTAATCTACCTTCCAAGGATAGTACTAAACTGTCTCTGATACCAACTGTAACGCCCCGACCCCAGCTACCCAGAGCCGGTGCATTACTTCGTAACATTGGCATGATCACAAAAGATCAAGTCTCGAAAGACCGATTAGTTTAGTAGCCTTGGAAACACTAGATACATTCATAAGTCTTACATTACATCATAATGTAAATTAAAACTACAACATATTCTCTTCATATCCCATTATATTATCCCTGCAGGTCATTCATAATATACTTCTTCACATCCTGGAAAAATTAAAACATTGAAAGGGGTGAGCTCAAATGCTCAGTAAGGATAAAAATATAGCGGAAGCTTTCATAAATAAACATAAACATTTAAGGCAATGTATAACTAAAACAAAAGCCTTTTAAACTTGAACATCAACATAATATGGAAAAATTAAAATGAGATAATTCCATTTACTTCTTCAGATGGATATTCTACTGGTCGAATAATCACATGAAATATCATTAACCACTTTCATAATGATGGAATGCATAATGTCAGACTATCATAACCACGTAGCCAAGGCCTCGTGCCAAGACCACAAATAAGATTTTGTCAAGGCCTCGTGCCAAGACACTAGTTTGTCTCATGAGACCTGTCAATGCATCGAGGAGCTATAGCGGGCTCCACCCGTCACTTATTAAGTCCAATGCATTCCTCATATGAACAGGTTTAAGCATTTCATAAACCATAACATAATCGTATCACATAAAACATGCATAAAGGAAACATAAAATTTCCACATTACAATCACAAGATATCAATAAAACATATTGATATAATAAAAACACTTTCAAAACCATTTTCAATTCCAAAATAAAATAATATTAAAACATGATATTTATTTTTCTTTTAAAGAAAGGTATGACTTGTAGAGGAAGCTGAAACTCAAATAATGGTCACGGCGGCAGAGAAGTCGTTGTCGCCGCATATGTACAGAAAGAAAAACATTCCCTTTTTTTCATTTAGTAAAACGCTTTATATAAAAAATATTCCTTTTGAATAAATGTAAAAGTCAAAGGGGTTTATACGCCTTATAAAATAAAGTTGTGTATAAAACCAAATATGCCTCAATGAAAGGAGATTGAGACGAAGTCCTTAAAAATAGCATTTTTAAAATAAAATAGATCTATTATGTGTATTCACTATAGGTACACATGAAGAAAGTAAAAATACAAAATAGGACATAATTATATCATGACATAATTTGAAAGTATGAGATTAACCCAAAGAATGGAAATTGGGTTAAGAAGTTCCCTTACCTCGTGTCCGACTTGACTCAACCATTCTTTAATATCATGAATAATAAACTAGAGTTAATTTATAGTTTCTTAAGAACATTTTCAAGTTTCGTATTCCTTTAATATCACTTATTACCATGTTATGAACATTATGTAATTATTTATGTTAATAACGGTCGTTATGTCTATCTTTGGTACTTGAGTCAAAAATAAACTTCTTATAATTACAAGTTGTTCATGTGGTGAAATATCCATTATATCCAGAATTATATTCATGATATAGATATCATATATCTCATATATATCCAGTATATACATACATTTATAATATTCCATATCGTTTAGAGGTAAGAAATGAAATACACCGTTCATGGAGACGGTAAGCGGTACGTACGCATGAACGCTACTTTCATTTCTATTTCGTATTTAATGGAATGACATCATAATGATATAAAGCTATAATATAATTCCAGTATAATATAGTGTATAATACCATTTACTCCATCCTTTATACATCCCACATATGGTATTAACGATTCAAATCACTTTGAGGGGGCGGTAGTCCGCACATCCTAAAATGAAAATATCGCGTTTACCCATAATGGAAATCATAAAGGTATGCAATAAATGAAAAATACAGAAGCTTCAGTAAAACATAAACATATTATATATCATATATAAATATATTGACATCTTAATGGCCACCTTTGAAGGTGTTATAAGAGTGTTGAACAATCGTCGTTTTGTGAGGCAGAAATTCGCCATCCACAGAAACCGTAAGTTCTTTAACCATTAGATGTAGGTGTGTGTAATTGTATCTATAATACTTCTTATAACAACATCCTAGTATATTTAGGATACTGGTGTTGTTACAAAATAAATGAATAAAAAGATATTAGGGGGTTGGAGAATAAAAATAAAACAAAACAACATTAGAGAAGACATTACCTCAAAATCGGGTAACTCTTTTTGATTTGAGCCAAAGGCTTCCTTGGGAAGAGTTCTAACCAAAGTGAGGCTTCTAGGAGTAAGAGGGGGAAGTTGGGAGAGTATTTGAGCAGAGTTTGGATGATCCAAATGGCTTGAATGTGTGAATGAGGTGGTAGAGGTGGGGGCCTTTTATAAGTGGAGAGGAGGGGCACTCTTGGAAAGTAAGGAAATTTTACATTATTATACAATGCTTTTCGGATTATTAAGGTTCCAAAATTATATAATTCGTGGATAAGGTGATAAGGGTTCAACATATACCCATAAAACAGTCTTTGGACAAGTTTATGCCTTGTATTGTACATTATCTTTTCATTTAATTAAAATCGATAAATAATGAGGTCATCGCTGCATCATAATGATGTCAAAAATAATTTAATTTATTTAATGTCTAAAAATTATAAAACAAATAATATGATGTATGAAATCTTTTTAGCTTTCCAATTACTATTTATAGTCAAAAATATGACTTGTATAACCCCATGTAAAAATTGTTTTAGTAAAACATTTCAGGTTTGTGTCATTTTTTACTTTAACATTAAATAAAAGGTATTTATGTCATTTTCTTTCTAAAGTGGCTCCATGGGGTCCCGAAGTTGACCCATGGATTGTCTTGGTCGGCCATGGAACATCCAATGAGGGTAGGACATGTGTCAAACTCATATCATATTATGAAAACATTATTTTTACCTTAAACTACACTAATTACCTCTAATCGCGATTAAGAACTTAAAAGTTACTATTCACCAAAAATTATTTTAATCTCATTGAACCACATTTTACTTATTAATGACAACCATGTATGTGGTATTTTTGAAATTCAAATCACAGATGTGGTAATATTTCATTTAAACGAAAAATCAGTTATTTAACTACCACTTAGTGGTTTCACTATTCATCAAAAATTGAAGTTTTTCAGAACAATGCCAAAATTTCACCCTAAGCTATAATTGATATTCCGAATTCAAAAATGATGTCTATTTTACAAAATTCCAACATATAAGTTGCATTAATTAATTTTATAATTAATTCCCGATGTCACAACAAATAGCGTGTTTTTAAGAAACAATTTATATCAAAAGATTGGCAATTGTTTATGTCCAATTTCAATGTTAAATTAATTCTAATGACCACCATTGGATAAAATGGTAAAAATATATTCTAATTATACTTTAAAACCACTAAATAGTATAATTTATCACTAGAAATTATTTTGATTAAAAAAGTTGTTTTTAAGTATTTTTTACTATTCATAAAAAATTAGAAGTTCTCAGAAAAATACCAAAAATTCAACATAGGCTAATTTCGATATTCCAAATCCAAAAATGATGTCCATTTTGAAATATAAAATTTCTATAATTTTAAAAAGTGGTTATTACTATTCATAACTGCTACTATGATTAGTCGCGGTGTTTTAGAACTCGAAGTTGCGTACAATGTAAGCTATTGCATTATTGAATGAGAAGCGTATTGTAGAAGCTCGGGGTGTTACAGTTACCATCTATAATACATAAAAATTATAAAATAGAAACATAGTATTCAACAGTGTGTGTGATTTGAAACACTATATTTATGTTTATTACATGAAACACTATATCTAGATTGTGTTGCATGCAACACTGAGTTTAAAAAAATGGTAAATACTATTTAAATATTATTATTTAATATAATAATAAACAATTAATTATTAGATTCTATGTTATGAATATTAATAATTTAGTTTTGATTAATATGGTTAACTTTTTATTAAAAATAATGTAAAAATAATTTATAATAATGTGATTTATTATCTGAAGAAATATATTTTTCTAAAATATGTCTTTATATATATTTTCACCAATATATTAAAAAAAATTACAATTTTAAAAAAAATGATATTAAATAATCAAATTAAAATATGAATTAATCATATAATAATTTTCTTACTCTTTTTTGGGTTGTTCAAAAACATTTCATTTATTTGATGAAGATTGAATAATACTTAAATTTAATTTGAAACATAATTTTGAAATAAATTATTTGTAATAATAATTTATATTTTATAATTATTTTATTATAAAACAAAATAATTTTTTTATCATTTAGTCCCTTTACTATCCTTGGAATCATTTTCATATTGAACATTGATATAAAAGATTTTTATGTATTTGAACATTTTCTCTTAAAAATCACATTCTCATGACGTCTACAGGATTAATATTAAATTAAAATTTTTTAATTATATGAATTAACAACTGAAAAATATTTTCAATATATTTAATAAAAATAATTTATAATTTCAAACAAGTTAAAATTAATTTTTTACCAAAATTTATATTGGAAACATTAAAAATTAATTATGGAAGTTATGGTAAAAATGCATTTAATTGGGGTTAAATGAAAAATATACAGTTAAAAATGAAAATAAACATGTAAAATTCCCATTTCATAAACTTATATCATCCTTATGTCTTATAGAATCTATAATGGTTCAGTTTTTATGTTTATTACATTATATAAACATTGGTATTATTAAATCATTTATAAAAATACTATTGTGCAACACACATCACGTATAAAAGGCCACACCTAGTCCTCTCAAATTTAAACATTCAAAACCTTTTGGTTAATCCAATACATAAAAAACAATTCAATAATTCAAATCCATTATCTTATAAACCATTTTTTGGGAAAATGGTTGGCCTATGAAGGCCATGATGCCAATATAATTGGATACCTATAGAAGAGAAAAATTTCTCCAACAAGAATTTTTATTATATATCTTCATACACCTCTTTAATGTCTTATTAGAAAATGATAATATAATAAAATTAGTAAATTTATGAAGATGATATGATTGTTTTAATTATTAAATAACCTAAAACAACTTTTACTTATATTAAATGTTTCATGAAATCATCATTCATGTGTACAACATAATACTACCTTGTGAAAAAATGTCATTCATTATTCCATTATAACATTTTACGGGTGGGTATGAAGATAGATATTTTTATATATATTATATTTATAATATTATTCTTCCACAAGAGTTATATATCATTTAAAACATTTTACTTTCCATGTCATATGATACATGATAAATTCACTCATGTGTATGGTGGACTACTTCCTCACAAATCGATTTGATTTGTCTGTCACTAACACTTTACATAGATGGTGATAAGTATAAAGTTAATTGTTATATGTTATATAAATGAAATAATAATGATATCCATGAAATATTTATCATTCTGTGGTGATAATATATCATTTTCAATTTTCACACACCTAATAATGATAAAATCGTTCATGACCATTTGGACTATATCCTTCATGAAGCGACGTGAATGACTTTTCATGACCAAAGCACATGGAAATTATATATTTATATATAGAATATTTTTAAATGATATTTAGATCATTTTAAAATAATAAAATATTGCATTCCCCATTTTTAAAATGGTCAACGAAAAATCTAAATGATACTCTAGTGTATATATGACAGAACTTATCCATTATTCTAATTGAGTAATTTATTAATAAACAACATCTGAGATTGGTTATAAAATTATACATTATATATAAATATGATAATTTATTGTTATTATTATTATTCTTTATATTATTTATGTATATTATATGTGTAAGAACCTAATCTTTCATGATGAAAATGCATAAGAAAAAAGGGTGTTAACACCGAAAACCATGAAAATGAGGAAACATTATCAATAAAAAAGTGATAATTTTTTATAAGAGGATAATATATGATATTATAAATATTAAAATGATTATTTATATGTTAATAAAATTATTAATTCCAATATAAAAGAGTTTAAATCACATTCATTCTAAAGGAAGTGTGAGGTAATAGATTTTGGCTCAATTTACATTCATTAAGGAATTTCTGCATATTATGCACTGATTTCATTTATATGGTTTATATACATCCACTTTTACATGTAATGTAATTATTAATTACTAAATCATTTAATTATAAATTTCAATTTGAATTATTTCATCCAAATGGTTTTTAATTAAAAGTTACCGTGATTTAAAAAATTGAATAACTCAACTTATTTTAATTGGATTATGTTACTTCTTCGTTATAATTAATATTAAAAGATTATGTGAATAATGAATTTTTATTATCTTGTTCCATATTTATACTATTTTATAGTTATTTAATGTAGATACAAATAATCTATCATTTGACAAATTCTCAATTTGCTGTTATGACTTTTGTAACAGTTTTTTGTACAATCTCAATCTAATATAGATTTTTAATTAATTTATTTCAATTACTTGAAATTATTTTTTCATTGTCTAATAAAAAAATTATTTTTTTCTTGTCCACTGGTAACTCATAATATTTTCATGTAATATTAAATGTCTTATCTCTTTTGTATATAATTTTTCTTAAAATACTTTTTCATGAAAAGATGACATCATTTAACTCTACCGTCATATTTTTATATTCCAAAACAATGTTTTCTAAAAAAAATTGAATATGTGAAAATGATATTCAAAATGATTTCATAAGGAAATTTCTACCATATTGTATCTTGTGAATGAAAATTATAAAATGGATCTTATATTCATATTCACGAGAATGATCTTTTCTGACCATTACATAGTTTAATAGGAATGTTCTTTTAAACTTACATAACAATTATATAACTACTCAATAACATGGCCATAAATCATTTTAACAAGAAATTTTATTTTTAAAAATTTATTTTTAATGATTTTTTGTCAAATGTTTTGAAACATCATAGTTTTTATATGTAATTTTTAATAAAATGGATTTTAAAAAATAATAATTTTTAAACATACATTTTCTAAATGAAAAGGATATTTTCTTTAATATTCTATTAGAATTTCATTTTATGGTATTTCTCTTCATCAATGATAACAAACTATCATTGTTAATAAACAATAATGGGAAATTGTTTTTTTGTACCATATTTGTTATCCTTCAATATGGTTTATGATTATTTTGACCATGATAGTATTGATATTAACATAATTGATTCATTTTAAATTCAATAACATTCCCATGAAGTGATAAATTTACTACGATCATTGATAAAAAATTCCCATAAATGTCAATATTATTTATCACTTATATTATTATTTTTATACTATATATCATTTATACATATGGTTTTCTATATTTAAATTCATTTATTTATCTAGGAATGTATTTATAAATATGTACTTTTTACACAATATGTATATCTAATGATAAGGAAGATTATTTATGTATTTAATATATTATTTGATATATAAGGAATTATTTTGACATTAAAGATACTTGTGTGACCAAGTCATATATTTTCCCTCTATACATTAGTAGTCTCTGGATGTGAATCAGTAAGCTGGCATGTAATCAGTTTTCCAAACCCCATGGGTTTTTACCCAGTAGGTTAAATTGTATTATGAATGGTCATGGTAGTTGAGGTAGTATGATTCTTAATATCCTAGAGTCCAATAATTAATAATTTCATTCATTAAAAAATCATTTATTAATATAATTTTTTTTACAATGATAGTAATTATGGATGCATTTCATTCTCAGATTATTGATTCTGTGGCATTTGTTTTCAGTTATTTATCATTAAATATTCATTATATCTTATAAAATCATGATATCTATATTTTTGATCAAATGAAATGTATCATCCGTTATTTTCCTTCCCATATTTATTATTCATTTTTAATTCTTCATATCTTCATTTTTATTATACCCCTAATGAGAATTTGAACTCAATCTTACTCAGTTTCATTTTTGAGGAATCTATGAAGTGTAATATGTTTGATATAAAAGGATATTATATATAGAATAATTTTATTATTGAAAAAAATATTAATTTTATTGAATTTAATATTGGAATCATGTATGTATCTTGTTTTCAAAGGCCACTAAACTATTTAGTCCATCTAGATTAAATTCATTATATATTTTTACAATAAAAAAATAAAACACTGTCACTTTTCCCCTAGAGTTATGGTCTCTATAGTTGTTATCATAGGATATTTAGTAAAATAATTGGGAACTAAATTAAGGAAAAACTATATTAGGGAACATAATCCTCTTATAGAAACTGGGGATATATGTAGAATAGCATACTAATGTTTAATTAATCTTCAGATTATGTGGATTTTTCTAGTAATACATCCATATCGGGATACTATAGTTGGATATGGTTTGAGTGCATATTTATCTATGAAAAATTACATCGAAAGGAGAACATTTTCCTTGAAATGATCATCAACTAGTGCTTGAAAATGGACCATAGTTCGCACCTAGAATGACATGACTAGGGGATATGATTAAGATAATTCCCATTTTCATTATAAATCATTATGAAGGATTTGAGTAAATGATAAAACCTAATTACCTTGGTTAAACCTGAGATTTTTTAGAATGGAAATATGGTGTCTCAAAAGAATGATAATATTTTTTACCTATGGAAAATAAGGGGATAATGTATATAATAACTGATAAAAATGAATATTATGATGAAAGGAATCAAATTTCATCATGATGATATATTTTTATTAAACCAGAGAATTATCTGTGTAAATGAACTCTTCTAAAGGATAAATAATATACCAAGGAAGCTCTTATGTGGAAATAAAATGTAAGAAGCACTTATGTATTGGGTTAAATAATTGAAATGTAGACATATTTTACCAATTTAATTTTGGTTATAATAATAATGAAACATCTAGGAATTTTATAAAATTTACGAAGAATATATGTCATCATTAATATAAGTGTTATAGATATAAACATGTATTTAAAAGTTTAAAATTTATGATAAGTTAAAATTCATAAATAACTAATTTTAGTTTTTATGTAATGGGAGTATAAAATTATTAAATAAATTTATTGATGATATTTTTTTTAAGGGATAATTAATTATAGGATTAAATAATTTACATTTTATTGAAATAAATATAGTGGTATTCGTAACCTTTATTTCAATATTATCATTAAAGACATTTACAAAAGAAAAATAATAATAATGATACATTATGAAAAGAAGATATATTAAAAAAAATTGAAATATGGTTGTTCAATAATTAAAATCTTTAGGGATCCCCATCATATATTTTTTGGGAATTGCATAAGAGTAATATTAATAAATTTGGAAAAAATTAAGTCCCATGTACTCGGTGAAACTTTTCTGCATTTAGAAAGGTCGTGGGGTTTAATCCTATGACCAAATGATGATATGAATTTATCACCTACAATAATCATAAGATAATTCATGTTTAATATTTCAATATTTTTAGTTAAAATATTTTAAAAATAACTATTAATGGTGGTCTATACGTTTTAATTTTTATTTATAGATATAAAGTTAAGATATTTGACAATGTGTGTTAACTATATTGGTTTTGAAAAAAAATTATATCCATATGGAAGGACTAGTCAATATTATATGGATGTTAATATCCATTAAGAGATAATTTTAGTGCATCAGGGAAAAAATTAATTTTCAGTTATTTATTATGTACATCAATGGATGAATTGGAAATCAATTTATGCACAAAAAATGATGAAATTATGATTTTAATAATATGGTCTTTAAAAAGTCATAAAAAATTATCAAAAATTAAATTAAAATAATAAAATAATATATTATTATAAAAAATCATTTATTTTAAAAACTTTTAAATTTATATAATCATTTCCAATAGGGACACGACAATACATTGGCAATAAATATATTTTAAAATAACAAATTAAAATGGAAACTAAATTTTTTTATATTTTCTAAAAAAATTTATGTGAATTCTTTTTGAGAAATATTACTTTTGAAAAGAGTATTTAATAATGGGACAATGAAAATAATAAATAATTATTAAAATTGATGTGAAAATAATGTTATTTTTTTTATTTTTAAAGGAACAATACATAATTGAAATATTAAAGTGGAATAATGTTTTAAAAAATTGAATTTAAAAATCATTTTAAAATAGTTACTTTAAACAGAATCATTAATAATAGAAATAAGAAAATATTTCAATGTAATCTATAAATAATATTATGTGAATGATAAAAAAATTTATTTAGAAATGTTGGGAAAATACATTAGGCCATTTTGAGATAACCTTACTGAAATAAAACATCACTAAAATGTCTTAAAACGATCAAATTTAAAACATGGAAAAATTGAAATTTATGTATACAATATATATCAAGTGGAAAATAAAAAAAATTATATATAATGAACGAGAATACAAATTTAATAAATGAATTATAACATTTTTTAATGTAGATATTTCTATGCATTTTTAAAATAAATCGTTACAGTTTGAGTAACATTTTTATTAAAAAGAATTAATGAGATTAAAAATGAAAATCAACATACAATACCTTGAATGATAAAACAATTAATGTTGTAATATATTATGTAGGATGTATACACAACACAAAAATAAAAAGGGTTTTAATAAAAAACAATGTCTCAATGAAGGGAAATTGGGGATAAAATCTCATTCCTCATTTCCATGCTTAGTTAATCATACTCAATCACAAAAAATAGTTAATAGAATAACCTATTTTAGAACAATACACATTAATATCACCCTTTTACAACTCTTTTCAAAATTCTTTATCATGTGTATTTTAATTAGTTATAGCATATTATGACTAAGGAACCATTTTGTGCATGTTTGATAAATTTGTAATACTTACCCATCATTCTATAAAAACATCATTATTAATATATCTTTTATTATAATATATATATATATATATATTATATTTATTCCATATACTCATATTCAATTATATACTTTTTGGAATATTTTACATGAAGATTGAACTCATAATGGATTATTTGAATAATTTTTTTTAACAAAAATTTTATATTAACTGTAAGTTAAATTCACAATTTATTATTTTGAAAAAAAATAAATTTGTTAGTAGTTTCATCTTAGATAATAATAATATTATTATTCATGTCCCCATTGTTTTATACTAATATTTTAAGTATTTTTTCATGTAATTGGTTTTCCAGAGCAAAACATGGATATGTTATAACATTGATAGGGAGTATGGTTACAGACATTTTTTATTTAAAATAACATCATTATAATAGAGGAATAATGATATTTTTGAATTATGTTGAATATTATTTTAATTTTTGTTTTAAAAAAATATTAATATAGAAATGAAAAAAATTATCTCATTGTCGATGTTGTAATTTGATTGTATGCACGATTAGTGTTTCCATTTATAAAAGCAAGAGAGTGTTGAATGTGTACATTATATTGATATATAAAAAAGTATAATTATATTAGATATGTAAAATTTATTCATCATTACCACCATTATTTCATTCTATGAAATTTTGAATTGATAATCAAATGACATCACTTCGTAGAGGTCATATTTGTTTCCACACACTAACAATAAACTTTTAATTTTTTCAAAATTTGATTAAAATTAATAAATTATAGTTATAGAAATTATATATGTGAAAAAATAAGTAAATTAGTGACGCTGATGTTATTATATTATTATGGTGATATGATATTTGGAATCTATGAATAAAAATAAACTCATAAGAAATAGATACTATATTATTTGGAGGCTTTATTACTCCTTGTTTGATGCCTTGAAATTTAAGTTATCCATCTAACTATGGGTGACCGGTTGATTTTATATATGTGAAAATGTTATAGGTAGAATAAAATCGTGATGTTTTAATGAGGTATTTTAAGGTGTGGTGTATCATTTAATGGGGTTTTTGATATACTTTTATAAGACGACAATATGGTACTTTTGGAAATAGTCATCATTTTCTAATAATTTCATGAAACTATTCAAGGATCAATGGATAGAAATTGGTAAAAATATTAGTGTAGGAATAGATAAATTCATAATAAACTACAATTTCATAGTTGTTTTAAATAATAACATGTTTTAGCTATTTTCCCTTAGTAAAATATTATTTTTCAATTTTTCACTCGAGTAATTAATTTTTAAACTATGTAATTGATTTTTATGACTACTTTTATTATTTTTCATAATGAGTAATTTCAAATTTAAATTTTTAAATTTTAAATTAATTTACCATAAAAAGTTTAATATATGAAAAAATTGAGTATTACAATGAACACAATAAGTCATTTAAAATATATTCTTTATAGAAATGGTGTTTTTCATATTATAATTTTTTATAATATAAAATAATTTTAGAAGTAATTTTAAAGAAAAAAATGACATATTTGAAACACAATGAGTTGTATTATTCTTTAAATGAAGTTCACAACCAAATCCCAAATTAAAAATATTGTAGTAAAATAAAAGACTAAAAATAACTTTTATAAACTACATTTTTTAAATGTTTTGCATGATATTTTGAGCTAAAATAATAATATTTCCCTAGAAATATATATTTTATAAATAAACATTTTTAAAATATCTAGAATAATAAAATAATAAAAGGTTTTTTAATTAAAAAACAATATTTTACAAAAAAAATTAAAAATTCATACTATTTAAATTTTCATGAGAGTAGAAAAAAATTATTTCCTAAAATATAAATATTAAAAATATTTATTTTTAATGTAGTAACAATATAATAAATTTAGATAATATTTTTAATGTTCAATTTTTATTCATTTTAATTATTTATCTCATAAAATAACTATCCATAAAGTTTAAATAATATTAGTCTTATAATAGAATTATTAATGATGTGTTCTTAAAAATATGTTTTTTTACATTGGTATTAAAAATGACTCATTTTAAAAAACATTGTATGTATTTTAATTTATCCAAAAAATTTGGTTGTTACATTCTGAGACACAAAAATACATTGCTTCCATGCAATTTTTATTACCACGTACTAATAGAATAAGCTAAGATATCCCAAAAAATACTAAATGTACGCCTTCTAAGGATATATCTAAAAAAATACACTTTTAGTACTATGAAAACAATTATCCCAAATATTATTCTAATGTATTGATCGGTACATACCATTCACAAATTGATTTCCATAATTTTGATTAAAAAAATATACAATCCAAAATGGTTTATTTTATTATAAAAAAGAATTATTTTTTATGAATAAATGTTATCAATCCCAAGTTATATTCTCAAATAACGCATTCATTTCAACACTGATAATTTAAATTTAACTATATGATACAATGTTAATTGTACGACATTACTAGTTCAACTAAGGACACTTTAAGCTCTTCTCTATCGTATTTCTTTACCTCATTCCTCGATGTATCTAGAAAATCGATGCCTTCAGTGGTTCATAATGATCATGTAATAAAAATAATAATATTTCCTAGGATTATCAAACCAGGTCTAGAGTTGGGAATATTTTTCACTTACTAGGTGATAATCAACATAATACCAAATATTTCCTCTTTCATGTTATTAACCCTAGATAAAACATTGAATGATTATTTATCCAAATTTTCTATCCATAAATGTATATAATTTATTATTGACACATACAATCAATACATTATAAAATTATAAGGTTGTTTTCACTTAAATTGAATAATACCATAGAATTTTCCTTAGGTATTCATATACTATTCTCTAAAAAACAAGAAAAATATCATTACTAATGTCCAAATATAGAAATCCCTCATTATAAAGAACCAACCTGGGTTGAATCTGAACCAGTCAATCGAGCTCGTCTGAAACATTTCTTTAGGGGTGTTTCTAATCCCCATTAGATGGAAACCGGTTCTGGGAATTACAATTTAAATGTTGGGAATAGTTTTTCCAATGAAAAAGAAGTTAAATATATAAATAAAAACTGACGATAAAAATAAAAAGAGCAACATAAAGAAAATAATATGCACATACTTCCATGTGACCTTATAGGTCACAACCCAAATCATAACCAAGTTTTCGCTGAGAGCTATCTAGAACTAAAGAACCCTGAAATAGAAAAAATAACATTGGAGGGAGAAACAAAATTCATAGTAGGAAAATACCATAGAATAAAAACCTTTCCTTCCACAAAATAGTCCATTAATGCTAGTTTTAAATATAGATATAAAATAGGGTTTTCACATTTTAATTAAAAAATCATTTCCCCATTTAATGTCCAACCCAAAGAAAAATAAATTTCCAAAACAAACTACCATTAGAAAACGAAAACCTAAATAGGTGATACCAAAGTGGTGCTAAAAAATAGGTAAGCAGTGAGAAATGGAAAGAAACTAGTACAATAGAAAGTAAACATGAAATATAAATAATCAAGTAACCATGGTTGATTATAAACATCCCTAGAAGACCTCTGGATATACATAGATCATGACCACCTAACGGTGTATGGTGAATATCCAATGACTATAACCAATTGGACACCCAAAAATTGACCAAATCAAATGGAAAAGGCTTCCTGGCCTAACAACCAATCCAGTGGGTACCAACATTTTTAATCGTGGATGATCATAAACCTTCACTTGATCATCTAAAAGACACCCCAGAACACATGGTGGTAGTAATAATGTGTATGCAGGAGGCCCTCTCACGTGTGACTCAACTCACAGGTCGTCATCGCACATGCCTACTTCAAACAAGGATGCTTCCCTGGAATTCACCCATAAAAGGGTTACCCTATATAGGGGATCCATATATACATACATATATATATATATATATATCTGTGTGTGTGTGTGTCAAACATAAAAAGTTAAAATAGGTTGTCACATCATTTTAATATCAAAAACATTTTATAAAACACTTGAAGTTGTCATCCATGCCTTCAGGTTTACATAATCAATTGCTTTTATGAAAATATATTCAAACTTCTTAGAAGAGGAAATTGATACTACTTTTACACATACAATGCCAACTGACTCCTCATGTTTACACACATAAAAAAATTCATCCAAAATGATTCCAAATCATTTCTAAGACCATGAGGAACCATCAAAAGTTAGTCAATGATGCCAAATGGGCTTCCCTGTCATTTAAAAATCAAGTATCTTCTACAAAATTCCATCCAACTATAATTCAAACAGAACATTTTACAACCATAATTTTTAAATCGCATAAGGGAAAAAATATTATTAAAAGTTTAAATAATCACTTTAGAAACCAATGTTTAAGGGAATACACTATTTAATTTTCCATCTTCATTTGAGGTCACATCCATTTGTGTACTATGTGCACTCTTGGATATTCCTATATCTAGTGAAAACATATAAGCTTCTAATAAAGTCCAAAACTCTCTTTATCAATCGAATTCATACCAAACCCCCCTCATCATGTTTCTTATCCCACACCCAATTTAATAACCTCTTGCACAATTTATAAAATACTATTAAATTAATCAACCACTTTTTTAATATAAATCACAACCAATGTTTACTTAAAAAACCCATATAATAATCAAATGCATAACAACCCTTTCTAAATCTACATTCACAACACCCAGATAATTTAATAAACCAAATTTTGGTTGAGGAACTATCCAATCATTCCAAAAGCGTTTTTTATTACATCACACACATAATTCATAAAACATTCTGAAAGCACAAGCAAGTGTAGTATTTCCATCGAACAATTTTCATGTACAGAGACACATCAAAACATACACTTAATAAATTATTCTTATTTTAAAACACCATATTAAAATAACTCTATACTTCAAGGAGGTTTGAATCATATATTAAATATTATCAAAACAATTTAGGACACTAAATTATACTCGTTAAGCATGCAACACATGGGTAGAAAAAAGAAAATACTTAAGAAGATATTTTTTTTAAATTATACTATCGTAAAGAACCAACATTAGATGTCCAAGGCTATTATGGGGGTGAAAACATGTTAAAAAAATTAATTGAAACAATATAAGCATTAATGATTGCTTCATAAAAGAGAAAACATGGATTGTATTACCTCAATGGTGTGAAAACGTGACACCGCTTCTGCGAAATGTAGAATTGACCCTCTCAGTCCCTTCGCACACCATAAAACAGGGATAAAAATGAATGAATCACAACCCCAATGAGTAAGGTTTTAACCAAAATAAATAAAAACAGTGAATATGAAAATGAAAATACCAGAGGTGAGGTTTCCAAATTGCAGAACTCACTCTAGCAAGATGGAGGGCATTGTGAAAGAGAGAGTATGGGATGTTAGTTCATGTATTGCACCAGAAAGAGAGACGAGGTTGGATCATAGAGAGGATCGCTGGATGGGAGTGCATAAGCACGACGTTTGAGATAACATAGGGGTCGGCTAGCCGGTGATTCAGAAGGGCGAGGCCAGAGTGGTGAAGAGGAGGTAGGTCGGGAAAGTCGGTAGGAGGAGGGGCAAGGGCCGACCGAAGTGGCTGGTGCTGGTCACCAAGAGGAGGGGTGAGGGTAGGTTAGAGGGGACCAATATGGTGGGGGACCTATGAGGGTGAGGGGACCAGGAGTCAGGAGAGCGATGTAGTGCGGTGAGGGGAGGAAAAAATTTGAGAGGGGTGTGCTGCAAATGGTGAGGGAGTGTGGCAATATGATTGGGGTAGCCCTTGGTAAGTTATGGTTTACTGAAAAAAACGTTATAATAGTAATTCTTATAAAAATGATAATAATAATAATTATAATTATTAAAATATAATAGTAATAATAATAATAATACAATAAAAATAATAAAATAATAATAATACAATAATAATAATATAATAATAATATTAATACAATAATATTAATCTTAATAATAATAATAACAAAAAAATAATATTAATGTTATTATTATCCAATATTATTTTTAAAATTTTATTTCAACTTATTTATATTATTCTCATTCTATTTTATTTCATTTTCTATTTCATTTTATTTTCCATGCAATCATATTACCTATATTAAAAATTGGGTAACTGTGCATTCATCGCGCGACTTAATAAACCACATGCAAGTTTCGCGCCTCAAGCCAGACCATTTGGGAACCCACACAATCACCTGGGGAAAAAACATGGTTACCGCTAACCATGCGGTTCCTGTGCACTAGTCTGAAGCCCTCTAAAATCATTAAATTCCAAAAAAAATAATCTAGGACACATACTAATCCTTAATGAGAGTAACCAATTCAATAGAATAATCAAATAAAAATAATCTTAAAAGTCAGTGTTTGACAATTATCCACACAATATAAACTTTCTACCTCTAAGAAGTCACACAGTAGAAAGATAGGTGCAACATGAATCCTTGCATGATTGAAACAAAAATAAACCACAATTCCAAAGAATGGAAGAATACAAGAGGTTCTCCCCACTACCAGAACCTAACTAGTAGGTAAATTCAACACCCAAAATTTCACACTTGGACGTAGCACTTCGATATGTTTTTTAATTTTAATTTTTATCTCATAATTTTACCTTTCCATTTAATAATTGTTTGGATGAAATGTGAGATGATCCCAATATGACTTTTTCTCTTTTGAACAGATAACTGAGCATTGTCTTTGTAATGCCTGACGCGTGGACAGGGCACGGTCGAAGCCATGTGGCTTCACCAGTTTAATGAGCGGCATGCCTGGTGTGTGGGTGGTTAACTATTGTAATGAAAATAAAATTAATTTTTTTTTAATTCTTGTTATTATTATTATTGTTGTTGTTATTATTATTATTAACATTATTTTAATTAATATTCTAATTTAGTTAACATTATAATTTTCCCATTTCTAATTTGTTTTTATTTATTATATTTTTATTATTATTTTTGGATGAGTTTAAATATTTTTTTCTTTTTCATTAGACAGTCACATTCCATTAAATTTATTTTTATTATTCCTTCCATTTTATTTTTTTCCCATTTTGGTATCTTTTTTTTATTTTACTTTTTTGTCTCATATCCCTCAAATTTTATCCCCCATCACACATGGACCCCCCCCCCCAACCCTATTTCATCGTTTTTCTCCCATAACCTTCTTGCTAGTTCACTCCTCCTCTCCCCATACTTGCTCCCACAGTATCTCCTTTCCCAAAGCACCAATGTCTACGCTCCCTTGGTCGCTACTATACTTTTTTGATATCTCCTAGCGGCAGTGTCCCCTATCCTATCTAGGAACCAAACACCACCCCCTTGGTTTGGCCAAATATCTGACAAACCATCTTTAGTTGCACACCTTTTCTTAGCTGATGTTCCGGTGACAACCCCCTTTCATGAACCGCATAAGCTCTGGTCAGCCTCTCTGACTCCTCACCGTAGGTGTGCAGTAACCTGGTTGTTCATACTTTTACTTTGGTGGATTTCTGGTTAAGGTTTTGATTCTAATTGGTTCAATCTTTTATGAAATTTTTGTGGTGATTTGTTTTAGGGAGTCTCTTTAGTCTTCCTACATTGTCTATGGAGAGCTATTGGAGTTTGCGATTTTTTTTTCAAAGATTCTATGAAAAGGTAGGTAGTTCTTCATGTAATTATTGTTTGATTAATTAGGTTTATTTTTTAATTTATTTATTAATTGATTTTTAATATACGCAGTTGTTTTCATTATTGGAAATTTTATGTGTCTTTGTTCTACTGCTAGCGTGTTTATGAATTTTTAGTGTTTGTTTCATTATGCAGTTAGTTTGTTAGAATGTGCAGGATATGAAGTTTTTGTATTAATATTGTTTCAGTGTGTATCTTGTTATAAATGAGGTTTTATGTGGGTTTTGGAACATTGGGTCATGCAACACATTTTTGAGAAACTGTAAAATAAATTTTTCTAATGTTGATTAATTGTGGATATGGTCTTCAAAATTGTGTAGTTGTTTATTTAATTGTGTAGGTAGTCCAGGTTGAGTTTTGAAAAATCTTTTGTGCGCGTAATGATTCTAAATGGATTTTATTGTGTGTGAATGTGTGGCTCAGGATTTATATAACACTCTTTGTGTTTTATGCACTTCACTTAGACAAGAAATGTGAACCAGGAAGGTTTGAGAACAAATTTGAAGCTTGAGTACTATGTGGGAGGACTAGATCTAGTGTGCTAGTGATATGGGAACGGCTTTGGCCCCATTTCACTTAGCTAGTTTAAAGATTAAATCTATAAAAAAATCTCATATGGTGACTGGAGGTTACTAGGTTTTGGATGTTCTTCCCTACTAGTGTCTCATGCACGATAGTGTATGATGATGTGGTTCTTCTTCCATTGTTTATCGAGACACAATGTTCTATGGTCCCATTTTATGCTAGTACCTATAGGTTATCTCCAAATTTTGGTGCTCATAGATTACATTACACTCACTTTTGGCATATGGTGGGACTTTTGTGGTGACATAAACGTAAAAATGTTTTTATTTGTAATAAATTTGGTTTACATTTAAAGGTACATTTATTTAAACTATTTTCATTTAAATATTAAATGAATTTATTTCCTTTCCATGGTCAAACCTAAAAATGTATTATTATTTAATGTTTACATGTGGAATATTTTTATTTGGTGGAATCCTATTGATAATTCTCTAACACCTTACTTACACCCTTGGGTGTAAGTATATTTTTTCATGTCAGATGCAGGTAAAGGTAAGGTGTTTGAGAGTGGTGGTTCAGGTTGTAACTAGACTACATGGTGTGGCATTTTGTAGATTGATTAATAGTGGTGTCCTCTCACCAGGTGGAAATTTTTGAATTCGTTTTTGGTCACCCTACCATATGGTAGTTCTTGTATGGTTTTCAGTTTAAATATGTAACCCAAATTTTGGTTTTACATAAAGGCATGTTTTGTTGTGACTTCTAACTTTGGTCTATTTTATATTATCAGTTGTTTTATTTATAATTTTTTTTATTCGGGTAAGTTGTTAAAAAGATTTTTTTTCTACCCTAGCACTTGTGATAGCCCTGCAGGATCAGGAACATTCTTTGGGCCATACTGTGGGCTAGATCGGCCATCGGATGGATGGAGACCCAATTTGGTTATTGGAAAAATGGTTTCAAAGGAGGTTTTTTTGTTTGGGTTATTTTAGTTGGGACGAGTCTTATTAGACATGAACTAGGATAGTCGGGGTTCATAATTTTGGGTGGGAGTATGGTGCCTGAACATAACACCTCGTGATAGAACCGGAGTCGCCATGGGGTGTCGGTAAGCATGTTTGAATTCTCTTATAGGTATGATGTTAAGGGTGCAGACTCTGCATGGACATTGGGCAGGGAAGAAGTGGTTTAGACATGATGTTACTTTTGCGTGATTGGTTTACTGATGATTATTATTCATGTTGAAATTTTATTTTTCATCAAACCTGATGTATTAATTATGTTCTTTTTTTGAGTGTTTCTCCTTGAAGCAGTATGCCTCCCCAAAGAGCATACATAAACCCATGGGAGGAAGGCAAAAAGTGTTCTCCCTCACTTTTGTTTCAAGGGTTATGGGAAGTTGTAGTATGGGTTGTTCAAGCACTAAGAAAATGAGCGACTCCAATGCCTTCCCCTACTCCAGTTAAGGAAGGGGAATCTGGTCCAAAAAGGTAAAAATCCTAGGAATTTCTCAGGAACAAACCCCCTTCATTATAAGGTATCACAAAGCCTAAGGAAGCATAATAATGGATTGAGAAGATTGAGTGTATGATTTGATTCATGGACACTACTAAAGAGGTCAGAGTGAAGTGTGCTTCATTCCTGCTAGAAGGTCCCAGTCAAAGGTGGTGGGACTCAGTGGTCCAAGCTGGGAAGCATGAGTAGATGACCTGGAAGGACTACAAGCCGGTCTTCAAAAGAGATATTGCCCTGAAGTCTTGCGGTATAATAGATATAGAGAGTTTATACATCTTATTCATGGGTACCAGTCTGTGATGGAGTATGCCAACCGCTTCTCCATGCTAGTCCAGTACGCACCTGAATGTCTCTAATTAACATATGAAGGCTCATAGGTTTGAAAATGTTTTGTGACCATAGATATACTCTGAATTATTTATTTTCAAGCTGAAGACTTATGATGCGGTGGTGGAATGAGATTTTATGGTGGAGATTGACTATAAGGGAAGGTATTGTTCCCTTTGGGCTATGTCAGGGTTTGACAGTGGCCATTCATCCAAGAATAAGAGGAACCGCGATGTACAAGGGAAGAAGAGTGGTGGCAGCTCAAGGCATAATCCCAGGAACACTTTATCTTGGGCTTCAGGTGAAGGTTTCATGGTGTTCCGTCAATGCAAGAGTTAAGGAGACATCCGACTTACATGTCCCTACCCTCCTAAGACATGTTATCAATTCAGAGTTATGGGACACGAGCAGTGCTTTTGCAAGTTTACCCACCCTTACCATAGTGGGACTGGATCTACAGATTCCACATGAGTACCAGTTTAGTCGCAGCCGACCAGGATGATGGGATCTCAGTTTGGTGGTCATGGTGGTAGGACAAGATCGTCTTCCGGTCAGATCCAGAGCAGGGCACAGCCACATGTGAGTGGTCATTCCCAGGTAGGGTCTACACATATACATGTTGTGGATCGGGAACTAGTGGGATCTGATGTAGACCTTTGACTGTTCAAGGTACCATTCTAATTGCATCTTTTGTAGCTGCAGTTTTATTTGAAATTAGTGATTCAATTTCCATTATATATGACCGTCTTGTGAACCTGTGGAACCTACCAAATAGAAAAATATATTTTTCCATGGATTTGATAACACTATTGGGGGGAAAGATGGAGAAATGTATTTGGTGTTTATCGTGCACGCTCTCCATGTCGTGAGTCTAGATGCAGTGGGATTGTATTGTCCTGGGTATGGAACTATTTTATGTGATCCTCATCATGGAATGTCTAGTGCAATTCCTAGAACACATTGACTGCTATTAGAGATGATTTAGTTTTATGTCTTCTGATGGGATCCCCCAAATGTTTCTTGGGGAATGGGATCTTCGATCTGGTTGTCTAGGACCTCCACTTCCAGAGCTGTGAAATCATTCTTATCAATTATCATCACTCACACTTGAGAATGATAGTAGTGCTTCTCATAGTGAATTACCTCCTGTAGTGGATGAGATACCAGAGGTATTTTCATATTATTTTTCAGTACCACCCCCATAGTGGGACATGGGGTTCTTGATTGATTTGGAACTGGGAACACAGTCTATATCTCTTCCCTCATATCGCATGGCCCCCTCAAATTTTAGGGAACTAAAGATATAGATGGATGATTTGGAATCCAAAGGGTTCATTTTCATGATCATATCTCCTTGTCCCCTAGTTTTATTCATGAACAAGGTTGATGGAACCCTCTGGCTGAGTATTGATTACCAAAAATTGAATAAGGTAACCATAAAAAATAAATACCATTTTCCCCAAATTGATGATTTATTCGACCAGCTAAAGGGGGAAAAGTTTTTCTCCAAAATCAACTTGCGATTTGGATACCACCAACTAAGGCTGAGATAAGAAGACATTTCTAAGATGTATTTCTAGAGTAGGTATGGTCACTTCATGTATCTGGTCATTCCTTTCTGATTGAAAAATTCTCTCACAGTTTTTATGGAACTTATGAATTTGGTGTTCCACCCGTATCGCGACTCCTTTGTTACATTGTTTGTGGATGACATGCTGGTTTATTCCAGATATGAGAGGGAGGTTGAGGATCAGTTTTGAATCATTATGTTCACCTTGTGGGATCATCACCTATATGCCATGATTTCAAAGTTCACATTATGGATCTGGGAAGTGAAGTTTCTTGGGCATGTCTTTTTAGAACAAGGGGTTTCAGTGGATATTGAGAACATCACATCAATGATGTCATTTGAACAACCATGTAATGCGTTTTAGACCATGAGTTTTCTTATCCTGGAAGTTTATTACTGGAATTTTTTTCGGTATTTCTTGCAGCTTCCCTCTTCCATGGCTGCACTCACTCGGAAAGGGGTAAAGTTTGAATGGATCACATAGTGTCAGGCATCCATTGAAGTGTTGAAGCGATGATTGACCACTAAAACTATGTTGATCTTACCAGAGTCTGGGAAGGTCTATGTGGTTTATTATGGTGCTTCAGTTATGGGCCTTGTGTGTCTATTCATGATGGATAATCATGTGGTGGCCTATGTTTCTCACCAGCTCCGGTCGTATGAGAAGAATTATTCGAATCAAAACTTGGAGCTGGTAGTAGTGATACACTCCCTAAATACTTCATGTCACTACCTATTTGGGGAGAAATTTGTGGTCTATTTTGACCATAATAGCCTAGACTACATCTTCTCTTGGGAGGATTTCAATCATAGGTAGTGCCGTTGGATTGAGTATTAGTAAGGATTTGAATTTGACATTATCTATACCCCACGAAAGGGTAATGTGGTGGCTCGTGCTTTGAGCAGAAAAGTACCAGTGTAGGTGTTGAGGAAGTCCAGAGATGAGTAGACTTTGATTGTGCTCTTTGACCATATTCACTTAGAGACCAAGGAGCATAGCCTAGGTACATTCTTGTCTAGTGTTATGATGTCTCCTACCCTTCTGGAATTGATTTAGTGAGAGTAGTCTGGTGATGAGATATGTCAACAGTTTATGATGTTTCGTCATGGTGGGTATACTTCATCAGAAAGGTTGTTGTCTCTCGAGGGGATGTTGTACTTAAGGGGTCATGCAATGGTGTTTTTATCACTTCAGATGGTGGTGATGCAGGATAGCCACAATTCATAGTGGGATGTCCATCCTGGTACTCCTAAGATGTGTTACGAGGCTCATTTCCAGTTTTGGTGGGCAGGTATGAGAAGGGACATAGCCAACTATGTATCGAGATTCTACACTTGTCAGTAAGTGAAAAAAGAGCATCAGAGACCATCTGGTCTACATCATCCATTTCCCATTTCTACCTGGATGTGGGATGAGGTCTCCATGGACTTCATTGTTGGATTTCCTCATAGTCCTCATGGAAGGAACACTATTTTGTTAGTGAATGCTCATTTGACCAAGTTAGGTCATTTTATCTCATTTAGAGATTCAGTAAAGGTGGATGAGCTGGGCCTTTTGTATTTTTAGTAGATGGTCAGACATCATGGTGTGTCGTCAGCAGTTTTTTTTGAAAGGGACCCCCACATTCTCTCTCAGTTTTGGGAAGGCCTCTAGAGGGCCTTGGGTCGCATATTAAAATGAGAACGGTATACCATCCTCAGAAAGATAGTCAAATGGAGTGGGGTAATCAGATTTTAGAGTACATTTTTTGAGCATGTGTGTTGGATTTTATAGGTTCATGGGATAACCATTTGAGATAGGTTTAGTTTTCTTATAATAACAGTTACCAATTCTCTATTAGAATGGATAATTTTAAGTGCTCTATTGTTTTCCTTGTTAGTCTCCTTTTTTGGGATGAGGTTGGCAAGACCTTCTTTTTGGGATTGAACGTTGTACAAGAGACGTTTATGAAAATTCTCTTGATCAATCTTCTAGTTGACTTTCTGAGGGCGGAAGTTTTTCATGGTGGGGAAAATTGTCACACTCGGACATTGCGCATCATTATTTTTTTAATTTTTATCTTTATCTCATAATTTTACCTATCCTTTTAATAATGGTTTGGTTGAAATTTGGGCCCTGACCAATATGTGTTTTGTGATTTTTCTTTGATAAATGAGCATTGGCTTGGTAATGCCTGATGTGTGGATAGGGCATAGGGGAGGCTGTGTGGCTTCGCCAGTTTGACAAGAATCCTGCCTGTTACATGGGAGGTTAACTAATAAAATGAAACTAAAATTATAATATTTATAATAATAATTATTATTATTCTTAACATTATTGTAATTAATATTTTCAATTAGTGAATAGTATAATTTTAATATTATTAACTTTTTATTTATTTATTACCTTTTAATTATTATTTTTGGATTAGTATAAATGTTTTTTTCTTTTTCTTTGGATAGTATAATTATTTTTATTTTAATTTTAATTTTTTATTTTTTCCTTCCATTTTATTGTTTTTCCATTTCTACCTCTTTTCATTTAATTTTCTAATTTTTTGTTTCTTCTCCCTCAAATTATCTCCCCCATCACGCATGAAACCAACTCTTCCCCACAAAAACCCTACAGCTCTATTTTTTCTACACTACTGTTACTATTGGTTCCCTCATCCTCTCGTTCTACCGGCTCCTGAACCATCTCCTATATAGAAGCTCCAGTGGTTACCCTCCCTTGGTCACTACTCTCCTCCTTTTCTACCTCCAGATGAAATCTTCCCCTCTCCCACCTAGCAACCTCAAACCACTCCTAGGATTGGCCGATTTTCTTGAAGACCTCCTTTAGTAGTGCACCTTTTTTTGACAAAGATTCAGAGAAAACCTCTTTCTTGATGCTGTGCAAGCTCCATCAAGCCTCTTAGACTCCTCGTCGTAGGCGAGGAGTTCCCCGGTTGGTCATCCCTTCATTTTGGAGGTGTTTCAATTCAGGTTTAGATTCTTATTAGATCAATTTATGATGTTATTGTGTTTTTATTTCTTTTAGGGTGTCTCTTTGGTCTTCTTACGATGTGTGTTGCGTGGAGTGGGAGTTTGGAAATTGTTTTGTGAAGCTTATATGCACCGGTATGTGGTTTCATGTGTATGGATTGTTTGATTAATTAGGTTGCATGTTTAATTTTATTACCATTCCTAATTTTTTTAAAGTACGCAGTTGTTTTTTATTATTTGAAATATTAGGTGTCTTTGTTATACTGGTAACATGTTTATGAATTTTTGGGGTTTGTTAAATTATGCTGTTTTTTTGTTAGTATGTGTAGGAGATTCGGTTTTTTATTTGATATGGCGTCAGTATGTGTCTTGTTATAAATTAGGTTTTGTGTGGGTTTTGGAACCTTGTGTCATGCAACACATTTTTGAAAAGATGTTAAATAAATTTTTATAGTGTTGAATAATTTTTAATATGGTCTTTAAAATTGTAAAACTGCGTATTTTACTATGTATGTAGTGCTGGATGAATTTTGAAAACCATTTGGTGTGAAAAATGTTTCGAAATGGATTTTTGTTTGTGTGAAAGTGTGGATTAGTATTTAGATGACACTCTGTGTGTTTAGTCCATTTGATATTTACTAGAAATGTGAACCTAGAACTTTTAAGCACAAATTGAAATCCTGGGTACATGGTGGTTAGACTAGATCTAGGGTGCGGGTGATACAGGAGTGGATTTGGCCCAGTTTGACTTAGATGGTTTAATGATTACAACACTAACTAAATTTCAGATTATGATTTGAGACCACTAGGTAATGGATGTGTTTCCCTACTAGTGTCTTGTGAACGAGAGTGTATGTAGTTGTAGATCCTATTCCTTTGATCACCTAGACGTGATGTTATAGGGTCCCATTTTATGCTAGTACCTATAAGGTCTCTCCAACTTTTAGTGATCCTAGATAACGTTAAACTCACCGTCGGAATATGGTGTGTCTTTTGGGGTGTCATAAATGTGAAGATGTTTTTATTTGTAAAGAAAATACTTTCACTTTAAAGTTACTTTTCTTCAAACTATTTTCATTCAAATTATTAAATAATTTATTACCTTTCCTTGGTCAAACATGAAACTATATTATTATTTATTCTTTACATGTAGAATATTTTTTTGGTGGAATCATATTGAGCATTCTCTCACAACCTACTTAAACCCTTGGGTGTAATTATATTTGGTGATATCTGATGTAGGTAAAGTTAAGGAATTATGGAGGTGGTGGTTCAGGTTGGTAGCAGACTACTTGGCATGGCATTGTGGAGGTAGATTGAGGGTTGTGTCCCCACACCAGGTGGCAGTTTTTTGTATTGTCTTTTGGTCACCCAACCAAGTGGTAGTTCTTGTTTGGTTTTTATTTTAAATATGTAACTCAAATTTTGGTTTCTGGTTAAAGACATGTGTGGTTGTTACTTTCATCTATGGTCAATTTTATATTGATGGTTGTTTTATTTATAAATTTTTTATTTAGTTAAATATTTCACAAGATATATTTTGATACCCCGGCACTTGTGTCAACCCCGTGGGATTGAGAATACCCTTTGGGCCTTCTTTTGGGCTGGTTCGGGCATGGGTTGGATGGAGACCCTCTTTGGTTCGTGACACAGAAGTACCACCCTGGGGTGGGGGGGGGGCGACGCGGGAACTCTAAACCGATCTAAACATACTTATCTTCCAAGAATGAAACAACACCTCCTCTAATACATGAAGCACTCGACCAAGACGAAAAATCCCTAACACTAGAGAAAAAACATTAAGCAGAACATAACCCAAACAGTGAATCTGACCATAAATAAAGACACCAATTCTACCATAGGAACTTACACCTCCAAAAAAACATAGACAAATAGAGATTTACCCTTACATTGGTCAAACATACTTTAATAAAAAGCAAGATTCTGAAAAACATAATCAGCAAAATGGAATTTTTGGATTACAAAAGAATGATTCCATCATAACTTCATGATGAATTAGTGTACCTAAAACAACATCAAAACTATAGTAACCAAAAAAAAGTAAGAAAGACTTTAAATGTTCCAATCCCAATATTGAACACAAACCCTGAACCGAGGATTCACAGCCTCGAAAACTCCTGACTGTATGCTAGCTACCCCCCAAGACCTTTGGCTGGGGATCTGATCACTTAATCATATCTTACCTCATAGTCAGGCACTGGAATCCTCCGGTCACAACATCTTCTTTAGGTGATACTTCCTCCAAAACTTCTCTTGATGACCAAGAAACCTTCAATGATGGCACATCTTCGGAGGGATGTGACATGATGGCTTCATGTTCTCGAAACATCCACACTAATGGAACACCATTGAATGGTTTGATGAACTGAAATATAGAACCACTATAGATGACTCTTTAGAAATAGGTCCCTCTGGCACACAATACTCGCCTGATGGGGAACTTTCATGAGAAACTGGATACACAAGATTTCCAACCATCTGTGTTCCAGAGACCAAATCAGTTAAGAACGCCTCATCCACCAGCTTCTCAAAAAGGTGGACCCTAAAAGGGTGGACCCGCTCATTAAGCATTGGATAAAGTCTCATGATGAAGAGGTAAGTCATCATCAAATCAGGTGATGCTACCTTTGAAGAAAATGTCACAAGTTTCATGAAATGGTAAACATATTCTTTGATCATTTGTTGGCCTTATTGAATATGCAAGAGCTCTTACATTTCCATCATATTCACCTCTTTAGTTACAAACTATCAGATGAATATGTATTTAAATACATCCCCTGTCATCCCAACATACATTTATGGTGGGGAAAAACTCTCATTAATCCAGTGTTGGACCTTCAAACATACACAAAATGGAATGCACTCTGAAATCTTCAGGACTTCCCAATACCCTAAAGACACACTCGATCTCTTCATGCTACTCTTTTTCCCCTATTGAAACCCCAACCACCATAAAGGATAGGAAATATTCTAGAAGGACCAAAAACTCTTCATGAATTATTATAAAACTTAGGAAATTTTCTGGGTGGAATTTTATAAAGAACATATAAAACATTAAGTAAAAACCAATATAAAATAAATGTATAATTAAAAGTGACATCCTCAGCTAAAATGAGCCACTTAAAAACCAAAAAAAATACAAAAACGACCTAAAATTTACATTTCAAAATCCCCTTTTCATTTTAAATTTCAAAACATCCATCTTTTAAGGCCTACTTCCAAATACGAAAACCACTTTGGAAAACAAATTCAATTTCCAAATTAATTTCCCATTATAAAATCACTTTATAAAAACAAGATCAATCATTTAATTCCAAGTATATACCCATGTAATCCAATGAACTATTGTACATTTCTTCATCCACTTTCATGCATATCCACCAACATGCACAATCCATGAATCCGGTCACATGTGAAAATGTTTATAAAGACTACCAAAGGTTTCACCCAAACCATTTCTCTACCAAGTCCAACCAGACACCATATATTTAGACCAAGAGATTCCAGTTTTAAAACCCATTTCACACATTTAAATCCATTTAAAATAAATCATTCTCCTTTAAAAAAACCACTCTCATTTTCAAAATCTCACTTACACCAACTAGAACCAAGATGACAACCAACTTGAATCAAGATACCAGAGTTATGAACTAGTAGTTACACTTAACCTGGAGACATGGTAGTGGTACATGCCCCATGTAACCATAAAAAACTAGGAGGGATGTAAACAATGTACTCAGACTCCAAATGGGTCACTACTCCATGTGAAATCACAAAGTAACTTCGGAATGCATATGTTGTCATCCCCCAATCTAAAAAAACATGAATGAGACATGGAATCAATTCTCGAACAACCCCTAGCCACATAGGGATTGAATGGAGTGATGGTTCATGATGCCCCTCCCGTACCTACCTCTCGAGTCCCAATAATCCTAATATCCATATACTAGACACCCCAAAAAACAAGGGCCTCCTCTAATACAATTTTTTTACGAACCAACCTGAGTCAACCCTGAACTGGTCACCCGAGAAGGTCTGCGACATTTCCCTAGGGGCTTTCCCGATCCCGAAAAGATAGTAACTAGTTTTGGGCATCAAAATTTAACCATTGGGAATGATTTATCCAATGAAAAAAGATAAAAAGATAAATAAAAATGACAACAAAAATAAAACTTGCAGTAGAGTAAAAATAACATGCACATACCTCCATGTGACCTTATAGGTTACCACCCAAAATAGAACCAAGATTTCTCTAAGAGTGATCTAGCACTAAAGAAACCTGAAACTAAAATGATAAGATATGTGTGATCACTAAAATACTAAGTAGAAAAACACCAAAAAATCCATACCATTCCTTCCATAAAACATTCCATTAATGTTAGTATTAAATACATATATAAAAATAGTTTTTTTCACATTTTTATAAAACAAAAATCCTTTCCTCGTTTTAATGTCAAAAACAAAAAAATCATTTTCCAATACCAACTTCTATTAGAAAATGAATACCAAAATAGGTGATACCAAAGTTGTGCTAAAACAAAACTGGTAAATAGTATGAACTATAAATAAACTAGTACAACAAAAAGTAAACAGGAAATATAAATGATCAAGTAACCATGTGTGATCCAAAACATCTCTATAAGACCCATAGATATTTTCAGTTTGGAACCAGCTGCAGGCGTATGGTGAAGCTCCAAATTCTATAACCAACTAGCCACCCTAAAACTTCCCAGATATAGAGGAAAATCCCACCTGGACTAACAAACAATCTAGGGGCAACGACCCATCTAATCAGGGATGATCATAAATCATTACATGATCATTTAAAAGACGCCTAGGAACCAATGGTCGTAGTAATACTATGTAAGTAGCAGCCCACTCATGTGTGACTCAACTCATATATCGTCACCACACTTGCCTACCCCAAAAATGGACGCTTCTCAGGAATTCACCCATAAATGGGTTACCCTAGATAGTGTCACCCCATATATATATGAATATATATATATATATATCTGTGTGTGTCAAACATATAATGGGAAAACTGGTCCATCACATCATTTTATTATCAAAACCAATTAATAAAACACTTGAAGTTGACCACTAGGCATTATATTTTACATAATCAAATGATTTTACGAAAATATTTTCAAAATAATTCAAAGACATCTTCGATACTAATTTTACACTTGAAATTACAACTGGACCCTTATGTTTAAACATGTAAACACATTTTCTCAAAATTATTCCAAATCATTTCTAAGACCATGGGGAACATTCACAAGTTAGTCAGTGTTGCAAAATGGGCTTTCCTATCATTTAAAAACCAAAAATCTTCTACCAAATTCCTACCAACTGTAATTCCAAAAAAAAAAATAGAACCATCATTTTTAGATCACATTAGAGAGCCAATATTATTAAAAGGTCAAAGAAACATTTCAGAATTCAAAATTTAAGGAAAACACTATTTAAGGTGCCATCTTCATTTGAAGACACATCTATGTGTGAACTACATGCACTCTTGAATGTTCCTACATCCTGTGACACCATCTAGGCTTCTAGGAAATTCCCAAAACACTCTTTAACAATCGAATGAGACCTCCCCAAATGTTCCTCTTCTCAAACCCAATTTAATAACCTCTTTACCAATTTGTAAAATAATGTTAAATGAATCAACCAATTTTTTCAAATAAATCACACCCATTGTTTTATGAAAAACACATCAAATAATCAGATTCATTACACACCATTAAAAATATACTTGTTTAGCACCTATATAATTTAATAAATAAAATTTGGGTTAAACAATTATACAATATTTCCTAAATCCTTTTTCATTGAATCACACTCATAATTCATAAAACATACAGAAACCACAACAAGAGTAGTATTTTCATTAAAAACGAGTAAACACATAGACACTTCAAAAAAAAATAATCTTAAAAAACACTATTTATTTGAAAACTCCATATTAAACTAAATCCATACTTCAAGGTGGTGAGAATAATATTTTAAAAATTATCAAAACAAGTTTTGAAACACTATCAAACTCGTTAAGCATGTAACACATGGGAATAAGTAAGAAAATACTTATGATGATTTTTTTTGTAAATTCTACTATCACAAAACAGCAACATACGCTGACCCAGGGTACTATGGGTGTGAAAAACATGTGACAAAAAGTTAATTCAAATTATATAATCATTAAAAATTGCTTCAGAATTGAGAAGAAGTGGATTTTCCAACCTCAAAGGTATGAAAACGAAATGCTGCTACTGTGGAAGGTAAAACTGACAGTTGCAGTCCCTTCACACAACATAAAACAACTAGAAAATGCATGAAGCGCAAACCCAATGAGTTAGGGTATAGCCAAATTAAATAAAACAACAAATATGAAATGTAATATACAAGAGGTGAGGTCGTCGGAGTAGAGAACTTTTGCTGGTGAGATGGGTAGGAGCCGAGAAAGGGAGAGCAGGGGATGTGGGTTCGTGTGTTGTGCTGGAGAGATAGAGGAGGTTGGAGCACAAAGAAGATGGGTAGATGGATGTGCGGAGGGGAAATGGTTGGAGATATCTGAGGGGGGAGGGGTTTGGTTGGCCGGTGATGTGGAAGGGTGAGTCCAGAGTAGGGAAGAGGAGGGCGACCGGGAAATTCAGTAGCCGTAGGGGTGAGGACCAACTAAAGTGGTTGGAGATGGTCGTAATATAGAGGGACGAGGGCTGGCTAGAGAGGACCATGAGGGAGAGGGAACTAGGAGGGTGAGGGGCGAGGAGGCAGATGGGCGAGGGAGTGCGGTGAGAGGATGGGGAAATCCGGAAGGGGGTAGCACTAGGTAGGTTAGGGTTAAATAATTTTTTCTCATAATAATAATAATAATAATAATAAAATTATAATAATACCATAATAATAATAATATTCTTAAAAATAATAATATATTATTATTATTATTATTATTATTATTATCATCAAATATTCTTTTTAAATTTTTATTTTATCTTATTTATCTTATTCACATTCTATTTTGTTTCATTTTATATTTCATATTATTTTCTGTGCAATCGTAATAACTCTTTTAAAAACTGGGTAATTGTTCGCTCATTGAACGACTTAATAGACTACATGCAAGTTGCATGCCTCAACCCAGACCGCTTGGGCACCTATAAGGGCACATGGGGAAACCATACGATTTCTGCTAACCATGTGGTGCACATGAACTTCTTAGAAACCCACTGAAATAATTAAATTCCAAAAAAAAATTGGGTCCCATCTCAAACTTTGATATGATAACCAAGGACAAGAAAAAATAAAATAAAAATAAACTTAAAAATAGGGATGTGAAACTCCTCCCATACAAAATTAACCTACCTGGGATAAAAAATAATGTTGTTACTATAATTATCTCAGAATAAAAATTAATCATGTCATTAAATTTTCATAATTCACTAACTTGATTGTTTATTCTCATTCTAAATTGGACACATAAACATCTTATTTTACACATTTGGGACCATTTTTCCTTATTTAGATCATTTACACTACTAAATAAATCTCACGGGATATAATCATATTCATAACCTAGGGAATATAAATATAATAATATAGTGGGATCATTGGCTCGTTAATGGATAGATATATCTTAATGGATTATATTATAAAGATAATTTAAAAAATGAGGAGGAAAAATATATTTTAATAAAAGATCAAAATATATTTGAGGATAATAACAAAACATGATAATTATATAAAATATAAAAAAAATTGTTAAGGATTCATAAATTTTCTGACATGGGTCAATATATATACCAATAAAAAACATGTGACCATTAATCAAAAGTGTCAAATACTTTTAAAATAATTACTAATCACAGAAACATGGAATAACATGATAAGAAAAATGAACATTCATCACCAAAATATACATATAAATATTATTGAATTGTGAATAAAGGTCCCTAAATGTTTTTTGAATAAATAACATGTCCCCAGTTCATGTTATTAAGAAAACATTTACTACAGATCATTTTGGGAAAAAATTACCATATAAGGACACATAAATAAAACATTTAATAAACACAATATTATTAAATATTTTACAGTCATTTAAATAGAGAATGTTATTTAGTAAAGAGTATTATATAATTACATGAAAATACATATATAACAACCTACAAGAATAAAAACAGGATAATACTAAAATAGTATCCATTTCTTCAATAATTAATTTTTTTAAAAATAAAACATGATTTCATTGAAAAATATCCATAAAAAATTAAAATTAAATGGAAATAATCACTCTTAAATTCATGCTTAAAACCGAGTAAACAAATAGTTGAATTTCATATCTAGAGTACCCAATGCATTAAGGAGCTATAATGAGGATCAATTGTTATATCATGATCTATAATTGGGCTCAACCCGTCATATTACGAGAAATAATGGGGATCAACCCATCCTAATTTAAACTATAATTGGGAAAACCTCTTCATAATAAAATTTTAGTGGAACGTATCAAGAATAAAACATTTGATTACTCATTTAAACCCATGAGATAACACATAGTGATATCAAAATACCATTTTCTCCAAAAAATGACTTTTAAAAAAAATGCACACATAATAATGAAATAATATTAATCCAAAATAACTATGAAAACTTCTAAAATAAATTTTACAGATATCAAATGTCATGAATGATGGAAAAACTTCTGATTTCGTATATAAAAATCAATCCTTTTGAATTTCATAAAATAGTCTTTTAAATGGACCTTAATATAAAAGTATCTTTCCTTTGGTTCAACATCCTTAAAAAGTGTTAAAACCATTAGAATAATGGTTTTAATAGTATTATTAATTTATTATAAAATGATAATAATAATTATAATACCTTATATGATATTCTTATAACATTTTCAACCAAATTATTGACAATATTTTGGTAATTCCTTTGTTTTGGGTTCGTCCTTTGCATTTTTTCTAGGGTTGATTTATTATGGACTTCCTTTTGAAATATAAATAATATTCCATATGTGAATATATATATATATATCATTTTAAATAGTTATATAAAAATTTAACATTCCACGATTGTGGTAAAGGGATAAAAAACGCACCTTCAAGAATGAGAATAATTAACACACCGTGGATGGCAATTTTGTAATTTATGAATAAAAGGAGAAGATGATATATATTATGATGATAATACCATAAAAACAATAAAATTATAGTATATATATGATAATTTAGTTATCATCAAATATTTTATATGAGGGGGGGTAAAGAAAGAGAGGAAAAATAATTTAAAAGTGAATTAGAAGGAATCATGTATCTTGAATATTTATCATTGAGAACCTATTTAGAGTCTTGAAGGTGGCCTTTTTTTCAAACTAGAAGATGTAAAATGTGTCATGGGATGTGGAGAAGATAATTTGACAAGGTATATTTGGTATAAATGGCTTAAGGTAACAATAGATTTTTACTAGATGAGTCACCTTTTATAATTTATGTAAAGGGGTATTTAAGAATTAATTAAAATATTTACATATAAATAGTATAATATATGGTTAAACAATTTCAAAATATATAAAACATAGATAATATTCAATTATAGATGAAATATTATCATTTTTTAATTTAAAGATATTTTTTTAGGTTTTTTAAATAATTTATTGATATATTTTTCACATGAGAAATACTTTTTTCAAATTAAACACTATTAGTAACTTTGACATTAACACATAATTTTTTTTAAAATTAAAATAATTTTTTTTATTATATTCAAGAAAAATAATATTATACTATTTAGTTGATTATTTAACTTAAAAATATCAAATTACATTAATTTTTATATATTTAATATTATTAATTGGAATTATTAATTAATTAAATAATTAATACATCATATTTGTGAAATCCTTTATGTTATTAATTTTCTTCCCGAAATTGAAAAAATAATTTTCTTGGTGGAGATATATTTTTTCATTCAACTCTCCATTTATGTTCAATGAACAATTCTGTAAAACCATATATTAAAATATTATAGAAATGAAAAACTATAGTGTGAACAAGTTGAATTAATTATAAATGAAATATTATGAAGGGATTAAATTGATACATATGGTTCCAAAATGTCCCAAATTCTAATAACATTAATCTAATTGATGAAAATTTTACATAATAAACTATTTATTCATGTTTTTAGACATTTGATTTGACTTATAATTTAAAAACATTATTTATTTTGCTGAAGACTGTACATGCACTAAATCAGCGTGGCATAAGAATTAAAGTTAATTTTTTTGATTATAAAAATTAAAAATAAATTATTATCATATATATAGATTTTTTTTGCTTCAACATAGTCATTTATATTAGTTCATTAATTTTATTTACTGATAGAAATTTTAATACAACTTCTTTATATTGTTAATATTTTCTTATCTTCCATTGCGCAAGAATTGCCCATGTATATGGATAATTGTTATGTTATATAACTATAAAATTCAAATTTTACGCCCAAAAACATCAATTATAATTTATAATTAAATAAAATGAATTGAAATTATTTTTAGCACTCAATTATTTTCAATAAGTAATCAAATTTAACATTGTCAATGTTGTGCAGACACTGCATCGTCCCATATAAGAATTTTTATACTTATCATGAAATAAGTTATTAGATACATGTTCAAAATTATTTTGGTATTATATTTATATTATAAAATCTAAATATAGTAAATAAATAGTTTTGATAAATTTTATATCATATTTTAGTCTTGATGACTCCACAAATAATACCATAGTTTAAAAAAATATTTTTTACTTTTAACAAAAAAACAAATCATTTACACACAATTTTCATAAATTTATTCTATGATAATTTTGGCATGATGAATTAAAAAATAATTTTTTTTTCAAATTAAACATCAATATTTTTAAAATTGATGTTTTAAATAAATAACCATATCATGAATTATATATTTTATGAATTTCATAACATAATGAATATAACTATTTAATTCAAGAATACTAATAAATGTGATAATAAATTATTCTTGTAACATTACCCCCCATTAAAATTTCTTCCTCTCAATTTTATTCAGTTATTAGAAAAATGGGGATATCTTTCCCTCATAGAATTTTCATATACCCATGTTACTACTGCACCCTTTTGTTTTCTCCACAAAACCATAACCATTTGAATTACCTTATTCTAAAATACATGCTCTTTAAGATCAGTAATATGAACATGATTTTGTTCATAATAGAGGTTCTCTTCAATGTTACCTACTTATGGGCTCAAAACATGAGATGAATCTTGAACATACTTTCTCAATATAACGACCCATACTTTACATACATTGTTATTACTTCAGAATTGACACACAATTATTATAACCTATAACAAAACTTGGAAAGGACCGTATAGGTATAGAGTCTTTAGAAACTCGGAAACATAAACAACTAGTTCATAAAGCATCTGCTTTGCCTCCCATTTATTTATTCATATCTAGAGTCCCTTTTGGAATATCCTACTTAATGACCTTCTTCCTGACCTCAAGAAATAAAACATACAAAATGGTGAGCTTAAATTCTCAGTAAGGGTAAACAAATGAAATATCAATCACATCATATACACAAGAACATAACTTTTGAAAATCTTAACATACAAAAGAGATAATAATTTCATATCATGGAATAAATAATATTAGTGAAATGTAATCCCAATAATCATAACATAAAACATGAGACATTGTAGCATACACACATAATCATAGAGAATCATTTCTTATTACTCAAGACTCATTTCCAAGACTATCTTAGTGGACAAAGTCCATTTCTGAACTGAGTTGACTCCTCGTTTCAGTCATGTTTCACTGAACCGGTTTAACCTACCGTTCCTGCCATGTCTATCTCATGAGATATAAAATCTTTACCCAATGCATTGGAGGGATATATAGGTCCCACCCATCTCATATTGAAATCATTCTTTCGTGTGCCACAATATAAACATAAATCATTCATCATAACACAAGAATAAAATGGGTTTCATAAACATCATTCCATCATAACGTAATCCATACAAAAAAAATTGGATATCATTTCATCATTAGAAAAGTGAAACCATGTAAATCATAAAGACATGATACTTGAACATACACATGTGAAATAATGTAATCTTAGATGAAAATGGTTTTGATAAAACACTTGAAATGAATTCTTGAGGAAAATATCCTTCTTTCTTGAAAATCATTTTATTTTCACAAAATGTCATGCAATTTTAAAAGAAAATGATTTTTTTGAAAATAGTATTGAATTTTTTTTAAGAATATTCATGAAAATAAGGATTTATAAATCCGTAAAAATCCTTTCAGGCCGTATACGTTAAAAAAACATTCTTCTCGTACTGTTGTCGGAAAAGTCAAAAAATTACCTTGTAGGGTAAATAAAAGAAACATTCCTTCCATACCATGCCGTAAAAGTCAAAATGGGTAAAAAGGACATTTAAACATACATGAATACACTTTTATAAAACATGGACATGGATGATATCAATAACCAAGTAAATACTTACGAATAAGCAATCTCGGATAAAAATGAGATTTGCAAAATTATCCCTTACCTTAGGTCTGATTTTCTTCGTAAGTGTCTGAACCTCCTGTATAATGATTTAAATAAGGTCATTGACTTATTCCAGAATCATAATAATTGTTATGATATCATATATGGTCATATTCATAGCTTCTTATCAGTAATATTTCATTGCTACTTGTTATTCGGGTGTTTATTACTTTTTGTTCTTATGTGTGTCTTGTCGAATAAATTATTATTCTTATCTCTAGGTTATAGATACCTAATTTACAGAATGGCATTAGTGTACTATATATCATATTTATTTATTCAATTCATTTATATAATCATTATTCAATGAAGATCATGTAGAACGAATTGCATCACATCGTGGAGACGGTATTCCGTACGTACGCACGAGCGATGATATCATTCCCATGATTGTGGAATTGTATTGGAGTGTATGTATACTATTTCAGAATAAATACCACTTTAAAATAATCATATATAAATATTTATTTTCACCTTTATACCCATCCAAGTAAGGTGGTGATGGAAAATAGATTACACCACGGCATGGAGACGGTATTCCGTACGTACGCACGCGCGGTGATTTCGTTTTCCGTAGGATGGATAGATGATGAAATAGGGTTGTTTCATACTTATAATAAAATATTAGTATATGAGTGATACTGATGTTATTAATTCATAATGAAACAACTAAAGAAGAAGAAGTAGAAGAAGAAATAAAGTTGAAAGAATCGGTAACAGACATTACCTCTTCTTTGAAGCGCCTCTTTGAGACCTCCTTTTAGGGCACTAAAATTGGTCTTTGAAGATAACCAGGACCTCTAAGATGTTTCTAGGGAAGTGGGGAAGTTAAATGGGCAGGGGTTGGCTGAGCTTGAAGGCTCAAATTGGTGTGAGGAGGAGAGGGAGGAGGTTCCCTTTTATAAGAGATGAGAGGGGCACCATTGGAAATGTAAGAAATATTAGTTTATATTACATCCCAAACCCACTTAAAAACTTCCAAAATGACTCATATCCGAAGCTAGATTATCTGAGGTTGTAATCCCTTCAAACAATTAAATTTAGGCATGTTAGGAATTTATTTTAAACATTATCAACTAGATTTATCCTTATTTATCAATGTAATTGTATTTGTGGAAATAATATTCTAAATTTTAAATAATTATAAATAATTACATATGTGTTATGAATTTTCCATAATTTTACACTATATAAAATTTTAGACCATATAAATTTTAATTTATAATTTTTAAATATTTTTGTGATTTTTAAACAATTTGATAATATGTTATTTTTATAAAATAACAACTATGTCAATTTTGACACTATTCATTTATTTGAATTTATATAAAATATATACAGAAGATATGTTCAAACTAAAAGCTTTAATATATTCATAAAATGTAATATGTATCTAGAAAATTAGTGGAGCACATTAAATATTTCATATAATATTTATTTTAATATTTTTAAAACCATTTATTTGATATTTTAATTAATAAAATAATTTCAACATCACTATTGTGTCATAATTAATGATAATTATTTAATCCCTAAAAATTCTAAATAAATTCCCATGATGTATATAATTGTATTATATTTCGGGAGACTATTCATTTTCAAAGTTTAATTACGTTTATCACTAAATAAAAATTATTATACTTATAAGATTTAAGAAAATGACATGTTGTCACATTCATTGGTTTTAATAATAATTAAATTATTTTCATGGAAAGAAGTTCATTAAATGAATCTAATCCGACCCTTAGGTGATATGGGTCGAATTTTAGTCATATAATAGGATTTTGGAAGGTTTTAGGGTAATTTTATAATCTTATATTTACCCTTAATTACCGGATTTACCTTTAACTATGGTAAATAAAATTTACAGTAGTTACTATTCATAATGCCCAAAAATAAATAGTATCCTATTAACGAAATTTGGACCCACTGATTCCAAATATGGAATCCATTTTTCAAAATTCATAACATATAAGTTTCATTAATTAATTTAATATAAATCCCATTGTTAAGAAAATGGGTTTTAGAAGTTAAAACTTTACCAAAGACTGAAATGTTTTTACCTATGAATTCAATGTGAAATTAATGCTAATGACATAAATTATATTAAATGGTAAAAATATATTCTATTTATACATTAAAAAGCATTCAATATTATAATTTAACCATAAAAATTATCTTAATGAAAAAAGTTGTTTTTAATTAAAAATTAGCGTATTTTTACAATTCATCAAAATATGAAAGTTATCAGAAAAATATCAAAAAAATTCAAAGTAAATTTTTATACACTGATTCAAAAGAAGAATTTTATTTTGTAAAATTGAACTTATAATCATGTAAAAAACTAGATTTAATGTAGGTGTGCTATCAAAAGGTGGAAAAACTACATTTTTTTAAAAATACTTATTTTACCAGAAAATTTTATTTTGTTCTCTTACCATTTTCTATAAAATGTGTATGATGACTAATAAAATTCAAAATGTAGTTAATAATATTCATAATGGCTAGTTCATAATAATATATCGTTGTTTAGTGAAACCCGGTATTGCATATGACGCAAGCTATCGAGGAAGGTCGTGATTGCGTGTAATGCAAGCCAAGTCCATACTGTTTGCTGTGAAAGATTCCTTTGGTGTTACGTATAACATTAGACATAAAAAAATATTTCTCATATAATATCAGGGTGTTACATTCTACCCCCCTTAAAATGAATTTTCCCATGAAATTCATCACTTCATTACAAACAGATGAGGATACCTCTCCCTCGCCATATCCTCAAGTTCCCATGTAGCTTCTTCTAATTGGTGGTTCCTCTATAAAAATTTCACCAAGCGAGTGGTCTTGTTCTATATAACTTTTTCACTATGATGTAGAATATCTATCAGTTGTTCTTCATAAGAAAGATCTTGTTCCAGTGGTACAACTTCTGAGCTGAGTACATGTGAAGGGTCAGGTATGTACTTTCTCAGAAGAGATACATGGAACACATCATGAACTTGATAGAGATTAGGTGGAAGCACCAATCGGTAAGCTACCTTTCCAACACGATCTAGTATTTCGAAAGCACCGATATATCTAGGGCTCAACTTCCCCTTCTTTCCAAATCTCAAAACCCTCTTCCATGGAGATATTCGTAAGAACACTTTATCACCCACTTCAAACTCTAGGTCTTTTCTTCAGTTTTCAGCATAACTTTTCTGTCAACTCTGAGCTGCTCTTATGTGTTGTTGAATAGATCCGACCTTTTCTTCCATCTCATCAACAAGATCAGGTCATAATAGATTTCATTCCCCAACTTCATCCCAACAAGTTGGAGTCCTGTATTTCATTCCATATAGAGCTTCATAAGGAGCCATATGAATACTGGAGTGAAAGCTATTATTATAAGAAAATTCCACCAAAGAAAGGTGTTGATCCCAAACACCTTTGAAATCCATAGAGTAAGCTCTCAACATATCTTCTAGAGTTTTAATTGTTCTCTCAGACTAACCGTCTGTCTGAGGATGATAAGTAGTGCTGAAACTCAACATTGTATCCAGTGTATGCTGAAGACTTTGCCATAACTTCGAGGTAAATCTCGGATCCCGATCTGATATAATGGAAAATGGTACTCCATGCAATCTTACCACTTCCTTTACGTATATCCTGGAAAGCTGATCTAGAGAGAAATCCTCTCTAATAGCAATGAAGTGTGCAGACATTGTAAGACGATCAACTATGACCCAGATAGCTTTATTGCCTTTGGATGTTTTAGGAAGTCTAGTGACAAAGTCCATAGTTATGTTTTATCATTTCCATTCTGGTATGGGTAATGGTTGTAACATCCCCTTAGACTTCTGTCTCTCAGCTTTAACTTGCTGACAAACCATGTATCGAGAGACATATTCAGCAACATCTATATTCATGTCATCCCACCAGAAGTACTCTTTCAGATACCTATACATCTTCATGCTTCCAGGATGAATAGATAATGAAGAAATATGAGCCTCATCCAGCATCTCCTTCATTAATTCTGGGATGGGTGGAACACAAACTCGATTCCTAAACATTATTATCCCATCACAATCAAGGTTTAATTCAGGAATATTTATCACCTTCTTTTGTAACTCTACATCTTCTTTCTGTGCCTCTTTAATCATCACATGTATAGATGGTTGAACATTCATTTGAGAAAGATACAATTTCCCCCCTTCCATTATAATTCCAAGATCCATCCTTTGTAAATCCATAAATATTGGATCTTTTGTGATCCTCATCATGGATAAACTGGCATGGTCGTGTCAACTTAATGCATCCGCCACCTTGTTTTCTTTCCTAGGGTGGTAATTAATTGAGTAGTCGTAATCCTTAATCAGCTCTAAGCATCTTCTTTGGCGCATATTCAGCTCCTTTTGTGTGAAAATATACTTTAAACTTTTGTGATCAGTATAAATGTCACACCGTTCTCCATAAAGATAATTCCTCCAAATCTTTAATGAAAAGATTACCGCAACTAACTCCAAATCATGAGTTGGGTAATTTTTCTCATGGATTTTCAACTGTTGTTAGGCATAAGCTATCACCATATCATTTTTCATAAGAACACACCCCAATCCCTTCTTGGATGCATCACGGTAGATTACAAACCTTTCTCCACTATAAGGTAATGTGAGCACAGGTGCACTGGCTAACCTTCTTTTTAGCTCTTTGAAATTTTCTTCACATTCCTCTATCCAAACAATCTTAACTCCTTTTCGAGTCAACTTGATGAGTGGTAAGATAACCTTGAAAAATCGTTCAGAAAACATCGGTAATATCCATCCAAACCAAGAAAACTTCGGATCTAGGTTACTGTTATTGGTCTCGACCATCTTTCGATAACCTCTATTTTTGCTGGATCCACAGATATCCCCTCGTTTGAGATTATGTGACCCAAAAATGAAACTTTTTGAAGCCAAAATTCACACTTGGTAAATTTGGCATAAAACTTCTCCTTTCTCAGGGTCTTCAATAAAATTCTCAAGTGATCTACATGTTATTCCATTCTCTTTGAATAGACAAGAATATCGTCTATAAAGACTACCACAAAATGATCAAGATATTCTAAAAAGACTCTATTCATCAGATCCATGAAGATAGTAGGGGAATTAGTAAGAACAAATGGAATCACTATAAAATCATAGTGTCCATACCTTGTACAGAAAGATGTCTTTGGTATATCCTCCCTTTTGACCCTTAATTGATGATACCGTGAATGAAGATCAATCTTGGAAAAGTATTGAGCTCTGCGTAGTTGGTCAAATAGGTCATCAATGCGCGGGAGATGATATTTTTTCTTGATAGTGATCTTGTTACGTTCTCGATAGTCAATACAGAGTCTCATTGATCAATCTTTCTTCTTAAAAAACAGAACAGGTGCTCCCCAAGGTGACACAGTAGGGCATATGAATCCCTTATCATAATTCTCTTAGAGTTGCTTCTTCAATTACTACAACTCAACTGGGGCCATTCTATAAGGTGTCTTTAAAATAGGCAAAGCACCGGGTAGGAGTTATATTGAAAACTCAACTTCACGATTTGGTGGAAGACCCGAAAATTCCTCTGGAAAGACATCATCAAACTCCCCTACAATGTGCATATTCTTAATTGTGAGATTCTCTCCAACCATTTGAGATAAATAACCCTCATTTAGTGGAATCAAGACCCATAAGATGGAAGAAATTTCCACTAGAATATTATGTTTATCCTTGCATCGATAGACGATCATTGATTGATCTAGAATATGAAATGTGACTTCCCTTCTTGGAAAATTGATATGATCTCCATATAGAGAAAGAAAATCCATGCTAAGAATCACATCAAATTCTACTATAGGAAGTATCACAAGATTTGTATGAAGCACTTTCCCACAAACTTCAATCGGGGAAGAATTATAAACTTTTGATGCGATTGTTGTTCCATTAGGGGTTGTCACAGCTAACTCAACATAAAATTGTTGAGGTAATACGGTGATACTCTTAGAAAATTATTCAGAAATAAAAGAGTGGGTGGATCCAGAATCAAATAAAACATTTGCCACTTTAGAGTGGATGGTAAGTGTACCTCTCACCACATCGTTATCGTACTCCACATTGCTGATAGAAATTACATGTGACTTTCCTTAGTCTTTAGCCTTAAGATTTTGTTGACGTCGACCATCATCATCAACCCTTGGATTTGGGCATTTATTGGCATAATGCCCCATCTCCTTGCACTTGAAACATTGAAGTGTAGTAGGTTCATTCTCTGTATCCCTTCCTTTGTTTGCATCATTAGACTTCTTCTTCCCATTATTTCAACATTCAATTGCCCGATGACCATCCTTTCCACACTTATTACATTTTCTTGTCCCCTTAAGACAATTTCCTCCATGTTTCTTTCCACACTTTGATCATAAGGGAAAACTCATCTTTTTTTCAGTATGGTCATTAGATTTTTCTTTGAATTCCATTTTCCTCTTCTTATCAAACCCATGTGACTGATGGGTTACACCAATCTCCATCTCAACCTTGAGAGCACATCGAACAATTTCCTTGTAGTTATTGAAGGCTAACACCCTTCGAAGACTTGATTTTAAGCCACTAAAGAATCGATTGATCTTACTCTCAGGTTGGATAATAATACCAGAAGCGTACCTTGGAAGTCTTGTAAAATTTTCTTCATAGGTACCAAAAAAATCATCATCCTTTTTCTTCAGTTCAACAAACTCTTTCTCCATCTTTGTTCGGATAATTCGAGGGAATTACTTATTGAAAAATAAGTTCTTGAACTCGTCCCATTCCATGGAATCAATTTCTTCCCTTTGCCTCGTATTCTTAATAAGATTATACCTTTGATCAGCATATCCTTCCAAACGATACACTGCTAGGATGAAATTATCATGTTCAAAACATTGAAGAACTGAAAATATCTTTTCAGTAGTACTAATCCATTGTTCAGCAACTAATGGATCAGTAGACCCGCTGAATGAAGGTGGATGCTGCCTCATGAAAGAATCAATAGAATGTTGCTCCTTCTTTTGCTCGTTTGGAAGTCCTGCATGATTCATATCTTGAGAAAGTTGTATGAGCATGGCTACAGGATTTTTCATTCCAGCTCCCAAAACGTTTGGTTCCTCAGGGGGACAATCATTGCATTTCCCGTCACATTCTGCATTAACATAGTTCCTTTGGGTTCCATCCATTGACTAAAACCAAGAAGAATAGTGTGACCAACACTAATTATAATAGGAGAACCACATAATCAAGAATAAAATTTCACACTTAAGGTATAATCCTAGGTTATTCATGGTAATTTCTAAAACACTAAGATTGTGTTCTCTGCTTAGACTTATCCTTAGGATTCTTACTAAGGCTTTTACATCCTAGTTTCCAACGGTTGACTACACCTTTCCTCTGATACCAACTATAATGACCCATACTTTACATAAATTATTATTACTTCAAAATTGAAGCACACTTATTACAACAAATAACAAAACCAAGAAAGGACCGTATAGGTATAGAGTCTTTAGAAACTGGGAAACATAAACAACTGGTTCATAAAGCATCTACTTTGCCTCCTATTTATTTCATCATATCTAGATTCCATTTTGGTATATCCTACTTAATAACCTTCTTCCTGACCTGGGGAAATAAAACATTCAAAAGGGTGAGCTCAAATTCTTAGTAAGGGTAATCAAAATAAATATCAATCACATCATATACACAAGAACATATCTTTTGAAAATCTTAACCTACAAAAGAGATCATAATTTCATAACATGAGATAAATCATAGTAGTGAAATGTAATCCCAATAATCATAACTTAAAACATGGAACCTTGTGGCATACACACATAATCATAGATAATCATTTCTTATTAGTCAAGACTCATTGCCATGACTATCTTAGTGGACAATGTCCAATTCTGAACCTAGTTCACTCCTCGTTTCAGTCCTGTTTCACGGAACCGGTTTAACCTGCTGTTCTAGCCATGTCTATCTCATGAGATATAAAATCATTACCCAATGCATATGAGGGAGATATCAGTCCCACCCATCTCCTATTGAAATCATTCTTTCATGTGCCACAATATAAACATAAATCATTCATCATAACCGAAGAATAAAATGGGTTTCATAAACATCATTCCATCATAATGTAATCCATACAAAGAAAATTGGATATCATTTCATCATTAGAAAAGTGAAACCATGTAAATCATAGATACATGATACTTTAACATACTCATGTGATATAATGTCATCTTAGATGAAAATGGTTTTGATAACACACTTGAAATGAATTCCTGAAGAAAATATACTTTTTTCTTCAAAATCATTTTCTTTTCACAAAATGTCATGCAATTTTAAAAGAAAATGATTTTTTTTAAAATAGTAATGAAATATTTTGGATTAAGCTTCATGAAAATAAGGCTTTATAAAACCATTAAAATCATTTCATTCCATATATGTTAAAAAAACATTATTCTCGTACTTTTGTCGGAAAAGTCAAAAAGTACCTTGTAGGGTAAATAAAATAAAGATTCATTCCATACCATGGGGTAAAATTCAAAATGGGTAAAAGGAATTTAAAAATACATGAATACACTTTTATAAAACATGGACATGGATGATATCAATAACCCTAGTAAATACTTACGAATAAGAAATCTCGGTTAAAAATGAGATTTGCAAAATTATCCCTTACCTTAGGTCCGATTTGCTTCGTAAGTGTCCGAACCTCCTGTATAATGATTTAAATAATGTCATTGACTTATTCCAAAATCATAATTATTGTTATGATATCATATATAGTAATATTCTTATATTATTATCAGTAATATTTCATTGCTACTTGTTATTCGAGTGTTTAATACTTTTTGTTCTTATGCATGTTTTTTCGAATAAATTCTTATTCTTCTCTTTAGGTTATAGATACCTCATTTACAGAATGGTATTAGTGTACTATATATAATATTTAATCATTAAATTCATTCAATTCATTTTTATAATCATTATGCAATGAAGATCATGTAGAACGAATCACATCACATCGTGGAGACGGTATTCCGTACGTACGCATGAGCGATGATATCGTTCCCATGATCGTGGAATTGTATTGGAGTGTATGTATACTATTTAAGAATCAATAAAACTTTAAAACAATCATATATAGTTATTTATTTTCACCATTATACCCATCCAAGTAAGGTGGTGATGGAAAATAGATTACACAACGGCGTGGAGACTGTATTCCGTACGTACGCACGCGCGATGATTTCGTTTTCCGTATAATGAATAGATGGTGAAATAGGGTTGTTTCATACTTATAATAACATATCATTATATGAGTGATACTTATGTTATTACTTCATAATGAAACAACTAAAGAAGAAGAAGTAGAAGAATAAATAGAGTTGAAAGAATCGGTAACAGACATTACCTCTTCTTTGAAGCGCCTCTTTAAGACCTCCTTTTAGGGCACTAAAATTGGTCTTTGAAGACGAACAGGACCTCTAGGATGTTTCTATGGAAGTGGGGAAGTTAAATGGGAAGGGTTTGGCCAATCTTTAAGGCTCAAATTTGTGTGAGGAGGAGAGAGAGGAGGTGCCCTTTTATAAGGGAGGAGAGGGGCACCTTTGGAAATATAAGAAATATTAGTTTATATTGAATCCCAACCCCACATAAAAACTTCCAAAATGACTCATATCAGAATATTAGAAGAGATAGGGTTGTAATATAATCAAAAAAATAAAATTTAGACATGTTAGAAATTTATTTTAAACATTATCAACTTCATTTATCCTTATTTATCAATTTAATTTTATTTATGGTAATAATATTCTAAATTTTAAATTATTATAAATAATTACATATGTGTTCGTAATTTTCCATAATTTGACACTTTATGAAAGTTTTGACCATATAAATTTTAATTTATAATTTTTAAATATTTTTTTGATTTTTAAACAATTTTATAATTTGTTATTTTTATAAAATAACAATAGTTTCAATTTTGACACTATTCATTTATTTGAATTTAAATATAATATATACAGATGATATGTTCAAACTAAAAGCTTTAATATATTCATAAATTGTCATATGTATCTAGAAAATTAGTGTAGCACATTAAATAGTTCATATAATATTTATTTTAATATTTTTAAAACCATTTATTTGATATTTTAATTAATAAAATAATTTCAACATCACTATTGTGTCATAATTAATGACAATTATTTAATCCCTAAAAATACTAAATAAATTCCCATGATGTAGATAATTGTATTAGCTTTCTGGATACTATTCAGGTTCGAAGTTTTATTAAGGTTATAACTAAATTAAAATTATTATACTTATAATATTTAAGAAAGTGACATGTTGTCACATTCTTTGGTTTTAATAATAATTAAATTATTTTCATGGAAAAAAGTCCATTAAATGAATATAATACGACCCTTAGGTGATATGGGTCTACTTTTAGTCATCCAATAGGATTTTGGTAGCTGTTAGGGTAATTTTATAATCTTATATTTACCCTTAATTACCCGATTTACCTTTAACAATGGTAAATAAAATTTACCGTAGTTACTATTCATAATGCCCAAAAATAAAAAGTAGCCTATTAACATAATTTGGACCCACTGATTCCAAATATGGAATCCATTTTTCAAAATTCAAAACATATAAGGTGCAGGTATTAATTTAAAATAAATCCTATTGTTAAGAAAACGGGTTTTAGAAGTTAAAACATTGCCAAAGATTGAAATGTTTTTACCTATGAATTCAATGTGAAATTAATGCTAATGACATGCATTATATTAAATGGTAAAAATATATTCTATTTATAATTTAAAACCATTCAATATTATAATTTAACCATATAAATTATCTTAATGAAAAAAGTTGTTTTTAATTAAAAATTAGCGTATTTTTACTATTCATCAAAATATGAAAGTTATCAGAAAAATATCAAAAATTTATCCAAAGTAAATTTTTATACCCTGATTCAAAATAAGAATTTTATTTTGTCAAATTGAACTTATAATCATGTCAAAAACTAGATTTAATGTGGGTGCGCCTTCAAAAGGCGGCAAAACTGCATTTTTTTAAAAATACTTATTTTACCCGAAAAATTTATTTTGTTCTATTACCATGTTCTAGAAAATGTGTATGATGAATAATAAAATTCAAAATGTAGTTAATACTATTCATAACGGCTAGTTCATAATAATATATCGTTGTTTTGTGAAACCCGGTATTGCGTATGACGCAAGCTATCGAGGAAGGTCGCGATTGCGTGTAATGCAAGCCAAGTCCGTATTGTTTGATGTGAAAGATTCCTTTTGTGTTGTGTATAACATTAGACATAAAAACAAATTCTCATATAATCTCAGGGTGTTACACTCAACATTAAAATATGTAAACCATTGTCTACCTTAGAGAAACTTAGGGGCAATATTACTCAGTATGAAATTGTTCCAACTTTCTCTATGATTTCATAAGGTACAATGATCCTCAGTATTAAGTTTTATTTATTTATAAAACTCATAACACTTTCCCATGGAGATAATTTAATGAAAAAATGATCACATACCGTGATATAGAGGTATTTCCTCCTTTTATATTGATAACTTTTATTCCCATTCTGATTAGTCCTAATGTTTCGATGAATCGAATAAATCCCCTCTGTCACATTTTCGACTAATTACGGTCCCATCAAAATCTATTACCTGAATTCATCCCAAAATGCTGGAGTTAGTTACCACTTTAAATATAATTCATCAAAAAGAGACATCTCTATATTAGAATGAAAACGTTTATCATAATAAATCTAAACTAATGAAAGATAATGATCCCAAATTTCATTATAATCCATTTAACAATATCAAATCATATACTCCAGTTTTTAAATTATTCTCTCTGACTTCAAATCATATTGGAGATGAAAGGATGTTCTGAAATTTAATTTAGTTCCCAATGACTTCTGAAAGACTTCCCAAAAGTTTTAAGATAATATAAGATAAAAATTATATATAATATATAGAAGAACTCTGTTTCACCACTATCATTTTTATATAAAATCTTGAAAGTTGATCTATGGATTGGGTGTCTTGAATATGAATAAAATGAGAAGATTTAGTCAAATAATCAGAAATAACCTGAATTTCATTGTTACCTCGATACGTATTTGGTAGTCCGACCACAGAATCCATGTATATATTTTCCCATTCCCATTATGGCAATATATAATTTTTTTGAAACCCCCTCTGTAACATCCATTTTTCATTAAACTTTTTTCATTTCAAACATCTCATGGTAAGGTCAGTAATATCTCTTTTTTTTCCATCCCCCAATTAAAACATCAAAGGGTCTCTATAAATATTAGCACTACTTGATGAAATGAAAATGAAAGCTATGAGCTCCATATAATAATTTTTTCATCAAATTAAAACAAAAATGTATACATATTATCTTAACAAATCTCAATAAAATATCTATCAATGTTAAATTAAGTTAGCATACAATTTTTTTCAATTATAAAATTTTTTCTCACTATCTTATTTATGTGATTTCTTAATTATCTCTAATAGAGATGAGTGCAGTAACACCTAAAACAAAACAGATGAATTTCCTTCACCAGCTGTATCAAATACAAAATTCATAAAATCAATAACCCAAGGGACATGTTTCGAACCTATTATGGTTAATGTAGCATTATTTTTCAGACGCAAATCATCAGAATATTTATTTTCATTTCGAGGATGGTAATGAATAATTAAATAATAATCCCTATTTTTTCCACAAATCTTCTCTATCACATGTCCATATCATTATGAGTGAATATATACATAAATATTTTTTGATCAGTATATATCTGACATTTAGATCCATATTATTAATATCTCCATATTTTTTAAGATAAAATTACAACTGATAATTCCAAATAATGTGTGGATAAATTTAAATCATGATGTTTTAGTTGTCAGAAATCATAAGAAATTACCTGACAATTATGCATCAGAACACAACTAATTCCCTTTAATGAAGCATCAAAATAGAAGAAAAAAACTATTTCTAAAAGTTAGGGACAAAATTTGATCATTCACTAATCTTCTTTTCACTTCCTAAAAACAATCATCACAATATTCTCTCAAAATAAATTTAAACCCCTTTCATGTTACCATAGTTAGCATCATAGATATCCATGAAGACATATCAACAAATTATTAGTAATATCCATATATTCAAATAACATTATGTGTCATTAAAACATTTGTAGGTATTTTATATTAATCAACCAGTTTTTAAGGGATAAAACATTTTTATAACCTTATTTACAATGTTCCCAAGATAAAAAAATATGTTACAACCAAAAATAAAATTTTCTAAATATCCCATATAACATATTTTTCTTAAGTGTTTGAAAAAATTACATAGATATTTTTCATGATCTTCATAACATTATCAGGAACACCAAAATATCATTAAAAAAACAAACATATAAATATATTTATATAATATAATATTCACAAGATCAATAAATACATTTGGGGATTTTTTTAAACCATAGTTCCTAATAAGAAACTCATTAATCACATATCTACTTCAAAAGGTTTTTTTCGTAATGTCACCCTCTTTCACATTCAGCTTATGGTGCCTAGAACTCAAATTAATATTGGAAAAATAATGGGCATAGTAGTGTTATTTAAATAGGCCATCAAATTTAGGTAGTGGATAATTATTCATAATTGTAATTCAATTCAAATATTTATAATCAATGAAAAGTCTCATTGAACAATCCTTTATTTTAATGAACAAAACAATAGAACCTCGTATTGAATTTATAGGATGAATGAATCCCTTATCAATAAAATCATGTAACTCATTTTTGAATTAAATAAGTTACACTTGAGCCATTCAGTAATTTTATTTTAAAAATTTTCTTTCATTCAGGGACTAAGTCAATAGAAAACTCAACCTCTCGATCAATAATTACACTTGGAAAATGACCAAGAAAACATCATGATTATTATTTTCACTAGCACATCATTAATCATGATAGATTCTTTTTAAAAAAATATCTATAAGATAACATTCATTTCATAATTTTAGCAGTTTCTCAACATCCTAATATGTAATTAATGGTATGGGTTCACTATTATTCACAAACTGAAACCCTTTCTAAAAAGAAACATCTTTTTCTCTACTATATATCATAGCAAGGTAAATATAAATCCAATCCATATGCATGATAATATTAAACACTTATATATTAATAAACATGTCTTTAAGGTAATTTACTTCCATATAAAATTATTTTGATATTGTTATAATTTTTCCCATAATACATCCTCTCTATTTTTTTCACTATACATTCTGGATTCATTTCTTGATGTGGAATTTCAAATTTTCAAAAACAATTCTCAGAAATGTAAGAATATTTCGGCCCCGAATCAAAAAAGACATTCACATATTCATTACTTACATGAAATGTCCTTGATACCACTTTTCATGATTTATAAACACCACTTAATTTAGTTATAAAGGAATTTTCGACACCATTATATTTCTAAACTTCATAATTTTCATCCTTAGTTATTATCTTTGAACACACATTAGCAAAATTTCCCAAAACCTCACTGTTACTGAATATTACATAGGTTTTATCATTATTTTATCATTTTATTTTCATTAATTATCCATTTTTATAAACATTACACATATTTATATCTTCCCACAATTTATAAAAAATTACTTAGGATTCTTTTTATCACACTTTTCAGAATAAGGGAATTTTATTTTCATACATACAAATTATTCTCCAAAATTTTCATAATAAGGGATTCTTTTTATCACAATTTTTATTGGATTAATTCTTCCCCAAATTTTTCTAACATGACCACTTATTATTCTTATCATCACAAGGAACATATGTTTTAAGAATCTCTGTTTCAACCGTTTCATCACAAAGACAAAAAATCTCATTTATTTGAAATTATCATGTGGGAAATGATATTTTTAAACCCAGATTCAATCCCGAGTAAAACAGATTAATTTTTCTATCAGTTTCTAAAAAATGTAACATATATTTCAATTCATATTAATTAATATTCATATAAAACTATGTAATCATAATTATATTACCTCAATTCTATAAATTTTATTTCATTCATAATAAAAAAACCCTTGGGTATTATTCCTCAAGAAACGATCCATGAATGTTTCCCATCCCAATGAATTGAGTTCTTCTTTCTCCCTGGTATTCTCAACCAAAGTCCACCATTGAATATATTCACCTGTATAATGATAAAGAGAATGGTTTACCTTATTTTTTATCAAACACCCCATGACAAAAAATATCATTTCTAGTGAATTAACCCATAATTTGGCTACCACTCAGTCAGATGATCTGTTGAATGATGGGGGATGTTGACTCATGAAATTCCCCACAAAATTCATTTTCATTCATGGTATATATGGTTCCTTTATAGAATAGATACCAACAACTTTTATTTACAATGTAAAATAATCCATTACAATCCTAAAATGATTAGTTCCAATTCACACTATTCTTGAAAATATATTTTGAAGGAAATCAGCCTCTCGGTGCCTTCCTACCTCAGCTCCCCTATTTCTTCTGTGGAAAACCATTTTGAACAGAAATATTTTACCTGATGAAACATGGTTGTATTATAATGAAATATCATTTTAATATATCCATAAATTAAAAATAATTTATGGTATTCTATTGACATCATCATAACCCCTATAGTTATCTAAATTGTCCTTTGATACCAACTATAAGAACAAAGACATAAAAAATTACATAATCTTGAGTTTTATTCAGGAATTGAAATTCATTATCATTAAGGATATTTTCACTTGTATAGTTATAGATAATTTTGTCATAATAGATACTTAACAACCCATAATCATTTTCTGTGTATACTACTAAAAAAATATCTATTTCTTCCTCAATATAAATATTTTCAAAATAAAACATGTTTTCATTGAAAAATATTCATAAAATTAAACATGAATTCATTATTTATCTAACTCATCCTAATAACTTATGATAAAAATATTAATACATGATATGAAAACAAAAAACTCAGTAAGAAACATAATGAAAGAAAATAATTAGTCTAGAAATATCACGAAAACCCATTAAAACATTTTTATTGAAAAATCATTATCATACATCGAAAAATAAATTGAGATTATTTGTAATATCATTAATAAAAAAAACATAAATTAATAAATACAATTTGAATAACCTTATAGTCAAATTCCATCTCTAGAGTACCCAATGCATTGAGGATATATAATAGGTCTCACCCATCATATCATTAGATATAATGGGGATAACCCGTCATATCTTGAGATATAATGGCATTCAAACTATCATCATATATTGAGATATTATGGTGATAAAACCATTATAAAAACATTTCAAGGAACATATAATGAATAAAAACCTTGATAACTCATTCAAAACCATGAGAAATACGCATTTAAATATCAAAATACCATTTTCTCATAAAAATAACTTTAAAAATATACGCACCAAATAATGAATTAATGTTCTTAAAAAATAAATATTAAAACCCATAAAGGGCAAATTATAGAAATAAAGAAACATGAATTCGGGATAAACTTCTTTTGTCCTATATCAAAACACAATCTTTTTAAAAAATTTAATGGATACATTTAAAAGGATTTTAAAATAAAATTTCCTTACCTCTAGTTTGACTTTATTAAAAAGTGTAAAAACCCATTGTATTATGGTTTTAATTAGGTTATTAATTTTTTATAGAACAATACTATTGTTTATAAAACATTATATGATCTTCTTATAACATTTTTCACCCAATTATAATCAATATTTTGTTATTTCTGTAATTTTAGGTGAGTTATTTTCTTTTTTCTAATGTCAGTTTGCTATGGACATCCTTTAAAAATGGATTTAATAATCCAGAAGAGATAACATATATATATATATATATATATGTAATTAAAAATAATTATAACAGAATTAAATGTGTCTTGATTTCCAAAAGCACCCAATATTGACATATATGTAAATTACATTACTTTTGAGGAATATTTAATACATCACACATCCAAATTCCCAAAGAATGTATTAGTTTAGTGACTTTTGAAAAATGGTACATATTTTCCTAATATGGTTAAATATCTTCAAAATCTCCCATAAATATATTCTCCTTTAGTTTTCCTACCTAATACTATTCTTTATACCCTATGAAAAAGGAAACATATGAAAAGGGAGATCATAGATAATCCATAATGGTAAACATAATAAATATAAAACAAAACATGAACAGAATAATGTAATAGCATGGTAATAACTTTTTAAAACCATAAAATTTTCAATATATATCATAATCATGAGACATTAAATAAAAACAGGTAGTTTATGAGGCATAAACTAGAATGGAAAATGAACCATGAGAAAATAGAATTGGCATAAAACATTGATTTTTGGAAAACCCAAAAGCATATAAAATCATTTCATATTAATCAAGGCTTTTTATGAAGACCATAATACTCAAAAAAATTCCATTATTTAATCAAGTTCACTCCTTTTTATAGCTCAATATTACTCACGGTGAGTTTACTTATCATTCCAGCCATGTATTACCGTACCGAGCTCATTTTCCATCCTAGCCCTATATATCTTATGAGATATATATCATTACCCAAATTCCATGATGTAGATATAAGTATCACCAATATCATAATGAAATCATTATTAAATGATCCAAAAAACATAAATCATTCATCATAGCATAAACTAAGGAATAAAATGGGTTTCTTTAACATAATTCTTATCATAAAACAGGTAAAACAAATGGATTTAATAAATATCATTCCATCATAAACACCATCAAACCATATAAATGATAGAGATAGTATAGTTGAATAATAACCCTATTAAATAATTTCTAAATGCATGAAAAATAATATTGATAGAACACTTGAAATTAATTCATCACAAAAATGTCCTTTCTTCATCAAAAAAATTTTCTTTTCCTAAAATACAATTCGGTTTGAAAAGAAAACAATTTCATAGAAAATAACCTTGAAATATTGTACGGTAATATTTTTAAAAATAATGAATTCTTAATTAATAAGAATCCATTCATTCGTTATAATTTCAAAAAACATTATTCTCGTATTTTTTTTGGAAAATTCAAAATGTACCTCTTAGTGAATACGAAAGAAAGATTCCTTTAAAACTATGTAGTAAAAATTCCAAAAAGGGATAAAATTAAATACACATCCATAAGAGAATAATAAAAAAATTATGAAATATTTTTTAAAATGTGGGCATGGATGATAAAAATTACCCGTAAATTACTTATGTATAAACAATCTTGGATAATAATGAGATTTCAAATTATCCCTTACCTTAGGTCTGGGTTACTTCGTACATGTCCAAACTACATTTATAAGGGTTTACATAATATCATTAACTTATTATAGAATCATATTTATTTTTAATAATATATTTAGTGATCATATTATCACTCATTTGTTAATAACATTATTAATCAACCATCGGGTATTAACTGCTTCATTTTCTTATGCATGTTTTGTCGAATAAGTTTCAGTTATCCTTCTTAGGTCATAGTTATATCATTAAAAAATTATATTAACATAATATATATCATATTTATTCATAATATACATTTATATAATCATTATTTAATGGATATCATATAGAATGGATAACATCACATCGTAGAGAAAGTAGGTCATACGTATCCACGAGCAACGATATCATCCTTACAATTGTGGAATGATAATATAGTGAATGGTGTATATAATATATTAGAATAAATATCATTTTATAATAATAATATATAGTTATTAGTTCCATCATTATACCAATCCATGTAAAGGGGTGATGAATAACATATTACATCACAACATTGAGATGGTAAGTGGTACATATGGACATGTGGTGATTTCATTTTTTGTAGGATGGATAAATGCTTGAACATGGTTGTTCCATAATGATAATAACAACTCAATATATAATTGAAAATGGATTTATTATGATAGGATTCAGACAAATCAGGAATAAGAAGTATAAGAGGAAATAAGTTAGAAAGAATCAGTAGATAAGAGTACATATTCTTTGACGAGAACCATTTAGATATCCCCATAAAGGTTACTTTATAATAAATTTAAACTACCTAGGAAAACCATATAAATGAATTATATTTTAATATGAAGAGATAAATGGCTATAATATCAAAAAAATAATAATTTTTAGTGATGTTTTTTTATCTATTTAATGCTTATTAATTTAATTTAATACTTAGTTATTCTACTTAATTTTAATTCAAGTAATAAATATTTTTAATATTATAAATGTGTAATTTTAAATTATTTAATATTAATTAGAAAATAATTAATACCTTATAACATTTTAGACCATATAATAATTATTATATATTGTATAAAATGTTTTATGATTTTTAAATAATTTAATAATACCTAATTTTGATGAACCATCAACAGTGTCGATTTTGAAAATATTCAATTTATTAATTGTTAAAAATATAAATATAGGTTGTTATCCTTGAACCAAATATTATATTATATCCCTATGGGGTCAATGTTATCTATAAAATTTGTTGGATATATTAATTATCCCAAATCATATTTATTTTAATATATTTAATAAAATTAATTTGGTATTTCCATTAATAAAATAATTACTACATCTGTATTTTATAATTATTTAAAATACATATTTTTTAATAAAAATTAACAATAAAATAGAAAATTTAAATAATTATTTTATATTTCAGATGAATATTTTTAGTTAAATATATATTAAATAAAATTTTATATTAAAATATTTATTTTTATTAAAGCATGAATGTGACAACTTCAACATAAATTTAAATAAGATATTATAAGTGTCATAATCATTTACATATGGAATTAATGGTAAATAAATCAACCCTTGGTTTTTTAAGGTAGAGATATACTCTACAAAAAATATTTTAGGAGGTGTTTGGGTTTTTTAATGGTTATTCTCTTTTTAATAAAAACAATTTGGTTGAATTTCCCTCAATTAAATAATATAAGGATGATGAAGGTATATGATTTTAATGTAATAATATATTTCTCTAAAATTAAAAATAAATTCTCATAATAACGAAAACCAATTTATATTTCATATTAGTATTTATAGTCTAATTTATATTGTTTATAACCTTATATTAAAAATGTTATATTATTTACAACATGAATGTGACATGTATAAATTTTAATTAAATAAAATATTATAAATACCATAATATCTCCTAAATGGACCCAAAACATCAAAATTGAATATATTAAAGTATCATAGACATGATTTAAATTTGGTGTGCCATCAAAAGGTTGTAAAACTGTAATTTTTTGTAAAATACTTCTTTTATCTAAAAAATGAATTTTTTCTTATATCAGGTCGAGAAAAATATAAGATAAATTTCAAACATTTTATTGAATATTTTACATATATAATTCATAAAAAAATCCATCATGAGTGTTTTTATTATTTTATAAACTCATTTATATGAATTATATAGTTTTTCCAAAATTCAATTCCATTTATTTATAAGGGTATTATTTAAATTTATAATTAATGAATCTGGAAAGAATTAATTATATATTCATATGTAAAGAATATTTTCATAATTTAGTTAATAATATTCATAAATGAAATTATAATATTGAGGGTATATGGTATTAAAATAATATTTAATTGTTTGTTTAAACATGTTTTTGGGTGTATTAATTCTATTAAAAGAACTCAAAATTGTGTGTAACACAAGAGAAGAATAGTGATTCATATACTGAAATCTATTCCAGTTTTTTGTGTAGAGAAACCACAACATTGTATAGCATACTACACAATAAATTTAAAAAAAGTCTATCTCATAAAAATATCAGGTTTCTACATTCTTTTCCCTTAAAATGAATTTATCCCTAAAAATTATTATGGGTTATCATATATTTAATAATTAAATATTTTTTTCATAGAAAATCACATCATAAAAACAAATAACGACACTTCGATTTAAAAAGTAATATTTTGAAAATAATAGTAACCCAAAATAAATAATAACTACCATTCTATATAAGAGAACATAAGTGAAGGTTTGAGCATAGAGGAAAAGCTTAAATAATCATTAATATTGATAAATATAACTAATCATATGATTTTTTTTGATCTAGTGAAAGTTAACAATCACAAAATCATTAATAAAAGAATTGTTAAGGAGGTCATTTATATCATAAAAATGATTATAAAAATAACCCTCTTACGCCATGATAATTTTTCCTAATATTTTATAATTTTAATTAGAAGATATACTTACTTTTTTCCATAAAATCACAACATTGGTCATACCTTGAAAACATTCCCCTTCAGCTCTTATTAAATGAAATGAAATTGAATTTTTCATTCCCGAAGCGTTAACAAGTCATATGATCCATAAATAGAATGATAGGTCATTCTATTTGACTTTATCACACCCAAAAGGTTAGCACAAGTTATCAAATATGCATAAGTCCTCATTAGTGAGATAATAATTTATTCAATAAAACATTATCTAAATTTTAAATTAAACATGACATAAATTTATAATCCCACAATCCTTATGAAATCTGAAAATTCCAAAACTTTAGAAATAGGTGCGCTATAACGGCTTAACATTTATCCCCTATATATCTTAAGGTATCTCTTGTTGGTCACATTCCAAACAAGTTAATGCCTTCCTCATGTATTTTTTATTCATCGTAATAACCTAAATTATAGTAAATTGTTATTGAAAACATTCATGTTTCCTTATTTTAGAACATATTGGATATATTCCTCAAGTAATCAAATTTTTTATAATTCATTCATGATAGAATAACTCATATGTCAAAAAATATATAATTAGTATCATCCAACTAATCATATACAACATATCATTCTCCAAGATAAACACAATTTTCTCCACATCATTAAAATATTAATGGTTACCATCCCTTAATAAAAAAAATTACCTTTCCTTTAAATCACTATTAAATGTCCTCACCACCATTTGAAATATCTTTTTAATCCTTAATGAAAAACATAAACTGACAATAATTATACGTAATCATTTAATTCCAAAACAAATACACATCAATGGTGCGTTTATATTATTACCCCATTACTCGAGATTCATTATTTTATTTCATCCTTGAATATGAAATGTGAATCATATAATAAGGTTCCTCAACCTTAATCTAATAATGACTCTCAGGATTAAGGTAAGAAATACTGGAATAACATTACATACCTTTCACAAGTCATTTAATATCTCTTTATCTTATGTATTATAACTAATACACGTACCACATTCAGGATTCACTTCATGAGATTTCAAATTAGTAAATCCATATCATTATTCCAATACATTCCACATCTATGAAATTCAATGTTAATGATGTTTTATCTAGTTCTTTATATTGACTATTACATGAAAGAAAAATTTGAGAAATAATTATCATAGTTGAAAATCACATAACCAAGGAAAATCACTTATAATATTTGAATATATGATACCTTAGGGTCAATCCTAGGTTATTCAAGATTGTTACCAAAATTCTAATATTTTAGCATATAGTTAGAATTATCCTTTGGGGAATCCCTAGACATATCCTTATAAATATCTCTAGGGATCTCCTTAAAGTTATCACATCCTAGTTTCTAACTGAAAAATAAACCTTCTCTATGATACCAATAGTAAAGACCCAAACTTGATGTACATGGAAGTTACATTACATTTACTGAATAATTAATATATTACAAAAAACCACCCAAAGACCGTATTAGTTTAGTTTCATTGGAAACATCGAACACATTCTTCTAATATGGTGAAGTATTTTCATCGTCTCCTATAAGATATTCCCCTTTAGTTATCAGTCCTAAATCAGTTATTTATATATTGTGGAAAAGAAAATATATGAAAAGGGTTAGCTTAAATGATCAAAATGGGTAAAAAAGTAAAATATCAAACAAAACATGAACATAAGAACGTAGTGAAAAAAACATAACTTCTGAAAATTATACCATGTCCAACATATATAATAATCATGAGATGTAAAATAAATATTGGTGGTTCATAATGCATGAAACAAAAAAGGAACATGAGCCATGAGATAATATCAATGGCATAAAATATGGATATTGGGAAAACCCTTATGCATAGGAAATCATTTTATATTAGAGAAGGATCAATTAAAAGACCATTATAGTTGACATAGAACATTACTAAAGTGAGTTCACTCCTCATTCCATCCCACTATTACTAAACTAGTATTACATACCGTTCAAGAGCTATATTACTGAACAGATATGTTTCTAATTCCAACCAAATCTATCCCATGAGATATAAATATTTACCTAATGAATTTGAGGGATATATAGGTCCCGCCCATCTCATAATTAAATTCTTCTTAAATGATACACAAAAACTTAAATCATTCATCATAGCATAACCCATAGAAATATATAGGTTTCTTAAACATCATTCCTAACATAAACCATATTAAATAAATCTATTTCATAAATAGAATTCCACCATAAAAAAATTAATCCATAGGAATAATAGAGATGGTAAACTAGAAACATAACCCTATTAAAATATGTCATCTTATATGGAAAATAATTTTGATAGAACACTTGAAATTAATTCAGGACAAAAATATATTTTCTTCAATTTTTTTTTATAAAATACAAGGCAAATTTAAAAGAAAATTATTTTTTTGAATATAGCCTAAAAATCATGTAAGATAATCTTCGTGGAAATACTGTGTTATGAAAAAATAATAATCCATTCATGTCGTATAATTATAAAAAACATTCTTTTAATTATATTCCCGGAAAAGTCAAATATCACCATGTATAGAAAATGAAAGAAATATTACATTCAACCCATGTATTAAAAAGAAAAAAATAGGTAAAAATAACATTAAAAATCCATCTGATAATGTTAAAGAAATATGAAATATGTTTTTTGAAAAAACATATACATGGATAATAAATACACCCCTGTAAAACTTTAATATAAATGATCTCTTCTAATAATTATATTTCAAAATTTTCCCATACCATAGGTATGGGTTCCTTCATACATGTCTGAAACTCTTATATAAGGGTTTATATAATTTTGTTATATTATTCTAGATTCATACTAATTTTTATAATATTATACGTGATCATATTGTTGCTCGTTTTTTATTAACATTATTACTCATCCATAGAGTATTAACTGTTTGATTTTCTTATGAATGTTTTTCCAAATATGTTTTGGTTCACATTCTTAGGCTATAGTTAGATCGTAATAAAATAATATTAACATAATGTATACAATAGTTATTCATTGAATATATTTATATAATCATAATTTAATGGATATCATATAGAATTAATCACATTTCATCGTGGTGATGGTAAGTCATATGTATGCACAAGCGATGATATCATTCCTGTAACTAATGATAGGTAATTAAATGGATAGTGTATTTAATATTTAAGAATCATTATCATGTTTCAATAATCAAATATAGTTATTATCTCCTTCATTACACCCATAAAATTAAATAGGTGATGAAGAATATATTACACCACGATGTGAAGACGGTATGTCATACATATGAATGTGTGGTGATTTTGTTTTTCGTAGGAGGGATAGAAGGTAGAATATGGTTCTTTCATAACCATAATAAAATATATTAATATATCAGAAACTGTAATTATTGCTTTAGGATTTCAAAGACTAATCTATATGAAGTTGAATAAGAAATAATTTAGAAATAATCCTTAGAAAATATTACCTCTTTTTTGACAAGATCCCTCTAGATCTCCTCTTATGGAACTAGAGTTATTCCTTTGACAAAACCAGAACCTATTGAATTATAATATAGAAGTAGATAATGGAAATCGGTAGGGAATATTATATCTAGAAGGCTCAATGAGATGGAAATTTTTGAGTTTGGATGTGCCCATTTATAATTGACATTGGGGGAACCTTTTTAATTTCCTAAATTATTAATTTTAATAAATTCAAACCGCATCCAAAATCCTCAAAAATGACATAGATTAAAATATGAGATGAGATAAGGTTGTAATCTCATAAAACAATAATTTTTTGAAAATTATTTAAGTCAATTTAATACTTATCGTTTTAATTTAACACTTATTCAATATATTTATTTTTAACTAAGGTACCAAATATTGCCATATTAAAATTGAGTAATTTTTACTTATTTGATATAAATTAGACAGAAAATGGATAATTTAGAACATTTTAGAAAATGAAATCATTATTCATTGTTTTTGAAATGTATTATTATTTTTATATAATTTAATAATACATAATATTGATAAACAATCAATAGTTTCAATTTTTAAATTATTCAATTCATTGACTTTAAAAAAAATCAAGACAACATTCTATACTCAAAAAAATATATTATTATATCCCTAAGGGGTCAGTTTATCATGAATTTTTGTGGATATATTAATTATCCCAAATTTTTTTTATTTAAATATTTTTAAAAATATTAAATTGATATTTACATTAATAAAATAATTACAACATACGTATTGAAAAATTATTTGATAAAATTATTTGTTGAATAAAAATTAAAAATAAAATAACGTAATTAATATAATTATTCTATATGTCATATGAATATGTTTATTTGAATATATCAAACTTTAAATACAACATTAAAAATTTTATATTTATTAAATCATGAATGTAACAACTTTAGCATTACATAAAATAAAATATTATAACTCTCAAAAAAATTTCTATAAGGCTCAAAATGTTCAATAAATCTACCTTTGGATGATTTTGGTAGAGATATACTCTAAAAATAATATTTATTCAAGTTTCTTTGCCTTTTAATGTTTATTAAAATTTTTATAAAAATTATTTTATTGAACATTATTCAATTAAATAATTTCAATAGCATCATTATATATGATTTTAAGGTAATTATTTATTTCATAAAAATTAAAAATAAATTATAATTATAATTAAAAAAACGCATTGAAAATGATATTTTATAGTCTAATTTGGCTTCTATATAACCATATATTAAGTATAATATATTATTTAAAACAAGAATGTGATATCTTTAATTTTTCCTTAAATAAAATATTCTAAAGACCAAAATATCACCCAAATGGCCCCAATACATCGAAATTGAATTTACATTATGAAATATGTTCACTATGTTAAAAATGGAAATTTATTTTCATGGATTCCATACATTTGTTCTTATATGGACACATAATAGATATTAAAGTCAAAGAAAATTTTACTTTTTGTGTTTCTTTGATTTAAATATTATTTAGTTATTTCTCATGGAAATATGTCCATTAAATAACAGATTTTAGATACTGGAGTGTTAAGGGTGAAATTAAATTCATCAAATAAATTTATTTCTTGTGTCTGGTTCATTTTATTTTAATTATAATTTTACTTTTAACCTATATTAACTAACTTAACATTTACCATGGAAACAAAATTTACCATTATTAATTTTCATTTTGGTCCAATATAAAAGGGGCCAATATACCAAAGTTTGAACTCCTAAATCAAACTTTGGCATAAATTTTTAAAAATTCTAAACACATAATTTACAGAATTAAATTTAAAATAAAACTGGGAAAATGCCACAAAAATGGTTTTTTGAAAAAAAGAACTTTTAAAACAAAGACGTTTTAATAAATATATGTATAAAATAAAATTCAAAACAAAAAATGTAATATTTTAGATTAAAATGAACTATTTAATTTATTTAAATAATCTAGAAAATAATTTTACCTTAAAAATATCTATAAATAAAATATAGATTTTAATAAAAAATATACATCTCACAATTCATCAAAAAATAATACTTATCAAAAAAATAACAAAAGTTGAACCAATATAATTTTTTATTTAATTATTCAAAATAAGAAGTTTATTTTGTTAAATATAATATATAAAATTTTTTAAAACTGGATTTAAAATGGGTTCGTTATCAAAAGGTGGTAAAAGTGTAATTTTTTTTTAAAAATACTTCTTTTATCCCAAAAAATGTATTTATTCTTATATCATGTCTAGAAAACATACAAGATGAAAGATAAACATTAAATTGAACATATTAAATTTATCATTAATTAATAAAAACCATAAATATTGATTTTATTATTTTATACACTCACATATATGCATTTACATAGTTTTTCAGAAAATCATTTCCTTTTATTTAAAAATGGGACCTCTTTTCATTTATAATTAATTTGTCAACAATAAATAAATTTTATATACATTTTTAAATAATATTTTCATAAAATAGTTAATAATAATAATCATACTCACAATTATAATACCTAGGTAATAAGGTAACAATATAATATTTAGTTGTTTCCCTAAACATTGTTTTGCATGAAATGAATTCTATCAAAAGTAATTTATATTGTTTGTAAAAGAATCCAGTAATAGTGTTGCATATACTGTAAGAAAAGTAGTAATTTCTTGTCTCACAAAATTTAGCAGGTGAAACATACAAAGAAATTCATTTAAAAAACTTATCTCAAAAAAATCTTGGGGAGTTACAATTGTGGTAAAGGGAAAGATACACTCATTATCCATGAAGGCGGTGAATTGATACATAATAAAAGATGATGTCATTATTTTAAAATAATATTATAAAATGAGAGATTTTATAATGAATATACCATCCACACAATAAAATTATAGTATATAAATGATACTTGGGTTATCATGAAAAATTGGATCTGAGGTGAGGATATGGTATAACTAAGAAATAATTTAAAAGAGAAGTATAATGAATTTTACCTCTTGAATATTTCTCTATGACATCCTCCTTAGGCTCTTAGAATTGGATTATTTTAAGACCAGAATCACTAGAATATTTAAATGAATGAGGAGAAGGTATTTTTACAGAGGATAATCGACCAAGATGACTAAAGGTGAACAAATTTTGTGAAGGGACGAGTCTCCTTTTATAATTGATGTGAGGGGTTAATTAAGATTTACCTAAAATATTAAAATATAATTAGTATAATATATGGTTATATAATTTCAAAAGGCATAAAACTCATATTAGATCGCATTGTATAATGAATTATTATTATTTCTATGATTTTTCATTATTTTTCTAATTTTAAATTATTTTTTTACAATTTTTTATACAAAAACATTAATTTTATTCAAATTGATCACTTTCATAACTATGTATTTAAAACATAAAAAAATGTTTTAAATGGGTATTAAAATGTTTATTGTATTCTAGAAATGTCTTATAATACTATATAAATTATTAATTAACCTAAAAATCCCACATTATTTTTATTTTATTATTTTTAATATCATTAATTTCATTTATTAATTAATTAGTTATTTATTTAGTTATATATGTTAAAGGCTTTATTGTGTTTTTTCTCAAAAATTAAAAAAAATCAAGAATAATATAAATTTAGTAGATTTAAATTGTATATTTATGTACGAAGAACACTTCTAGAAATCCATATATTTAAATATTATACAAATGAGAATGTATAGTGTGTACAACTTGACTAATAATTATATGAAATATTTTAAATGGATCAACGTGAGTAATTTGTGTCTAAATTGTCCCAAATTATAATCAAATTTTATAATTGTTGAAAATTTATCATAAAAAATTATTTAATTCATTTTTCGATCACTTAATGCTACTTATAATTTTTAAAACAAGTTATTTATTTTTATTCTGCTTACACATGCACTACATTTGAAATTCATAAGTATTAATATTAATTAGTTCATATCAAAAAATCAAATATAAATTAATATCATAAAAATAAATAAATTGCGTTCAATGTAATCCTCAATAATAGTTCTTGAAATATATTTAGTCACATACAACTCATGAAAACTTTTTTTATTTGTTATGTTTTTATTTTCGTACCTTGAACAAGAATTGCCTTGGAATTTGGTTTAAAATTATATAATATATCTCTAAAATTTGAATTTGACATCCAAAAAAATCAGTGATACAAACTAATTAATAAAAGTTCATGAAAACAAGTTGAAACACTCAATTAATATCAATAAAGTTCCAAATTTTTATTTGTCAATGATATGAAGACACTACGTCTACAAGAACACTGATGTTATGTCATTATCATGAAATAAATTATAATATACATGTTCTCAATTATTTCAATACAATATTTATCAAATAAAATCAAAATTTAGCGATCCAATATGTTTAAAATAAATTATATCATATTTATTTTTTGACAATGCCACAAATAAATGTTGTATTTTTTAAAAAAATTACTTTTCACCAAACATTAATCTTTTTTAGCTGATTATACAAAATTCAAAATATGATAATTTAATCCTGATAAATTCAAAAAGGAAATTAATTTTTCAAAATAAAATTTTATAATTTAGAAATTCATCTTTTAAATAACCATATAATAAATTATTTATTTTATGAATTTCTTTACATAGTTAATAAAACTATTTAATTCTAGAATACTAAAAATATGACAATAAATTATTACACAAATTCCAATGTTTTTATATCCCATGTTCCATCTTTTGAATAAAAAAACTCCCAAGATTAATTTTTTAAACCAAGAAAATGACACATTATTTTTAAAATAAAAAACACCCATAAATGACACTATGAAAATAAAAAAAATCCATTTATTCATATTTAGAACAATTATATTGCACTAAATATATACTGAGAGAAAAAAGGAATTTCATCAAGAAGTGAAAAAAAATTACCTTCGTTAAAATCATTTACACCTGAGACATAAATCCTCAACTAATGAATTTGAAGCTGATATAGTACCCCCTAAATTCATCAACTATTAAATAGTGTGAAACTTTATATCTATCATAATAAAATATTAATGAACCCATAGGAAAAGATTGGATTTTCCTAAACAATTAAATTAACCTCAAATAACATGATCATAATAAATGATAAGATTTAAAAATTCCCATTATCAAAAATAAATAATAACTTAATAATATTTTAATTTTTATGAAAACAACACTATATAAAAGATAAACCATAGAGTAAAATATAAGAAAAAATATAACAGTTTTTATTAAAATAAACATTTAAGTAAAAAATGAAATTCAAAAAAAATTGTTATGTGTAAGTGAATATTTATTAATAAATTATTTTAATAGTTCCAAATAAAACGATATTGAAAAGGAGTAGGTTTTATCAATAATGTGAAGTGAAAATAATTTGAAAGAAATTTTTTTTGAAAGATACTTCTAATAATATAGACTTGAAAAAGTAAAAAATGTTAAAAAAAATTATAATACTATTAAAACACTTATATTTATAATTCATTATTAATTATGTAAACCATAAAAAAGACATATACATTTCGAATGGATACATAAAAATACAATGAATTCTATAAATTCTGTAATGATTATATAAGAATAGAAAATAGTAAAAGATAGAATTTTTAAAAAATTAATGTAAGAATATATTATAAAACATTGAATTTTTAAAAAAATCTTTATTTTTGGAACTATGAAATATGGGATAAATGTAATCAAATAAATCAAAATGATAGTGAAAAAACTTTATTCAAATAATTTATTAATAATGGAAAATTCAATAATAGATAATTATTAAATTAAGTGATAGCCAATATAAATTGAAAAAACATAATTTTGGAATAATATTTAATAATAAAACATTCAATAAATTTATTTTATCAAAATAAAATTTCTAAATGTTGATAAATTATTTTATATTGAATTCATATAGATAATATATAAAATAAGTTAAAATAACCATGTCTATAACCAATATATATTATATGATTTTAAAAATTAAAATTTATTATTTATTAAAGATAAAATGAATTTTTTAAAAGATATCTTATTTATATTAGAATTATAGGGTCAATTAAATAAATGAGTATAAAAATTTCTTATAATTACTATGATATTTGAAAAATTTAGATATTATGAAGGATATTTAAATAAAATACTTATGGATTGAGTAATAATTCAAATGAAACTAAGGAATGATAATAACCATAAAAATTTACATAAAATCCCATGAATGATGAAAATATTCATGATATAAAATATCATATATCTGGTACAAAAAAATAAAAAAACTCTCATAATTAACATAATGTCTTAATGAAAGGGAAATTAGGATGAAAAAACAATATGATTTTTCTGTTGTTATTTAATCCCACATTAACCTCTTAAAACCCATTATATATAACCCAATAATATCTTTCATAATAGTAAAATTAAATCTTTCATATTTATAATCTGTATTATAACTCATAATCCTAAGGATATTATTTGGTTATATCATATTATGTCCATATTGTGTTAGTAACATTAAATACTTTTCTCCATTAATAATTTTTATATCATTTCTCATAACATGAAATAATGTTTATTATTGATATATTATTTATGATAATGTAATATATAAAATATTTTTTTTTCAATTGTTATTATTTCGTTCTATATGTGTTTTTGAAATGTTAGTTGAAAACAGAACTGATAATAACTTATTTATGTAATTTTAGTGAAAAAAATGTAGTATTAATAGTAAATAAATAAATTAATATAATATTTATAGACTAATAAAATAATTAGGATTTCATTGATTGATAATTATAATATTTATTTAAATATTTCCATTTTCATCCATAATAAAATTTAAAATCATTTATCATGGAGAAGTTTAATCTAACACGAACATTGACAAACATTAACATGGTTGGAAAGTATGGTTAAGTTGGTGTTTCCTTAGGTACTCGACCTTAAACATTACATAATATAATAAATTCAATTTTTATTCAATTTCATACTTTTATAAAAATATTTCCATTTTAAAGTACTATAGAATTAGAAAATAATTAATCCATATCAACCCTCGTGAATATAAAGGGGTACTTATAAAATAGCATCCATTTCTTATTTATTACAAAAGTTTATGATAAAATATTAAATCTTCTAATGAAAAATATTCACAACATACCTATTGGAATCATAGTTTCTATTACCCATCCTTTACCCTAAGAAATTAATTTTAAAATGTGGTATGATCACAAAAATCTCATTAAGGGACATACGATAAAGTAACCATTATTCCATGAATACTTATAAACATATGAAATCATTTTGATAAAGGAATATATCTCACATTTAATGTATCACATACATACTTTTTGAAAACATGATATTTCCATAAAACATAAGAAACATAAATACACAATTTAGATATATTGTGTAATTACTTAATTATGATTGTAACCCTTAGGGAAACCATAAAATATAACCCTCACAACCCCCATATTATGTAACCATCACAACAACTTATGGTGTAACCATCATAGTTACATTTTCAATAACCATTACGAAAAAAATAAAACGTAAATATAAACAATTTATTGGATGGAGATATAGGTACCACTTTTCTTCATTAATAATGTCCATGAACCTAAACATAATCATAAAACATGACCACTTTCATCATAGAAAACATTTCTTAATGGAAATAAATTATTTTAAATGAATAATGTGAAAATAAAATTAAAATTACTTTCTGTGTAAAAAAATGTACTATTCTAAATTAAACATAAAAACATTAAGACCTCATTAGAACGGTATAAGCTACTCATACTATATTATTTAATAAGAAAAAACCTTTTTCAATTCTGTAAAAAGATATATTTAATGGGATTTTAAAAGGAAATACCCATACCTTGGTTTTCAATTCCATCTAACTTGTTCTAACCTTTAGTATATTGGTTTAAAGAGTGTTAATAATTTATTAAATAAAAATATTAATCTTTATAATAACTAATATGATATTTTTATAAAATCTATCCCCCAAATTTGTTTATAATATTTTTCTATTTTTATTATTTTGGGTGTATTTATTTCAAGGTTTCCATGGTTGGTTCATTAGGAGTTTATTCGAATTGAATCAAAAACTATAGAATTGGGAATAAGTGGTATTAATATGTGTTAATAATTTTAAAGGATACCTTGTATCGTTTTTTTCTGATATAACGATGATTGATTTGATAAATCATTAACTAAAATGACTTATTTTATTTTGGAGATTTTTTCATCCATCATGTACTGATATCATTTTATCTAATGGAATGTTTAAATATTAGATCCAATGAGTTATATAATGTATAAAATTTATATTAATATCTAATTTAAATATTCTAATAGTTTAATTTCCATCATTGACGGTGATAAAATAAAATGAAAACACAACGTCCATGATGACTGTAAATTGACTCATCACAGACACTGTTTTCATTTTTCTAGAATTGGAGTAGAAGAGGAGAGGTTTGATGATATATATTACAAAAAAAAATTAACATTATATGTGATATATTATAATTATCATGTAACATTAATTAAGTGATTTTCTGAGAGAATGAAAAAAATAAAAAAAATTGAAAAAAAATCAAATTAATACGAAAGATGATTTTACCTCTTGAACTTCATTACATTGATAACATCTTTAAGGAACATCATTTAGTAATTATGGTGAGACCATCAGGTATTTTTTGTGGAAGAGGACTTTTAATGTAATTTTGATGAAATTATACAATCTAAATGAATTTGGAGTAGTGAGCAGAAGGGGTGGGGAGGGGTGGTATTAATATTGGATGAGAGGGGTGTTTCTTGAATAGTTTATTCATTAGTCTATTATTTTGGATCATTAATAATAATAGTTTTATAATTTTCAAATAAATTATTAAAATAATTAATAAATGTTCTATATTATGGGATTAAAACATCCATATATCATTTATGAGTCAATAATTCATGTATTTTTTAAATAACTTAAATCACCATATTTTAATATTCACCTAAAAGTCAACTATTCTCAAAAATCCAAAAAATTAATACGAACCATTCTTTGTTGTATAGAATTCAAAAATGACCACCAATTTATGAAATTAATTTTCTATATTTGAAAAATTTAATTTTTAATTAATACAATTATTTATACTAAAAATACCAATTTTAAAATAATTATAGATTTTAGGACAATGTGAAAATTAATTTAATATCGCATAAAATTTTACAACAATCCCAGGAAAAAAAATAATTTATGAATATATTTTATTGTGAAAATGTTTCTTCTAAATCATTATATTACTTCTAAAACTATAAAAATCATTTTATGTCACAAAAACACCGACCCATAATTTATCATTTTAAAAACATGTTTTTACGTATTCCATGACATAAATATATAAAAGTTTGACATATAAAATAAATGAATTTTACTTTTACTCTTAGAGGTGGGGTTAATATTAAACTAGTATAGATTTCATATTTTAAATAAATACATATTTTTTTCATTAAATATTTATAATTAATTTACCTATTTTATTATAGAAAAAATTCTTTTATGTACCCAGGTTGTTAAATTCTTCCCCACCCTTCTAGAAATTGAATAAACCCAATATTAATTCACATATTAAATAACTGACATTACCTTTACCTCATAGTATATTTAGACTGCCATGTTGCTTCTTCAACCATTTGGTTGCTCCACCAAACATTAACCTATTGAATTACTGAATTTCACAATACTTTCTCCCAACAAACAAGAATATGAACAAGTTTGTATTTATAAGAAATTGTTTTCTAGTTGTACCACATCCATGCTCAAAAAATGAAAATAATCTATAACATGCATTCTTAACATCCTAAAATGATAAAAATTTTGTACCTAAGAAAAAATCTAACGGAAGGCTACTTGGTAGGAAACTATTTCTACATTCTCAATGATTTTAAAAGGTCAAATGAATAGAAGAAATAGATTCACTTTATTACCAAAACCCATAACAATTATCCATGGAGATATTTTATAGAAAATGGGATCACCTACATCGAATGCAATTTCAATCCTCCTATTATAGGAATACCTTTTCTGTATTCTCTTATATATCCTCATGTGTTGATGAATCATCTATAATTTCTCATCAACTTCATATTCTTATTTGGTCCCATAAAATTATTTTCCCCAACATCATCCCAAAATGCTAGAGTCTGATACCTCCTTTCATATAATACTTAAAAAGGTGTCATCTGTATACTAAATTGAAAACTATTAGTATATGAAAACTGAACTAACGAAGGACGATGACGTCAACATCCCTGGTATTTTGTTGAAAAAGATCAAAGCATATCCTCTAATGTCTGAATATTTCTCTCTTATTAAACATCATATTGGGGATGAGAATATGTTCTGAAAGTTAATTCATCTCCAAATGAATTTTGAAGCACCTTCCAAAAGTTATAAGTAAACATATTATCATTTTAAGATACAATGGAGATAAGAATACCTTGTGACATGAATATCTCATTGAGGTACATTTGAGAAAGAAGATATAAAGACATAATATTTCTAATAAGAAGAAGATTTGTATATTTAGGCGATTTATCAACAATATCCCAAAACAAAATGTTACATTGATATGTCTTGGGTAGTTTCTTCATAAAGTTGTGGATATATTTTTCCACTTCCAGTCTAGTGCATGAAATGTCTAAGGCATCCCCATTGGAAGTTGTCACTCTATGATAACCAATTGAGAAGTCAAAAATTTAATGGTAAAATTAAAAATATATATTTTTATTCTATACCACCAGTAATACTCATGAATGTCTATGTTTATATTAGTGATACCATGAAAAACTGAAAATTTAGAACAATGATCTTCACTTAACAATTCTATCTTTACAATAAAATCTAAATGCATGTATAATCTCTTCCAAATTTCAATACATAATAATTATCAACATTAAATTCAATAAATTTACCAATATTAACAAATTATAACTTTTTTATAAATCATGGTCATCCTTATGCTCTTTATTAATTATGTCTATAAGAGACGAATACACTAAAACCTGTAATAAAAAAGTGTAATTTCAAGCACCAACGACATCCAAGATAGAAATCATAAAATCATTAATGAAGGGTTCAGGTTCCAATAAAAACGTGGTTAATGTATCATGATGTCTTAAACTCATGTCATCCTCCATAATTTTTACATTTCCGGGATGGTGATTTATCATGCAATAATAATCGTTTATCAGGTCAAGCAGTATTATTTTCCCTTCGATCAATTCTTTTGGGTTAAATAGTTAATTCAATATTTTTTGTTTTGTATACATTTCACTTCCTAAAAATATACATTGCTATATTCAATCAAAAAACATTTAACCCCTTTTTTTGGTATCATAGTTTGCAGTCTAGAAAACCACGTAATTTTTTTAGAAAACTTCCTATAATAGCTTGCCAACAGTAGAATGATAATAATATCAGTATCATTTGTGTGACTTTTCAGTTCATCAACCTCATTTTTTAGTGGGATCAATAGTTATTCCATCATTAATTACATTTTCAAATGAAAAAAAAATTTGTAACCAAAAATCCCATTTTATAATATCTCCATAAAACATAATTTCATTGAGTGTTTCCTAGAAAATAAACCAATAATTACCATGATTTTTAAACAATTTTGATAAAATAAAAATATTATCAAAAAAAAGAAAAACTTATCCAAATATTCATCAAATATTCTATTAATAAGATCTGTAAATACAGTATTGGAATTTATCAAACCAAAGGGAATAAAAAAAAGTTTATAATGATCATATGTAGTTGGGAACAATATATTTTGAATTTAATCCCCCCTTTCCATTGACTAAAGGTACACATATCTCAAATTAATCGTGGAAAAATTATGAGCTCTTGGGAGCTGATTTAACATGTCATTTATATGATACAATAGATTCTTATTCATAACAGTAATTTTATTCAATGATATTTAATCAATGAAAAGTCTTATTTAAAATTATTACTTTTTAATGAACAATATAAGATCACCCTATAGTGATGTGCTAGGAAAATTGAATCATTTATCAAGAAACTCCTACAACTGAATTTTCAATTCATGAAGATCCTATTGATCTATTCAATAATGGAGTTTTGTAATTAGATTATTATCAAGAACTAATTCAATGGTAAATTTAACTTCTAAATTTTGTATAAAACAGATAATCTCTCCAAGAAATGAAATTCGTTGTCCATTTACCACTGGAATGTCATTAATTTGAATAGTTCCCCTATTTTCAGCAATATTTTCAAGAAAAGATTCATTTACAACTTTTAACACATTCTCCAAATTTGGATATTTTGTCATTAGTATGGTTTTATTATTTAATAAAAAAATAAAATATGTATAAAAATAGCTTCATTAGCTCTACAATCAATCTTATCATGATAAAGGAAATACACTTCATACTACGAATAAAATCAAACAATACTAAGGTAAAAACAATAAGGTTTTATAGTTATGTATTTCGATATAAAACAACATAAAGATTCTATTAATTATATTTTTCCTTAATATTTTCCACTATGGTTTTTACCATATGTCATGATTTCATTTCATGAGATGAAAATTCCAATTTAACATATCATTTATCAAATATAGAGGAATGTTTAGACCCCATGTCAAACAAGGCATTAGAAAATTATGAGTAAGCCAAAAAAATACATAATACCTCTTTATTGGATGCCCTGACATCAATTTAAGTTGCCATAAAGGATTTTACATCTCCTTTTCCCTTATAATCAATCTTCATTCTATCATTAATATCTTTCTTCGTGAAGGTGTTTTCATAATTCCATATCTCACCAAATTTTGAACACTTTATAGTATTATTATCATAATTATTCATTCCAACAATATGTTCATTTTCATTTCAATATCAGGTCATCTGTCCAAACATACCACATTTGAAATTATCACCAGATTTGTTAATACATTCACCAGGGTTCTTTTTACCACACAACTGGTAAACTAGAAACATGAATTTGTTACCTTCATATTTATTTGATTAATTCTTACCCACTTCATTCCATCTGAAAAATTTCTTTGTCTTATTGTTAATATACACATGGTCATCAGAAAACTCAATTTCTACCATCTCAACATATTTAACATAATTTCATTATATTTGAATTAACCAGAACCTAACACCATTCGATATCTTAGCTTCAATGAAAAGTAAAAAAAATTATATAACAATAAAGATCAAGAATTTGATTTGGATTTTACATGCCAATCAGTTGACATTTTTTTACACAACCACTTAATCGTTCCACTTTTTTTTAATTCAAGGAATTTCATTTCCATCCTATTTCTAACCACCTTAATAAAATATTTTTCAGGGAAAAGATTCATAAATTCATCACATTATAGTAAATGAATCTACTCATTATCCTTAATATTCTTGAACATTGATGACCACTAGTCTACGTCACCATCAAAAACTAAATGGAAATACTAACCATTTTATTATATTTACACCTATTGACATCAAAAATCCATTCAATGGATTAAATGCACCCTTCAACCACCATAGGGTTACAGGTTTCAATTAAAAAATGTGGGTGCTACCTTATAAAATGTTCCACTATCATCATGTTTTTTTGTGATATATCTAGGTGTTCTCTTTCATAGTTTCGATATCCATATATGGACTATGTCAAATGGAACATTACTTTCAAAAACGTCTCACTTCAAACTCCTATCATTCCAGGTTGTGGGTTTGGAAAGATATTATCCTCTCATTTCTATCTTACATTAGCCTCCATGTTTTTTCTGAGGAAAAAAAGTATAAACAACCATATCATAGATAAATAAATATGGTAATATTTAAATTATATATCACTTCAACAAAATCCTAATTTAAAATTCATTTATGGTATTCTATTGACATCATCCTAACCACTAATGTTCTACAAACCGTGATCTGGTACCAACTATAAGTACCTGAATTTATACATTACATAATCAAGTTAATTCTTTAAGAATTTAATTTCATGATTTCCAAAAAAATATTTTTAGTTAATATTTTTATAGAATTTGCACATTATTTATACATAACAACACATAAGAAAACAATGTGTTTATATCCAAAATAGTATACATTTCTTCCATAATAGAATTTTTTTAATAAAAAAATATAAAATCTCATGAAATATCTTCACAAAATTATCCATGGATTCTTCTTTCCACTTACCAAACGTTATCCATGTAAAAAAAAATTAAAACATGGAAGGGTCACAACTATCTCAGTAAGGTTCATTAAATAAAGGAACTGTTAATCCCTAAAAAATTATTAACATGTGAAATCATTTTCACAAAGACATATATCTCAACCTTAAATAATCACATACATACATTGTAGAAACCTGATATTTTCATAAAACATATGAAATATAAATAAACCATTGAGTTAACTTGGTTCACTAATTAGTTAATATTGTAACCCTCAAATCTACCACATGAACTGTAACCCTTAGGACTACCTTACAAAGTTACCCACATGGATACATTATGATGTAACCATCATTGATACCTTATTGTGTAACCATCACAATTACACTAGAAATAACCATTAAGGTCAACATAAAACATAAAAATTCCCAATTCACTGGAGGGAAATATATTTCCCACCCATAATCATAAAAAATTTTCCAGAACAAGAAAATTATAATATAACAAGAACAGTTTCAGTATAAAAAATTTTCTTGATGAATGTCACTTGTTTTAAATGTATACTACACAAATACATATAAAATATATTTCTATTTAACAAAACATGCAATATTGTAATTAAAACATCAAAAAATTAATTCATGAAATCATGATAAGCCTATCATGTCAAATAATGTAAGAAGAACCATTCTTTTTTAATTTTGTAAAATATTCTTTTTTGATAATTTTAAAAGGAAAATGCTTTTAATAGAGTTTGACTTCCATAAAACATGCTCAATAATAATATATAAGGTTTTAAATACATATTATAATCTGTAAAAGAACTATATTCATATTTATAATTACTTATAATATCTTTTTATAACATATTTTCACTAATTTATAGATGATATATTTTTATCGTTATTGTTTTGGGTGAATTTTTTCATCGTTTCCATGGTTGGGTCATTATGGGTTTTCTTATAGAATATAAGAAGAACATCATAAGAGGAAATAAATGTTATTAATATGAATCCATAATTTTAGATGTTACTTTATATCAATTATTTTTCTTATATGAGGATTATTCATTATATAAAAAAATAATGAAAATAAATTAATTTATTGTTGCATATTTTTCAAACATCACGAACTTATACAATTTTATCTAATACCATGTTTATATATTGGTTAAAAAATAATATAAAACTTTTAATATTTATATTAAATTATATTTAACCATAAAAAATGGTTTTATGATAATCCTTGAAATTAATGAAATTAGATAAAAATACATCATCCACAATGATGGTAAATCAACATATCATAAACAATGTTTTCATTTTTCTACAATAATTAGAGAAGAGAAGTGGTTGGATTATGGATAATTCTTTAATAAAATATAATTAAATGATATCTATGTTACCTGAGAAATCATGTCATTTGTATGGGGGCTGTAGATTATAGAATAACAAAATATAAGCAATTTAATTGAAATTTAAAAAAAATGGAATTGGATTTTACTTCATGAACTTCTTCTCATTTATAACTTCACTATAGAACATGTATTTGTACATTGATTGATACTAGATATACTTAGACCTCATAAATAGGATTCCCAATGTATGTATTGACTAATTAAACAATCCATAAGGCTTTTTAGGTTTGAGGATAAAAGGATGTGAGGGGTGGGTGGTACATATATTAGAGTATATGTGTGTTATTGAATATTTTATTCATTTGGGTAATATTCTGGCTCAATATAGTGAATATTTTGATAATTTTCATTGGATATATTATATCCACAATGATATAGGTTCTGGGAGAGGTGGACCTAAAATTATTAAATTAAACATCAAGTATATGATGTTAGGCATTACAAGGTGTATTACAAGAGCATGTGTTTTTCACACCCTTCATGTCATCATCCACCATGAAAAAATATAAACTCAGGTATCCTAAAATACCACATAGTAATCAATTCTATTATTTCCCTCCTCAAAAGTTCATGAGAAACCTGATTAGATTCCCTTTAAACATGAGATACAAAAAATTTGGAGTTGACTGGAATTATTAAGTCATTGAACCCAGTGTGGGAGAAGTGTCCAAGGTACATCTATTGTACATTATTTAAAAGAAATAAAAAATAGTTTTGAATATGATTCAACCCACATGTGAGACTAGTTCTTGTGGACAACATGATTGGATTTATTTATTATAGCCCAATGTAAAGCTTCATAAGCAGTACCTTATCCCATAAATGGTTGAAGTTTCTTTTGAGTAAAATGCAGAAGGTGCAGAAAACACCCCCATCCCGATGGTCTATGCGTGCCAGCAATATCCCCATAAATATTAAATTTAATGTAATGAGGATCAGTGGGATCCACTTGACAAACCTGAACTAAAGTGTCTCTTCAGTTTCCCTACCACACAAAGTATCCTTAGTGTATTTAGTAACTAAATATAATTCTTCAATGTTCCTAACTATACCACAACTGCAGCATGAATATCCATATGTATTGAAATGGGATCAAAATCAAGACATGTATTGTTATTGAAGAATATCTCATGGTTTCTTGTAGAGGAGATGACATGAATGGATGACACTGTAGCCACGATGAGGAGGTTGTGCACTTGTGTGCATTTTCATCTTTCACAGATCTGTTGCATGAGCTCATCAATGTGCCTAAAGTTGTCAGCATTAATGAAACACATAGAAGAAATATAAATATATATCTCCATCACATAAAAATTATATAAAAAGAGGTGATGTTCAGAATCTTATTCCCTCATACAAAGGGGGGAATGCAGAGGTATGATGATTCCCTTCTTTCTTCAGCTAATCACGAATTGGAAGCTAGATCTTCTATAGAATGTAATGAATAAACAATATCAATGGTTAAAAAAGGGAACATAAAAATGTTAAACCATTTTGGTTGTCTATGGGAGACATCAGACTTCAGAATATAGAAGTCTTTGTTGTTGAAAAATCCATTGGAATTGGGATGTCACATCATGGTTTCCTTATCCATAGAGGCATAATTCAGAATTTACATCACAACTTGATAAGAAATAATGACAAAAAGAGTAGTAATTGGATTCATGGGGTCATCAAAATTCATCTAAGACATGGTGGGAGGATTATTAGTGATGTCAATGGGGCTGTCCAGCCATGAAATATAACAACATTTAGATTTGAGCCCCTACTAACCAGCCACTTCAAGTGTGCCATGATGTTATTGAACGAATTCCAAAGGGAGGACCAAATAGAAGAAAAAATGTAATTTGGATATCCTATAAGGATCCTATGTTTCAACCCTCAAGACAAAAAATATATCTGATGATTCATTGGAAGATAAGAGATTCCATGTGAATTTGTTAATCAGGCAATCATTGAAGGTTTTGATATCATGGAACCCAAGACCTCCCATATCAAAGGGATTAAAACCATACCTTCATGAAACAGTCTTAATTTTCCATTCATGAACTCATACTATCCATAATAAGTTCTTAATCATACGTTTAAGGTCATTCAGTAGAATTTTTGGCCATCTGAAATGGGAAATAGAATACGCATACTTAGAATTAATAACCGAGTTGATGAGGAAAACCCTTCCATCCTGTGACATAGTTTTTCCCATCCAACTAGAAAGATGATTAATAATTTCGGCATAAATATTCTGATGGTAGTGGAATTTAACTTTTCACCATAACTATGGAACCCCATAATACATTATGGAGAGATAAGCCTTTTTCTCACCATGTTTTCTAGAAATGCTATTTATTACCAACTGTGATCCCATTTTTTAAAATGATAAATTATTTAACCTAATGGATGGCCTAACCAATGACCTATTCTTAGTGGTTAAATAAGTCTTTCAGCCACCAATGTTTTTCCTTGAGGGTTTCTCAAAGAAGAGGATAACATCAGCATAATGAAATTGAGAGGAAATGAGATTATTCTTACTAGCATTCTCTTATTTATAAATCCCATGATGGGTGAGATCAATGAAATATCTTCTCCTATAATCCTCAATAAGAGAAAAGTAGTGAATAAATAATTTTGAATACTTTTATATGGAACAAACCCAAACAAATTTGGGGTAATATGTTCATTATTAATCCCAACCAATCTGGTCATAAAAATATTGCTGATAACATTGGGAATAGTATTCACAATGACCACTGTCCTAATGTCCCTGAAATAGACTACATTTTCATTCTTATATATGAGAATAATAAAGTTCGAGTTGCATCCATGGGGGAGAGATGCATGGATAAATAATTTATTAACAGAAGCAACCATATCGTACTAAATAATATCCAAATAAAACATGAAAAAAAATTTGATAACCCATTTGGTCTAGTATCACTCTCCATGTTAAGAGAGAATAGCGCCTCCTTAATCTCATCCTTCAAAGGGTACATAGTGAGGAGATCATTCTGATGCTCTTTGATACAATGGTAAATGATATCAACCATATTATTAGTGTTTTCAATCCAATCCTTAGAATAAGGAACCACAAAATAAGTCACCACTGTATAAGAAAGTTCCCTTTCCGAGGTGTGAAGACACCCATTAACATTAATGGATTTCATCTATTCCTAAACAATCTTTTCTTTATACATCCTATGATAAAACATTGAGTTTCTATCACCTTATTTCAATCATAAAAATTTTAATTTATTGTGTTCTAGCCTATCTTTGACAATCAGTAGGTTATAAAGCCCTGAAAATCACGTATTTCTTCCCTATAGGGGTTATTATTATACTGGTTTCTGAGTTGGCAGCGTGAAATCCTTTCATCTTCAACATTAATCTCACAATCCATGTCGCAAAAGGAATTCATACACCAGTCATTTAAAAGTCCTTTAACATTATGTAGATTCTCAGCAAATATATGAAGTGTGATACTAATAAAGACCATATTACAGGCCTTTATAATATTCTCCATGCACTCTATAGTGGTGATCCATCCATTATTAAATACAAATAATATGAGATATGACCTTGTGGGGGAAATGGAAATTCCCACTAGTATTCGATTATGATCAAAGTAATTTTTAGGCAAGGTGTGACCTGATATGCCAATAAATTCATTTATATCATCCATATAAAGAAAACTTATATCATTATTTTTAGACTCTCTTCCATTCAAACTATATCTACTCCATGTGAAATCAGTACCTCCAATGGGCCCTTCCACAAGACTATATTGTTCAATGCAAGATGAAAATTTAGCTGATGTAACTCGATTGAAGTTCATTCCAATTTTCTCATCATGAATTAAAATAGTATTAATGTCACCCAAAATCATCAATTTATGGTTGATCATCTCTTATACATCCCCAAAATCTCCCCATAACTCCATATGTATAATATATACTATTTCTACATCAAAAAAGTTACCATGGTATTGCAACCCTGAACAGAAAAGTACATATACTATACTAATGAAAGAGTGTTTGATATTATGATCTTATATTAGACATACATTATCTATGAATTAATAATTCAGGAATTTCTTAAATACTGTAAATTACCATATTTCACAATTATACAAAATCAAATATTTTAGAAAAATCATAAAAATTAACCCAATGTATTTTTTTATGTATATAATTAATAAAAGAAATATATTTTATTCAAATAACTATTATAGAATGATAAATTTAATTTTTAATTAAAATAATAATTTACTCAAAAAATACAAATTTTAAAAATATGATTTATTTTATATAACATTGAAAAGTTAATTAAGGTCTTGTAAAATTATCTTATAATAATAAGATAACAAAATATTCATTTTTTAATATTTTTGTGAAGATAAATTTTCTATTAAATCATTATATTACTTATAAAATTGTAAATGAAAATTTCTGTGTCAAAAAATACCAACACATAATTTATCATTTTTAAAATATTTATTTACTAATTCAACATATATATATATTTCGTATTTTAAAATATAAGATACAAAGAAATATTTATACTCACATAGGAGAGTTTTCTATTATATTTTTATAGATTCCTTAATTACTATAAATACTACTTAATTAATTATACATTTATAATGAATTTAACTATTTAATTCTTAAAAAAAAATTTATGTACCTGGGATGTTACTGTTTTATTTGATGAAATATCATTCTAACTGAACTATAATGGGGTTATTTTTTTCATATAACAATGAACCTTATATCGATGATTTTAAGATTATGTATGGAAATATAATAGAAAAAAATTACATTTTCCATCGTGGAAATGGTAATATTCACATATATATTATATATGTTCCTTTTTATCAATATGTGAGATTTTTTTAAGGTAAATATTAAATTAAATTTTTTTACTCATATTTATTTGTGAAATATCATATTTATTTTTCATTAATACCATTATGTGAATTCAAAAATTTCTTTATTGAAAAACCAATGATCTTTCTTCTTGGAGGTTGTCATTTGTGAAAAAGACTGACGATGTTTTTATGTTTTTTATATGTGGATGGAAATACATAAATACGTATCATAAAATAAATAAATAAAAATAATCATAAAAACTATATTATGTTAAACATATTATTATATCCATATGATATATTTAATTTTATGATTAATATGAAAAACATAAGAAGGAGATAATATTTACTTGGGAGTCCTGATTTTACCTTGGATGTTTCCCTAAAATTTAAGGTCTTGTTCTAACTATGAGTGACCAGGGCTATATGATTGACATATAGAGTTCAAGGGAATGTAAATCTGAATACTTTAAAAGATAAATTCTATGGTGAGGTGAAATGTTTTAATTTTTCCAATTTTTTCTATTTTTCGAATATAAACTAGATTTTATCATTTCTACATTTTACGATGTAACTAATTTTTATCCATGTAAATTAATATTGATAAATAAAATTAAAATTAAACATATTACATTTTTAGATGTTTTTTATTTTAAATATGAAAACTTTTTTTCTAATGAAATTTCGAAAAGAGTGAAACTGTAATCTTAAAATAATCACAGTTCAGATGGAAAACCTATTTTTTAAAAAACACATATTTTCATCATTAAATTTATATATTATATAAATTATTATTATTACTGTTTTTAATGATATAAATATATTTTTTATAAATATAAGAAATTTTATGATTCATTCTCTGAAATCCATATAAATAATCACCTTTAAAATGCTTCATTTGAAATGAATGTTGAATTTTAATATGAAAACAACAGTTTAATTTGTATTTAAAAATGATAGGAAATTAATTTATAATTTGTAAACACTTATTAAAATTAATAACCATATTTAATGAATATATATTTTATTACCTAATAGGTTTTTATAATTCTATAATATTCATCCGTAGAGATAAAATCACAAAAACAATTATCTTCCACAACATAATGAATCTTTTAAGAAAAAAATTCAAACAATCAGGCTAAATAAATTTTAATGAGGGGAGTTAAAAAAAATATTTTATCAAATTTAAATTTTAATATTTTAAAAATTAGTTTTTGAAGTAGGTTACAATTTAATAAAAACATATTTCATTATAACCTATGGAAATATTAAATCATATAAAATTATTATCCATTAATGGTAACATATATTAATGGTAAATAATTGTATTTTTTATTATTGATTTATTAATATGGTCTTACTTATATATTATGGATTCTTTATGTTTTTATATCATGATAAGAATATTATAGAACCGTTTATGTATTTTAATGGATCCATAATCTATGTTCGTTACATCCAACACTTCAGTGAAGGTCCCCATCACCACATTAAAAGATAGTGGATTGATTTTCATTGAATATTCATCTCTAAATGTGGGAAAAGTAACCAAATAATTTTAAATACCATATTATTGTAATTAATGAATGGATATATTTCATTACTCAAACACAAATTATGTTGTCTCAGTTTGGATAACATCATGGATTCTTTATTAATTTATCTTTAAAACACTTTGTTGTGTAATGAATTTCACAACATCGAATTGGTTTGATTTGGAATTTACAATATCACAATCTAATGAAAATTATTGGAATTTTTTCATATTAAAAATCATATGGTTTTATCTTCTAGATTAATAACCAATTATGGTATTTTCTTGTAATAGTGTACCTAATCCATGATTTTTGGTAGATATAAAAAACAAAATATTAAATTAATTGTCATGAAAATAATTAAAATCAATTTTAGAAATTTGAACTATCTTTGGGAGAACCTATACATTTATCATATGAATATATTTCAAAGGATTATTCATCATGAGGTTTTAATTTGATTAATTTAATAATCAACTTGATGATTTTTACATTATGGAATAGTTATTTTTTAGGAAAACCCAATTCAAAATTTATAGGCCCCAATAGAAGGATGACAAGGGGAATGAAATGAATGTTGATTTTTTTGGATTTATCCAAGGATTTATGGATGTCTCTATGTATATTTCTATATCCTGAATAAATGCACATAATTTTTTTGAATCATTATGATCATTGATATAGCTCATCTAAAGGGGAGAATATATAGTGTCCCCTTCATCTCAAGTCTTGTAATTAATTATTTATTATGGGATTCTATGTATGTTTCCACATATTATCATGAACCGACATAGATTTGGATATCATATAATTACATTATTATATATAAGGAAACTCATCCTAGGTTGATGGGCCCGATGAAAAGAACTCAAATTTTATGGATTACTAGTGGTCTATGTGAAATTTATTTATCAATATTTTCATAATAAATATTTCGTTTCCCATTAAGGGATTTAATTAGTGATAGGTAACATGAATTTTAAATCAAGTATCACATTGTGACGTATTTACTTATCAGGTTTTCTAGATATTCTATTGTTATTTCAGGCATAAATTTCCTTATATGATGCATATTTCTATCATAGTAAGTATATAATTGTCAATTTTCATGGATTCCCTTTGTGGATTTTCGACATAGATTGTGATATATTTGATTCCTTTTGAATATTAGGGTCTTGAAAATTATATCATTGAATTTGGTTTTAATGTGATCTTACATTTAAAAAAGGGTTGATTGGCCATTTAACCATCATGGGTGAGTAAAAAAATTAAATTGATATATTATTTCATTGATAATGACCACCATGAGTAAATTTTGAGATACTTTATGGACATAGTGTATAGAAAATTTTCACTAGTTTTTTATTGTCTTACGATGAGTTAATTCTTTCCAATTATAATTTTCTATATGGAAAATCTCAATTCAATGATTTTGTAATACCAAAACAATTAATAACTATATTTGGATAGAACAAGTATAAGTTTTCATAATATTTCATTGAATGTGTTTATTGTGCATAAGTGTCTAACATTATGGGTATTAGAATTATCATGTAATATTGGGCTATAATAAATTCCAAATTATAAAATTTTAATTGATAAATGAAAGGAAAATAGAGGATAGTGGGGGTAATTTAACAATTAATATTGAGAAAATATATTGATGATATATTACGAAATCACTCATGGGGTAAGGGGCCCTTTTAGTTTTAATCATGATATCCCAAATGGTTAATTATTAACTCAAAAAAATAATTTGTTCACATTCCATTAATTCATATAAACATTATTATTATGAAAGGATAATCAAAGAGGAATTATGGAAACATGGTTGTGGGATTCCAAGATAAATAATTCATCTAATGGAATTATTTTATTGATGATTCAAAAATCAATGATATGATTTTGTTTATGTAAAATAATATATTCCTGAATGATTTAATAACTCTAATGATTAAATAATAATATATTGAACAAATAAATTGGTAGAATATATATAAATTTTAGAATCATAAAAGGGTTGATCTAATCAATAAAGAGGTGGTTCTTTTGTTAATAATTATGTTCCCAGAGAATATCATAAAATAGTTATGGGGGATAGGAATACATGATCAAAATTTTCAACATATGATTAGGTTATAGTGACAAATACTTGAAATATTTTAGTTTCCTATATTGTAATATAAAACCGCTGTACCTTTTTCATTTCAAGATCTATCATTTTACAAACCCAATAAAGGAGATATATTATTGATCATGGACATGTATTTTTATAAATTCAACCATTGGTTGTTCTCATTATCAAAATCCTTCAACTTATTTATTGACATACAAGTTATTTTCTTCTAATTTTAACCATGAAGGACTTGGTTTTCATTTTTTATAGATTTATCCAATTATTTTTATAGTTCCTGGCCACACAACATTGAGAAAAATGGGAAATAATATATATTGAAAAGGAGTTTGAAAATGAACTTGTGAATGTGAGACCCTGATACTAATATATACCAACACATAATGGGTTCTTCGAAGTTTATGGAATGATAGTTATGCTGATGAATAAGGTATATGATTTCAACTGGGCTAAAATATGTTAATTTTTCATCCCTATATATCCTAAAGTAGAAGAAATTTATCCAATTTTGTTTCTAAAAAGTAAAATCTGGGAATATTTTTAGATAATATTCAGGGAAGATGAATGTTTTATTCTATTACATGATTGAAACCTATAGAATATATATGGTTTATGCCTTAAATATGAGATATAGGAAAACATAGGAATGGAGATTTCTTCTCTATCATAGGTTTGTGGGAAGAATCCATCTTCTAGAAAACCACACCTGGATGCAAATCATATATATGGGAGTTGGGTCATGTATGATGAACCGATCATAGAAATTTAAGGCCACTATTAGTGGAAAATATATAACGAAATTTAGCAACATTTGAAATGGAATTATATTTCATGTATTTTATTTTCACATATAAAATATTTTTTGCTATAAAATTATATATATATATATATCAGGAATATAATGACATACCGACTTCTAAATAGTGTAAAAATAGATATAGACATAATATCACTAGATCCTTCAATGGATCAAGCATTTGAATAATAAAAATAAGCATGTTATAGCGTAGAGAAAGTGAAAGTACCCCGATGCATATTCAATCATAGGCATCGAGAATGAGGTGAATTTTGATTGTAATTTAGTGGTGGGTTGAAGATATGTGATTTGAACATCACTAAATATCCTATATTGGGATAAATCAATAAACTCATAGTTTTATTAAAAGATATGTCATCCCAATATGGGGTAATATATATATTTTCAATATATGAATAAGGTTATCATAAACTATGTTGGGTAACACTTCAATATATTTTTTACATATGGAAAAAATAAGTGATTTGGGTGTCACTATATATCATATTTCATAAAGATTAATCCAAATTTCATTCCTATAAATGAATAATTTTTTTAATATTTCTAGAAAATCATGATTTGGGGGATGGTTAGTTTTTTCATAAACAATTAATCACCATTGGATAAAAAAAATTTCCTATAAAGATCATAATCTTATAGATGTCAAGGGTATTTCTAATCTGGTGTGTATAGAAGAAAATATTAAACATAGTTTTGGGTCAATCTAGATGGACCACAATGACCAATTTGATGTTGTGTGGGGTGGAAATTTTAATCATGTACAATGTGGTTATAATTGTTTACCTAAATTATTGCATAGTTTATAATAATGAAACATGGATCCCATTCAATATCATCATTAAGGCATCCAAAAATATAACTTTTAGATATTTCGAATCATTTTTAGAATCAACAATATGAATAATGTAAGTAATATACACAAATTTATAAAGAAGATAAAATAAAATGATTAATAGTGGAATTAGGATGAACAATATTAATGGGGGAAATAAATTTTTCACTATTTGTAATTATAACACTGGGTTATGGGGGGGGTTACCTAATTCAAACAGAATAAATTGGTTAATTAACATCTATTATCTTTTAAAACATTAAATTAAATATGAATTTGGAATAATGAAAAGTAATATATTGAATTTATATGAAATATAGTGATAAAAGGATTCACTGGAGGGCCTTAAGATACAGAGAAAAATATCTATACCAAAGGTGTTTAGTGATGATGACATGGAAATAAAAAGTATAGAAATGTTTAGGTGGAAGAGTGGAGTTAAAAAAGAATTTAAAAACCTTTATACTACCATATAATTCACTAGACATTCTATTTTCCATATGTATTATATCGTATCTGAAGAGGAGGGTAAACTAATACGTACAAGGGGTTTTTAGAAGATTTATTAGCTAATTTGTGGAATCATAGTAATTTCATAAAATTAATAATGATTGACCTCTCTTGAGATATTTATGAAATTATGGGGTGAACTATTCCCCCAAAAAGGATGTGTACATGTGGTAAGGACATCGTGTAACTAAAGTTGGCATCTTAAAACTAGGGACCAATATCAAGAAGTTTATTATAACCTGAAAATTACTAAGATGTCCTGTAGTTTAATTTTATATTATTCAGACTAATATGTTAGGATATTTATATAGAAATGGAATAGTGAATATATATATATATGTGGAGTCGTTCCAATATAGGGTTACAATGGGACCTAGAATGGAATAGGATAAATAAAATAATATAATGGGGAAATGTCTAATGAGTTATTTTCAAACATTGTCCCCAACATAGAGACTATTTTCTAAGGGACCACTATGTATATGAAGGCAGAATGACTCCAACTGTGTTCATAAAAATTAATGGATTTTGTGTTATGAAATTTTTATTGATAATGAACCATATATTGTTCTTATCTTTCATGGATATGAATCATATGTATGAAAGAGTGGTCTTTGTACATTGACCATTCAAATTGTACAATGTCATGTTGTATTTATAGTATGGAATTCAGTTTAATTTCACGATCCATATAAATATACGTATTTCATAATAATGATATATGATGAGGGTCATTTACAAGAAACTTAAAATCATTGAGAATGTTATTCATGTTTTTTCTATGATACAAATATCTCTTCCATCTACTAGATTTTGTATCCACAACATTTTAAATACACTAATAAAGGAAATTATTAAAAATATATATAATCATAGTACAAGAAAAATATGCCCTAGAAGTGGTCTATTAGCGTCGGTTTACTAAACCTCCGCAAATTTTTTAAGAAGGGTTTAGCGGAGGTTTTTAATAAACCACCACTAAACCATGTTTTTTACAGTGCTAACAATCCCCCCTGACCCCCACAAGAACCCCCCCCCCCTTTGTCTCCCCCCAACCGCAACGACCCCTGAATACCTAGGTCGCTACCCCTTCTCCCCCTAACCCCCGCAACCCCCGAAGACCCGTGCTCACCACCCCTGACCTAGCTCACCACCCCTTCGCCAGTCTTGACTCGTTCTCGCCACCCCTCAGCGCACCTCGTCACCCCTCAGTGGGAATCACCGCCCCTATTGGTAATGTTTATTTTTTAATTGTTTCTTTTCTATGATATTATTATGATTACAAGTGGCAATGCATTTAGAATTGATCTTATATGACATTATTTGATCCATGATTTTTTTAGGCCTCCTGTTTGGTACCATGTTTTTTATATTCCATGTGTTTGATGGGAATATACTATCTTCCATGTGTTTTGTATAAAACATACATGATCCAATTTTTTTATACTATACTCATTTGTGGGTGTTTATAATATCCACCATCATTAGATTATATTGGTATAGAAGTTATATGGGTTACTTGGTTTCTGAATATTTCCTTAAAGATCGTCTTTTTATGATTTCATTAAATAATTGAACAGCCTTCCCCTATGATATATGGTAAAATTAAAATTTTCCATTATTTGGTTATTTAAGGGTTTATTGGAATTTTTTCTTACACCCTTTATATACAAAACTAGATTTAATGTGTATTAAATTCATGGTGGTGCGGGTAAGGGTAAAAACTCTAAATAGGTATTAGATGATTTTTGGAGACATCATCAAGTTGATTTTATATGTTTTTTATGACATATTAAGAATTTTTATTATATTTTTTTCTTGCTATTTTGTTTTTTTTTGTATATGAAATTTTCATTTACAATGTATTTTATACATACCATAGATTAATTATTAATTTTAAAAAAATAGATTCATTTTCATATATCAATTTATATTTTTATCTTTTATATATACTACTTATTATTACTGAGTTCTTTACTCTAATATTTTACCATAATAGATTATTAAAGAGGAAACCACTCCATGCATAATACTTTAAAATGATCTAGGCTAGTCAGTAGCCTCTGACATCCAAATACTACATTCCCTAGGGACAAAGTGATTTATTTGACCTCATGTCTATATCATATTGTTATAAAAAACATATAAATCACTGGAAATTATATATTTATTCTTTATTATTTATTCTATGAACATTTAATTGATATTAAAAGTATATTATGGACTAATAGTAAATTAGTATTATATTCATTCCTTGAGGAACTGAAGATGAACAAGTCTTTCATAAGATAATTGATTCATTATCATCTAAGTGGTGTTTTTCATCTCTTCCTCAAAAACCACTTTCTCCAACCATAAATAGACTAATTTTGATTCTTTACCATAACCCACATCTATATATGCCAAAAAACAGAAAAAAAATAATGCAGGGAGAAAAAAATTAACTATCACCTACTTATTATCAATGGAAGTTAACCTCTAAAATAGAGTCTTTTTATTTATCCTCAATCAATAGATATTTAAAAACATATCAAAATAAAATAGTTAGATATTTGGAGTGATATTACATTAAAAAAAGATGATAACAATGATTTAGGTTTTAATGAGGTTATCCTACCATCTATGAGTCCAAATCAATTAATGAATCATCAATATTACATGGACCAAAATTTTGGTAATATAAATAATGGGTCTAAAGAAACATTCCCAAATGAATCACCTCTATTATTTCCTAGTCATATAATTGGAAAAGGAAATTTATTTTTGAAAATAAAAATAAAATATAGAAATTCCCATGCATGAATGTGGTGGTTGGAGAAAGAAGACCCCCTCATGGACTATAGTGGATCACCAAGTATGTTTCATGATCCACCCCAGAGCTCCACATTATGTTTCAACCTCCATTGATGTTCATTCATCCACCCCAGATCTGAAAATGTTAGTCACATGCAGGGTCACAACATGTATCTACCCATAACACTTCACCATGATACCCCACATGTTCTAAAATCCTCAACCCCATACTATACCCAACTCTTTGAATCATAATTTGATGCCACCAATTACATACAAAGTAGGAAAAAATTATTAATTTACACAATATTTATTACTATCCCTATCGTATATTTTAGGGGGATTGAATATTTATATGAATTCCATAAGGCTATGGATTTAATCGGTTTTCCCACTTTCTATAATTCAAACAAAATTATATAAAAATTTAAAAGGTATATTGACATCAATTCTTTTTAATGTTATTTTAGGATATATTTTAAGAGATTTAATATACATGATTTCATTTATCATCGGAATTTAATGTTTCCTTTTAGTTTGGAAAAACAAATACCTTAATTATAATCCATGTATTCATCTACCCTAGCCATGAATCCTTTCACTTGATGATTCCTAGAATGTTCTATATCTTGGATCCCCATGTATTTTCTATTGTAATGAGTTATTTTAAACGTAAGAGTTTGTTTCCATTTAATATTCCAAACTTCTATTCAATTATTATATGATTTATCCAGCCCTTAAATTAGTGATATCAAAGTTATAATATCATCAGTTTGTCCATATATTTTTCTGTATCAAAACATTAAAAAACTATAGATATGAGATCCTTGTTATCGCCTTCTTTTGTGGATCATTTTAATTTGCATTATTTGTTTTTCTAGTGGGTGGGTTTATTAGGTACCATATGTATTTATATTGGAAAACCATATTTAACATATTTATATATTTTTACAACTGGTATATATGAATGTATTTACCTATTTAGTAATAGTTATGTGTTTTAATTTTTTTAAATATTGTGTATGCACATTGTGATATACATGGATAAAAGTTGGATGACATTACCGAGGAACACACTGTATTATGTTAAGGGATTGAATTAGTTTTTAGATTTTGCATTTTTTTAATTGATTTGTTCAAGGTAGAATAATATTTCCATGTCCTAAATGTAAATATTGAAGATAGTTGAAGTGAGATGAATTTTATGAAAATTTAATATTGATGCAATTCCCTGGTTAATATTTGTTTTTTGAATTTGGCAGGAAGAATGAAGCATTAAAGAAAGGTTGAGCACTGATTTCAATCCATATAATGACCTCCCAACTTCATCGATAATTGAAAATGAAATGAAACACCTTATAAATGATGCATTCGTCACTGCAAGAGACCACCATCAACATCAAAAAAAATCAGAACATCCAGATGATGGTGAAACAAATAGCAATGTGACAAGTAATGTTTTTAAGATTTTAGGACAACCATATCAAGATTGTAACATATCAGTGGATCTTCTTCTTGATTCTGTGGAGACTAATGTAAGAGAAAATTTTACTGAGGAAAATATGTTTTATGATTTGGTTCACGATCGAAATCAACAGTTGTATAGTGGATGTTTGAAATATTCAAAACTCTCTTTTACGCTGAAGTGGTATCTTATAAAATGTCTATGTGGAATTACAAATAAGTTAATGTTAATGATATTGGAATTTCCGCGTGATGTATTTCTTGAAGAAAACATCCCTGAGAATTTTTATGATATGAAAAAATTTATTATACAAAAATACATGTGTGTCCTAGTGATTGTATGATTTATTTGAGAGAAGATTCAAGAAGACACAATTGTAAAATAATTTTTCTCTTCTAGATGGAAGTCAATGGGTTATGTTGGAAGTCTAAATCAATATACATTCCTGAAGAATAAAATGATGAAGAACACACCTACAAAGGTTTTTTGTTACTTTCCTTTAAATCCTATATTTAAAAGGTTATTCTTGCCATCAAAAACCATCAAACACATGAAGTTGCATTCAATAGAATATAACAATGATGGTTTAATGATACATACACGATATTCACAATCGTGGAATAAATTTGATTCATTACTTTTAGATTTCTTATCTAATCCTCGGAAATTTTGATTGGGATTGGCTACCGATGGATTCTACCCATCTGGGACTTTGAGTACGAGTTATAGAATTTGGCTAGTTGTTTTGATCCCTTACAATCTGCCTCCATGGAAGTGTATGCAACAAACATATTTTATCATTTAGATGATTATTACTATAAAACAATGCATGGAAATGATATTTATGTATACTTTCAGACTTTAATTGAAGAATTACATGAGTTGTGGAGTAACAGTGTTGAGACATTTGTGTTTCTTCTAAAAAAATGTTCAAAATGCATGCTACTTTAATGTGGACCATTAGTGACTTCCTTAGGATTGGGAATTTGTCTAGTTATAAGATATACCCAAGTTTGTCTTGTCCTATTTGTAACATTGATTTTGATCTGAAACAGCTACCTCATAGTAGAAAATTGTGCTTCTTATGCCATCGAAGATTTCTCGATGCATCTCATAGATTTAGGTTGAACAGATATAAATCATACAGTTTTATTGATCATAGACCACCTCCAAAGTTGTTTACTAGTTCTGAAATATTTATCCAAATTGGAAATGTTGAAATATAATTTGGTAGGGTTCATCATTTTAATGATGGTGAGAAATGTGTTTGAAGTGCGTCGTCAAGTGAAATCAGAACGCAAAAATGGAAGAAAAAAAATTATATTTTTAAAAAATCTCTATTTGGAATTTATTTTGTTACATCACAATCTTGATGTGATGCATACTGAGAATAATTTCTATGAAAATTTGATTTTCACATTGCTTAATGAGCATGGAAAGTCGAAAGATCATCTCAATTCTCACAAAGACTTACAAGACATGGACATAAAACGTGATCTCTGGATATATGAGAATAGAAAGTAGGCTCTAGCAATTTGTTCAACGAAAATTATTGATAAAGTTAAATTCCATCGAATTTTAAAGAATGTGAAGGAATCTGATGGGTATTTAAGTAACGTATAGAGGTGTTTTGACTTGAAGAATCGTATGTTACATGGATTGAAAAGTCACAATTCACATATTTTGTTACAATAGTTACTACCATTAGTATTTGATACATTATTACATGAAAAAATTACTGTTGTGGTACTCCAATTCTACACATTTTTTAGACCCCTATGTGAGAAATCTCTACATCCATTTCAATTTGAAAACCTCCAGGAGAGGTTTGTATTTACCGTTTTTGAAATTGAGATGTTCTTTCCTCCTTCGTTTCCTACCTTCGTAATGCATTTTACTATGAATATGGTTGAGGAAACTAAATTAGGAGGCCCTGTTCATTATGGATGGATTTATCCAATTGATAGGTAATTTGTTTAAATGTTTTTCAATGATGTAAACAATATTTTATAGTTAATTAAATTCTTAATTATGTTTTTTTTATTTCATAGATATCATGGGAATTTGAAATCATACGTGAGAAATAATGATAAACTAGAAGGCTCTATTTTTGAAGGCTATTTGGCTGAGGAGTGTATTACATTTTGTTCTAGATACTTGGATGATATTGAGACAAGATATAATTGAGTAGGATGTGTTGAAAACACATTGACTCAATCTCAAATACCTCATAAATCAAAAATATTTCCAATTATTGGCTGATCAGTTGGGAGGACCTCAAATGTGACACTAATAGAATTGGAATTATCACAGGCACAAAGATATGTGCATATGAATTGTGAAATTGTAGATCCATTTATTGAATACTTGAGGATGTAAACAGATAGACGAATGAGAGTCTAAACACAAAATGAGAAAGATATAAAGAAAAATGTTAATAAAGAGCTTGTAGAATGGTTTTTACGATGTGTGTGTTCATAAATATTGAAATAAATACAAAATATTAGTTTGACACATATATTTTTTAAATATAATAAAGTATATTTATTTTTTAGATAATGAATACTGATACTCAAGAAGAGTTTTCAAATGAATTGAAGTTTCTTGCTTGAGGTCCTCTAAAACAATTTAGAAAGTTCGACTCTTACAATGAGAATGGCTTTAGATTTCGTACAGTCAATCGATAAGATGGTTTAAAAACATAGAATAGTTGTATATTTACATTTGCTGACGTGGGATACTATGAAAATCTAACTGATATTATTTAATTAAACTACCATGGGAATTTTTCAGTTTTTTATTCAAATTCAATTATATTGATATTATCAGAGTTGTTAAAATAGATTCCTTGCAATTTACTTCTATGAAATTCTCTAACTTGATAGATGTTGGTGATCATAAACTTCATGATCCATATATCTTCTCATCACAAGAAAAATGGTATATTATGTGAATTATGTTGTGGATGAAGGGTGGGGTGTAGTTTCTCACGTAAAACAAAGATATTTGTATGATATGGATGATTAAGGGGAAGACATTACCTCTGAAATTGAATCTCAACAACAATAACAAGTAAAATTATTTTTTCATCATGATATTGAAAATAATAGTCTTGAAAGGATTAATGAAGTGGATGAAGTAATGGAGCAATAAACTGACATTATTTAAGGGGAAAAAGATTATATGTACATATAGTTATTCATTCAGTAACCACTTATTTCATTTGTGCAGTCATTCATTATCATTGTTATGTATATTTTGTTTGTTAGTACTGGGCATCTATTATCATTTTTTTGTATAATTTTTTTGAAATATATTTTCTAAACATAATTTTATTTGATTAAATGAAAGGAATGCAAAGGGGGAAGCGATACACTGTTTCATCCACTGCTGCGACACTTACGATCCATATGTCTCCCTCCCTATGGAATTTTAGCCACTAGGTTTCTTCCCCCTACACCATATCACCATTCACCATCTATCACACCCTATAGGACTGTCCCTTTAGAAGTGGAGTCATCTACTTCCCCTTCAATAGCCTCAACAGTGGGGCGGCGGCGCGCCACTTCTGGTTCATCACGAGCATACTGGAGGGTCACTATTATAGATTCAAATTTTAATATGAATAAATTTATTTCAATTTTTTATACTAATTTTTTTTTCATTAGATATGAAAATAATGAATCGTTGGAGAAAAATATAAAAAGTTCAGATGTGTGGAATATGAATGGATAGAAGATAGTTGTCCCATTTGATTCAAATGAGGTCCTTACAGATGACACCGTGGGATTACTTGGCCAAATTCTAGGCCGACTGGCAGTAGAGCCCATTTCCCTTCTTATTTGTTATGATTATTGTTGACAGATGCATCCATGGTGGATAAATAATGTTTTTGATTCCCAAATAACTGTAATTTTAATAAATTATGGTGTAATTTAATGTCATGTTATTAATATGATCAAAATGAATTTCTGTATACAAATGTGTTTTCTCTTTACAATTGCTGATTTGATAGCACGAATGTGGACATTGAAAAATCTTGGTATGAAATAGAAATAATTCAAATGGGGAATATGGAGCGATGTTAATGATACTTCATTGACCGTCCAACTAATGTATGTGAAACTACCCAATGGGGTACCCAAAGAACAGTGGAATGTTTTTGTTGACAGAAATCGTGATAAAAAAAATATGGTATTTAAATATATATTATTATATTAACCAAATTTTACATTAATACATTTATATTAAGAGGATATGACATTGAATACATTACTATTAAACTTCATTTTATTTATTTCAGGATCTCTCAAGAAAAAATGCATCAAGATGGGATAAGAAAGTCATCCCTCACACTGCGGGCTCAAAAATCTTTTCTTGAAGTCGATTGACTCTGGTAATCATTTCCTTAGTTTAAATATTTTTAATAAAATATTATTTTTTTGATATATTAAATTATTGATTTATCATTTTTTTTAAATTGGTCACAGAGTTTAGGGCACGAAGCATCCTGAACTGAAGTGTGGTTGGATGTTCACAAAAAATCTGATGCCAGTTTTATTAATGATCCTGCCAAAGAAGTTAGTGTATGAACTCATTTTTTCATTATAATAACTTATTAACATTTTGAAAATGTTAATATATATTTTTATTTAATTTATTTGTAAAAATTAAAGAACTATAGGATTCCAATTCTGGGCAGTCATACCTAGTCTCTCTGGATGACCCAGTAGCTTAAGTCCTTGTGAAGAAGCATCCTGGTAGAGTGTGTGGGATGGGTTTGGGACCCTTACCATATGAGGTCTTTGACAGTCCACCAGGTTTTGCAGCTACATCTACTTCTTGTTGTAGTCAGTCCATACCCAAAGATTCTCAGAGAGAGATTTCTTCTCTACAAAACACAGTTCAAGATCTTGGGGAACAAATATTGGCTTCTCAGAAAGCATTGACTGATATACGTCAGCAGATGAGAAGATATGCCCCTTGTGGTATTGCATAGACTTATGGTGGGTAGGTAAATCACAAAAATTAAAAATCATTTAGTTTGAAAACTTTTATTGGTTTTAGGTTTAAATATAAATATGAAACACTATTTTATTTTCAATATAATGTTTTTACAGGTGGTAGCAGGAAGTGGAGATGGAGGTGGAGAGGGTGATGATATGTGTTCATCATCGGATAATGATTAGTTGTATTGTTGATATGTTGGAAAAATATGGTAACATTCTGTTTGTATATGTATCATGTGTGGCAGTTAGATTCCACCAAAAAATTTCACAACTTAACATTTTCTTGATTTCTCATGTTTCCTTTTAAGTATTTTATTGATTTCTCATGTTTCCTTTTATATATTTATTTCTCAAATGAGGTATCCAAAATATATGTCGATTATTTACTATGATGATTCATTTTTTATGATTCATTTTTTTAAAATTTATTAGGTTTTTCGACCCTTGGTGAATATCCCACTTCAAAGTATTATTGGATCTCATAAACTCATCTCTCATGGCGTATGTGACTATTACCATGCTAGGAACTATAAGCACTCAATGTATTTCAAAATTCAATCCTGAAATAGTTTCACATTATTTTAATCTATCACATATCACGATATATTCCAGAACAATATTCTTTCTGGTCTTTACTTGTTTAACCAATGAAGACATTATCTCTAAGGATACCCACATTGATTCCCCTAAACCCTCAAATACACCCACCAACTAGTCATACAATGAAGATAATATATTATATTAAACTATTGAAATCAGGTCTCTTATATCCTACATTTTCAATCCCAATGCGTTTACCACTACATTTCTATTTCTAACATTTAAAAATATTGAACATCAAATTTTTTTTCTTTCCCTGGTATTAATGATAATCATGGTCTTTTTTACTTTCCCATATACTCATTTCTCTCCAATCTACCTTATTTCAATATGATATTTTTAGGATAGAAATAATAATGTAGATCTTAAATATAAAATAGGTGAGGTGAATTATATATAGTAAAAATTCCTTTTTAAAATTTAAAGTAGGTAAAAAAATTATATTGTTTAACAAAGTTCAACAAGGTAAATTCACAAGACCTCATAGTTCTACAAACATGCTAGATTCTGGAAATATTGTTCCAGAAATGAAACTTAAGAAAATTTTACAAGGAAAAAGATTCTACCACAAAGTGTATATAATCTTACTAATCAGAGTAAACAAGTACAAGGAATTATTATATAGGTATACTTTCCTTATTAATCAAAATTCAGTGGAAAAAAACTTGAAACAATACATGTAATAAGTATGATATCTTTTAATCCAAATCGTATGGTATCCAACAACCTTGGATAAAGGTCCCATGATTTATACATTCAAGAAAGTATGTCTTACCTACACTAGGGTAATCCCTCGATAAGAATATCAGAGTATGTCTTGTTTTCCCTGCAAGCCCTCGAACATCAAGGTTGTCGGCACCTCTGTCTTCTTATCAAGAAATTCCTCGAACATTCTTCCTATCCCCAGAATCCCTCGATTGTACACAGCAACAATTAGATTTGCGTGAAGTAATCTGAATAAGTTGTCTAATACACCCAAATCATGAGAGTCTCTTTCTCTAGAAATCACTTCAGCATCATGTAATCTCTAGATTGATCAACGTTTTTTTGGGCTCATTCAAATGAGATTTTATTTATATGATCATTTCCAATGGTCGGGTCCCTCCTCTAATGGTCATTTTTTTCCTTCAATTTCAGGGGGACCTATACACGTGTCACTCAAAAAATATTTGGTTAGAAACGTAATGAACGACATCGTTATATAACTATAACAAGAGTAAGTAAAATAAGGTTTCTCAACCAAATTCATTTTTCGGAGTCTAAGGAAAAATAAAGTTCAGAGTCTAAGTGGAAAACAATCGGAGTCTATATTACAAGGATATTCAGATTTTGTTTTTCAATGAATTTAGAATCAGAATTCTAAAGACTTCAGATTCTGAATTCTAAGGAATTCATAACCTAAATTCTATGGAATCCGGTGTCTAAATTCTATGGAATTCAAGAGCTGAATTCTAAGGAATTTGGAGTCTGAATTGTAAGTAACTCAGAGTGTGAATGCTAAGGAATTCGGAACCTGAATTCTACAGAATTAAGTGTCTAAATTCTAAGGAATTCAGAACCTTAATTCTATGGAATTCGGATCTAGTATTTCAAATAATTCGGAGTTCGAATTTCAAAGGATTCAGAGTCTGAATTTCAGTGAATTCAGAGTCTGAATTACAAAGAATTCGGAGTCTGAATTTGGATCCTGAAAACAGAATACTCTATATCTATGTATTTAAATAATTCGAGGTTTTAGATGTGAAACCAAAATTTTCACTTAAGAATAAAAAGAGTTATATTTAGAGAGACTAAAATATGGACAATGAAAAATAGTTAAGGATAAATATTCCATGGGGAAGGAAAATTTTTCTTTATTAAGGAAAATCCGAGCGAAAATGAAATTTCCCTATAGATAGGGGGTTTGTGATTTTCAAAACATGAAAGAATGGAAAATTCATATGGAAACATTATTGACCCAATAGTCTCCCCATTTTAGGAAGGCACAAAAATCCTTACGAAAAAGAATATAAGGACTTATAAATTTTATGAGATTGTAAATAAAAACACATCTCCCTTTATTTATGGATAAAAGCGAATACAACTAACTCCCCCTTAGGCTTTGGAAACACTAAGGATTGTATTCTGAATTTCCTAAATGAGATTTTTCATTTTCTTGCATATGAAAATCTTTAAGATTAAAACTCCCACTTAGATGAACTCCCCATTACTTAGGGAAATTTATTCATTACTATGTATCCTTTTTTTGACATTCCTTTCTCCCCCTTTGAGATTTTGAAAAATAAATACTGGGAATGAAAAAGAAAATATGGTACCTAAAATATTAGTATTAACAACCAAAAAATATGAAGAACAACTAAAATAATATTATGTTCGAATGAATTTGTACAAGGAAATAAATACAAAAAAAAGATCTTTTTTGGAAAATATTATCCTTCCTTCTCCTTCAGCATCAGCTTCTTCACTATGATTATTAACATCTTGAGCTCCTTGTGATCCTCTTATGCACACCTGAGAAACTTATCTTGATCTTCTGTTTTATTCTCTAAGAAATTAATTTTATCTTCTTGAGCATTAAGAGATTCTTCTTGGACCTTCAGTACTTCTTATAGCTTAGAAAGATTCTCTTCCATATCAATTCTGAGTCCCTTTCCGTCTTCCAACTCTGAAGAACTGAATACAATTTCCCATTGAGATCTTTCAGTACTTGATTCTGAGTAGTTTCTTTAAGAGATGGCTTTTCTTCAAATAAATTACTGAGATCTTTTATCTTCACATCTCTGGTTTCAAAAGCATCTGTGAAACTATCATGAAATTCATTCAAAGATTCTCATTTCTTCTATTGTCTTCCTTGACCATCTTGTCATATTCTTTCAAGAACTTTTATGCGCCTCATAACCAATGATAATGGTATTGAATTCTACCTCAAGACTGATACATTTATCCATCACCGTGAATAGTAAATCTGATTTTTGATTTAACATATGTTGAAGCATCTGACTTTGTGAGTCTATACAAGGGGATAATGTAATATTCCCAACCAGCTTCTTCAAAGACTGAACAACAAAGTCATTTCCAAGAGAAGATAATTTTGAATCAGAGACTTTGGTTGGTAAAGTTTCATTGTCAATCTCAATAGCCTTCCTTTTGGATGAAGCACCAACTTCATTATTCTTTACCACCGTTTTTCTTGGTGTATCAACTATCACATGTTTTCCCTTATCATCTTTTGGAATGAATTCTTATTGATTAGGTGATTCATGTTCATTGTCTGATAGGTGATCAATTTTATCTTCATCAACTTCTTCCTTCTTGTCTCCTGCCTTAACATACCATGGGTGAATGAAATCATGATTGCTAATTTCATTCTTAGACAACTTCTTCACTTCTTCCTCACCCTTCTCATCTTTTATTGGGGTATCAAGTTTTGAAGACTCGACTTCAAAAGTTCATATTGATAACTTCTCAAAAGGACTATCCTTCTCAAGATAATATTCTAATTTCTTTATCATATTTTTTGTATCACCACTCATTTTTTCCTCTAATTCTTCCACTTCTTCTTCTTGTACTATTTCTTCTACTTGATCTTGTTCTGGAATCACTAACTTATTTCCCAGAGACTCTTGTAATGGTTCTATCAAAAAATATTCTTGTACCGGAATTTTTTCAGAGACATTTTCTATATCCTTAAGAAGGAATAGGTATTCTCAGCCTCAGACATCTTTTTTTTTATTTTTCCCTTTTTGTTGCTTCTCAAGATCTTTAGAAGCCCTGATTTTCTAGGCTTTTGCCTCGGCAAGATCCAAAACAAAACTAGGCTCCCCTACTATCTTGTTCTTCTTGTCCTCTCTCTATTTAGCAACCACTTCATCAGTATAGGCCTTTTTCTTCATAGGTTTTGGTGGTGCGAATTGAGTTTACTTCTCCACGTGTGTTTTTTCTTTTCTTTCTAGTACCTTCACCTTCCTCTTCCTTACACCTTTTTTGGACGATTCAGCCACATCGTGTTTCTTTGAAAGGGCTTCAGCATATTTTTCAGATAGATCATAAAATTCTCCAAATTTACTATTAATGTCAATCTTCATCTGCCTTAGAGTATCATCACATAAAATAATCACCTTGAAATTTCTCAGCTTAGAACTACAAGGAATCTTGAAAGACTGAAGACAAATAACAATAATTTTTGTAACAATGGCTGGACACATTATAATTTGAGACTACATATTTCCATTCTTTATATTCTCAATCATAACCAAGATATTCCTAACCACGTTTATCTTTCTTAGATTCACCAGTAAATCCAGAAAATACTTATCTCTATTCTTCAGAGTATCTTTTTCTCTTTTTCTCGGAATGAGACAACCTTGAACCCATAGTTGACGAATCCAATGATTTGTAGAGTGATAAAAAAAATTGTAGTGTTTACCTCTGAAAGACCAAGAAAAGATAAATAATTTTCCTTGTTAAAATATCCTATTACATTTGGTATCTTGCATGAGAAAAAATCTGATTCTCCTTCATAAGGAATTCCAATCAAATTTTCTACCATGTTATAAGAAAGAGAGTATGTATTTCCATAGATCCTGAAATAAAATTTATCTCTTACTCCTTCATTGAAAAAAAACTGTCTCATAGAATTCAACCAACAATTCTGGATACACCGGATCATGTGCTCTTGGTTTTGATATACATAAACTATCCCAACTATTCAGCTTAATATTCTTAGAATCAGTGAAATCATACAGGGCATAAAACTTTGAATCAACTAAACTTTCTTGGTAGATTTTCCACTCAGATATTTCCTTAACATTTTGACATTTCTTTCTAAAAAGAGGATTAAATAGACATTTGGAACTAAGGAAACTTTAAAATTTCGGAACGACTTTAAAAATAGAGGTAGTGTTTTAGAAAACCAAGGCATAGGGTTCTATGTGGGACGTCTATTGGTGGTCCTTTATATAGGCAATTGAGGAGACGATTCATATTTCCTTATTGATCCAATAGTTGAAATATTCTTGATAAGATCTGGCGGTTGAGATGATAGCTGAAGAAAGATTTGGATAGATTATGAACTCTTTAGTTTTTTTAAGATAAAAAAACCAGATTTTAGGAAAAGTGAATCTGAATCATTTAATTAAAAAAATACAACAAGTAAAAGAAGATTATGAAAATTTATGAAAGGATACATAACTTTTGGATTACTTGGAATATTATTCCTAATGAGGAAAAAAATATTTTTGAATAACTTTAGATTCTGAAAATTTCGATTAGGAAAAATTTTAGAGTACAAACATTTTGACTACATACATTTTATATTATGAAAAAAAATGTAACTACAAAAAAATTGGGTAACATGAAAATGTACTTTCCCTATGAAAATGAGTATCTTAATGTAAGAAGATTGGTTTCATCATAAAATTAATATGGAAGATTACCTTGTGGTTATAATTCCAAACTTCTATTTAATGTATTCAAATATATCGGAGGGTAATGATTTTTTGATGATATTTGAATGTTGATCCTGCATTCTGATAAATTGAAGAATGATATCTCCTTTTTATGGGTGATCCTATAGAAATTAATGCCTAATATCTATGTGTTTTTCATGAGAGTGGTGTTCAAGGTTTTTACTTAAGGCAATGGAATTATTAGTATCACACAAAATTTTTGTTTTGGTAAAACTCATACCATAGTCTGTGAGTGTGTGTTGCATCCACAACACTTGAGCACAAAAACTTCCACCTTCTGCATATTCAGTTTCATTAGTGGAAAGTGCTACTGAGTGTTTCTTTTTGCATGACCATGAAACTAATGAATCTCCTAATAATTGAAAAGTTCCAGATGTACTTTTCCTATCCATTCTATATCCACCAAAGTCAGCATCCGAATTTTTTTTTAAACAAAATAATTTCTAGAAGTATAAAAGAGTCCTATATCCATGGTTCACTTTAAGTAGTGAAAATCCTTTTAATTACATTTAAATGAAATTTCATAGGATTGGATTGATACATTACACATGATCATACCGAAAACATTATTTCTGGAAGACTAGCTATCAAATAAATTAGACTTTCTATCATACCTCTAAAAGATGTTTGATCTACTGGTTTCCCAGCTTCATCAAGATCAAGTGAATTTGAGGTACCAATGGGAGTACTTATAATCTTAGTGTAGTCATATCCATACTTTTTAAGAAGATATTTAATATACAAATATTTGGATATATATATTCCTTATGGGTTTTTTGAAATTTGAAAACCAATGAAAAATGTTAACTCACCCATCATAATCATTTATAACTTAGATTTTATTAGATCCGAAAATGAATCAGTTAAATATTGATGAGTTGAACAAAATATAATGTCTTCAAAATAGATTTGATCAATCAAAATATTTTTCATATCTTTCTCTATAAAAAATATTGGATCTACCTTTCACTTAACATAATTGTTTTGATGAAAAAAATATTGTAAGTCTATCATACCGGGATCTTGGGTCTTTTTTAGGTCCATATAAATCTTTAGTATGTTTAAAAACATTCTCAGGATGTTTTATATCTTCAAAACCAGGAGGATGTTCAACAAAGACATCCTATTGAACATAACCATTAAGTAAAGTGCATTTAACATCCATTTGAAAAAGTTTGAAATTAATGAATCTTGCAAAGGATATTAAAATACAGATAGATTCAAGTCTAGTTACTAGAGAATAGGTTTCTTCATAGTCTATTCCTTCTTGTTGATTATAGCCATTAGCAACCAACCTATCTTTATTTCTTACTATGATTCCATTTTCATCAAACTTATTTATGAATACCCATTTTACTCCAAAAATAGAAGTTTCCTTAGGTCTTTCAACCATGGTCCAGACTTTATTCCTTTCGAATTCATTTATCTTATCTTGCATAGCTTTTATCTAATCATCATCACCTGATGCTTCATCAGTTTTTTTATTCTAATTGGGAAAGGAATTCTAGATTTTCTACTACATTTCATATGGAACATCTAGTATTTACGGGTTGATTTACATCACTAATGATACTATCATTAGGATGATTCTTAAGAAACAACTGATTTGGGTTTTGTAAAACCTGTTCATCAACGTATGGTAGGATGTATTTTGGGGTAAATGCATCAGAAACATTTCCTTGAACATATTATTTATCAGAAGGATCTTCTATCAGGGCTTGATAATCAGTTTTTAAAAACACATCCAAGAATGTAGGTTGAGAATGTTTAAAAAAAATGATCAGTTTCATCAAATTTAACATTTATTGTTTCTTCAACAGCACATGTATTTTTATTGAAAACATTATAAGCCTGAGAAGTTGTAGAGTAGCCTAAGAAAATTCTTTCATCATATTTTGTTGCGAATTTTTGTATATTACCTTTTGCATTAAAAATGAATACCCTGCAATCAAAAACCTTGAAGTAGGAAGGTATAGGTTTTATACCAGTCTATAACTCATAAGGAGTTTTATTATGAAAATGTCTAATCATAACACGATTTATAAAATAACATGTGGTTCTTATAACTTCTTCCCAAAAATGTTTGGCTACCGAATATTCACTCAACATGGTTCTTGTAATCTCTTTGTGAATTCTATTTCTTCTTACAATAATACCATTTTGATGAGTTTTTTTGGTGCTAAGAGGTTATGAGTAATGTATTTTCTACGACAAAAATATTCAAAATCAGAAATTTGAAATTCTCCTCTATGATCACTATGAATAGTTATCAATGGAAAGTTTTTTCTCATTTTTAACATCAGCTCTAAAAATTTTGAAATAATAAAAAGCATCATATTTATTTACTAGAAAATAGACCCATGTAAATCTAATGTAATCATGAACTATGAAAAATACATAATATTTTCTTCCAATGCTTCCAGTTTGTGTTGGACCAAAAATATCCCTATGCACCAAATGTAACGCATCAGTGGTTGAGACTTCATCAACTGATTTAAAACTTGATTTATGTTGATTTCTATATTGACAACGATCAAAAACATTTGAAGAATCAAATATTATCTCTGGTAGTTCCTTAACTAGTATTTTATTAGAGAGTTTTCATAGTTTCATATAGTTAAAGTGTCCAAATATTCTATGCCATAACCAAGAATGATCTTCTATTTCACTAAGAAAAGGTAGATCTTGGCTCCTAAGGTCTTCTAAGTTTACCAGGGAAGCTAGGAGACAGGAAAACTTGCTCCTGTGGAAATCAAATAAAATCAAATTATAGTACAAGGTATCACTAAGTCACTCTACAAAGACGAGAATAAACCTCACAACAATAATTCACATGAACAAGATGATCACAATAATCAGGCGACACAAAAGACCAAAAGGAGGTGACCTCATTAATTTCCCTTTTCACAAGATCATCTTCCACTTGATTGGATTCATGATAAACATGTGTGACTTCAATGGGGAGTGATCTGAGAAGCCGAAGACAATCAATCCAGACTGGGAGAATCCTCTATGGCACATTCCTCGAGCGCTCTTTCAAAATTTGAACTGAAACAGAGGAGTCTGATTCTACCCATAATTCATTCCAACCAAAATAGACAGCATACCTGATTGCTTTCATTATAGACCAGAGCTCAACTTCAATGGAATATCTATTTCCAATAAAATGAAAAAATCCACCTTTGAAAACCCCCCCGAGATGTACAGAAAACACCACCACATCTAGAGCGCCCTGGAGCACCAAAGGCGGCCCCATCAACATTGACCTTAATCCACCGTGGAAGAGGCGGAATCCATCAGATGTATTTCACCATATGTGGCTTATTCTTCCAACCAGTAAGACCAAGAGTTCTCAACAAAACCAGGTCAGAAACATCATTTCTCATAAAACCTTCTTGGATGTTAAAATCCATGAATATGGCATGATGAATCATTAAGACACCATTTTGAAACTGCGGCTGAATGTTGTTGAAAAGCATGTAATTTTTGGACTTCCAAATAAAATCAATAAGAGCCGCAATTGCATCCAAGAGAAGAGCATAAACCTGATCACTGAAATTGGCTATGCCAATGTCCGACATTAATTCATCAACTGAGTGAAAATGAAGGGTGAATTGAAAACATTGCGGCATGTAACACCATAACATGAGAGAGAAATTTCAAGAGAAGAAAACATGAGAGATGGATTAATCTACTGCCAAGAAGACATGGAAGATCGGGGAAAGGTACAGCCCAGTTCGCTGTAGCAAGAACTGCAAGGGAAATCCGTTTTCCATATTTTCCATATGATAAATGACTATACAAGGGGAATAAAGGGCTTAATGAAATCGATAACCCATATAGGGGGTTAATCGTGGTACCACAACAAGACCTATAGAATTCCTTTGAGCTAAAAATTCCATTCATATCTAGAGAACATACCAGAACTTCATAGTTCATGAGGCAATATTGCGTGACTTCCATTGTTATGTGGATGGGAAGAATTTAAGGAAGGACCAGGTCTGCACCAAGATCAGCAATCGATTTATGCTTAAGAGATGGTGGAATGATGATTTCATCACAAATGGGCTGTGAAAACCAAGAGGTGGTCCAACAATTCAGGTTGGACTACTTACAGACCAACCATTTCTAGTGAGCAATAAGATCCGAATGGGCCTTCTTAATAGCAGACCAGACAGAGGATCTCATATAGTTGGAATATCCGTTCTTCAATTTTCCAATAAATTTAATTTCCAGAAACTCTATGGAGGGATGATGATTTGAAAAAAGATTCCAGAAAAACTTTTCAATTAGAGTGTCATCGAAGATTCAGATGTCATTAATTCCCAAACCTCCCATTTGAATTGGCTTAATACAGTCTTTCTGGGAAATAGTGACTAATTTCTTCTCATTAATTGAGCCAGTCCAAACAATGTTTCTAATTTTTCCAATTAATTCTTTAATTGGTGATCTCAGCCACTTGTACAGATAAAAGGAATAAACAAAAATAGAGGTAGTCACTTTGTTAAGTGGATAGATTCTCCCAGCTTAGGACATATTATTCCCTTTACAGCCTGATAATTGATTGATGATTCACAGCGCAATATTTTCTAAGTGAAATCTTTTATCACTACCCCAAAAAAGAGTACACCAAGATATGTGAAAGGGAGAGATCCCCTTTTAACTCCAATCTTCATCGCAGTTCTGTTTTCCCTTGAAGTAATAATTAAATCCCCAAAAAACACATAGGAGTTTCTCCAATTAATTACCTGACCATCATCCTCTTCATAGTGAGAGAAAATTCCATTAATAAAAGAAATGGTAGCATCACATACCTTCCCAAATACCATAATATCATCAGCATAAAATAAATGGGAAGTTGAACTCAAATCGCTTCCGAGTCTCAATGGTTGATACCATCCAAAATTAGCAAGATCTGTGAGGCAAAAACTTAGACAGTCTTCGGCAATAGAAAACAACATACTAGAAAGTGGATCACCCTGCCTGACACCTCTTGAGCATTGAAAAAATCCTCAAGGATATCCATTGACCATGATAGATAGCCTTGCACTGGATAAAATGGATCCAATTAGATCAAGAAATCTTTCTGAGAAGCCATGCATCATAATAATAGTAAATAGAAAACTCCATCTTATGGTGTTAAAAGCATTTGAAATATCAATATTATTGTCCATATTTTCATCCTTAACCATTCTTTTCTTGACATTGAAACATTCATAAGCAGTAAAAAGACATTCTTGGATGTTTCTCCCACGTACAAACCCAAACTGATTCCCAGAAATGAGCTGTTTGCCAATTTCACCTAACTGATGTGCCATAATTTTACTGTTGACCTTTGGTATTATATTCCCGATGGAAAAATCTCTGATGTTTTTAATGTCCAAGGCATTTTACTTTTTAGGGAATAATGCTATAAAATTTCAAATCATCCCAAACGTAATGTATGATGATCTAAAAAATTCATTCACATCATTTGTAACATTTATCTTCATTATATCCCAGTAGAACATAAAGAATTTATTAGTAAATAAATCTGGACCTGCAACACTGTCAATGTTCAGCGAGAAGAGGGAATCATGTATCTCCTTTTCACTAGGTATATCAATAAGCCTCTTATTCTGGTTATCATCAATAGAGGGGTCAAAACTTTGGATAATTTTATTAGAATTATCATTTCAAGCATCTAAGTACAGCCTCGCAAAGTAATTTTTCACAGACTCAACATTACCATTATCTGAATCAAAGAGATTCCCATCAATGCTAAGAGAATTAAGACTCTTTCAGGCCTTTTTTTCTTTGATAATGAAATGAAAGAATTTTTTGTTCCTTTCTCCTTCCTTCATCCATCTAGCATTGGATTGATTCTGAGCCAGATTATCCTTAAGAGATAGCTGTTTTTTCATTCTTGAAGCAGCCTGTATTTCCTCTGCGGAGGGATCCTCCTGGGACAGACCAGAATACTGAATTTCTGAGAGGATAATTTCAGCCTCTCTTATATAACTCTCAATAGAGGAGAAGGAATCCTTGCTCCATTGCTTCAGCCTGGCCTTAACAAGTTTGACCTTGAAATAAATAATGTACAATGAGCTTCCCAAGTAACTAGTTTTCCAAGCATCAAAAGTAATCTCTCTGCATCCAATTATAACGAGCCAAGAATTATTTAATTCGAAAGGTAGAGGGGCTTACCTAACTTTATTAGAAAATATCTCAAGAAGAATATGATTATGATCATAATGAAAATGTGGTAGGGTTCTCCCAACCACATCAATTGGGCTATTCCTATCATCCACATAAATGAAGAACCTATCCAGCCTGCTTGCATGTCTCCCATTAATAGTGTACATGCTCCACATGTAATCAACACCAGAAATTGGAACCTCAACAAGGCTACATTTGTCAATGCGAGATAAAATATCATAGGTAGAAGCACGACAGAAGTGCTCCCCAGTTTTTACCTCGGGCCATAAAACAGTGTTAATGTCACCAAGAAGAACCCAATTGCTCGTCATGCTCTCAGATAAATCAACTAAGCTTCTCCACAACGCTCTTCTTCATGTGTAAATATTGAAGGAATAAACAAATGTCACCGCAATATATACATTATTATTGTGACATGAGAAAGTGACAGACTTAAAATCAGTAAAAATGCAATTAACCACAACACTATCATGTTTCAGCACTCACAGAGATTCAGAATTTCCAATAAATTGATTGCTTGCAACTAGGGAGTATACCATGTACACCCATGTGAAGGAACTCCAATTCCCAAACATCATCCTTGGCTCTGAAATACCAAAAAGAACCGGCCTATTGGTCATAATAAGATGTCTAATGGATCTGATCGTGGAAGTATTCCCAATCCCTTGGAAATTCCGGAATAGGATCTTAATTTTCTTCATCTGAGCCTAGTGCTAGGCCCATCATAAGTCTGTTTGGCATATTTTTCAGGAGGCTGGTGGCCAGTAACACCATCACTATCAGATATTTGATCTTCAGCTTCAGTTCCCATATCCTCCCCCACCGAGTTTTGAAAGGATAATTTGTTGACCGAATCAGTTAGAATAGTCAGTATGATAGTAGATAATATTCTTTTTGCAGCCTTAGAAGAATGAACATGTGAGAATTCTACTAGATCATCAAGACCAAAATCATGCTCCACATGGCATTTTAAGGGTCAATTCCAGCGCCCAATGCATGGTCTTGGGCCACCAAAGGGGCCACTCCATGACTTGAATGATGACCCTGAGTCATAAGGTAATCAGGTTCTGCAAAAAGTGTTTCAACAGTTATAGCAGTAGTAGGGACAATGTCTGAAGTAGCCTCCAGGTCTGCTTCCTGTTTTTGCGTACCATCAGTAGGTTCAAAATTTTCAGCGGACAAAACAACATCTTTTCTTTCAGTTGTTACAACAACATCATCAATCTGGGTTGGGACCATGCCATAGGTATCAGACAGGTCTTCATTCTGAGACTGTCTACCATCATCACGTTCTACGCTTTCAATAGACACAACAGAAGCATCAGAATCAACAAAAATGGGTCATATTCTTCAACTTTCAGTTTCCCTCAATCATTACACTTCGAGCCCTCCCCATTCGAAGGTACCCCCCACAGATATTTCCAGGCCCAATGACCTAGATCAGGAACTATGAAACCTGTATCAACCATAGAACTATCCTTTATTCCATTGTCATCAACTTCCTAACATTGATTCTTATCTATAAGGCATCCATCATCCACTATCTCATCTTTTACAAAGGCCCTGGATGGAACATTGATATCTCCCTTATCAGCAATGGAGTAACTACCAGTCTTGAATGCCATAACCATGTTCTTGTTGTTCCTACGTTTTTCAGCCTCATTCCCTTGACCCATACAAAGGTTTCAGGTTTTATTTCGATTTCATTTAGAGATAATATGACCAATGAAGTGACAATTTAGAAAGAATTTAGGTTTCCTATCATATATAATACCAAGGTTGAGACTGTCATATTGGGTAGTTAACAACACATCCTAAACAAGAGTGGAAACCATATCAACTTCAACAAAAATTATCGTATAGTGTCCAAAGGTAGGATTCTCAATCTGTTTATCATGTTGGATTCAGTTTCTAACCGACGAGTCAATGTCCCAAAGAATTTGAGGATTCCAATAGTGCCAATTTAGATTACAAAAACGAATCCAGATTTTTGAAAAAGTATTCTTCACAGTACTGGAATTGAAATTCTGGTCCCATTCATGAATTTGAAGAAAGCCCAGCTTGAGAGGGACTGAGCCAAGACACCTGGCGCAACGCTTCAACTCATCTGATGGAAAAATAATATAGTAGAAACCACTATCCATTGTTGTCATCTTCCAGTCATTAAAGCCCCAAATCTAAGAAATCCTCACCATGAGTTCATTGAAAATCCATGGCTTCACCCCTTTTGGAATCACCACTCTCACAAAGATCTAATTTCTGTAGAGCCTAATCGACTCCTCAACCGCATTCAGATTCGCAGAGACATGTGCAACACGACCATTGAGAATGATTTTTCCCGAGGGCATAGTTTCACTGTAACATCCCAGGTAAATAATGAATAAGTCATTTTCAGATTTATTAATATTTATGAATTAAATATTAATTTTAATTAAAAGGGGTTTCTACGTTCGATAGCGTACTCGATACACAACGATGAGTTTCTTTGAAAACTTACGTTGTACACTAGTAATATAATAATATTATTTTAAATGGTAGTTAACATGTAGACGTTGTATTGGAAGGAATGGATAGAAATAACTAAAATATGATTATATATGTTTTTTAAATATTTTTACATTTATCCAATAAAAGATAAAGGCTTAAAATACGGAAAGAATTCAATTTTAGGCATTTATACCCTAATTTTCACTAAAGGTTCACTTATCACCTTCTGATGGCGAACTGTCATTAAATATAGTTTTGATCACTCTTATACATTCTATTGTACCATATATAACTCTTCTTTAGAATCGGGACATCAAAATTTACTTTGTGTAAATTTTTGTTATTTTTCCTATAAAGTTCATTTTTTAATGAATAGTGTAAAATGATGTATTTTAATTCAAAATCTCTTTTTAATCTAATTTATTTATATGATTAGATTATCTTTTGAATTGGTTTTAAAGTGAAATTAGAGTATATTTTTACCATTTAATCCAATGGTGGTCATTGGAATCAATTTCACTTTGAAATTGGACATAAACTAGTGTCAATCTTTTGATACTTATTGTTTCATAAAAACACGCTATTTGCTCTGACAGCGGGAATTAATTATTAAATTAATTAATTTGACTTATATGTTTTGAATTTTGTAAAATACACTTCATTTTTTAATTCAGAATATCAAATATATCTTAGGGTGAATTTTTGGGATTTTTCTGAAAAACATCAATTTTTGATGAATAGTGAAACCACTAATTGGTACTTATAAAAACTGATTTTTCCGTTTAAATGAAATTTTTCCATCTTTGTGTTTTTAATTTAAAAAATCCGACATACATGGTTGTCATTAAGAAGTAAAATGTGGTTCAATGGGATAAAAATAATTTTTTGGTGAATAGTAGCTTATTAAGTTTTTAATCGCGATTAGAGGTAATTAGTATAGTTTATGGTAAGAACAATGTTTTAGTAAAATGAAATGACCTAGAAACATGTCCTACCCTCATTGGATGTGTCATGGACGACTAAGACAATCCATTGGTCAACTTGGGGACCCCATGGATCCACATTGGTTGGAGAAAGACATAAATACCTTTTTATTTAATGTTAAAGTAAAAATGACACAAACATGAGATGTTTTACTAAAACAATTTTTACATGGGGTTATACAAGTCATATTTTTTACTATAAATATTAATTGTAAAGATAAAAATATTTCCTACATCATAGTATTTTTTTTATAATTTGTAGACATTAAATAAATTAAATTTTTTATGACATCATGATGATGCAGCGATGACCTCATTATTTAACGATTTAAATTAAATGGAAAGATAATGTAATATCTAAGACCTACACATGTCCAAAACCTATTGGATGAGTGGATTTAAAACCCTTATCACCTTATACTTGAAATACATCAATGTGGGACCTTTAAAATCCGAAACGCTTTTGAAAATAAAGTAACATTTTGTAACTTTACAAGAGTGCCCCTCCTCTCCTCTTATAAAAGGGCCCCACCTCTACCTCCTTACCCACACTCCCAAAGCCTTTGTCTCGGACAACCTCTGCCCATTTTGTCTCTCCACTTACCTATATTACTCCTTGAAGCCTCACTTTGGGCAGAAGTCTTCCCAAGGAAGCCTTTTAGCTCAAACCAATGGGAGTTACCCGATTTTAAGGTAATGTCTTCACTTGAGTCCTTTTGTTTTATTTTGCCACTCCAGCCCCCTAAACTATTTTTATTAGTTTCTTTTGTAACAACTCTGGTATCTTTAATATAATAGGATGTTGTTATAAGAAGTATTCGAGCTACACTTACACACACCTACATGTAATGGTTAAAGAACGTACTGTTCCCGTGGATGGCGAATTTCTGCCTCACGAAACGATGATTGTTCAACACTCATATAACACCTTCAATGGTGTCCATAAAGATGTCAATATATTTATATATTATATATAATATTTTTATGTTTTAATTAAGCTTCTATATTTTTCATTTATGGCATACCTTTATGGTTTCCATTATGGGTAAACACGATATCTTCATTTAAGGAAGTGCGGACTACCGCCCCCTCAAAGTTATGTGATTCGTTAATTCCATATGTGGGATGTATAAAGGATGGATTTAAAGTTATTATATAAGATGTTATAATGTAATTATAATATACCACTATATCATTATTATTTCTTTCCATTAATGTATGAGATAGAAATGAAAGTAGCGTTCATGCGTACGTACGGCTTACCGTCTCCATGAACGGTGCATTTCATTTCTTATCCCCAAATGTAATGTACTATTATAAGTACATATTTATAATGAATATATATAATTTATGTTACATAAAAATGATGAATATAATTCTAGAATTAAGATATACATACCTCTCATTTAGTTTTAATTCCATTAATATGACAAAGAAATGAAAGTAGAGTTCATGCGTACGTACGACTTACCGTCTCCATGAACGGTGCATTTCATTTCTTAACTCTAAATGATTATGTAATATTAAAATACATGTATATGCTGGATATATATGATATATATGATATCCAAATCATGAATATAATTCTGGATATAATGAACCATTGACCACACGAACAACATGTAATTGTAAGAAGTTCACTTTCGACTTAAGAACCAAATATCGACAAAACAAACATTATTTACTTAAATGATTACATAATTTTAATAAAATGTAAATAAGTGATATAATAGGAATAATTAACTTGAAAAGGTTCTTAATCAAATAGAAGTTAACTCAAGTTTATTATTCAGGACGTTAAAGAATGATCGAGTCATGTCGGACCCGAGGTAAGGGATCATACTCCTCTCTTTCTTTTTAAGTACACTATTTTATGTAATTCCTTTTAAGCTCATATTTCTTGTTATTTGGATGTTCTTTTATATTACTATTACTGTAATTTTTATTTTTCATATGATGAGAGACCCTATTTTCTATCATCAATTCATTTTGGATGTTTTAAGTGGCATCGTTAGGCTGCCGAGTTTTCGTAAGGGATTTTTCATCTCACTTTTATTCCCATGAGATTTATGCTACATTTCCAACAATTTCCTTTGAGTGGTGTATGTACTTACCATTATTCTACTCATTGTGTAATATAATTTAATTTATGAGTATTTACATCAATGTTGTATTGAATTTCTTTCCTGGGGTGTATGTTTCGAAAGATACCCAAGTCGATAAGGGAACCTTTCACCCTCCTCTTTTTAAAAGACTTCTTTTGTTGGGTATTTTAATTCACATATTGTTATGTTGGGATATGTTATCATATATATTTATTGATGTAAATTTTAAGTTATGAGATACTTTTTTTTATCTCTCATCAACTCTTTTTCTGAATTTTTAAGTGACGTCGTTAGGCTGTCAAATTTTTGCAAGGGAACTTTTTAACCCAAATTTGATTATTTGGGATAAACTTGTACTCCTTGAACATGTCATTCTATGAATATGTGTTAATAACCTCTGATTTTTTTACACATAATATCCACTTATATTTGGTGTATTCTTTTGTCACACATAATTATGAAATTGATTTATCCTTAAACCAAGGATACCATCATTGTAAGAGACTTCGTCTCAATCTCCTTTCATTGAGGCATATTTCGTTTTATACACAACTTTCTTTTATACGGTATATAAACACCTTTGACTTTTACTTTTTTACAAAATGAATCTTTTTCTATGAAGCGTTTTACAAAACAAAAAAATGGAATGCTTCTTTTAATGTACACGGTGACAACGACCTTTTCCACCGCCGTGAGTATTATTTGGTCTTTGGCTTCCTCAACAAGCCGTAATGTTTTTAAAATAAAATAAATACCATATACTCTTTCATGTATTTTGGTATTGAAAATGGTTCTTATAAAGGATTCTATTATGTCAATATATTTAAATGATATATTGTGATTGAAATGTGGAAATGTTATCATTCCTTTATATTGGTTTTATGTTTTATGATTTTATATTGGTACTTGGACATTTGACGGGTGGTTACGTGATAAACCATATGACGGGTGGTGCCGTGAATACCAGGATGGGTGGTTACATTATAACCTCCAATGCATTGGGTATGGAAGTCGTCCGTATGGCTATTCCATTAAGTATGTATGGAAGTTGGTTGTATGGATATTCCATTAAGTGGTATGTGTGGAAGTTGACCGTATGGTTATTCCACATAAGTATGTTTATGTCCCAAGTTACCTTTATATGTTATGTTTTCATTATATGGGTTTTATGGTAATCCATTTGTTACAAAAAGGTAAGTAATTATATTTTATTCAGTGAAGAGTTTTTACTACTTCATGAAGGTGAAGGTATTACTTTGATAAAGTTATACATGGTTTACTTGATGTTTGAAAAACTAACAGTTTTCATTCTTTGTGTATCCCTTACTGAGCTTTTTATGCTCACCCCAAGTTTTTTTGAAATGTTTTTAACAGGACTTAATGTGGAATAGGGTCAAGGATGGGATCATGGGAAAGTCATGCTATATAAAACATGGAAGTAGACATGTCTCTTTTTAAGAGTTTTTTTATTTTATGGAAACATAGTAGAAGTGTCTACTTTGTAATCTTTTGAGATGTAATAGTTATGTCCTAATTCTCTAATACTCTAAACCTGAAAAGATCCTCAATGTGAATTATTCATTTAATTCAATATTAAGTAATGTTTAAGGTCGGGGCCTTATAGTTGGTATCAGAGGTCAGTTTAGACAACTTTAGGGTTTATAAGTTTTTGTTAGACACATGGTTAGTCCCTATATCTATTATTTTAGTTAAATCCTTATTTTATAACATTTTTTCCAGGAAAAGTAATGTCTATTACAAATGGAAGGAGAAGGATCTCAAATGACATTCCTATCTCTTCCTGATGACATGCTTGCAATAATTATTGCAAAGTCATGTTTGGATGATTGTGTAACTTTTTCTAGCATACAACTCACTTACAAGCAGTTGTTTGAGATATCAAACACCTCCTCTATACCTCGTTATCATCGTGGATCATGGTTTGTATTTAGAAAAATACTATTTTCACAATATTCTCATATTTTCAAGAAAGGTAAATATTATCAAGGTATTTTCAAATATTTTACCTTATCACAATAATTTGAATCATATTATGATTTTAAGGATGGTGCTGAGGAAGGAGACCCTTGCGCAACCTATTTATATTTTCTTTTAAAATATAGTCTCACAGCACATACTTATGGTATTTTAAAAGGACCAATAATAGTAAGTTTCAACTCAATTTCGGTTCGACAATTTTATAGAAATCATGTTTTATCATATGTTTTGGAATTATACGTCATACATGATTATTTTACAAAACAGTTTTTCTTTGAACACCCATATGACCCATGTTGTACGAGGTGTATTTGGATGAAGGAAGAAAATTATTTTGAAGGATCTCTAAATCATTGTTGTAATGCATGGTACTTCTACCTACGTGAACAAGATGACGATGAAACTGAGTGGACGCCATGATCAAGGTATGCTATTATGAGTTTGTGTAAGAAACCTAGAAAGAGTATAAAGTCAACATGAAAAGTAAGTATGTTTCCTTAAGATCAAAAATAAATTCCTCAATTAAAAGTAACATAAATGAATAATGTTGCCTATTATCTTTTCCTACTGGGGAATCAAATACCGTTTAACCCATCACAAGTTGGTGATTTTCTTGTGGTTAACTTTCTCCTAAACATGTTTTCTATCACTCTCCCTCGGAACATAACCCTTGGTTTTACCCTCCATGTCCATGTTTTCTTACATGGAATCCTATTATGGGTTTACTCGAGTGACCTCTATACCCCCCTTTCTTTCTTTTAAAGTGATAGTTTAATTTACTCCTTTTCCGATGTGGGGCTTTCAATGAAGTTTCCGAGCCCAATTTTAAAATTGCGAGGACGCAATTCCCAAAAGGGGGGAAGGATGTAACATCCAAGGTAAATAATGAATAAAACATTTTCATATTTATTAATATTTATGAATTAAATATTAATTTTAATTAAAAGGGGTTTCTATATTCGATAGAGTACTCGATACACAACGATGAGTTTCTTTGAAAACTTACGTTGTACACTAGTAATATAATAATATTATTTTAAATGGTAGTTAACATGTAGCCGTTGTATTGGCGGGAATGGATAGAAATAACTAAAATATGATTATATATGTTTTTTAAATGTTTTTACATTTATCCAATAAAAGATAAAGTCTTAAAATACAGAAAGAATTCAATTTTAGGCATTTATACCTTATTTTTCACTAAAGGTTCACTTATCACCTTTTGATGGAGAACCATCATTAAATATAGTTTTGATCGCTCTTATAAATTATATTGTACCAAATATAACTCTTATTTAGAATTAGGACATCAAAATTTACTTTGTGTAAATTTTTGGTATTTTTCCGATAGAGATCATTTTTTAATGAATAGTGTAAAATGTTGTATTTTAATTCAAAACCTCTTTTTAATATAATTTATTTATATGATTAGATTATCTTTTGAATTGGTTTTAAAGTTAAATTAGATTATATTTTTACCATTTAATCCAATGGTGGTCATTGGAATCAATTTCACTGTCAAATTGGACTTAAACTAATGTCAATCTTTTGATACTTATTGTGTCATAAAAACACGCTATTTGTTCTAACATCGGGAATTAATTATTAAATTAATTAATATGACTTATATGTTTTTAATTTTGTAAAATAGACATCATTTTTGAATTTGGAATATCAAATATAGCTTAGGGTGAATTTTTGGGATTTTTCTGAAAAACTTCAATTTTTGATGAATAGTGAAACCACTAAGTGGTACTTATAAAAACTGATTTTTCCGTTTAAATGAAATTTTTCCATCTTTGTCTTTTGAATTTCAAAAATCCGACATACATGGTTGTCATTATGAAGTAAAATGTGGTTCAATGGGATAAAAATAATTTTTTGGTGAATAGTAGCTTATTAAGTTTTTAATCGCGATTAGAGGTAATTAGTGTAGTTTATGGTAAGAATAATGTTTTAATAAAATGAAATGACCTAGACACATGTCCTACCCTCCTTGGATGTGTCATGGATGACTAAGAAAATCCATGGGTCAACATTGGGACCCCATGGATCCACATTGGTTGGAAAAAGACATAAATACCTTTTTCTTTATTGTTAAAGTAAAAATGACACAAACATGAGATATTTACTAAAAAAAATTTTACATGGGGTTATACAAGTCATATTTTTGACTATAAATAGCAATTGTAAAGATAAAAATATTTCCTACATCATAGTTTTTTTTATAATTTTTAGACATTAAATAAATTAAATTATTTATGACATTATGATGATGCAGCGATGACCTCATTATTTAACGATTTAAATAAAATGGAAAGATAATGTAATATATAAGACCTACACATGTCCAAAACCTATTGTATTAGTTTATTTCGAACCCTTATCACCTTATACTCGAAATACATCAATATGGGACCTTTAAAATCCTAAAGGCTTTTGAACATAAAGTAACAGTTTGTAACTTTACAAGAGTGCCCCTCCTCTCCACTTATAAAAGGTCCCCACCTCTACCTCCTACCCCCACACTCCAAAATCCTTTGGCTCGGCCAACCTCTGCCCATTTTGTCTCTCAACTTCCCTCTATTACTCCTTGAAGCCTCACGTTTGGCAGAAGTCTTCCCAAGAAAGTCCTTTAGCTCAAACCAAAGGGAGTTACCCGATTTTAAGGTAATGTCTTTACTTGAGTCCTTTTGTTTTATTTTTCCTCTCCGACCCCCTAAACTATTTTTATTCATTTCTTTTGTAAAAACTACAGTATTTTAAATATACTAGGATGTTTTTATAAGAATTATTATATCTACACTTACACACACCTACATCTAATGGTTAAAGATGATATTGTGTCCGTGGATGGCGAATTTCTGACTCACGAAATGATGATTGTTCAACACTCATATAACACCTTCAAAGGTGGACATTAAGATGTCAATATATTTATATATGATATATAATATGTTTATGTTTAACTTAAGCTTCTGTATTTTTCATTTGTGGCATACCTTTATGGTTTCCATTATGGGTAAACGCGATATCTTCATTTAAGGAAGTGCAGACTACCGCCCCCTCAAAGTGATATGATTCGTTAATTCCATATGTGGGACGTATAAAGGATGGATTTAAAGTTATTATATATGATTTTATACTGGAATTATAATATATCTCTATATCATTATTATTTATTTCCATTAATGTATGAGATATAAATGAATGTAGCGTTCATGCGTACGTACGGCTTACCGTCTCCATGAACGGTGCATTTCATTTCTTATCCCCAAATGTAATGTACTATTATAAGTAAATATTTATAATGAATATATATAATGTATGTTACATATAAATGATGAATATAATTCTGGAATTAAAATATACATACCTCTCATTTAGTTTTAATTCCATTAATATGACAAAGAAATGAAAGTAGCGTTCATGCATACGTACGGCTTACAGTCTCCATGAATGGTGCATTTCATTTATTACATCTAAATGATTATGTAATATTATAAATAAATGTATATGATGGATATATATGATATATATGATATCCAAATCATTAATATCATTCTGGATATAATGAACCATTGACACACGAACAACATGTAATTGTAAGAAGTTCACTTTCGACTTAAGAACTAAATATAGACAAAACAAACATTATTTACTTATATGATTACATAAGGTTTATAAAATGTAAATAAGTGATATAAAGGAATAATGAACTTGAAAATTTTCTTAAGAAAATAGAAGTTAACTCAAGTTTATTATTCAGGACGTTGAAGAATGATCGAGTCAAGTCGTACCCGAGGTAAGGAATCCTACTCCTCTCTTTCATTTGAAGTACACTCATTTATGTCATTCCTTTTAAGCTCATATTTCTTGTGATTGGGATGTTCTTTTATTTTACTATTACTGTAATTTTTATTGCTCATATGATGAGAGACCTTATTTTCTCTCATCAATCCATTTTGGAAGTTTCAAGTGGCGTCGTTAGGCTGCCGAGTTTTCGTAAGGGATTTTTCATCTCACTTTTATTCTCATGAGATTTATGCTACATTTCCAACAATTTCCTTTGAGTGGTGTATGTAATTCCCATTATTATAAACTTTGTGCAATATAATTTCGTTTATGAGTATTTACATCAATGATGTATTGACCTTCTTTCATGGGGTGTATGTTTCGAAAAATACCCAAGTCGGTAAGGGAACCTTTCACCCTCCTCTTTTTAAAACACTTCTTTTGTTGGGTCTTTTAATTCACATATTTTTATGTTGGTATATGTTCTCATATATCCTTATTGATGTAAATTTTAAGTGATGAGATACTTTTTTTATCTCTCATCAACTCTTTTTCTGAATTTTGAAGTGACGTCGTTAGGCTGTCAAATTTTTGCAAGGGAACTTTTTAACCCAAATTTGATTCTTTGGGATAAACATGTACTCCTTGAACATGTCGTTCTATGAATATGTGTGAATAACCTCTAATTTTTTTACACTTAATATCCACTTATATTTTGTGTATTCGTTTGTCACACATAATTATGCAATTGATTTATCCTTAAACCAAGGATACCGTCTTTGTAAGGGACTTCGTCTCAATCTCCTTTCATTGAGGCATATTTCATTTTATACACAACTTTCTTTTATACGGTGTATAAACCCCTTTGACTTTTACTTTTATACAAAAGGAATATTTTTCTACGAAGCGTTTTACAAAACAACAAAAATGAATGTTTCTTTTAACGTACGTGGTGACAACGACCTTTTCCGCCACCAGGAGTATTATTTGGTATTTGGATTCCTCAACAAGCCGTAATATTTTTAAAATAAAATAAATACCATATACTCTTTTATGTATTTTGGTATTGAAAATGGTTTTGATAAAGGATTCTATTATGTCAATATATTTAAATGATATATTGTGATTGAAATTTGGAAATGTTATCATTCCTTTATATTGGTTTTATGTTTTATGATTTTATATTCGTACTTGGACATTTGATGGGTGGTTACGTGATAAACCATATGATGGGTGGTGTCGTGAATACCAGGATGGGTGGTTACATTATAACCTCCAATGCATTGGGTATGGAAGTCAGCCGTATGGCTATTCCATTAAGTATGTATGGAAGTTGGCCGTATGGCTATTCCATTAAGTGATATGTGTGGAAGTCGACCGTATGGTTATTCCACTTAAGTATGTTTAAGTCCCAAGTTACCTTTATATGTTATGTGTTATTTATATGGGTATTATGGTAATCCATTGGTTACAAAAAGGTAAGTAATGATATTTTATTCAGTGAAGATTTTCTACTACTTCATGAAGGTGAAGGTATTACACTGATAAAGTTATACATGGTTTACTTGGTGTTTGAAAAACTAACAGTTTTCATTCTTTGTGTATCCCTTACTGAGCTTTTTATGCTCACCCCAAGTTTTTTTTGAAATGTTTTTCACAGGACTTAATGTGGAATGGGGTCAAGGACATGATCAAGGGAAAGTCATGCTATATAAAACATGGAACTAGACATGTCTCTTTTTAAGAGTTTTTTTTATTTTATGGAAACATAGTAGAAGTGTCTACTTTGTAATCTTTTGAGATGTAATAGTTATGTCCTAATTCTCTAAAACACTAAACCTGAAATGATCCTCAATGTGAATTATTCATTTAATTCAATATTAAGTAATGTTTAAGGTCGGGGACTTATATTCACAATCAAGAAACAAGGTTTTTCCCACACCTTTGACCGCATCCACAAAGCTTTTGTCTGATTTCGTCTCCTGCAACACATCAGACCTTTTTTGGCACATAGGTTTAAGATATCCTTGTGCCCAACATAATCCACACCCATAGCATGAAAATCTTCTTGATTTCGTGATTCATCGACAGGAATAGATATGAACAACTTCATCACATAATTGACTTATGCTAGTAATTTTGTTCTTCAGACCCTTAAAAAATAAAACATTTGAAAAATAAGTTTTTACAAGAAGGAAAATGTTACATATACCAATAATTTCTCCCTAATTACTATCTTTAAAAGTTACTTTTCATCCCTTTTCTTGATAATATTTTCAAAGAATTTTTTATTACCAGTCATGTTCCGGGAAAATCCAACATCCATGTAACATGTATTTTTCTTGGTATTATCATTACTTTCTTGTAAACAAGATTGTTAGACTTTCAGAACCCAAACTTTCTTGGATCCAGATCATCCGAATGACAATTTTTAGGAATCCAAAATTTTCTTTGAAAAATAATATTTATGAAAACCAAAAGACTGAGTTTTGTTTAATGAACAATTTTTGGTCCAATTCCCACCACACAGACACATGGTGCATAATCGATCACTTTAAGGAAATTTTTTTTCTAAAAATCGGTTTTGAATGAGTATAACCAAAACCAGAATTATTCTTCAGAGGTAGAATTTGAGAATACACCGTATAAAAATTTTCCTTACCTAAGGTAATATTTGAAAAACACTTCCTCAAGGAAAATATTTCTGACTTTAGTCTAAAAAAAATATTTTATTCTCAGAAACCTTATTTTTAGCACAAATGTTAGTCTAAATTTTTTTTATTAGAAATAAATTTTTCTAGATCCATATAAAGTTTAACCTTCTTAAAATTAACTTCCTAAATGGTTTTTGAAATACTTTAAAAATATAGGGTTTTCTTATCAAGATCTTTATAAAGATCTGATATTTCCTTAGTAAGAATAGAAATCCTATAAGTTTCTTTATCAATCTTTTTCTTGACATTAGAATTTTCATTCTCAAGAAGTTTATCAAACAAATAAACTTTTTTCATAAGTAGGTGAAGTATTATCTTCATCAGAAGAAGATTCTTCATCCATTGATTCATAATATTTACTATCATTATAATTAGTGTTCAAGGATACATTGGTTATTAATTCAGCATTATGTACCTTGGCCATTAAACAATGATTTTCAATAGGTAACATGGCTAATAGACCAAGAATCTTATATCCAAAAGATTCTTACTCTGAGGATTCTTCAGAAGAGTCTCCACCACTGGAACTCCATGTATCATTATCTTTTAAAACTTTATTAGATTTAGCCTTATAGTACTTTATTCTATTCCTCTTAGAATGCTTTTCATTTCTGTCTTTTCTCTTAAGCACAGAACAATTTGGCCTTATATTCCATGATCTTTTGCATTCATAACAAGTAACTTCAGAGTCTTTCTTACCCTTTCATTCTTTCCTCTTATATCTATACTGAAATTTTTTCTTCATAACTATCTTGTTCATCCTTTGAGAAAGATTAGACTGTTCATTCTTAGAATTTTCACCTTCACTTGATTCGGATTTAATAACTGTCCTCCTAGATTTGGATCTTGTAACTCACTCAGGAATCTTGGTTTTCATATCATATGAAATAGTTTTAAAAGAAACACTTCCATTTCCATTCTTCTTCTTATATAGATCATCATATCTTTTCATTCTTGTCTCATGTTGAAGAAGAGTTCCAAAAAGCTCATCAAGACTAATCTTTGTGTCTTTCTTATTCTTATCAATAGCGGTTCTCTTTGATTCCCACTCATTAGGCATTATGTCTATAATCTTGTCCACAAGTTCCTCATCATCTAAACCTTTTTCACCCATAGACAATAAACTATTAAAAGTAGTCATAAACAATTTTTATACCTTACACACTGGTTCTCCATAAAGAAATAGAAATCCATGATATTCTTCTATAATCATAGATCGTCTAGTTTTGATTACATTGGATGTTCCAAAGTGAGTTACTTCAGGATTATTCCAAATAAAATTTGTAGCTTTTCCATAATAAATTTGGCTATATATATTCCTGGTCATGGAACACAACAATGTATTGTGTACCTTGTTGTTTAGTTGATATTCTGACTTTTCATGATTAGTAAAAGTTCTGACTTCTTTATCAGGAATATTGTAATCTCTATAAAGAATTAAAATGTTTTCCACTCCAGTATTAATAAAAAAATTCATCATATGATCTCTCCAATATTCATAATCATTCCCATAAAATATAGGTGTTCTAGTAGGATTAAGATTTTCAATCAAACCAAAATTCATTCCTTCCATCTCAAAGAAAATATCTTCCCACATAAACATGTTAGTAATAAAATTTTGTAAACAAGGATAAAAATATCCAAAGCATGGAAAATATAGAACAAAAGTAACGTGATCAAGAAAACTTATATGTGAATATAATTATTTCAGAGACCTCCAATGATACCAATTGTAGGATCGAAATAATTATGTAGACGCTCAATATATAAGAGATGTGTGAATTGTGTACTTTAAAAATTCATTTGGAACTTTAAAGTTGGTAAAAACAATCTATTTTTTAACAAAGTTAAACAAGGTAAATTCACTAGACCTCTTAGTTATACAAACTTTATAGATTCTAGAAATATGGTCTTAGAAATGAACCTTATGAAAAGATTACAAGGACAAAGATTCTACCCTAATGCGTATAGAATCTTACTAATCAGAGTATACAAGTACATGAAAGTTAAGATAGTTATACTTTCCTTATTAATCAAAATGCAACAGAAACAAAACTTGAAACAATACAAGTAACAAGAAAGAAATATTTTATCCCAAAGAGTAGGGTATCCAACAACCTTGGATAAAGGTTCCATGATTTATACTTTCAAAATTTTCTATCTTACCCATGCCAGGGTAAGCCCTCGTTAAGAATATCGGAGTCTGTCTTGATCTCCCCACAAGCCCTCGAACTTCAAGGTAGTCGGTACCTATGTCTTACTATAAAGTAACTCCTCGAACATTAAGGTAGTCAGCACTTATGTCTTCCCATCCCCGGAATCGCTCGATTGTACTCATCAACAATGAGAGTCGCACGATGCAATCTGAAAAAAGATGTTCAATGTGCACAAAGCATGAGAGTCGCCCTCTAGAAATCACTTCAGCAGCAAGTAATCTCTATAATGATCAACATTTTTTGGGCTCATTCAAATGAGCTCGTACTTATAGGTGCATTTCAAATTGTCAGCTCCCTCCTCCAATGGTCATATTTTTCCTTGAATTTCGAAGGGACTGTACACGTGTCACAAAAACAATGGTTAGTAAGAAACAGAATGAATGACATCGTTTTATAACTATTACAAGAATATGTAATATAAGGTTGCTCAACAAAATTCATTTTTCGGAATCTAAGGAAAAATAATGTTCAGAGTCTAAGTGGAAGACATTTAGTGTCTATATTACAAGAATATTTGGATTCTGTTTTCCAAGGAATTCGGAAAAAGAATTCAATAGACTTCAGAGTCGGAATTCTAAAGAATTTAGAACCTAAATTCTAAGGAATTTGGAGTCTGAATTCTAAGGAATTCAAAACATGAATTATATGGGATTCTGAGTCTGAATTCTAAAGAATTAAGATTCCTAAATCTAATGAATTAGGAAAATGAATTCTAAGGAATTCAGGGACTAAATTCTAAGGAATTTGGTAGCTGAATTATAAGGAATTCAGAAACTGAATTTCAGCGAATTCAGAGTCTGAATTTTAGAGAATTCAGAGTCTACATTTCATAGAATTCGAAGTCTAAATTTCAGAGAATTCAGAATCTAAATTCATATCCTTGAAAAATAATACTCTATATCAAAGTATTTATAGATTTCTGAGGTATTAGATGTGAAAAATAATTTTTCACTAAGGAATAAAAAGATTTGGATTTAGAGAAACTAAAATATGAACCAAGAAAAATTGGTAGGGATAAATTTTCCTTGGGGAAGGAAAATTTTCCTTATTAAGGAAAATTTGAGTGGAAAATAAATCTTCCTTAAGATATGGTGTTTGTGATTTTTATAACATGAAGGAATGGAAAATTCATATGGAAATATTATTGACTCAACAATATTATAGGACATCATCAATGAATGAATATTCTTATTTGGTAAATTGTGTGTTAAAAATTATTTTTTCCTCTATTATGAGACACATATATTTCAATATTAATGATTCATGATCATCTTTAACTATGTTCCTACCATGCCCTACCAAGTATCCTTCTTCAACCAAGCCACATGGTTTTCTGGTGAGAAGAACATGGTTTCCCATGACCTTGTTCATATCATGCAACCATTTAGAGGCCTCTTTAAAGATTATAACCCAAAAAAAACCTAAGAATTCACCCAATAAAATAATATCTTAGAAATAATTAATGAAGGTTATAATGTAATGCTTTAGGCCCCTGGAAAACTTAAAGTCATTATAATCTCCCCCTCTAAGGATTTTTCATCTTTGAGTAGTGCCTCTATATTTAACACCCAAAAAACGTGCGCTATTGAGATCACACATCATATTATCACAAGTAGGACTCTTCATGCGTATGTCCATGCTCCCATATGACTCTAACATGTGACATAGGATTTCATTAAAACATTTTCTCACTAGAGTCCATGATTCACACTAAGCGCTCCACAAATGTTTGGTAAGGCTCCAACTGAAATTCTTCATTTTTGATCACATAATTTTGATCGAGAATGTACAACTAAATATAAGAGACATGTAAAACATCAGGCATTCCTTGATATTTTGGACGAAATTCCTAATAGAATTCAACCTTCATGACACTCTTGATAATCGCGAACAACCCCATAATCTTCGGTGCCAACATCCTTTTCTTCTGCAATCATTAATTCCCTAATTGAGAAGTCTCCCCTAATAAAACTCAAACACCAACAATGAATTCCATGTTTTTCCACCTACCATTTTCATATGATCTCTATTTTAAATGAGAAGTGATTAAATGCTTCTTGATCTAGTAAAATCTCACAAATTCTTCTAAAATCACAAACTACCCACAATTACTACCTCCCATCCTAATTCTAACATATTAGTGAGTGAAAAACCCAACCATAAGAGCATAAAAATGTGTCATTTGAATGGAATTCTGGTTTTATTTGAATATGAACTCAACCAAGGATTGGATATCAACACATGTTCCCCTAAAGTATAATATGATGAAAATCATTATGCAATGTAATTTTGGTAATAATTGGTTTCCAATATAATATAATCTTGATTTTTTATTACAATACTCTTAATTATAATTTGATGGAAATAATGTGATTCTTAATGCATGTTTATAAAAATTCTTCATCAATATATAAATATCATTTGATAAGGAGAATGAAGCTGAAAATTCATGTTGTGTTTAATATTAGAGGCATATTATTGTGAATTTATTTTTTAAATTTTATTTAAAAAAGAATATTTGATGGTGGAAATTATAGTTAATTTATATTTTTAATATTTTTAATACATCATAAATAAATTGTTTAATCTAGTAATTTAATTGAACTATTAGTTTGATAAATATAAATTTATTGTTTTGAGTAAGCCCATTTTCTTATGATGAATGGATTTTTATTTTAGGTAAAACATTCCATATTGACTATATTTGATGTTTTTTTTATTTCTCTGGATGTAAGACATTATATATGATGTTATGTGATCTTGGGATGACTATTTCTTAATGTGGTAGGGTAGGGAGGCTTGAGTTTTTGGAGTAGTTATCACCAATGATAGTGGGATGTATGTTGATATGAATGGTTATGGCAGGGTTTGAATCGGTATAGATGGAATAGGTCGAACCTAGTCTTGGAATTTTTTTCCTGAAATATGACATACATTCTTGTTTATAATTATTTTTAAATGTCTAATGACAAGGTGATATGTTTATCTGCATTGCTTTACCCAATAAACGATGCATTTGGTTGTACTTAGTTAAGAATCTATTTTCATATTGACTGTTGTATGTATTTTGTAGTTATTTGGTATTCTTAGAATGGGTTTTTAGGGCACTGGTACAAGGGCTATAGAAACCTCTTTTCTTTTGTAAATCAGTTTTTAGCGGTTTCTTTAAACACCGCGAACAGTAAAATGTATATTTAATCGCGGTTTTATCCACTTCTAAATATCCAGATTTTTTAATTAGTGGTGGTTCTCACCACCTCTACAATATTAAATTTATTGACGGTTAAAACCACCACTATGGTGTCCCATATTTTTTCTGCATTTCATGGACGTTATAATGTATTTAGAGGCAGTTTTTTCTGCCAGTGGTTTACATTTTTTTCATGGCGGTTTTAAGCACCGCTAAAAAATGTAATCTCATGACCAGAAAAACCTCCACTAAAAACATTATAACCGCCATGAAATGTTCCAAATAAAAAGTTCCCCTAAACCTCCACTAAAATTCATTAACCACCGCCAATAGTTTTCCAACACAAAATTTAGCGGCAGTTTTCAAAAACCACTGCATTAGCATAAAGTGTATGTTTAATCCACCACGAAATTATAATTTTCCTAAAGTGTCACATGTGTTACTCTAAGAATGAGAAAAATGGGTAACTACTAAGCATGAAATACCAAATGAGAATTTCTAATAGGGGAAAACAGTAACCATTTAAAGTAGTTTCATATAGTGAGGATAATACATTTAATAGTTTTGTTCCATACAACATAGACTTATGAATTGTTTTTTCTTGATTTACCTCACACATGAACTTCAATAATATCATCATAATACTATGTATGTAAAATATCTAACATGATGATTGAAGGGTTGTGAAATAGGAAAATGTGGGGAAAATATTTTTATTACATTTAGAACCAGTTTAGAAATACAGGGCATTAATATGTATCTTATAAATATATGTTTTAGTACTCATGGAATTTATAAAAATAAATTTAACAGCACAAACAAAGATAAAAATAGTGTATTTTTTATTTAATTAATTGTATATATATACGGTATATTGATTTTAAAAATAAGTGGAAATTATTTACAATAAGATAAGGATGTAAAGCAGACAATATTGGGGTCTCATTTTTAGGACATGGTGAGAAATATTTTCACCAGTGTAGAGTGGTTGATAAAAACCTAAAATTATTAAGAAAAATCAAACATTAGTAAAATTCTACATAAATATTAAAAATATGTAAAATCTAGTGTAGATCATAAAGAATCATTATATGAAATTATGTTTAACATCGTGTGATAAAAAATAAATCTAATCAATTTATAATTGGGTGAGAAGGACTAAATCCAAGCACATTAGAGTCATACATAGTTGACTAGGGTTGTGTTGTTTAATATTATATGGGGATATTTGAAATTTAAATTCATGTTGTTGGGAAATTAATGTCATAATTTTTAGGTACATATGATTAGGATTGTTATTTGATGCAATTCATTGGGCATGGTTCCTTTCCCTGATGTTCATGTTGACTCTTATTCATATTGTATGGGTTTCATGGGCCTTAAAATTACCAAGAATATATCCATTAGCCTCTTCAGAAAACCCTCAATTAATAAGACTCCTTAGATTGTATTGAACAAAATTAGTTTATAGGTTCAATAGTATATATGATAAATAAAATCTACACCTTAAGATATTTTATATTCTGAAGGTCCAGAAGGTCATTCTCTAATGATATTCAAAAATAATCTTCCACATGATAAGGATACCTAAAATATTTCCTATTTCAAATATTGTTTATAGATGGGTGACCCTATTACTATCACCCAAATGTTATGTTCTGCTCTGAGTGATTTCCGGAATGTTATAGATATTTCATCATAGTCAGATCTATTAAACATTCATTTATATACATCTGAAGCATGTCTTTAATGAGGAATCAATATATGGTATTATTTTGAAATAATATAAGATATGGGAAGTTAATGTAATTATTACCAAAATTTACAACATTAGGTTACCTTTTCATGTCCTGTATTGGTATTATTTAATTATCTTCTGGGAAAATGTTGAAATACATGAAAACATTCTTCAATATAGATGAAATAGAAATTTTAACCAGATATTTAGAAACAAGGGTCACTCATGTTTCTCAAGTGTCTAACATATCAGTTAACCAATGTCAGCATAGGGTTTTGTTTGAGATATGGATGGTCATGAGTTAATGATGAGCAATCTATGTGAAATTGTTTGTGTTACTATTAAATTAGACATTGATGATGCCACCTCTAGACTTGAGATATCGAACTATCATGGTGATCATATTGAGATTGCTGAGGTTGAAAAACATCGAACATTCCCCTTATCATGTGACCATAATATCTAAAATAACCCAAACTCTATGGAATGTTGTACATAATAGTAATGGGAAAATAAATTATATGATACTATAATTTACCGATGGTGAAAACATGATAAAATTAAATCTAGTATTTTTTCCCAGGGATATTAATTTTCACACTAGATTTGAGCAATTTGTTCTTTGTTAGGTAAGGTCTTTTCATTATCATGGAGATGATAGGTAGAATAATATTTCCACACTATCCTTTCCAAAAGAGGTGATGGTTTTATAATGATGTGAGTATGGATATATGCTTTAATTATAGGTTATTATATTGAAATCGAACGCATTCCCAACCAACATGGTATTTGAAGACGTTATTGGGGTTAAAGACAACATCCTAAGAGGTAGTTGGAGTATCAAAAAACCCTTATTAAGAAATATCCTAAATAAAGGATTTGAAAATCTATAGGATAAAATATGAATATATATATTTCAAAAAATATCAATTGAGAGAGGAAAAATTAGAAATATGTAAAAAATATTCATCCACGACTAATACAACATAGATGGATACTGAATATCCTATTTTAGGAAAGAAAAGTAATTTTAATGTTCTACAGAAAAATATATTTAGTAAATAAAATTTAGAACATATGTTTAATTGAGTATATAATTTTCAAGGATGTTTTCAATTTGATATTTTTTTGGTTGATCCACAATATATAATTTTTTGGGTTCTTTCCCGATAGAAATTTTACATCGAAGGTGCATGATTTCCAAAAAAAATAGGGAATAAATCGCATATGATCATATAATAGTTTTAGAATCATTTTGGACCACTCATTTCTATATATCAAATGTATATTGACTTTGTAATTCATAGTATAAGGAGAAAAATATTTTTTATTCATAGGGTGAGATAAAATAAGTTTTATGATTGGTTGATTCAATCATTCAATTATGATATAATGTTTGAAATAAATTTATTCCCAGATTATTTGAACATAATCTCTTTTCAAATTACCATGTTGGGGAATTTTACTGTTGGTTTTACTCTTTTGGATATGGTACAATACAAATTTCACATGTAACTTGGGATTATCAATGAGTACACGACCATTATTGATTTTCTTCTTCCACAAATTATTGATGATAATGCATTTGTAGATCGAGCAACCATGAATACTATATTATGACGAATAATTATGGTAATCATTATTCCCTTATAAATATTACTTATGGATTTTAGGTTACATCATCATGTTATGATAAGTGGTAGATGAAATACAATGAAATATGATATTTTTGGTTGAAATAATCTTATTAGTCATGATTCAAAGATCAAACCATCTGAAATTTTCCCATCCAGGTTCAGAGTATATGATTAAACATTCCTTGGACTCTGTATTCATGATGGTGGCCCATGATGAAATAAATTTGTTTTCTTATAAATAAAATCCACCTGAAAGTGTCATAGAGTCAATAACTATTAATTTGCATTGGGATACATTAGGTTCCTTAGCATAATTGAAAACGCCCACTATAAGATTTATACACATATCTCTAGTAGTTTTTCATGGAGAACTTTTGATTTCATGGAGTATATATGATCCTTCAATCATTATCTAAAATTCATGACTCCCTATTCCTCTTTCTTCAATTAGAGTGGTCATTCATAGTAATTTTCTACAAAATAAAGCTAAATTGGAAGATAAATTTCTGATATAGATATATCTATATTGTAATATACACAAAAACAATGTTATTAATCAAAGAAAATAATTGAAACCATAATTTTTAAAAAAATATTTACAATTGGTATCCTCATTTTATTCTTATATTTTCATAATTGGTCACCTTAGAAATAAAATATTATTGGGATAGTATATAGGGTTTCCTATTCCATTAAATTTTAAGCTGTCAATGTTCATGGAGTTTTATAAAAAATATATTTTAATAAACCCACTTTTAATATGGATTCCTTGACCGTCATAACAGTAAACATTAACCATTCATAAAATATTTATGAGTAGTGATATCATGTATAATTTCCATGAAGATCATTTCCTATGTTCGAATCAGTATAAATTTCTAAATAATATGATCATTCTCCCCCACTAGTTAAAACACATGAAACTAAATAAATGTTACATCCAAATGGGACATTGGAATGACCTCATGTTATTGGGGTGAATTGATTCTAAATATTTGGTTTATAAAATATCTCTCCCCCATTAGATAGTGTTAGATGGAGGAGGCATGGTAACTTCTTCTCAAAAACTATAAATAGTGGGTATATATTTAATGAGAAATACAAAATTAATATTCTAATGTTTTCCAATTTCGTCTAGAGAATAAGAAATCATGGCATATGTTGAAATTTTCTCCCTAGCATCTGGTAGTGGAATTTATTTCAATAAAAATACAATTATATATTATTATAAAAAACATGGTTTTTATTTTTTGAGGACAATAGTAATGAAATTTAATAATGATAAACACATCACAGAAGAACTGGAATCACTTCCATAAGGTGTATCCATTTTCATCATGTGTTCTTATCTAAACAATTACACAGGATATAGCTATTATGGTAAATTTTTTCCAATACTATGGAATGTGGTTTCCATGTAAATGATGTTTCATTATGATAATAAAAATTATTATAAGTAACATTGGATTGTTTTGCCCAATGGTATGTCTCTCTAAGATCCCTATCCTTGATGATTAGGATATATATGACATCCTCTAATGAATCATAAGGAGTTAGGTTCACACATCACTGAATACAAAAACAATTATTAGGATCCATCTTAGTATGCTCCAATGTGGTTAAATAGTATTGTAATATGTCCTTATAAAAATATCATATGATAGAGAGCCAGGAATATATATTTTTGGGGATATTCACTCTATATTGTTGGATGTGAAAAGATGGGACACATGCTTCTCTTTAGCCTATCATTAGTAAGTATTTCTACAGGGCCCCATCATCACAAGGTTGTCATGATCACCCATGACAGCATGGATAGTGATAATTAGTTTTTATTCCATAAAAAATATTCCCACTTTAAATATATATGATGAAATTGTGATAGTTAATGTTGGGTCCAGGAGGTTATGGTCTTCATGGAAATCATAGAATATGTTCAACATATCTGGTGGTTTTGTTTACTAACATGAAGAATTATTTGGAATTCAATATCATGTCCAATGATTTTGGTTCCCATTACTTCATTTTGGTGAGTCGATATCTATTATAGTAATTTTTAATTCGTATTAAGAGGAAACATAAATACAATCATTTAAATGCATCATCACAAGTGTGAGTGAATGGTTGATCAATCAGATTAATAGTTAATGGTTCCATTCAATATTCGATATTTTATTTCTGATAGAAATTCTTATGGATCACTCAATTGAGATGGTTTGACATGAACATCATTATGAATATACCTTTGAATAGTAAATGTTTGATAGGATTTCTTAGTAAACACACTTCATAATGGGCATGGATTAAGAATAATGTATTTTAGGCTCATAAAACTAATTTTTGGTGAATAGTTTCATTTTATAGGGACCCTTATAGTTTTAAAAAATATTTTTTGAATACATAATAAATTAAATTTAATGAAATATTACTATTTTTACAATGATCTAATCATTACAATGTGTCAGTTTCAACATTTATGAATATATATCAGAAATCAACCAACTATCTATTAAAAATTTGAGAAGATACAGTTTATTTTCAATGTTATGAACTCTTGAATTTATCAACATTCATTGAGGTGGAGGGTGTTATAGTGTTTTAGTAATAATATAAGTGTGGAAGACTAAATATACTTAAGAAATGAATCATATCTCATATATCTCAATTTCACCTAATAGGATAGGTAACAACATTTTAGTTTCATAACCAGAACCACATTCATGAATATTAAAATAATATTGAAGAGATGACTATGGGTAGATTCATAACCGTGGATTTTGAGGGATTTATGGATGATTCAACCACTTTGGTTTATCTCATTTGTTAATAACTACATGTGTGATGGTATTGGGATTACAGAAAGGGAGGATGAACAATTTTTCTTCCTAGTTTCACGTTAATAGGGAATCACATTCTCATCACATAATATATGAAATACAACCACTGGCTCATTACTAGAGGAATACCTAAGTTATCACCAATGGAATTTTTAGATCATCTTTTTTGAAATATTAATCTCTTTATGATTATCAATGTAATGGGATATTATAATCCTTCTATATTGTTTATTTGGATCATTACCTTATTAAGGATTCGCATGATGGCCCCATGTTAATTGCATATAGAATTTTTGGGTATCCCCATGGTCATGAATGTTTTTAAAAATACACATCACATAAGAGATAGTGATATTAGGTTTTGGTTTTCACTAACTTTTATCCCCTAGATAAGATGTTCACCTCTATCTATTGAAAAATATACAGTGTACATGGGTGATACGATTGGGGAATACATTATTATTGATTACCTGATATAGTTAATCTAAGAGTGGCATGTTAACCTAGTACATATAATGAAACCATGTGGGGGTCCCAACATGAGTTATTTAAGAAGATATAGTCATCATATTCCCATAAAAGGATACAAAAAAGTACAATAGGGAATTTTGAGATTTAACAAAATTATGTAACCAATATATCGTGATTAATTAGAATTAATGTGTAACATATTAAAAATTCAAAATTTATTTTCTTTTAGATAAATATTATTTTATTATATAGTTCTACATGCATCACTAAACAATAAAGAAACCATGATATTTTAAAACATCATTTTACCAAGATGACATTGTTTTCATATTAGTGAGAAAGAAATTAGGTAACTATATTATGATGTTTATAATTAAACTATATTAAAATTTCATGGGGAAATTGATGTCTTCCTTATGAATCACGTTTATTCAAAATTTGGAGTGATGTAGTTTCATTAGTTTTATATCTAAATAAATTGTAATATAAAATTAAAAATTATGGTATGAGTGAAATTGAATGTGGTAAAAAGGATCATATATATTTTCAGGAGATATTTGAAAGAGGAATCACCAACATTAACATCCACATGGGTATGATTTATTCAATGATATTGCCCAAATATATTTTAGGACTATGTAACAAGAATTTGTGATTGTAAAATAAAAAAAACACTAATTTAAAAATCTATTTATCACATGTATTTTATAAATTACATATTTTACTTATAAATAAATCTAATATTTAATATTCATTAAAAATAGATTTCTATTATACACGACATTTAAAATTAATATTTATAAATATTATAATTTTAATTTTACTATATTAAATTTATTTTTTAGTTATTATTTTCAATATTTTTGTAAGATTATCTTTTTTATTTTTTCAAATATTATATATATTTTTTTGTTTAGTCAAAATAATCATTTTTCTAAAAGAGTCACTTCTATGAACAAACAATGGTATACTATTTTATAAATACTTTTTAACATAATATTTATATATATATATATATATATTAAATAAATAATAAAATAAATTAAAAAATATTTATTTTCAATATATAAATTTCATGTTTAAAATTTTGGAAGGTTTATTAATATTTTGGTGAGAATTATTTTTATTCTCTTATATTAATAATTATTTTTCATGAGTTTTACAAAAAAATACAAAAAATTATATTATATGTGCGATAATAATTTTCAATTTATGTAACAATATAAATTTTATTTTGAACAAAATAGTGTAATTAATATGATTAGTGTTAATTACTATGATAATGGTAATTTTATTATTTTCAATGAATTAATTTAATGAAATTTTTTGATTTTTATCTAAAGAATAAAATAATGACTCTTATAATGTTTTAACACATTTTTTATTACATTAAATATTATTTAATTGGTTATCAACTTTGAATAGTATTATGATCACATAATAGTTAAATATTTGGTTCTCAAAAACTATTTTTCTCTATTGAATTTTTTTAATTAAATGATTATATTCACTAACATAGATTCTCAATATGATTAAATGTAAAACTAATTTAGTTTAATCACACACATATTTTTTAAAATGGGTCATTTTAAATGTATATTTTGACACATGTTAGTTGGTTAAAAACTAGTCACCCTAGTAAAAGAATAATTCCTATAAATAATAAATGAGTCAAAATGACATCCATTATATTTAAAATAGGAGTGTAAATTCATATATAAGTATTAATCAACCAAATTCATCAAAATCAACAATATTTCACACTTTTGGAATAATTAATCAATTAATAGTTTCTTTCTATTATTGAAAAATAATTTTTGTTCATAGAAATACCATTTTCTAAACTATTGAAATGGAATCACTTCTACCATATCAATATTAAAAATAAAATCTAAATTTTCCTTAATATCCTACTAAATTTAACTGTCTTAGATGACCATTAAAATAAATATTGACACTATTCCCCATTCATTAGACAATGCATTTCATTTCAAAACAGCCTTTTAAGAGAAATGTCCAAGTTCAGAATTGAGTATTACATAATACTTAATAGATTTATCATATTATTTGTCTTTAAAACTAGCCTTAACCATTGATATATAATTAAATCTACATATTTGTCATTTTCATGTTTTTTTATATCATGTAAGGTTAATTATTTATTCTTCTCTATCCACATTTAAAAAACAAATGATCATCACTTGTGTGTTTTTGCATAATACAACCTTTATAAAGCCACATGTAACATTCCAACCCTCATTATAGGATTGAGTTGAGGTAGAGATAATAAATAGAGTTTAGTAATGTTCCCAAGGTATCAAAGGCTTGAAATTAATAATGAGGTCTTCAAGAATGGTTGGGGAATTATTTTTCTTTGGAATTAAAATAACCAACCAGACATTTTATTACCAAAAACAATTACGAGATTCATGTAAGAAAGGTATTACAATCTAACATTTTTCAAAGACTCACAAATCCAAAACGCTAAAAATACTATATTCAGATTATCGAGTACAAGACTGAAAAAAAAACCTGAATAATTCATGAAACAACTCCACAGCTTCACACCAATCTATATGCTCCAAGAACCACAAGACTGCCCTAGTATCATAATGATCCACTAAAGAAATGAGTTGGATTACCGTGACCTGAATCCCATAATATAACAACTACAAAAGAAACAAAGTTCCAAGTAGTAGGTGAGTAATAATACTCATTACGATTTCCCCAAATTACTTCCTTACACATTCTATTAGGAAACAAATGGTTAGAAAAATTATATATATCTATTTAAATAACATTATAATTTTTAGCAATAAGAAAAAGTAATTATTGTAACCATATAACCCAAAAAACCACATATTCATTATGAGAAAAAAAATAATCCTTAACCATTATCCAAACAGATATTGTAATAACCCAAATCATCTTGTGTGGCCACAAGCATAACAAAAAAATATCTAGAAACCAACCAAATGAGCTCGGTTTTCATTGATGGTGGAACATCAGGTCCATAACCCATCCCTTTTAACTTTGTTATTTCATAACCACTTGATGGTGGAATGTCATGACCATAATCCATCCAATAGAACTCTTGCATGAGGACTTTAGCAAGAAATAATGCCAAAAATAATTTCTAAAATGTCATCAACCATAAATTTCTCAAAGAAACAATGAAACACAACACATGCCCATCCAAACCACCCATTTAGGCAACACAATTCCGAAAACAATCCAATCCACCTTTAAATAAAATAAAAAACATTATTAGAAAAAAGATTAGTACACATCCAATCCAAACCAAATTTCAATAAAAACTCTTTTTATAGAAAAACATTATTGCAAGCCATTTTCAATAAATCTACCATTCCGATGATTTTAAATTTTTTATTTTAAATTCCTATACTAAGGAACATTTCTAACAATAACCCATTTTCTCCATAATCGAAAAATTATCAGAAAATGGGTTTCAAGAACGCTTCAAACATTAATATCACAATAACTTTGAAGAAAGATGCATTAATTAGAAATTAATTCATTCTAGTTTTATGAAAAATGAGTCAAGAGAGAAACCACATAACTTCGGGTTTTGATGAAATTGACTAATACACAACCACACCACAAATTTGGGTGAAATATGCATAAAATTGCCATAGAACTATTTTACATACATAAATAATCCGAAATTCCATCATTTTAAGAAACAAAAATAGATATATACATGAAAAAATTTAGTTCTATAAATCCATGAGAGAGAGAGAACAAGATATATGGAAAATCAAGAAACAACCAAGGGAGGGGTATTTTTAGTGAAGAATCGCCTTTAACATACCCTATAAACCCTTTAATTTTCTTCTAAAACAAGTGGGATTGTATCCATATCCTTAGAGTTGGATAAATCTTGAGTTTGGTTCAATGGGGAGAAAAAATTAGGTGTTTAGGGAAATTATAGAGTAATCAATTTTTAAAAACCCACTTTTTAATGTCACACATGATAAGAAAAACCATATGATAATCGTAAGAATACTACTTTTCCATAGGGGTTTCCTGTAAGGTTGACCCACAAGTATTTAAAAACAGTGTGAATAATTTTTGAAATCTCACAATATCATGTTGCACAGTTTTATAGGGATTCTTCACATTTTTCCCAAATCATCAACAAACTATGAACCCATTGAAAATCCCCCAAACCATTCCAAACTCTAAAAAAATTAACCAAACAACATTAAATATATAAAAAGAAATTAATAGGGTTACCTACCTCAAACTGGGAGTACTAAATTTTCCCCAAAATTTTCCATTACATCATCAAAAATTAGAAAAGAATCATTCTGCCGAAAGAGATTTGGACATTGCTCAACCATACCTTTTCCCCATTCCCAAGATTCCGAATGAATCTTACCATGTTTCCACACTACCCAGACTAAACATATTATTTTCACATGCAATAAATTCTCTTTTCTATCCACAATCTATACTGGAATGTTAACAAATGAAGCACCCCACTCTGCCTTAACATTATCCCAATGAATCGAATTTTCATGATCTGGATGATACTTTTTCAACTGTGACACATGAAATACACTATAAACTACACTAAAAAATATGTGGAAAAGTAAAATGATAAGACACCTTTCTAAGTTGATCACCTATCTCAAAAGTACCAATATACCTTAAATATCACATACCATACTTTCAATATCTATAATGTCCCAAACTTTGATAGATTACCAAGAATAGATGATCACCCACCTCGAACGACCACTACCATCAATGATGGTCCTCATTTTATTTCTGATATCTCATATGCATCTGGATTATACTCCTGATCCATATAATATTCTCTATAGTTTCTTTAATAATACTCATCCCAACCCTCAAAATCTCACATATTTCCACCAAATATAGCATATTATGACACAGATGCGCGTAAAATGATTCAAATGGGGCTATATATATCAAAAAATGATAAATATTATTAAATGAAATCTCCACCAATGGAAATTTCTTCTCCCATTAGCCACCAAAATTCATCATAAAAGCTTACAACATATCTTATAATGTTTGTATCATCCTCTCTTATTTCTCATCTGTATGAGGATGATAAGTCGTACTCATCATCAACTAACTCCATAGGAAATGCTGCATGGACTTCCAGAAATGAGATGTGAACCTTGGATCTCTATCAAATACAATAAAAAAGGAACATCGTTCCTCTTTACCACCTAACGGATATATATTTTGGGTAAATCCTCTAAATTATGGGATTCATGAATAGTGACGAAATGGGCCGACATTGTGAACATATCCACAATCACCCAAAGGGAATCGTGTTTCCTTACAGTCTTTCGGAGACCTATAACAAAATACATCACTATCTACTCCCATTTTCACACTAGGAATGGTACATACTATAGCCTACCTACTCATCACTTATGCACTGCCTTAAATTGTTTACAGGTTAGATATCTCGAAAAAACATCGGCCACTTTATTTTTCAAACCAATGCACCAAAATAGCATTTTCAACACCTTTTACATATTATGAATCTCATTATGACCATCCCATATTTAATTATGATATGAACTAAGTATTATCTCCTGACATGTAATTGTTACAACCATATGTTTATGAAACCAATAAACTAATTTTTCATCTACTTTTTAGCCCTCTATGGTCTCCCCACCATTGGGTTTAGACCTCATCAACTCACTCTCTAAATCGGACATATGTGCCTCTATAACCAAAACAACCAAGTATGGAACCAATGAACCTAGGAAGAAAACCATTATATACCTCACTATTCACATTCAGACTACATTTCATCTATGACATAAATAATCTTCCACTGATCTGATGCATTGTATTTCATCTAATCATATGACTTTATACTTAATGATTCCTCCACTGAATTTCCATTACATTGTTTTGACATCATGTAAAAGTAAAAAATATTGAGATACTGAATTAATATCATTTTACTTTGATTAAAATATCTCTATGTGAAAATATGCTTCAGGATCTTGTGTTAGGTATACAGTATGAATTTATCACCGAAGAGAGAGTTAAACAAAATATTCAAATAACGAACTACACCCACCAACTCCAAATAACATGTTGTGTAGTTCATCTCATTAAATATCAATAACTATTATCCATATGGAATTACATGATCCCCTATCATGATAACAAACCCTAAATATGATCCTAACGCATCGTAATACACCATGAACCATTTCCCTGGTTCTAGAAAAACCAATATTGGTGCTGATGTAAAATGATCTTTAAGCACTTCAATTAATATTTTTCATTACTAATTTCATTGAAGTGGAAGATTATTTAATTTAAAAGTTGGTATCATAGATGATAATAATGATTCATGAATAAATTGTTGATAAAAATGAGCTAGACCAAGTAAGATCCGTATCTAAAAATCATTTTCTGGTAGTTTCCAAGAGATAATGGCATCTATCCTATCGGGATACACAGAAACACCCTTTTCCGAAATAACATGGCCCCAAAAACCTAAATATTTTATCCAAAAGTCACACTTTAAAAATTTAGATTAAAAATGTTCGTATCTCAATATTACCAAAAAAACTTCCATGTGTTTCTCAAACACCACCCCTATACTTGAAAACAATAGTATATCATCCATGAATACCACCTAGATAGAATTAAGATGTCTGTAAACTATATCATTCATCAATGAAATGAAGACGCCGGGTGAATTCATTAGATCGAATGGAATAAACCCTTAATCATAATGGCCATATCTAATTCTGAATACTATTTTCAGAATATCCTCATTTCATATACACAACTGATGATACCATAATTGTAATTCAATTTTGGAGAACCACTTATCTCCCAAAAAATAAATGAATATGTCATCAATTCATGGGAGTTTATATAATTTCTTTATAGTAACTTGGATAATCCTATTATAATTGACACATAGTCGAATAGTTCCATCCACCTTTTGAACAAACAATATGAGTGTGCCAATGGAGACATGCAAGTCTAGATGAGCCCTTTGTTTTATAACACCTTGAACTGAAATTTCAATTCAATTATTTCTATTGATTTCATTAGGTAAGATTGAAGTGAGATTGTAATGGTCCCCATAAAGAGATCCATATTAAAATCTACTTGTCTTATAGGTTGAAACCCTGATAATTCTTCTGTAGAGACATCCAGAAAATTATTGACCACTACCAGACAACTTATTTTCTCAATATATATGATGGATTCCAATGAAACTTACACAAAATAATATGTGATCTTCCCAAATTCTTGTGTCAAAAAATCTATTGCACTCACCCTTTCACTATTTTCACCACTATAGAGATTCTAAACACCATCCATTATTGTGAAACTCACTTTTCTGGCATAACATTCAATGTGGACCCAAAATACTTTCAACTGATCCATTACAAGTATTACATCACATGTATCCATATATAGTCATGAGAAGACCCATTCCGGCTCAACCACATATAAAAATAAATGACATTCTCTACACTATATGGGAAAAACACTCTTTTTTCAACTAGAGTAGTTTGAAGTTTCAGAATATATGGAATCATTTCCACACTTAAACAATACAAATCAATGACACAAGAAGAAATAAAATAAGTATATGAACCTTTATCAAACTATAGATAAATAAAGGTATATTGGAAAATAATCATTCCTCTAATAGTGGATGGTACATACTATTCATCCACCAAACCCCACTCAACTCCAACACCTACTTACTGGCCACACTCTTCTCATTGTTACCATGCAAAAAATGACCCTATTAAGGGGTCACGATGTTCTTAGAATCACCATGGATAATTCTACTATACTAATAAGGGGTCAGTTACTTCCTCATCCTATCAAGGCTTACAATGTCAGCAACCTCTAAAGAGTTTCATGAACACCTGACCTTGAAGAACTACAACAATAGCACTAGATATTCCCCAAATACTTTCAGTTATGAAATGATCGAGGTTGTTACATATAATCCCACTTCATGTGTGTTAGACATCGATACTGGAAGAATTGTATCGTGGTATGAGGCTTCAAGGGAGGGTTCACTAATCCTACCATAGAATTATAAGCCACACGCACATCAAGGAAATAAGTGCCCCTCTTTTGTTTGATCCCAACATTAGAGTTCCAACTATTTCCCATGGGTACCAACATGAATCCCAAATCAAATCCCCCAATATTTCTGATTCATACACTATTTCTCTATCCACCATTTCCATATAATTAATTATATATAGAACCATATTTTTTTTGAAAAACCTTCTTACCTCCAGACTGATACAATGATGAATTCCTACAAGGATGCAGTAGATAAAATATTAGGTGAAAAATGGATTAAATTCATGAATTTAGCCTCAAAGTATTCTACTAACATGTTTTCTTGCTTCAAGATGAAGAAATCCACTATTTTCTGATTCTTTAACATGTGACGATATAAGTTTTGTTAATACATTCCTCAAAACACACACATGTTATACATTAGTCTATTTCTGCATGGAATGTAAACTCACAACAATGATGTGTAAGGTCTTGCAACATGTTCATCAACAACTTCAATTTTAACTCCACTCGCATGCCTAAGAAATTTAATAATCAATTTTTCATAATAAGTCATGCTTCTACCCATTCTATTTACGAATCATTCCAAATGATTATAGATTCTGATTATGAAATTGAACCAAGTGTTTAACATGATTTTTCTTCTCTATTCTATAACATAATTCCACATCTTCAAAAGCATTCAATATGATTTGAACTAGGTGTTGTTTTACTTGGGGCTTAGGTTTGGACACATTTTCTACAATATTCTCTTGTTTCACTCTACGAAGTCTACCTAATTCCATTCATATCTACATAATAATCATCATAATTCACATTACCTTGTAATTGAAGTCATATAATTTCAAATTATAACACACTACAACTATCACAACCATGATTTAAAAAATATATCATTTCCAATGTTCAATCAACTTTTAATAATACACCATATTTTGAAAATCGACGCATTTTGAAAATACCAAAACCATTTTATTTGAAAATACATTCCTATGAAACCCACTTCAAAATTCAAAAAATCAATACATTCATACCAGACATCAATATTGATGCTGAAGGAAATATTTAATTCCATTGTGAAGTCATTTATATGATGCATGATAAACTCTTCTCATTGGTTATATCTGTGATAATGAGAACATACTCCTAAATGATTCCCCAAAATACTTATGTACCCAACTCCATGTTAACATGATGTTCATTTTAAAAGTGTTAGCCACATACTTTTATTGTATACATTTCATGTTATGAAAATCCCACTCCTTACTACCATCCCAAGATGAGGAATAAAACATGCATGAGTACAAACTCAATGATGGAAAATCAATTCCAGTGAATTAAAAAAATCTACTTTCACTTGAAAGTCGATCGACCAAACTGATACCACTTATAACATCAAACCCCCATTCATTGGTTTGAGTTGAGGTGGAGATTCTAGTAGGCCATAACTAAAATTCTCAAGGATTCAAAGGATTGAGATAAATGATGAGGGCTTCAAGAATTGTTGGGTAATGATTTGACATTGGTATTAAAATAACCCAACAAAAGTTCTATTATCAAAAATAGCTACATGATGCACCTGAAAAATGTGTTATAATAAAACATTTTCCAAACATTAAAAAATCAAAAACCATCACAATAAACTAATTAGTGTAACAAGTGGAAGACTAAAAAACACAAAGAATTCTTGACACAACTCCATAGTTCCAGACCAAGTTCTATACTATAAGAACCACAAGACCTCCCACACACCATGATTAACCACTATGTAAATGAGACGATTTACCTTTACCAGAGTCCTAGAATACAACATATGAAAAAGCACGTTGAGGATAATTCATACTACACAATACACTTCCCTATGTGACTTCTATAATAATTCCACTTTGATAAAACATGTTAAAAGAATTTAGATAATGTCATTTAAACAACATCACAATTTTTTGAAATCTAAACACACCATTACAAGAACCATTTCACCCAAAATAAAAAATATTCATTATAAGAAACCAAACAAGCCATACACATTCTTCTACCACATATTGGAATAACACAAATTACCTTGCATGGTTTCACGCATAACACAACCATGTCCACAAACCAACCACGTGACATCGATGTTCATTGAAGGTGGAACTTCACATCCATAACTCTACAACTTTTTATAGTGTTACTTCATGAACACTTGATGGTGGTACTTCACTTCCATGAACCATCCCATCCAACTGTTATTTAACCACTTAAGCAAGAACCAATGAAAATTATAGTTCCAAAATCACAACAACAAACACATTCCCAAGGAATCCATGAAACAAAACATGTTTGAACCCACACCATACATTTATCCAAAAAAATTAGAAAACAATCAGAAACCTCATTTCAATGAAATAAAATATTTATTTAAAACATCGTTAGGACACATCTATTAAAAACAAAATTTCAATAAACAACCCATCTTTTGAAAACCATTTTCATAAATCATTTTCCTAAATAAACCATGATAATGATATTAATGTTATCATTTTGAAGTCCAACAACACGGAATATTTCATGATAATAACCCATTATCCAAAAAATCTATAAATTAGACAAAAAGTTGGTTCTAGGAAAGCTTCTTACATCAATATCGCTCTAAATTTCAAGAAACAACCATGAACTTGATATTAAATCAATCATTTTCTACAAAAATTGAGTTGAAAGAGAATCCACCTACCTTTGGGATTTGGATAAATTTAACAATGTAAAACCACACCATAAATCTAGGTGACATCTCTACAATAACACCATATAAATATTCTCCTAACATCAACAAGCCCAACTATCATCATTTTTGGAAAAAAAATACTAGATCTACCTTTGATGGAAAAAGATACATAAAATAAGGAGAGGGAGAGAGAACTATATATAAGTAAAACCATGAAACAACCAAGGAATAGACTATTTGAAGAATAATTATATTCAGAGAATCATTAAATCCCATCAATTCTCTTACAAAATGAGTGGAAGAGCCTCCCTAATCCCTAAGTCGATGAAATCGTAAGTTGAATTCGAGTGGGATAAGAAACGAGGTGTTTAGGGAAAATATTGAGAAATCTCATTTGTAAATAACATATTTTTAATTTCAATTACTGTTAGCTCTCATGGTTAGGGAAATTGTGTCCTAAATATGTCACTTATACTATCCCAAATGGGTTTCCTATAAAATTGGACCTCATAGTTAAAGAAAACATTATCCAACCATTCAAAATCCCACTATCTCAATTTTCATTATTTTTTGTATAGTATTAATGATTTTATAATGTTTTTATCTAATTATACACACTTAGAAAAGACCAAAAACCATCCCAAAACCATTCCAAACTCTTCCCAAAATTACCCAAACACTTTACATACATAAAATCACAGAAAAATTGTAACTACCTAAAACCATGGGTACTACATGACATGTTCCATTTATTATCACCACTTGTTATCAATTTTTCTAAGAAAGGAATTTAATAATAATTTTAGATAATATATTATAATTATTATTTTTTTCGGGAAAATTACAATCTGCCTTTTTTCTTTTTAATTCATTTCGAAATGAAAACATAATATATGTGTTATGTACACTTATTATACAATAAGGTAACATTTATATTTCTCATTCTGATTTTCATTATTTATGAAATACTCTATAAATATGATTCATAAATTTAATAAATCTGTATGATATTAATATTATTCATTATAATTATATCATAATATTTCCTTAAGAAAAATCATCCTTCATGTTATTTAATGTTCTTATATGGATCTTATTAACAACCTATACACACAATGTTATACAACAGAAGTATAGATTATATTAAAAACAATTTATGGTATATAAATTGTTTTATGGAAATAATTAATATTGCATAAATATTATATTTTTTATTCTATATTTGATATTAATAATAAAATGTTATTTTAAACATAACCACCAAAACAGAATACATTGAAGTTCCAATCATAATCTGAGTTGATTTTATAAAAACAAATAAAAATATTTAAATTTTACACTAACATAATAATAATGGAAATAAATTCATAAAATTATAGAGGTTATGAAGTTACCTTACTCAATTTTTAACTATAGTAACAAAACGTTTAAGCATAAGATGACTGAACCACCCCAAATAACCAACATATTCCAAAAAATTTAAAAAATATATAGAATATTACAATAAATAGAACATAGTATATGAAATATAAATAAAGGTTTCTAAAAATTTATGTATTAGAAATAAATTTATTATTATATATATTATTGATGTACGCACTGATAACATCATGATAAAGGTAATGGTTTCTTATTTTAATTTTCAATCCCATGAGGAATATATCTTATCACACACCATGTTTTCTTTAAAATTGTTTCTCCACTTCCCCATTAAAATATCATATATTGATCCTCTAATTATCTATTGTGCATAATGTTTCATTTGAAATAAAATCATATAGAGAGATTTTATACTAATTTTTATAATGTCATAAGGATATCAAAATCCCATTTTCAAATATATTTGTTCATAGTATTTGTCAAATGTATATAATTTTCAGTATTTTATTGATCCTATCATTCCCCTATTATGATTTTTTTCCACATATTTTCTGCTGAAGTTCTTTCTCATTATCAATATCATATTATTTGATGATTTTTTTATAAAATAATTGAATAATGATTTCTTTGATAACTCACATTCTTATAATTCAATATTTTCTTCCATGAAACTATTTTTCTTATATCCAATATTATCCTCTAATTTTAGGATCTCAATATAGGATTATTTCATTTGGACCTATATCTTATTCTCAGAAATATTCAAATTGTAATTTTATTTCCTTAATTATGATGTGGTATTTGAAAATTTGACATTCAAAATGTTAAAAAGGATTCATGTTACTTAGATATATTTGTTAGCAACAACTTTACATTTTCTTTATTATGACTTTTTTTTCTTTTTCAAGATACAAATAATGGATATTTAATAAAAATTTTTATATATTTGATTTTTTCATTCAAAAAAAGAGTAATGGGTTTTCAAAATAATATAGTAGATTCTACATTTAGAGATCCTTTAAAAAACAAAATTTTATTATAAAATTTTTTTAGATGAATCAATTTCCCATAATTTTGAATATTCATTCATGTTTTTTGGCATTTTACAAGGTAAATTATTATTCCATTATTATACTTATTTTAATTTAAATATTTTTCATTGAAAATGATGTATATATAATTAATATTTTTAAAATAAAATTATATTATTTATCTAAATTTATACTTAATGTTCATATTGATTCATTACTTATTCTTTCACAAGTTAACATCATTAAATCATTATATGAGAAATAATCCTTCAATTCCCATATCTTTAAAAATAATCATCGATGCATAATAATATTTTTTCCTAAAATTAATTTAATCATTAAATAAAATATTTATATTAATTTTATTGTAGGATTTTTTCAAGATACAATTCATTGATAGATTATGGATATTATTAGAATAATGTTATACATGTTCTCTATATGATTTTAATATTAAATAAATTATTATCTTTATTTAATCTTATATTCCTAGATAGATACCTAATATTATTGTTTACACATTTATTTTCCATTCAGTTTTTTATATTATGATAATTAATGGAATTATAAATTAATTTCTTATGTTTAGTACAATAGAAAAAGGTATGAAACTCATTTTTTCCATATGTTCTCTATCATTGGATGAATTAAAAAATATTTATATATGGTTTCTTTATGATATTATGATGTTCAGTTTTATATGGCACATATTTGAATGAATGATGATAATGGTGTTTCTATATATCTCTTTGTTGAAATTGTTAAGGATTTATATCTTATGAGAGAATATTAGCCATAAGGTACTTTAGTAGTTATGAATAAATTTCCAAATGTGTCGTCAAGGTGGAAATTAAGGTTCTGTTATGTACTCATCTCAAATTGTTGAAAAGAAATTTAATTTGGAGTTTAAAGAAAAATATAAAAAACAAAACATAAGACAAGAAAAGTTTTCATTTACGTTCAATGTGTGGAAATAATCATGCAAGATAATTTCATAAGGGGACTAGTAAATTTTTTGTGTGGGGAAGATTAATTCATTTGGAAAATGAATGTCAAATAAGGGGTAATAAGTTATATAGTGATGAAAATAGAGATAAGGATTCACATAATGAACCCCGACACACTTAAATGCTTCACGTGTATGTAAAATGGGAATTATGCTAATTAGTGCCCAAATTCATGGGTTAACAATGGTGATCGATCTCAGAAACCTCTTAAATCCAAATAAAAAGGAAAATATCATTTGATAACTATTGGTTATGTGATTTATGCCAATGAAGGGGTGGAATTGTTTAGTATTTCAGTAATGTAATTCAAGAATAATGTTGTAGAAGTGATTTTATGGAATTATGGAATATTCAACCATCTTTGTGCCGTTCCATATTAGTCTTTTCATTTTTATTTAAGATAAAATGATTAATAGTACTGGTAACCATGAAACATTATTGAGGACATAAGGTGATATTATTGGAAAACAAATGTTTATATGAAGGATAACCAATAATATGTGCATGGTGTTGGGATAATGAAATGTTGAGATGTTTTATTGTGATAAAATTAACTGGATAATACTGATGACCACATGAATAATAAGATGAAAATGTGGATTATGATGTAATTTATTTATATTATATTATTTTTTGATTCATTATCTTAGTAAATAGTTAATTTTTGAATTAGTGCAATTGTTCACTTCATTTTTATGGTAATTCATGTTATTGGAATGATTCATGAGAATTCAAGATAAAAGTCTTCATGTGTTTGTTATGTGACAATTTGGAAATCCATCATGTGTTTGAGGGATAAATTATATGTTAATTACCTTAATTCCAAAATATGATACTCTAGTTCTTCAGGCATTACAATTTCATCGTCATCTTTTCTTGGAGTTAGTGATGAAGTGGGAATTGATCAAGGCACAACCATATGGTGATATTTCAATTATTATATGAAAGAGAGTAATTATATCTTATCAAATAATTTTTAAATAATATTTTATCCTAATATCATAATTTTTATGAAATCAATTTCTGAATCCAAACATATTTGGGATATTTTTTTTGTAATTACCTTATCTTGAACATGTTCTCTATAACTCCTTATCAGAACTTGATAGTTAGTTTTCTCTACTATATCTATGTTTTTACTTTCAAAATATTTTTCTTATGTGGAATTCCAGGTACAAGTTAATTTGGGTAACCATTAAGTTCCAAATTTTCCATCTTAAAATATATTATCGTATACATTTTTTGGATGTCTGTTTTTATTAAATTATCTTTCATGCATTAAAATATTTATAACCCAAAAAAATTTAATTGATGAAATTAATTTTTATGGGCGTATAATATAACACTATGATATTTTAATGATGTAAATATTTAAATAATAATATTTTATTGATATATTTCATTTCATTCTAAACTATGTTAATCTTGCACTACACACAACATCGACATATCGTGCATTACATACGAAAAAGGGTTTTTACAAAAATCATTTTATTACTGTAATTATTTTAAAAAAAATTACTTATCAGTTAAAATGACGGTATAAGAACTATTTACTAAATTATGAAAGTATAGTTTACACATAAATATCATTTAAAATTAAAATGATATCTTTTCTTGAAAATTAAATAAATGCGCTCAGGTGTGTTTTATAGAAATAATATAAACAAATAATTAATTTTGGTCTATTTTAATTAAATATACATATATATATATATTATTCAACATAATTTGTAACATTCAACATTTTCGTTTTCTAGACATGATATAAAAATTAATTGAACTTTATGGTAAAAAAATTATTTTTTTAAAATATATTTTATCACTTTTAATATTACACATAAATTTAAACTCAAATTTCAATATTTTATAAAATATATTTTATGAAATAATATTTTTACTTGAAATAGGGATATCAAAATATACATTGGGTGAATATTTGGTACTTTTCTGACAGGTTTCCTGTTCTGTTGAATAGTCAAAAATACAAAATTTTAATTGTAAATTTATTTTTGGTATAACTTTTTTATTGTTATAAATTAAATTTTACATTGATATAAAATTATAATTAGATACATTTTATGTAATTTAATATAATATAAGAAATTGTAACCAATTTGACATTTAAATTGGATATGAAAACATTTCCTATTTTTGGAGTTTTTTACTTTATAAATATATTTTCTTATACAATCTATGGGATCAATGTTAAAATAAATTTACCCAATTTTTTGTTTGGAATTATTAAAAATGGAATCAATAATTGGAATTAAAATTTCAAAATATAGTAAATATCTCACATTTCTTATTGGAAAATGATAATAGTAACTTTCGTAATTTTCAATAATGCTATTAAGGGAAAACCTGGTAATTATGGGTAAAAATAATATTATAAATATTATAAAATTACTCTAACACTTGACCAAGTTTTATTTTATAAAGATAATTCAACCCCTAATACATATTGTTAGAAATTTATTTATTTAATGGACTCATTTAATATAAATTAAATAGATATTATTAGAATCAATAATAGTGACAAAAACACATTATTGCTTTTGAAAAGTGTCATATTTTAAATATGGGTATAAATTAAAGATATGCACAAATATATGTATTATTTAAAAATATAAATTTTTTATCTACATCATAGAATTTTTTTCATTTTTTTGTATAGAAATAATTATTAATAATTATTACAAAATAATGATGTAATAATTATTCAATTAGTGAAAACATAAATATTGTTATATTAAAAATATTAAAAGATATATAATTTCTATTAAATTTTTTGAGATTGTAATTTTATATTTTAATATGACAAATTAGGGTTGAATTAAATTAAATTTATTGATATTATATTATTGTATTTATTTTTCATAATGTCAATGTAATGAATAGTGTCGAAATTGACACTAATGACATATTAGGAAAATAAATTTTTTTTTAAATTAGATTAAAATCCTAAAATGAATAAACAAGGAAAAATGGGATAACATATGGTAAAAATATCATAAGTTGGCCATTTATGGTTCAATTTAACTCTTATAAGTAAAAAAAATATATACCTTTTAATATTTAAAATGTTGTAACCATAGTTAAAGTTAAAATTGGCTAAGGGTTAATAAAAATGACATGGTTTTAGAAATACACCAAAACCACTTTAAAATATATTTTATGATGGGATTACAACCCTATCCCATATTATCTTTGAATTACATTCAATTTGGATGTATTTGGATTGAGATTTAATTTATTCTAATTTAATATTTTGAGGAAGTCTAATATTTCCCCTCACATGAATTATAAAAGGACACCTCCTACCTCATCTCATTTCACTATATTGATTGTTCTAACTTGAAAAAAAACTACCAAATTCTATTCTGTACTTACCTATACATATTCTAGAGGTTTTTTCTTCCCAAATCACAAACTCTAAATTTATTTAGAGGTGATATAATGGAGTTTTTTCAAGTAAAAGGAGGTTTGAATGTATACTAATGGGGTTTAGACTTTAGGTAAGGGATGTTTGTCATAGTTTTATTTATATGGGACACATGTGTTATTAACTACTTGTTTCTTTTTTTGTGGTGAATAAATTAACAATGAGTGTATTATATGAGTATAATTCTAATGATTATGGTATTTTCATATCCATATAAAACTCATATATTAATGTGGAATACTTTTCAACGGATTATAAAAATTGATAAGTGTTAATTAAAAGATCATAATATTATTAATGATATTTTATACTTAATTTTTATGTATGAAATATTAATATTCAATGTCAATTTTTCTAAAAAATGTGTTGAAAATATTTTTAATATTATTCTGAAATATTTTAAAGATATTTTTACCGATGTGTTTATTTTAAAAAATTGGTTTTAAAATAATATTTTTTTTATTTTATAGAAAAAGTACATTGTAACTTTTTGGAAAAAGTATAAATAGAATATTTTTAACATATAAAAAATCAATATATTTTTCATCTTTCAAGGATCCTTAATTCCTTGAACTTGCCCTTAAAATATTAAAAGTTCATTTTTGATGAAAATGTTTTCTTCTATAATTTATCTAATTATTTTGAAAATAAAATATCATCAAATAAGAGATGTTAGTTTCCTCATGAATTTATTTGAAGAGACCTGTCAAGATTATTTTCCAATTAAGATAACATTTTTTGACGTTCCATATGATTTATTGGGGATATTTTTCAAAAATAAACTCTCTATTATTTCACTTGTTGGATTAAGATTATGAAATACATTTATTTTCAATGGGATATGTTATGAAGGAATTATGTTTATGGAACACATTTATTTTTATGTATTCTAATATGATGAATGGATTATGTTCTTATGTCACAAAAATATGTGATTTTAAATATGTGATATGTGGGACCTATATCACCTTCCAATAGATTGGGTAATGATTTATATCAAATGAAATAAGGATATGAATCTTATTGATGGGATTCATCCACTATGGGTAGAAGGGGAAACCAAATCCATTATATGGAATAGGCTGCGATTAGGGATGACGGTATGTCCCACGTAGTAGGCGAAGCCCCATAAAGATCCCTAATAAGTTTTGGTAATGATCCTTGACTTATGGGTAATGATATTATACGCTTATGTATTTGGGGAAATTTTATATCATATATCAATGTTATTATCAAATGGATTATGTGATTTTATCACATTATTATTTATGTATTATGAACTACCAAACTTTAATATTATGATATTTGGTATGTTGGGTATTCTTTTGAAATTGGATTCTCTTTTTCCATTCCCATATTCGAATGGTATGCTTATGTGTCTTCCATGACTAGCCTTATTTAGTATCTAATTTTTATCATTCTAATGGAACCTTTCCCTGAGGTATAAAGAACGGTTTTTGGTTGGAGTAATAAATTTAATGATGTTTATGTGATATGTTGAATATATTTCACAAAATTAGAAGAATATGTTCTATGATTCTAAAGGAACTAAACTTTTACTGTCCTTGGGAATAAGTTTTTGTAATATAGTGGATATTAATAAAAAATAATGTAATATGTATTTTGAAAATCATGGGACCAAATATACTAGTATTATTAGACCATTGTGTTCTTATATGTATCCCAAGGTTATCCAATGTATTTAATCTACGATGGAATAATGTGAACATGTTAATGATGTTTTCAATAATGGTGTTGTATTCACTATTTTATGTTGTTATATATTATACTAATTTTCCATATACACTAAACTTCTCTGTCAATTGGGTTGTATTATGAGTAATCCTATGTAAATAAATCATTAATTAATTTTAAATAAATACAAAGTCTGTTGTAGTTGGTATCAAAAAAACATTAGTTATTTTTGGGATTTGGATTAGAAAACTCAATCGATAGACATAGGGATAAACTAAGTATAACAAAACATACCCAAATTTTGTTAAATTATACATTTAGTGGTTTCCAATAAAATAAATAAGTTTTAGTATATTACAAGTGGATGTGGATTTGGACCAAATTTAGATAGGGTTTAATCTCGATTACACCAAATTTAAGAACACTCTATTAGGAAGTAGTGCATGAAAATTGTCCTTTATTCATACCTTGTTTGACACTCGCATGGTATATGAATCGGTAAATTAAAAAGCTTATTAAATACATTATTAATGGAAAAAAATTCCTATAATTTTATATGTTACTATATAGTTCATTAATAACATAGATTAAATCCTTGAAATCATAAGTTAAGGAAAAAATGTCATTTATAGGTTACATATTTAATGTTATTTGATTCCCTATTATGTTTTAATAGTTTGTAAATAATTATCCAAAAATTTTCATTTATGGTTGATAATGGTTGTATATATTAGGAACCATGTAAACAACCATTGGGATATGAAATGTTATTAATTTACAAAATAGATTCCCAACTCGAGGGGAGTAGGAATCATGCAATTTGTGATGATACTATCTATTTTGAATCACATTCTGAATATAAACATTGATCCAGTGGATTCCCCCCCCCCCCACCCTCAATAACAAGCTTATATGGAGACCTTTACTCAATAATGGCTTCAGACTTCTAATGGATAATCTAATAGCTTAATCATATAAAAATGTATATAATCCATTGAAAAGATATTCCCCATCATAAAATGTTATGAGATAGAGAAATTTATATTAGATGTTTATCATTTGGATGTAGTAGATAATTAGTGGAAGGAATTGATTAGGAATATGTAGCGTAAGTAAGATATCAAAGCAGTGGGGTGGAAGGAGTTTTAGAAAATTCATTATTGGAATTTTTTTCCTCACACTCTCCAAATTGAAAAGGAATGTGATTTTATGACCCTCATGAAAATATTTTATGAATCCATTTTCACATAAATTAAAAATGCCACAAGAATTTCATGATATGCCTCGATCTTTCACACTGCCATTCAATGAGAAGTTCGATGCTTCTCTAGTGGGATAAATCTTAGCCTTTGACAACTATTAACGATTAGAGACATTGATAGATATGAGGAACTATTTCTATGTTCCCAAAAAATAGATAAGAAGATTAATGAATATAAATGATATATAGGGGATAATAAGCTGAAATATGAGTTTAATTACGTAGGTATAATGGAGAAATTAGATGAAACTGGTAAATTTAAATGTCCAATTGGTAAAATGGTGGAACATTTCACCACAGAAATTTATAACTGGGATTAGGAAATTATTTTGATGTAGGAAATAAAGTACACCATTCTAGTTATCGGAGATGTGAGAATCCTACAAATGAGATAGAGGAATAAAATTCTCCAGTAAACCCCCAACACATTTTTCATTATTTCAACTGAAAGTAACAAGGGAAATATTTTATCCAAAAAACCAAGAAAAGGTATTTCAGAGACAACAAAGAACCTTTTGGGTAATAAGGTAAATCTAATTCCATCACAACCGCTGAGGTTGATCCCAAAGACAAAGTGGAGAAAGGTATACCAGATATTCATTCAATAATAGTGATCAAATTTTTCTTATTATAGTTCTACTCATTCCTTTATATTAAGAAACTATGGAATAACTATTAAAACACCACCATAATGAATTGATATAGAGTTTCTAGTGAAATTGTAAATAGGGAAATTCTTTTATCCCAAGTATATAACTCCTCCCTATCGAAAGTCAGGGATTGAAATTCCCAGGGAACCATGTGATAGTCCATTTGGTGGAGTTTAATTCAATTCTGGGTATAAATTTTCTTTCCCTATACAGATTCAACATCAAGTATCATCAGAATTAAATCACTATTTTTACTATGAATCATCCTCTAATTCAAAACAATTTCAAGGAGATTAATGAATCATCTTTAGGAACAACATCCCAATCAAGGTTATTATTTTCCCATGAGAAAGAATATCAATTAAAGTGATTGTGTCTAATGAAATGATCATCCTAGAATACATGACCACTGTGAGGGATAACACTGATGTATTTCCTGAAGACTTTTTTGGTCTTCTTCTTAGCCGAGAGGATAAATTTTCATTTGATCTTACACCTATGGTGTTTCATTTATCCAACACTCCATATAGAATAGTTTTTATGTAACATGATAATATGAAGAAACATATATAAGATAATCACAATAAATATTTCATACAACTATGTGCTCCACCTTGGCGTGCATCAGTCCTCTTCATAAAGAAGAATGATGGGTAAATGTTCCTTTTCATAGATCAACATGACCTAAAAAAGATCATGATAAAGAACAAGTATACTCTTAATAAGTATTAATGAATTGTTCGATCAGATTGATGGGACACAATACTTCTACCAAGTGGATCATTGGTTCATGTATTATGAATTATGGCCGAAGAAGAAGTATATCAACAATATTGGTTTTGGTACAAGTTATAACCACTATGAGTTCATATTAGTTTATTTTGGAAACAATAATGATCCCTCTATCTTCATTTTCTTATTGAATATAGTCTTTTGATATTACCTTGAGAAATATTTTGTAGTCATTATAGATTATATACTTATCTACTGCAAAAGTAAGGAGGAGTATGAGGATAATTTAAGCACAATGATAAAAAACATATTAAATGATACACAATATAAAAACTACAAAAAAAATATGTTTTTGGGTTGATAGAAGTTTCATTCATGGGGAATATTGTCACATGTAATGGGTTATAGGTGGATTCTTCAAAAGAAGATGTAATTGAAGGAGGTTGATTATAATATTTGTGTAAAACATCAATAGTTTCTTTGGACTGGATCTTAATTATCTATGATTTTTCTGAAATTTATCCATATTTTCAAACACTCTATATTTCACCACCAAAAAGGTAGTCATTTTTCTTTGAAATAAGAAATTTTAATAGAGAATCATGGATTTTAAAAATACTTCACCCAACCTTATGTTACCCAATAGTGGGGGAATGTTTAATGGGGTAAATATATGATTAAAATAATGTATTGGGATATCTATAATTAAAAAATTAATAATTTTTAGCCTACGCCTCAAGGAAATGTAAAGTATATGAATTGAACTATCCAACACATTATATGGAGTTTGCGGCAGAGATATTCACGTTGAAAATATGGGGTATTATGTCTTATTGGAGAATTTTTGGATATATATGGGCCAAAAGAGCATCAATTATATATTCACATAAAAAGATATGAATATGTGCAAGGGATGATTGTTAGAGATGATTGAGGACTGTGAATAATCAATCTACTATAATCATATTATTGGTAATAATGTGGAAGATATTATAAATAGATAGGATCCATTAATTTTATCATTGATGTGAATTGAGAAGAAACCTATCTTTATAGACATTAAAAATATTGACTTGGGAATCATAAAGGAAGAAGAATCGTTAATTCATACCGAACTGATTTCTCAATCATCCCCTCTTGATAGTATTCGGAATGCTCAATAAGATAATGTATTAATTTTGAGGAAAGTGGAGGCAATAATTAAAATAAAATCCTCAAAGTTAAAAATTAATAAAGAGGGAGTTGTAATATTTGGGTCCTGACCATGTGAACTATCAATGTTTGAGATAATGAATGATATATTAGATTATCCAAATAGTTCAACCGCCTCCATCAATCTGGGGAGAGTAAATTTGTATCAATATATAAGAGGAAACTATTGGTGGTACAATATGAAAAAAAAGATCCTGGAATATATATCAAGGTGTCTTTTATGTCATCATGTGATGGTAGTAAGAAAAAAATTCATGGGTATGATGAAACCATTACCCATATCTACATGGAAATGGGAAAACATCAGCATGAAAATTTTCCCTGGTCATCTAAATATATCAAAAGGAAATAATTATATATCATTTTTTATGGATCATCTTACTAACTCTACTCAGATCATTGCAAATTGAGGGGAATGCTTAGTCAATCAACATTCTAGGATATATATTAGTGAAGTGGTGAGGCATTATGAAACACCAATATTGATTATGTCTTATCATGACCCATGATATACCTTAGTGTTCTGGAAGAGTCTCCAATATGATCTAAATACTATGTTGATATTCATTAAGTCTTATCACCGTCAAATTGATGGCTAATCTGATCAGACTATCTAGACACTCGATCACATATTGAGGGCACGCTCAATTGAAATTAATGGAGGATGTGATCATCATATTCTAATGGTTGAGTTCTCATAAAATAAATTTTCTCACTCAATTTCCAAATCCACCCTATAAATCCCTTAATGGGAATAGGTATATAACACCTAATGTATTTGATAACATTAGGGAACAAAATCTACTAGGCCAAGAAATGGTTGAGGAAATTGTGAAATAAGTCAAGAAAATTTTGTTTTTAAAGTAGGGATGATCTGAGATGATATATGTTATATTCAAAATTTATTGTAGATACCAAGAGGTTATGGTTATAAGCAATGAATTATTCCACACATATCCATGGAATCAATTCATGGACTTGGGAATAATGGAATGCTTAGTCCAATGTTCATTGGTCCATTTGATATCGTTGATCATATCAGTCATTTTTTATATCGATCAGTACTCCCACCTAACCAATATGAGGTACATGATGTATACCATGTAACTGTATTCATGAGTTATAAACACTACCCCTCACATATAATAATTACAGGTGTGGTACCATTTGATAACTAACTCTCATATAAGGTTAAGTCGGTGAAGATCTTAGATAGCGGAGAAAAAGTTTTACGATATAAGATTATTCAACTTGTCAAGGTGCTTTGGAAAACACACAAATTTGAAGGGGTGATGTGAGAACTTGATAAGGTGGTGTAGAAAAAAAAACATCCCTAATATATATTAATGTTATAAATGAAAATATTGAGGGAAATATTTCAGAAAGGTTGAGATTTTATGGACATAAATTTTTTTAAATAAAATTCCCCTTATGATTTAATTAAATTTCTTATTATATATTTTGGTTATAGAAAAGACAAGAATTTGAATTTGTTTTAATAAATTATATCATATTTGAAGTATTGTTATATATCATTACTATTTATAATAAAACCATTGAATCGTTTCTATGTGATTTGTATAAAAATAGGGGTTCAGAAATCCAATTGACACATAAAAAGGATGTGATGGCATCAGCCTATATGTCCACACCCTATGTATCCCATTTATAAGATTATATAAGGTAGATAAAATCATTGGGATTTCTCCTTGACATATCCAAATACAAGATCTAACAACTTAAGAATGATTTAAACCATTTACGGGATAGGTTCAAGCTCATCGAGATCACAACCCAAATCTTGTACAATGAACCACCCCATGAATGTCTCCACATTACACACCTTCTCCATATGAACTTTTATAGTGTATCAAAGGGATATGTATCAATACCATAATAATATGGAATTTTATATCATATTTTAAATTTTGTAATTGTTATATTAACGTCATATAATTAATTTATAATAAAACACAATTTAGAAACAATAAGACACAAATTTTATTTTTGGGAAATATTCAAATTCAATTAAGATAATAATTTTTACCGGTTAATATATTACTGAAATAAATTAAATTTTTACAAAATATTATTATTAAATAGATGTTACTATATATAATTTATTATATTGTTCTTATTCGGTTAAATGTAGTTTTTATAAGCGCTCGAAAACTCTTATTATCAAAAATATATCATTTATAAATAAATATGCATTATATTATAAAATATAAAATTAAAATATTTATAAAACAATTTATATATAAATATTATTATTGTTAGAATCATAATTTTAAAATTATGAACTGGTGATTTTTTCAAAATTATTTGAAAGTGTCGACTTTTAGGCTAAAAAATAAATACGGTACTAGTATACAATGTGTATTATGACATTATAATATCATAAAAACGATTTAATAAATTCTATAAATGAAATCCATGACCAACCTTTGTCACCAATTCAAAATTATATTATTATTTGGTTATTTGATTGATTTTACAAAGCCTTTATTAACCCTCCAACCCATGGATCATATTTTGGGTTTTATAGCCATTTTTTAATGACATGACTCACTTCCACATCACCAAAGGAAATAATTTTATAAGTTTGTCCCACAAACATATAAAATAACGATAATAAATTTCATTTTTATAAAACCATGTGAAAACTCCATGGGATTTTTGGTGATTATGGTTACATTATTATATAGAGTTTAAAAACAATGGTTGAGAAATAATAATGAACTCTCTTATGTTTTCCTATATAAACCCAACCAATATCCATTTAATCACCACTAAAAAACATGGAGCAATTTCATACACTACCCAACTATATCAATAGTACTCTTATGGTACCCCAAACTCTCAATATGCTCATCCCAAGCTTTTAGAATCACACTCTAAAGGTAAGGGATCATATCCTTCTCCTCCTTATTCATGCATATTCCTTAAATTATACCTTTTATTTCAAAATAATTGTTTAGTGATATTTTTTTCCACATAAATATTACATTAAATTTTATGTAAATATAAATAAATACCCATTTAACTCACATTAAACCATTTTTATGATTCATTTAATACTATTGTTATGCTATGGAAATTTCACCATGATCTTCCATGACCATGATTTTTGTATTGAATACCTATAACCATTCCCTATCAATATAGTTAAATGTTATTCAATTATATATATATATATATATATATTTGAATTTCATGATTTTATTTTACACTCAGTGATCATGGAATAAAATGTTATTAAGAATTATTCCATGTGGTATGATATATGTGGAACACATAGAATGTGAATGATATTAAATTGATGGGTGTGAAAAAAATTATATACTAATCAAATATATTAGGTAATATTTTTGTATCATATGACATCAAGAAATGGATTATAGAGTTAACCTAATATATAACATGCCTTTTTTTAACATGTTTTCTTAGAGGCGTTTCTTGACCTATGTCCATGATTATGGTTTTTACATTTTTTAAACATTTCCCATGTTCCCTTTATATTATCATGTTGTATCATTATTAATTGTTAATGTTAAGTATTACCACCCATGTTCACTCATTTTTATGCCTATTTTTTAACATGAAATACTTTCTTTATTTGAGATTTATATCTCAGACATTTATTATGTATGTCCCTAGGTTATCACATGCAGTTTTATATACAATGTAATAATATGATCCTATTAATGAAGTTTACTTAATGGTGATGTTTATCATGGTATATATTATTATATAATGTACATATTAATCATATACAATAGTCATCTAAATATTATTGTATTTATTATGTGTAATATTATGTAAATAAATAAATAAATAAATTTTAATAAATAAAATGGTTGTATTATGGAGGTCCTAGAAGTGAGCCTCCTCCTTATATCTTCATGGTGATGGTAATGTTTAGGGACCCTGTCATAAAACCAGGAGAAAATATCATGATATGAATTCAAGCACCATTTTGTAGAGGAATTCTCCCCAGAAAAATTGAGGTATGTGTGTATCCCGGAGCTTCTATAGTCTCATAAGTGATTTATGATATTGGATGAGTTTTTATCGAGTTTCCCCAACCTCTCCATGTACTATATGAATTTAGTTCGTGATCATTTCATTGGGGATAATACCTTTGATCAAGGTCAGTGTAGAAACATATGAGACATTATTATTTCTATTTTCATTCCTACCAATTCTAGGGTGTTATAGAATGAATTTGGTGGTTGATATTTTCCTTACAGACCAAACACATATAGTTTTTTCCTAACATGGGAACACAGGACCATAGATATCAAAATATAGAAGCTAAGATTAGACTCAGGGACCTATATTTGTGATCTTATTCAAGAGTAAATCACTAAAAATGGTCTATGTCCAGGGCTCATGTGATGTTCATGGAAATCTAATGGAGATACAGTGCTACTCTTGTGGTGATAGTGGAAACCTTTCATGAGATTTTCTATCCCTCCATACAGATTATAGGTATTAGGTTGATGGGTCACCAATATAGATTTAGTGATAGGTGTAGATAATTTTTCAAGGAATATAACAAGATAGAGGAGCTAGGAGAGCAACCTGAGGTGGAAATTTTTTTGACTTGATACAACCACCTCCAAGTGGTCCATGGAACGCCTAGGGATCTGGGGGATATGGGTGGTTAGCTGTAGGAGGTAATAGCTTATGATAAAAGGCTCAATGGATGATATGACTTTTAGAAATTATCTATAGTACTCATAGACTCATTAGTTAGTTATTCATTTATTTCCACTTATATTTTTCAAGACATAGAGAATATAGTTGAGACCATAAATCAACCCTTGTTTTTAAAGACTCCCACATGTGGTGACATAGTAACCACTCACGTTTGTTGATATTGTGAAATGAATAATTCTGGTGAAAGTTTCTATTAGTATTTACTTGTAACAATGAAGAGGCATTATTATTTCATCTTATGTATAGACTTATTTTCTACACTTATAACCATATAGAATATATTAGGTGGAGGATGTTTTGTGTCCGCATGAATGGGAACATGTTTTATATTTTTGGTGAAAAGAAATCAAAAGAATCATAATATAGACTCATTCATATGAGGGTGAAACCTACTACTAATTAGTTGGACATAATAACCCTTTCAGTAGTTTATTTTAAGAGTTTTCATTTTCCATTTTATTTGGAGGAGTATGAGAAATTATTTCCTGGGTATGTTCTAGGCTCCCCTCCATGTCGAGAAAAATAATTATACATTGATCAATACAATGGTAAGACCCTAATATCTACACTAGTATATTAATATGCGGGTGCAGTTGGAGGACTTGTAGAGTAGGAGATTTACTATTCCTAGTTTTTTATTTTGATCATCCACAGAGTTGTTTCCTATAAAGGTTAATGGAATATTTAGGTTATGTATGAACTGTCATCAACAAGAATAGGTGATTGTGATGAAATAGTATCCACAGTTGAGAATTGATGACCTCTTTGATCAGTTGATAGGGGTTGATGGTTCACTAATATTTACCTCAGACCAGGTTATTAAAATTTGAGTGTATAATATGAGTATATAACGAAGATGGAATTTAGATGTATCAAAGGTCACTATTTGACCTTGTTGACGCCATTTGGGGTGATGAATTACCCATAAGTGTTCATGGGACTCAAGAACTGGATATTTAATCCTTTCATAGACTGGTTCATGGTCATTTCCATCGACCATATCCTAGTGTACTTGGCATACGATGAGGAGTAAGTGAGGTATTTGAGAATGGTTGTAGACGCACATAGAGAGAACCATCATTACGGGAAGATCATAATGTTCTAGTTATGGATTCATTTTGTCCGCTTTAAGGAAAAAGTTATCTAATTAGATTCTATGATTGTAGACCCTTGGAAGGTCGAAGAATTGTTGTCTTGGGAGACACAAATTATCATGAAATAGGTACAGATATTCCTTGAGTTGCTAAGATAATATGAGAGATTAATATATAATTTATCTAAGATATCATCTCTCTTAAATTCATTGAATCAAATAGTGAATCCATTATCCTGTACAGAGACGTACTTGCAGATATTCTTGGCGTTGAGATCTATATTGATGACCACAACCATCATGATATTTCTAGATAAGTGTGTTCAGTAAATAGTGTTATATGATTATTTAGTGGACAGGACTGGTTAGGTCTTAATGTAAAGGTATGTGGGGATTTACATTGGTTCAGATCTATTGTTACCACATGAGAAGAACTATGTGGAACATAATCATGAGTTAGTAGAAGTAGTAATCACACTAACGTTTGTGGGGAGACAATGTCATATGTGAACATTTTATCATCTATTTTTCCAAAATAGTCCCAAGTATATTTTATCACATATGGGTCAAAACATTAGATCGATAATATATATTTATTCCATGGTTATGACTGCACAATTTTTTTATACTCCAGAGAAAGGAATATGGTAGAATATTCTCTCCATTATAAATCATTTTTATAGTTACTAACAGAGGTGTTAGACAAGTTTTCCTTATTGAAGATATATGTTTTGGATGGGGATGGATAACCTTACCTCCAGTCAAGGGTTTTTCCCCAACACATGTGTAGAGATTAAAAGAGGCACATCTTCATGATACCGATTGTGAGACCAATCATACTTATATTTCCAATAGTTATTCTCCTGGTGGATTTTATGAAGTAGTGGGACTTTTCATTCTATTTATATGAATATTTGTGGTATTAGTCACATTACTAGAGGAGGACCTAATAGAGATTCATACATCTATATTGTCGGTATATATAGATGTGTAAAACATTTACTAGGAACTATGAAGTCAATTTTTATTCCCATGGATGATGAAGGGAGTTATGGTTTTTTTCTCTCAGTTCGTTAATTTCATTATGTGAAGCCTATGAACAATGTTCCTAGGGTTTTAGAGCTACCATGTGAGGTTCTAGAGTTGAAGTTTGATGTGGTATACATGGAATTCATCAGGGGGTTACGACATACATATAAGGTACATGATGTAATCTCATTGATTGTAGACCGACTCACAAAGTTGACACACTTCCTAGCTATCGAAGAGGAATTTCTAGTAGATATTTTTGGATGACTCTATATAAAGGATATATTTTAACTCTATGGATTTCCCTTGATGATCATTTATAAGAGTGATGATTTCATTAAAATGTTTTCATGAAAGGGGTTGCATGATGATTTTTAGACATGGGTGCATTTGGTCATGGCTTTTCACCCCTATATTGATGTCCAGATTGAGGAGATCATTCAAATTTCAGAGTGCATAACAAGATATTTGGTCATGGACTATGGCCAGAGTTAGGAGGATCACCTATCATTGGTGGAGTTTGTTTACAGTAACAGATACCCTTCCCCCATCGGTATGAGACCATTCAGTGACTTGTACAAACAAACCTATGTATCTCAACTATGTTGAACTGACCAAGAATATTTTGTACATATGGTCCTAGATTTGGTACAAACCACTAAAGAGAATATGGAGATCATCCCGGAGTATATGAGGACTATACATAGACATCATAATTTCAATGTGGATTGATGAAAAAGACCATTGTATTTTAAGGAGGGGGATTATGTGTCATTGAGAGTCTCACCTTGAAGTGGATTATAGAGATTTTTTCGAGTGGAAATATATATCATATGTTCATTTGACCATTATAGATACATTTTAGTGTTTTTGATGTGGCATACCACTTATCTATAATATCGCGGTTACATCAGGTACATGATAACTTCCACATATTCCATCTAATGTGGTATGTGCATGATGTTTTGCGTTTTATATATTGGGGTGAGATAGACATCAAAATATGGAACTACATTTTAAGATAACACAACAGATATTGAGGATAGAAAGGAGATGATAATACATAGGGAATATATTCCCTTAATTTATGTTTGGTGTCATCAAATGAATCTTTTGCAGAGCAGCAGAAATTAGGAAACCTAGATGCATGATCAATACCCACATCTCTTTGTGTATCATTTTTGTATAAGTTTCCCTAGACATAAATCCTTAAGGTGAAGAGAATGAACTGACTATTCCATTTATTTATTTTTTTGAATATTATTAGGATTATTTATGGAGTTAAGAATTCATAATGCCTATGATTTTGGGGGTCATTGTTCCCAGAATTTGTTTTTTAAATATATTAAATATATTAAAATTCATGTGCATGTAGTTTTTAAGAATAAGTGGAATAGTATTAAAAATTTATCTCTCTTTGGAAGTATGAGGATATTTTTTAGTTCATATCAATTTTTCACCCTAGGCATTATATTACCTTGGAATGCATTGAGAGATTGGTCTGGACGAAAATTTGGCAATATGTTTAAATGACGTAATATACGAAATTAATTTATATTATTAATTACCCATAGATTATAAAATATATATAAAAAAATATTACTAGATATTTGAATTGATAGCCACATAACCATGAAAATAAATATAATTCATAGGGAATCATTGGAGGGTCATCCATTGGGGAGTGAAGACTATATCATTGATCATCAGCTAGTGTGCAACGAGCTCAAGGATATTGTTAAGGAAAATGGAACAAAACAATTATTAACCATTAATTTATTAAAATATATGGGAAGATAATTTATTTGGATCTTTCATAATTGTTTATTTCTATGATGAACATGACTAAATCTGCCAAGGTATTGATTTTTAGACTAGTCGTATTTTCCATATGGGATTTTATATAAGAGGATTATTGGGAAGATTGTTTGGTTTCGTTCAATATATGTCAATATAATTGAAACAGATCAAGGATAAACAATCATGTACATGGTTTTGTCAAGGTTGGTGATTATTTAATTTATCCCCCCATTCTGGTATGTTTGTTACAATAATTGTTTTTGACCATAGGTTCAACCAAAAAAACTGTGAATCTACTATTGTTCACCCAGTTCATGGTGTAATAGTTTAGTATTGTCGATATAGTATTGGTAAGATGTTTGGGGCATGAGATGATTGTTTCTTTGGAAGATTGATTTGGATTTCTGGTCACTGGTTGTTGTTCTGATTTAAGATGGTGGGACCACCCAACCAATAGTGTTTTCTATAGGTTTTGTTCGATGATTTCTGGTGAGCGGTGACAGAACAGATCATATACACACTTCCATGTGAGACTAGAATACAAACTGTAAGATGGTGGATAGAATGATTATACATGAGTAAGAACAAATGGTTTGGAAAAATCTTATAGAACATGGTGTGTAATCTTATATTACATGGTGTACGGGTCACCTATTGTAGTGATAGAGTTTCCATGAGAAAGTTAAATATCAGATGTCATGTGACCCCTATCACATATAGTGTGACCCTTTCATGGATGATCATGAATTACATGGGATTGTACATGGACATGGATATGGGAATGGAAACACTTAGCCACAAAGTGACATGGACAGCCAGGTACATACATGAAAAAGACAAAACGGGCATAAAATATCATTGTACTCTGGCGACATGGAGATAGTCAATGGAAATGATACACAGTCAGGACCCGGTGTCGATGGGACATTATATGTAATACCATTACATGTTGTGTTCCCCTTTAAATAAGGGTTAGAGACAATGTTCTATTCAACATGGGGAATTTTTATTTGGGATTCTTCCTTGATCCATTTCATGGGGTTTGGTATAAAATTATTTCTTATACAAATGACGGTGATCCCTTTAATGGAACATCTAGGATACATTTTTTGGAATCCATCCACGAGGCCTAGATTGAGATCCCATATCATTATATTTTCCTTAGGTGGAATTCTTATTAACATCATGTCAAACAATATAAGGGAATTTATCCTCTACTTAACATGTTTTTCTAATTTTACTTATTTATAGAACCCATGGACTTGGTTTTGATCCTCATATTTGTATGGTTGGACCTTAATATTGTAATTATTATGGAATGTACGATGAGTGGAAAATCTCAAAGGGATAGAATTAGTGATATCTAACTCATGGAGCATGTTCTCTTAAATGAGTGTTATGTATAACGATGGAGTAGAATTATTGAACTGGCTTTACGTTTTTGAGATTAAATTGACATAGGGTATCTTTATATAGTATGCATGTATGTTCTTAATATATATTATGTAGACATATACCTATGATGATTTGACTTCTATATGTGATGTTATATTCACAGTGATTTCAAGGTATCCTAACAGGAATTGTTATACTCACCCATGAATGGGATTTTCCCACACATTTGATGACTTATTAAAATTATAGAGCATTATATAGAGTCCAAGTGTGATCAGGACCAAGAAAATATTAGTGAGCCAGGCCCAATGATGATTATTCCAGCATTTACCTTGACATAATTCCACATATATACATTTAGGATAGACTATTTTCAAACTCTTAATGGTGGTATTATGTTTGGACTTATTTTATTTCCATATTTTGTTCATAATATAACTACGGTATTTATATTTATGAATTCATGTTTCATAAATTTTTTAAATTTACATAATTGTATGGGATTGGTGATCCATGTGTATGTTTATAGGTTCTATGGATAAAGGGCCTCCATGTGACTGATATTCCTACTAGTCTATTGTCACCATCCCCTATACTATTAGAGGCATCGTTGGGAAATTTTTTCCATGGGATCCATTAAGAAGGGTTATGGTAATTTAATTTAGATTAAATTAGTTTAAATATAAATAATATTTATTTCCATACATATAACTTTTTCATTTTTAATTTAACAATTAATTATATTAAAATAAATATATTTGATATTATTTCTTCAAAACACATGATTAAAGACATTTTTTTAGAATAGGAGTGATCCTAAAGGAACCAAGTTTAAAATTTACCCAATGTATAATGATAGATATTCCAAATAATAAACCTAAATAAATAAAAATAATAATTTATTAAACCTTTGGATTATGATCAACTGACTATCCTGAATTATGAATAATAATATGGGATTAGTTGGGATTCGAAACAAACAAATGAGGATATAATGGTAGACTCATTAAGGATATGGTGAAGAATATGATGATAAAATGATTGTTAAACTTCCCACATCTCAAAATTTCTGAATAAGATATAAGAAAAATATATCTATAAAACATAGATATGTTTTAAGTATTGAACTACTGTTCAAAAATAAACTATATTTTGGGTAATATGGACTAGATCGGTGGACACAATGAAAGGTAGAAGTGCTTTATCTAAGGCAATATTAACAAATCAAACTCATAAATATGGGAATCTTCAGAAATTTCACAAATAAATTCCCTATTCTAGTTCCTAACAAGGATGATAAGAATCATCAATTTCAATGAAAAATTTAACAATAGAAATCATATGAAAAAAAACTAGAAAATTTTGTTCTGGGAGTGATGTGGAGATAAGATCACTAATCATCCAATCATAAAATGTTACTGATATATTCGATTCTTATTCAAACTAGTACTTAGTACATAGTATGTTTTTTGAGTACATTAATTAACCACCTTACTGACTTCATTTTCAATTATTAAATAAATTATTGGAATGATTATTTTATTCCATTTATATAACAACTCTATAATTTATGTTTATATAAATTTGATTCCTATAAAATATTTCTTTCCTTCCATTATAAATTTTATTATTTGATAATATCCATGGAAATGAACTTTTTATATAGAAGTCATGATAATTTATATGATAAGGAAATTGGATCTAAAAATAGATGATGATCCCAAATTAATTCAATTATTTTATTAAACTCCCTCTAAAATTTACCCACATTATTTGTGGATATTAAAAATAATAGTTCTATAAAACACAATATCAGTTATATTTCTATTAAGTGGGAAAATATTTTTTAGTATTATTAAAGGGTCTAGTGGGTACGGAATTGTAATAGAAATTAACTAATGAGTCATGTATAAATTAGGTAAATCCTTAACTATTTCATTAGATAAAGATCATGAAAATTATGAGGACACAATTTACTTCTAGGGGTTGGAGAATATCACAACCCAAAAATTTTATAGGTTTTTTAGTTAAATAAATAATATGATAATAACAAATTCTAAATAAAATAATGAAAAAAATCTCTAATACGCTAATAGGAATTTTACATTTATGATATATTCCAAAAAATACATACTTCAAAATTAATTAAAAATATTTCAAAATCTATAATGGGAAAGGAAAAAATGGCATTGGGTAGTGGAATTATTATTTATTAATTTCATATATTAAAATTGGGATGAAGGTATTTATTATTCTTTACTATATATATATCCCATGCTAAACTCGAACAGTTATAATATGTGTGAAATCGCTCAAGGGAAAAATTCAACTTGTAAAAATTGTCATCAGATCTATTCTAACAGAATCACCAATATCAACGTAGAAAAGAGTTTATCTTATTGATAGATGTTTAGGTGATATATAACTATAGATTCAATGATATAATCAGTTAATTATTAATTTATTGATTTATTTATCACATTAATCTTAAAAATTCTTATTACTAACATAAAAGAGATTAATTATTTTTCAATAAAAATGGATTATATTTATATCTCACATTCAATATAAAAATAATTTTTTTTATAAATATAATTTCAATAAATTCCATTAGTTTTTTTATTAATAATTATAATATTATATGGACATGAATTTTTGGTATGTTTCTATAATATTTCCATTTTAGTTAAATAGAGAAAAAATTGGATTTACTAAAAACTGATAATTATTTTACAAAATAATGGAATAAAAGATTTTGAAACCATCCCAAATAATATATATATATATATATATTTTAATATATATAATTTATTTTAACAATTTTGAATTTAAGTAACTAAATTAAAATGTTTTTAAAACATAATAATTATTTTACTCACAGAATAATTCTTATTCACTTTCATTTAAAATTTGTCTTAACAATTTTTTTAATAAAACATAAAAAATGTATACAATACTAGATATCCAAATTTTTACATTATTTAAAAATATTCATTTTCTTATGAATCCTAAAATTAAGAGTACTATAGTTAGTGTTATTTACTATGACAATGGTAAAATAATTATTCATAAAACAATTGTTAACATTGTATAATATTTATCTATAAAATTATATTAATTTCCATATTGTTATTTATAAAAATAATAAATTATATTAACTCACATTAATTATTTAATCAATGCAAAATAATATTATGATCAAAAAATGGTAAAAAATCACTCATCGATAAAAAAAATTGTATTTATTTATGTGATGATTTTATATAAAAATTAATTCTCAATTGTTCATAAATTTAATAATGTTAAATGGAGAATAATTATAGGTTCATCATAGTTAAATATTATCTAAGGTGAAATTTTATAATTTTAAAAATACGTAACTTACTCCTGTAAAAACCTGAAACCATGAAAAACAAAATTATAAAAATACACAAAAATAACTACCAACATTTCGTAAACTAGTGTGGAAATATTTTGATGAGGATTTATCAATATGATATAGTCCTATAATCCAATATTTCTCACTCATGGAACCACTGAACCGTGAATAAATTCATTCCATGGATGAAAAATAATGGATGTTCACAAAAGATCCATTACCTTTAATTTTTAACTTGGATGATTTCCATCCAATAAATGTTATGAGTCTCCATTAAAATATATAGAGATTAATACCATATACTATGCACCTATGTTTCAATTTCACTTCACTAGTACATTTTCATCATTATTTATCTCGCACAGTTTATTTCCATGTAAAATATCAAGATATTATTCAATGTCTCATTGTGTGTATTACATAATCGTTATAAATTTATTCTTATTCATTTCCTTCCAAAGGATTCCATAAAATATTTATATGATACACAAAAAATAATTAATAAACAAAATATTTATTATAATATTTTATACACTTATTCCTTACTTTCTATCAACTTATAAAAAAATAATGTTGATCATTAATTTTTTTCGACTACCACCTCTATGAAGTGATGTCTTCCATTTTCTACCTTTCATTATTTTTTATAATGATTTTATTGAATATTGTGTGTGAAATGTTTTGTATTTTTATTATTATAATGTGATAAATTGTAATCAACCTTCATTCCCCATCATTCATCCCCAATTAAAATGTTTACTATGTGTTGTAAAGAGTAACTCCACCATGAAGTAATAATTTTCATTTTTCTTATTGATTTTAGAAATTTATACAACAAATTAAAAATGTGATTCAAAAAGAAAAAACTAAACAATATTATTAATTTTTATTTATATTGATGTTATACAATTTTATAACCATACTCACACATCTGTTATTACATGATATTGTTTACATATATTAAACAACCAATATGATTATTGATTTAATGAACAATCATTGATTACAATAGAAAGAATTTATTGTATAATAAAATAACTATGAAAATATTAATAATATATATGGATGATAATTTACATTATATAAGTTTTATTTATATTATAATATTATAGTAAACATAACATTATAAAATATTCATATAAAAGTACATTTTATAGCCATTGTAAATATATAATAAACTATATATCAACATTAATAGTTTTCTAATATAATAACAACTTTAATTCACCCATAATATTATAGTTATTATGATGTTATTATAAAATTATATTATCTTTCTTCAATATTAAAAATTATTTTTACAGATACTATCACATAATATAGTGTCCAAGGCTAAACATAACTTGTATTTAAATATTCTACATGACATCAAAAATTAAATTTAAATAATTATAATATATCAAGAACCAATGGGATTAGTTCTATGGAGTGTAGTAAAATAATATGTATATATTATAATATTTTGATTATTTATCCTTAAATTAATCATATTAAGCTATAATCTAGAAATATCAATCACATGACTCGTCCACATAACAATTGAATGAATAAAATGAAAAATGTGTGAGCTTATAGGTAGAATTAGTGGTGAATGATTGTTTCTTAGGGGATAAGTTCATATGATTGACTAAAAATATGACCGTAAGTGAAATATCATGTCATCATGAGTGATAACTATCAACCATAAGTGAGAATCAATGAACATAGAATAAGAAAAGAATAAAAAAAGATCAATAAGCAGACATAATATCTATATAATCAGATAAAATATTATGAAGAATCATTGAATTAAAAGGTCATAATATTATAATGAAAAATATCCCATAACTATGTAAAATAATATCATTTGGAAAAATTACATTAAATAACCACAAAATTTGTTCTAATGCTTATACGAATATAAACTATTATAATTAATAAATTTATATATATCATGATATATAAACTATTAATCAATTAATTTTATGGTGATATATGACACCGCATATCATTCATTTATACATAAACTCAACATTATTTGAGCTGGTAGTGATGGTGATTTTAGAATGATCTAATAGATTCTAGTTTATTTTACCATACCTCTTGGGACATGGTAAATAGTTATTGGAGTTTCAATTTTATTAATAGATAATCTATGTGGTAAGACCAAGATGCCTATATTTTTTTATAAAAACATTTACATCAAAAAATGTACTTCATAGGGGCACATGTGAACTTATTTCTACCCTTAAAGTAATATAACATCAAATTGAAATATTGGATCCCTTTTATATCAAAGAAATAATTAGTTTTAGTGTTTAGGAGGATTTTGAAACTATAATAAAATTATGAGTTTATTAAAAATTCTCTTAAAATATATTTTGATTTACTTAATCTAGACTCAAAATTGAAACCATTCATAATTGATCCTCTTCTCATCACTATACCTACAAAATAATAACCAATTCGGGTGATGAATGTTTTAATTTGATGATGTCTTGGGTTCCCCCCTTCTTCCCTTAAAAGGGGGGTTTATGTTTCTGTTAAAATAATAAAAATAGAAGCCCTTTGGGCCGTTGGATGGAAGGGGTTTTAAAAAATTAGGTGATATCCTATAGTTTTTAAAATGATATAAAATTTAGTTCAAAAATGAATCCATTTTTATAAAATATTTCATGTAAAATGAAAATAAGTTATAAAACAAATATTCTTCTTGAACAAAAACATATTGTTTTCAAAACCCATAATACTATCAAATAATGAAACCCATTGATTGGCATTTTATTTTGAAAACCAATTTATTTTTAATATATATTATCCTTTTCAGTAAATATATAATTCTTTTTTGAATCTTCAAAATATAAATTTTTAATGTAATATCCCTTTTTTGAATATAATTATACCCAATAAACATTGACCAAATGTTGTTTTCACTCTGAACATTAATATCAAAACATCAGTTTTAGGTAAAATCCCCATTTATCATTATGGGTTCACTAACCATTCCACACCATCATAACCAAATCCTAGTTTCTAAATTTTTAATAAATTTTTTTAAAGATTTATATTATATTTATAAATGTATTAGAATAACCTTTCAAGTAAAATATTTTTAATTTATTTTATTTTGTAAAGGAAAATAAATACATATCAAATAAACATTTAAAAATTATCCTTAAATTATTATCTATACATTTTAAAATACAACATTTTTTTAAAAAATTCATCCCCAATAGAAATAATTCATGGAATTAAGCATAAGAAAATCTTTTTCATAGAAATATTTAAAAATAAATATAAATATATAAAATTTCAGAATGATCTAAGTAATATAATCAATTATATTAAAATATCATAAAGTAATATTCTTACCCCATTACATAGTAATCTCTAGATTGCAAAAAATTCATATAAAGTCTTTTAAAATTTAAAAATGGAATTTTAGGAATTATATATATCATAAAATAAAAATTCAGAGAATAAAAAATCATTAAAGAATCAATCCAACAAATAGTTTTTGGAAAATTAGAAATTTAATAAAAACAATTATTTGAGATAAGTATATTCAATTACAATCATAAAAAATAATTTAAAATTCATATACCATTACAAGATAGGGTTTTATAAATACTATATTAAATAAAAATAAAATTTACATTAAATAATATTTTTTGATGAAATCAAAAAATTAGATTTTAAAATCATATCCACTTATGTCAAAAAGATTTTGACAAATATAAATTTACTATATTTATTATTCCGAAACATTTTTTATCTACTAAGATGAACTATTCGATGGATTAATTAAATCGACAATGTGTGACTCCTCCTTTGAAACATACCTTCATGAAAGATAGTTTAAAAATTAATATACTCTCTCTTCCTCTTATTATCTCACTTGTGATATAAACGAAATAAATGTTAATACCACTACTAAATGATGTTGTGTACCTCTCGTTAAGTGAAGTTAAATTTTTCTATAGAAATCATCAAACAATACTAATAATTACAAATACACATTAATTATTAATTAATTTTATAAGGATTTTCTCATGATTATTCAAAATTTTATATAAGAAATATCACTATTATCGGGATCTTATTCTTCACCATGTCGCTATGTCTATAAATATTTTAAACTAATATTTCAGTTTTTGATAAGATTTTGAGAATATTGGCAGTCTATAAAATTTTAAAAAGAAACCATTAATTGAGGAATCATTTTTATATCTTATTATACATGGTGTGGACTTTTAACTATGTATTATAAGGATCGATTAACGATGGTGTTCCTATTCATCAAGGGTTTCATTAATCTCTATATTCTTCTGCCAATATATGTTCCAAGAAAATCAATATGATAAAGATATATTAAATATATAATTTCAAATATTTTTTTTGGAAATTAAAAACATTGAATCTTAAAACCATAATCTTTTAAAAAAGTTATCCATGCTTAATGGAATCAAATACATTCCACATAGAGCATAAACGAAGTAAATAAGTAATGTTATTTTAAATTTGAAATTCATAACCTATCCATTAAATTTATGGGTATGAAAATTATAATCTATTCTCTGAAATATATATATATATATATTTCCTACACACTATAAATTTATTTGTCTTATTAATTTATAATAATAATATTCTAGAATTGTAATTTTATTGATTAAAAATATGATTTCATCAAAAATATACATTATTTATTTTTATGAAAAAATATTATAATTAATATATAGATCAATTAAAATATTAATTTTATAAAATTTACATAATTTTTGAATCATCATATCAAACTGAAATTAGGTTGAATGTTTTGATTTTTTTGGAAATAATTTAATTTAGTGAATAATAAAAAATACTAATGTATCTGAAACTACCATTTCCTTTCAATATAATTTACAATTTAAGATAAACATTATCACTTATTAGTATTTCGAGTAAAATATTATTTATCTATTTATATTTAATTATTTTAATTGCATATGCACCTTCATTATGTTGTATTTTATTATAAGTTTATTTTTGGGATTAAAAAAATTACAAAAAAATGTTTTAAAGTGTATAATGTTTATCCTTGTGAATTAATTAAAAAGAAAAATGTGTAATGATTTATGTGAAATTTATATATTATAAATCAATATATATTTCTATTTATTAATTTAATTATTACAATTAGTAATAATGCTAATATAAACCTATCTTTTATCTAAAAAATACCCTTCCTGAAAACCCTCTTTTTCATCGCATCTATGAGATTCATTTTAAAAAAAATTACACTTCCATGAATTTAATTTTTAAAAGTGTATTTCATATTAATAATCTTATTAATTTATATTTTATATTAATACCAACAAAATTAACATAATTTATTATGAGAACGTTATATAGTATTCCCACTGTTAAGATAAAAACATGTTTACTGGGGGTTAAACTAAATAGATAAGGGCCAAATTGATCTAAAAAATCACTAAATTAAATTATATAACCATATATCAAAATCATATTGTCTATATATTTATAATGGTACATTTTTTATTTTTTATTCATTTTAAAAATTATTGTACACCTTTTTCATTTCAAAAATTACATGTGTTCAACAAACATAACATATAAACATGGGGAAAACCCATATTATCTCCACATAACAAATTATAAAACATTGGATTTTAAAATTATTTACCAAATTCCATCCAAAATTATATCCCCATGATATATATCCCTTGTATTGATCATAAATCCATCCTAACAATGATTTGGGTGATAACATTAGGTGGTTTACGAAGAAGTTGTATCAAGTTTAACCAAACATTTTATATTATTCTTTTCCACATCATTCAATTATTCTTAATATATTATGGTATAATAAGAGAATTAAATACCCTATAGTTATATTTTATTAAATAAATATTAAATCATTAATCTAGCACCATATTTATCAAATGGGACACAATGCCATATTTCTTATGTACAGAGGACTGCCGCCCAGCAAACCATTTTCATTAGTTTTCCACGATCTATTAACATGGATTTTAATAAATATGTATTCAAAGTATATATATTTAATTTTTTTACATATATACATTTATGAAGTTTTTATTTCAAATATTCATCCATAAATTTTATTTTGTGGAAGATACTTTAATGTCGATCATGTCCATGATGCACTACTACCACAAGAAGTGATGTGATTATTTTACACTAAATCATTTAATGGAAGATAATAAGGAAACGTTTAATGTTTTTAGTCGATATAATTACATTATAATTGTATTCATTAAATATTTATCTCTCTAAAAAATTATTTATCATTTGTTTCTTACACTATCAAAATGATAACGTCGTTCGTGTGTATGTGTGGACCACCACCTCAATGAATCTATGATAATATTTTTTTCATCCCCAAAATACATTGATGATATATGTAGGTATATTTAAATAAATAAAATGACATTTATTTCATTATTATGTTTTTACACATATAATACTAATTATATTATTTCTATAATGATCTTTGAAAAATTAAAATGTTATTCGTGCGTACATACGACTTACCGTCTCTATAAATGTAATATTTTCATTTTCCATAACCATATTTCACTATTGGTTTTAAAATTATAATAGATATATAAATTTGATAATTTTACCATTATTATTAATCTATTGATGTTGAAATAATTAAAATGTTTACCACTGTTAACACACTAAATCGATTTTGATAAAATGAACAAAATTTCCTCGACATGGACATCACTGATTATATATCTAAATAAGTTATTAAATATAATAAAATAAATTATATATGTATAAGGTATTAAAATTGAAAAAAAAATCAAATAAAATAATTTTAATATTCTTTTTATGAATGGGTTAATGGAAAGATATGGAATTTCATGATTTGAGATAAGTTTTCTTTCATCAAAATTTTTATTAATATGAGAGATATTCCATATTCAAGACATAATTTTTTGGTCTATATAATGCCCAATAATTTTTTAAAATATTATTTTAAGGAATGTTTTGATATATGAATTCATATGAAGTTCACCCTTTTAATCGGTTTTGATCAATTGTTTACAAATCTATATTCGTCTTCCTCTCAATTATCCACCATGGATATATATTTTATTGCTATGAATTGTTTTAAAATATATGTTATTTATAATTTTCATTATAAATGTAAAATATTGAATCCATTATATATAATTTTAATTATTTCATTTTTAATTAATATAAAAATGGGGGTTTTCATTAATGTTACCACATGGTAAATAATATTATAACACAATATTTTTTATTGGGTAAAATAAATTTTTCCTTGTATTTGATATAACAATATTATACATGTAATGATTTTTTATTATCCTGTTTTTTAAAAATATTTTATATGTATTTAAATTTGATACACATCATCTAATAATTGATTATTACTATTTTTAGTGTTATGATCATTGTAAGGGTTTTTTGCCCCAATTTTTCTTTTTTAGACATATGTTATGTTATAGATCTATCATTTTGTATGATTTGAATGTAATTTCATTTATATATGTTATCATGTAACACTAATTTTGCTTATATTTGTTGTACTATTTTAATTCATTCATTCATTGTGATTATGATTAAAGATAAATAAGTGGTCAGAGGATTAATACAACAATCTAATTTATATTAGGATTGTTTATGTACAATGTTCCAACTGAAGAAATCATATGATCCTATTTTCATGAACAAAATATATTTCATTAACACTAGTTAATAAAATGGATTGGATTTGAAAAATAAATTTACTCCTATACAGATTGGAAAATATCATGACAATTATTTTAATGTGATATTGATAATGTATCTTCTTCAGGACCATATAAATATATATATATTCCATATCCATGATTTAAAAAAAATTCAAACAATTGAATTATAAAAATTACTTATTTTATAATTATATTTTACATGGTATTTGACCTTATTTTAAAAAGTCTATTTTTTAGAAACATGAAAACATATTAATGTTTTCCCAAATTAGTCACTTTTGACTCCAAAAAAATGACTGAAAATAATTTATATTTTATATTTTAATGAGATGAAATGATTTTTCCAATTTTATGTCCAATATATTCCTTCATGGTTCAATATAGGTTTCTATGGTTTTTTATTAAATATTTTATCTATATTTATTGAATTTTTAGTTTTTTGATGTTATTTTAAAATTGAAAATTCTATTCCCTACATGAATTTGTAATGATAATTTGATGTTATATTAATTAATAAATGTAAACAAACCTTGCTATTAATTACACTCCACTAGGGATATGTAGTATTGATAGAATTTTTATTCCTTCCCTTGATGTATTATGTTATTTTCCTGGAATGTGTTTATTTTCAACAATCGAATCATGAAATTCTTATTATAATGTTGAAATGTTAATGAAACTAAATGCTTTTTTAATTATATGGTTATCAGAAAATATTTATCATTATGGGTTGTTCTATTATAAACCATTGACTGGTGCTTCAATTATTAACCATTGACAGGTGGTTATGTTTGTAACAAACTAGAATTATATCAATGTAATTTACCATATTATAAATATTTCATATAGTATAAATCACAGAAAATAACATATATAAAATAAATAAATATCGATAAAATAATATTGAATAAAATAAGAGGAATTTTTAGAAATTATGGGACCTAACCTAGTGGAACAGTAACATGCCCTATGGAATAGTAATATGACCATTATGAGTAGTTACCAGACCAATAGATTAGTAACCTCACAAATAAAAGAAAGAATAAAAATTGGGTAGCTTGTAAGGGAAAATATAATATACTTATATCTCATAATAAGTAAATAAATGTTTTAAAAGTGATATATTTAGTGTTGATATTGTTTTTTGAAATATAGATGTTTATTTAAAATTTTACAACTAAAATAATTATTTAAAATATCATTTATTTACCCAAAATATATTCTTAAATAATGTTTTTTTTCTTATGATAATATGAATATATTATGGATCCTTAATTTATTTTTCAACATGTTATAAAATCAGTTATAATTTTAAAATTTGTATTTTTTGAGTAAATGATTATTTTCAGTAAAAATTAAACACATCATATTTAAAAAATTATTTCCATATAATTGAGTCCTCTTTTTAATTTACCACTTCAATAATTGGGTAGGTTGAATTTTAATGATTTTTCTAAAATAGTTAAATTTTTGGTGAATAGTGAAATATTTAAATTTACAGTATAAGCTAAATACATGAATTATTGAGTCGTGGTTAATGTATGGATGATATAAGAATCATTTTTAGAACTCACATGCACCATATTATGTAATTAGACAAAGAATCCACACTATTCATAGTATTGAACCTAAATGAAAAATAGATAAAAATATAAAAAAAACAGCCCTCTCATCCACTCTATATACCACCTCTCACCACCTATTCAACTCACACATATAAAGACATGATTTTTTTTCTAATTTATTCCAAAAACTCCTCCCAATTATCATCCTCACATCCAAGTTCCTTTTCTCTCAATGAAATACCCAACTTTTATCCCTAAGGAGGTTTTAAAGTAGAAGAATTCAAGTGGTAAAAACCTCTTTCATTTTCTTTTAATTTCATTTCCAATTGTTTTCTTTTATATTATTAGCCTCACTTACACATATAAAAAAAATATAAATACACTGTCTAATATATACTTAATTTTTATTTTGTTCATGGAAAGGAAAATCATTATTTCTATTCCCCTCTCCTTTTTTTAAAAAAAATGAAAACTACATCTATAATATGTTGATTTATCATATTCAAGGAAAATTAATTTTCAATTTACATTACTACCATTATGGCTGGTCATAAAAATCGTTTTATTCTTAAAATATATTATAATATATTTGTCATATATTATTTAATGTTATGGAACTAGTATATATACATAATATTAATTAATAAAACAAAACTAGTTCGTGATGATCTAAAAAATGAAAAAATAATAATTTAAACATCTATAATTAATGTTTTATCTACTACATATTGATCACATAAAGAAATAAAATAGTTTATAATACCATTTTATATTTTACATTTTCATAAATAGTAGTTAATTTCAATTATAGACAAATAATATCATAAAAAATTATTTTTTACATAGATGTATACAAGTAAACCGACCATGAAAACCATGGAAACGAACTCTCTCAAAACAATGAAATTATATATTATAACTCATAAAAGTCTATAAATGGACTTAATAAAATTATAATAAATAAAATCCATATATATTTAATTCTGAATTAATTAAATAATGACTTTATTTTGATTGATATGGACATCAATTACAAGTGAAGAAAACATACATACAAAAGTTAAGGGATTCCTTCAGAACCTTCATTTTTCAATTTAGTTATGATTTCAATATGTAATGTAATGTAATTATTATTTATATATATATAAATATTCTAAATTCAGTTTATGTGTTCAAATATCATGTATCTAGTTATGTTCATCTTTCAATGAAGTGTAAATACATGTTTTAAAAAGGCTTCCTTCCAAAACCTTATTAATATAAAAGCCCAATTAGAGGGATCTTCATGATTTATTACCCATTTCCAAGTGTGATATATAATATATTTTAATACACAATTAATTTTATAAAATCACACATTTTTCATGGAAAAATATTTTGGTTCTTTTCTTGTTTTATGAAATTAAATATTCATTCACCACTATAAATATACTTTCATATTTTCCTTATATGGCACAAAATTGTTTTATTTCTAAAATTTCATAAAAACTATTTATACATGATTCCACTTTAATTGGAGGTAACTAATCAAGATATCTACCTATTATACCTTATTAACATCCATGTATGATTTAAATCCATTCTTTCATGGACATTTTAATGATACACCCATTTTGAATTCTCTGTGACATGATTAAGATAACCATTTAATTCCTTGGGCAACCCTTATGTTTATATTGAATTAGTTGTGTGGAATAAATGGGTATGATCTGGTTAATATGGGTCCAATAAGAGATTTTTATAAATATTTAGTTAAATTTTAGTATCATGATACTTTATGTGAAATAGTCTTGGTGGTTAGCATTGAATCATTCTCCTCAATGTGTAATGGTCTTGTGGTTTTACTTGATTCATGACACTCTTAGTCAAATTGTCTTAGAGGTTATGCTTAACTCATGGTTTTTTCATTTTGTATTCATTTTCCAAATTTCAATGATTCCAGGATTACATGATCTGATGTTATGTATGTCATGATTCAATATATTAATTAATCTTCCATGAATATTTGTTAGTATGTTTTGGATTTTAACATATAATTTATGATTTATTCGTATGCTTATTCCCTTACTGGGAGTTTTAGGTCAACCCATTTTACACGAATTCCCAGGTCATCCAATGAAGATGTAAGAGCTCACTAGAATATAATATCTCTTTATATACATTAAATAAAATATGATTTTTTATTTTGGATTCCTTCTGTTTAATTATGTACCTAATCTTCTAAAGACATTAACATTTATGATCATTGGTTGTATTTTATGGTTAATTATGATTAAAATTATGTAATAATTTGTGTAAAAGGATATGATAGTTATAGATGGTATCAGATGATAGTCTAGTTATTTTTGGAGATTAGTTCTAGGTAGATTTAGTAAAAACTCTAGGGATAATTCTATCACCATTGATAGTCATGATTAAAACATAGGGAATCAAAAGATAAGATATACTTTTTATTAGAAAATTATCCTTTTATATTAATTATTTTTACTTTATTATTAGTTGTGTATTAAATCCCCTATAATAGTTTTTTCTCTTTATTTTTTTAATGGGAAACAATAGGAGAACTTATGCCAACAATCAATGTGATTGGAAACATGACGATTTCAATAATTAAATGAAAAATATGATGTGAATGAGAGCTCAAAAACATGAGCTAGTAGTTCTCAACTAGATCATGTTATTAATAATAAGATGAATCACATTGAACGTCCTCTTTATCCTAATAAAGACAATGTTTTGATCAAATACTTTACTTCCTAAAGGCCACCAATGCGTACTGGACCTTCTAATCCCATACTTATAGAATAATATATGTAATCCATTGAGAAGATATTCTATATCATATAGTTCTCAGAAAAGAGAATTGTTTTCTAGTTGTCTATCATTATAATGGGAAAACTGATCAGTGGTGGACATATATCAAGAACAAAAATTACAAGGATGAAATTGATTTGTGGATTTGAAGGAATTCCAAAAAAAACATTTTACAATAGATATTTCCCTGAACCTTTTGTGTAAATATTTCAAAAGAGTTCCTCAAACTAATGTAGAAGGAAGGAAATACTATAGGAGCGTATAAAGTAAAATTCAAAAATAATTTCATGATACACCTATATATTTTTCATAAACACTAAAATAATAGTGGATCACTTCATTAGTGTATAAAAGGTAAGTCTACATGAATTATTAGTGATTCAAGACTTTTAAATCTATGAAGAGATTGTATTTTTTACCCTAAAGGTAGAAATGGATGTTAGAGAGTATGAATGCTCACATGGGCCTGATGATAAAAAATCGAAAATTCAGCTTCAAATGGGACGATCATTTGATAAATCACATTATGGACACAAAAAACTAGCATCCCACGCAACACAATTTTGAGAAGAGGAATCTTGGGAACTATCTAAAGGGAATAACGGAATTCTTTTAATGTAATGGGGAAGTTGAATTATAACTGCTGAATATATATGAATCAGATAATGTGGAAGAAGAAAGGATGTTTCAGATCAACACTCAGCTAGTAGTGAATTGTTTCAACTATAAGGATCATGGGATTTATGTGAACCATTTCCCAAATACAATTTCTATTAGGGGAAATCATCAACATAAACCTACAATATAGTAAGGAAGAAAATATGTTGTCACTATTTTTGAGATGGAGGATGATGATGATGTAAAAAAAGTTATACTAGTCATTCATTCCATAATAGAGAACACGCTATTTTATCCTATTTTTGGGCATTGTTTCATATCATGCAAGTTTAGTATAACTATTCAAACACCAACTCAAATTATGTATATTTAGTTTCCTCTGAGAATAGAAAATGGGGTAGTTATTTCAACCAATGTTTTTAGCTCCTCCCAATTTAATGTTTGTGGAAATTACCTCTAATAAAAACATTTTTTACTTACTTTGGTGAAGTTAGATTATATATTGGACATCTATTTGGTATCTTTATACAAAGACAACATTGACTATTGGAAAAGGGATATAACTCTTTACATTCTGATGTATCCTTTGTTTATTTTAATGTTTAAAGAAGAGGATGAATCTCAATTAGAATAATTTTCTCAATTATAGATATTTTTTCTAAACGATCAAGTATATATAACTCAGATTATTGAGACAATAGAGAATATCATTCTCGAAGACATTCCCATTGTGTGGGACTACACTAATGTGTTCCTGAAAGTATTGAATGGTCTTCATTCAGGCCGAGAAGATGAGTTCTCAATTAAACTAATTTTGGGATATCATTCTATATTAATGACACCCTCTATAATTGGAAATGTTGAGATAAAACCCTTACCCATACCAACATGGAAATGGTAAATCATCACCATGGACATTGTTAATGGACGTGCAAAGATATAAATAGGAGTCAATTTTATATGGGTTTTTATGGGACATCTTACAAAGATAGACCATTTATTCACAATTTCTGAGGAATTCTCACTCGATCAAACATGTATAGATATACATCACAGATATTGTGAGGTTTCACAGAGTACTATTATCAATAGTATCAAATCAAGATCCTAGATTTACCTCAATGTTCTAGAAATGTCTACAACCATATCTAAACACTAAGTTTAACTTTAGTACAACCAATCATCATCAAAATAATTTCCAATATGAGTGGAATATTTAGATACAAGAGGACATGTTGAGATAATTTTCTATGGACCTTAATAGATAATGGGAGCAACATCTACGTCTAGTTGATCTCTTTTAAAAAAAGTTTCCACTGAAGCATCCAAAGGGCTCTATATGAACACCTTTGTAGAAAAATATTAATAAAATCAAAATAAGTTGATGAAATTAGTTAACGTAAGTTACAAGGACCTGAAATGGTCATAGAAATGGTGGAATAGTGGAAAACCATTCAGTTGTGAATCATGGCAGCCCAAAGTCGATAGAATATATAGGATGAAAATCACCAAAGGGACTGGATGTTTATGTTTGGATACATGTTATTCCTCCATATATATCAATGGAATAGGATCATGATATTTTGGAATAAATAATTGTTCTATACATGGTGCATTAGTCAATTTAATATTATTGATCATGTCATAAATGTTGCCTGTCTACTAGAACTTACACTACCCATCTCTCAAGTACACAATATATTCCATGTATCCCTCTTGAGGAAGTACATACCAGATCACTAACATTTAATGTATTTAAATGTGGTATAGTTGGAAAATTAAATCATTTATAAGGAGAATTCTGTGATGTTCTTGGACCATAGAGATAATTTTTTACACAAAAAGACTACTCACATAGTCAGAGTACAATGGAAAAACCATAATTTTGATGATTAAACATAGGAACCGAAGGAATAAATGAAGGAAATGTACCCTCACTTGTTGTCCCCTAAGTATGTAAAACTAAATTTTGAGGGTAAAATTTCATATGGGGGGATAAATGTAATGACCCATAATTCTATCAACGATATTTCTCTTCTTATAATTATGTCATATATTATAAATCACATAAAATCATAAAAAATACATAATAAAAACATTTAAAAATAAAAATGAATTAAATAAGTTGTATACCCTGAAATTTAGTAACCTAAACTTATGGAATATTAACATTATAGTTGGAATAATTTTTCTTCCATTGATAATAGTAACTTGACCAACAGAATACCAACCTGAAATATTAATGTAAAAAAAATTGTGTATATTATAAATTAAAATAAGATATATTTATAAATCTTATTAAGTTAATAAATGTTTAAAAGGGATAAATTAATTGTTGGGTTTATTTTGAAAAGGTTACATTTATTTACAATATTATAATTTACATAATTATTTAAAAAAAAATTTATTATCATAAAATATATTTAAAAAAAAATTATTTTATTAGTATCTTAATATGGTTTTATGATATCTTAATTAATTATTCAATGTGCTATTAATTCATTCATAATTTTAAAATTATTATTATTCAAATAAATATTGATTTTAACTAAAAATTAAGTTTCTCATATTTATAAAATTATTTTTCAAAATGTATTCATTATTTGATTTCCAAAATATGAAAGTTGCTTAATTTTTATTTATTGTAATTTTCTAATATGGTTGAATATTTTGTGAATAATGAAATAGTTAATTTATGGTATAAGATAGATACCTAAATTATTGATTAATGTTTTATTTATGGGTGACGTAGGAACCAATAGTTTGAAATAACATGTAATTGTTACTTTATTTAGAGAAAATAATCCATACTAATCAATTTCTTTATCCAAAACAGTAAAAATATTTATAAAATAATAACAAAACACCTCAATCTTCCACTATAAATACCACTCCACACCACCACTTATACGCACACCTATAAAGACTTTATGATTTTAAAAATTGTTTCTAAACCTATTCCCATGTATATCACCCATTTCCATGAGCCTTTGGTCTCAACAAAAGACAAAACCATTTCCCCTTTGGAGGTTTTCAAATAGTAGACTTCAAGATGTAATAACCACTTTCTTTTTTATTTAAATTCTTATCAAATTTTTAATCCATTTTATTCTCCTCACATGCCCTTATCCAAGTGAAATTATAACTCCATTGACTTTTATATAGTGTAATATTATTGTGTTTATGGACCGTCCCATTATCATTTCTTCTCCCCTCCCCTTTGTTCTAAAAATTGAAGCATCATTTATCATGTGTTTATTTATCACATTCAAGGATGAAAGGTTTTCCATTACCACCTTCAAGGATTTTAATAAAACCATTTTTTATAAAATATATTATTATTTATGTACTAAATATTATTTTATCTAATATAAACAATATATAAATAATATTATTTAATAAAACAAAACTATTTTTTGATGATCGAAAAAATACCCAAATAATCAAAAGATATATAATTAATGTTTTATTTATAAAATTATACTCACATATAGAAAAAAGATTAATAACACCATTTAATTTATTTAATGTTGATCCATAACCATTAATCTCAATTTGTTCCAACAATTATAATTTTAAATGATTTTCCAAACATCTATACAAGTTAACCGATCATGAAACCCATGGAAATGAACGCTCTCTTACTGAGAAAATTGTAACTTATAACTCATCAAACCGGCCAAAAATGAACTTATTAAAACAATAATAAATAAAATCCATATCTAACATATTATAATTAATTTATTTATTTATTTATCTTGATTATCCAGTACATTAAGTGTAAAGACCCGTAAAATTCAAGGGAAATTTTTTCTTAATTTTCTTTAGAATTTTACAAGAGCGCGGTTTCAGACGGCACCAGATTCCAAGGCCCGGAGTGCCCGGAATCAATTTCCGAAGTTTGGCTCAGGTACGTTCAGTGAACGAACGAGCGGGAATTCCTAACTTTTGATCCGGTGCTCGGAATTGAAATCCGAGGGCACCGATGAACTCGCAGCGCCGATTTTCGCTTAAAGAGACCTTTTCGGAAGTTGCGTTTGTTGCGGGTTGGAAGTTAGTTTTTGGGTTTTTAGTTTTAGTTAAATAAAATTTGTGAAGAACAAATTTTATTTTAACTAGATAAATCCTACCAAAGGGAGTTGGGAGTGGGACCCACATCCACTTAACCTCCCTTGGGAGGATTAAGTGTGGTGGGGCCCACACGAACCCCAACTTCTCAAATTCTCTCAAAACATCCCCTTTAACCCATTTCAATTAATGTTGACAACTTGACTTAATTAATTGAAGAGGGTTAATTTAAATTTCAATCCTTTGAAATTCTAAGAGGAGGGTTGTGTAATAAAACAAGCTTAAGCTTATTTTATTTTGTTGGATTGGTTTCCTTTGTTCTTGAGAGGATTTTGAGAGCTTCTCATTCATCTTCAAGCTTTGACGAAGAACGCTCAGCTTGACGAAGAACGCTCAAGTTCCGACGAAGAATGCCGCTCTGCTCTTCTTCGTCTTCCGTGTCAACGAGAGGGAATGCCGCTTCCTCCTCGGACTCCCTTCGTCGACATACGATGTTTCGTCAACGATGTATCTCATCGGACGCACCTCTACGTCATCGGATTTGACGAACGGCTACCGCGACGCCCGACCTTCGCGACGTCGTCTTCCGCGGAACGTTGACAAATCATCGAACCTTATACCAAGGTAGGGGTTGTTGTTTTGTTTAATTATTTTATCCTTGTTCGTGGTTCATGCTTGATTAACGTAAGGATTTTTATATAAGTGTTATTGTTTAACGTGAGGGGGCCGGACGGCATGAACACAGTCGAACCCCTCCTTCGTTCTTGGTGTTTATTTTTGCAGATGAATCAAGGTGGCGTGGTGCCGTCGCACCACGCGGATATTCGCCTAAATCTTTTTGCGTGGCGCCGTCGCGCCGCGTTGTGGAAGAACCATCAAGAACGCGACGTCGTCGCGCCGCGCCATGGAAGAAACATCAAGAACGCGACGCCGTCGCGCCGCGTTGAAGAAATCAAGGTGCGGAGGAGGGGCGCGGTGCCGTCGCACCGCGCCGGACGACAAACACCGTGGCCGGTTCCGGACCGCGGCGGAACGAGGAGACCGGAGGCCGGGCCGCAGGCGTCGGAAGCCGAAGAGGGGACTGGATTTTCTGGTCCCGTTGAAGAAAACCGGCCGGCCAGCTGGCCGGCCGGATGGCATTAAACCGGGTGAAATTAATCCCTCGACCAGCTCACAAAACCCCCCTCTTTATGAGGGGGGCGGTTTCCTTGAGGGGGGCAGGAGGCCCCCCTCGTTTTCCTGTCAATCAAGCCCCCCACGTGGGGGGGGGGGGGGGGGGCGGTTTGCAAACAAGGGTGCGGCTATATGCCGCGCCGCCCCTTCCAATCAGCGGGGGAAATGATTCCCCCCGCGCTGCCTCCGTGCGGCACCAGGCCACCGCGGCCGCCGCGCCGCCGCGCCGGCCGGCCGGCGGGGCCGGGTCGGGTCGACCCGGTTCGGGCCGACCCAGGGGGGGTCGGGCCGGGACGCCCAGGACCCGGACCCCCCGGTTCGAAACGGTTTTGGTCTTTTGGCCATAACATGAGCCACGGACCTCCGATCGACGAACCCTCTGCAGCAACGCGATCCTTGGATCGAGACGGTCGTTTCGGTATATCGCACTCAAGGTTTCGGATTACTTTGATTTTGGCCGGGTTGGTTCGTTCATGAAACCAACCGGGCCTTCGGAGCGGAAACGCTCATATCTTGAGCTACGGACGTCCGATTGACGTGCCGTCAGCTGTGTTGTGTTCCTCTTAGTGAGACGGATCTTTTGGCATACTCCGCCCAAGGATTGGACGCAGGTGGAGTACGGTCGGGTTGGTTTTGCCTTAAAAAGCAACAGGGCCCCGGAGACGAAAATGCCAATAACTCTCAGACCGGGCGTCCGATCGACGCACCGTCTGTTGCGTTGAGTTCCAGTTGACGATACAGAACTTTTGGATACATCAACTCTGGACTTTGTGGCAGTTGATGTATCAGTCTCTCGGCTCGTGGAGCGGACCCTCCGATCGAGCTTGCTGTGTGCGGGAACCCTAGTGCTGGCTGTGACTGTTACTGTGACTACTACTGCTACTACTGCTACTGTGACTGCGACGACGACAGTACAGTGATCCTGTGTGGATTCGACGACGACGACTACAGCACTCAGCAATCCTACGTGGATCAGTGCTACAGGTCCTGTGTGGGCCCGATCCTGTGTGGGTCAGATCCTGTGTGGGTCCTTGCGCTCAGCGGTACTGTGTGAACCAGCGCCTACAGGTCCTGTGTGGGCCCGATCCTGTGTGGGTCTTTTGCGGGGGTTAGTTACCTATCGATCCTTCGTGGGTCCGACGACTTAGATGGATCAGAGATCATCTTTATCGTCCTTTGAAGAAGTATACCTGTGTGAGCTGAAACCCTTTTGCTTTCCTATGTGGATTGTGTTGTGCAATCCTGTGTGGATTACGTTTTGCTTTCCTGTGTGGAATACGTTTACTTTCCTGTGTGGACTGAGTTGTACTTGGGCTCGGAGGTTGGAGCGTATTTGAATTTATGACTTAGGTATATGTATGGGAATATACCTAAGCAGTGTCGGTTGTTACTTCGTGATTGTACCTTTCTTCGTGGTTTATCCTTTGTGGATTTGAGAGACCTTCAGGGGTCTCGGGGTCCCTACTGAGTAGCTTATACTCACCCCTGCACGGGCTTTGCCCGCACTACGTTGTGTTGGTTGCAGACGACGGACAGCGTTGACCTTAGCTGAGGCTTGCAGAGCGGGACGGTACCCGGAGGTGGACCACTGGGCGGGACGTGCTCGGAGCGGACGGCGGAACCCGTGGAGCAGAGGAGCTATCTGTACCCACCCTTCAGGTGGGATTTCTAGTGGACAGCTCGGAGTAGCGGCTTTTACTTTTCAGTTGTTGTTTTCCCTTTCGAGTTGTACTTTACTTTCAGTTTGGGTTTGTATACTAGCCCATTTACTTTTCCGCACTTTCAGTTGTACTCTGCTTTGGTTTAGTATCTACTTTCCGCTTGCTTACTCTGTGGTGTTTGTTTACTTTACAAAGGCAATGCCTTCCCTTTTTACCGGGATTTACGCCTTGGTGCTAGTCGCCAGCCCCTGGCATATGGAAGGCGGGCTTGGGGTAGTCACGGCACGGACCCCGAGGGCGGGTCGTGACAAATTGGTATCAGAGGAGTTCGGTTCTACCGCGAACTCTGATCTTTTCTATGTGAAGCAATAATGTTTAGCGTATTGAGTGTGGTTATCAGTCCAGGGAGTCCAGTGTTGGTGCGGCGGCCGACGTATCCGTACACCAGGACCCTGACATCTGATTTCCGACTTAATGCACGAAAACATTGATTGCGTGTGTGTTTCAAAGTTTTTTTGTGATTACTTATATCAGCTCACCAGGTATACTGTTCTGACCGTGGCGCACCTGTTTCCTTTTCAGGATGGCCCCACGACGGCAGCCAGCTAGGGTTCCGAGAGTCGAGCGTGACGACAGCCCACCGAGCGACGAGGCCTCGGTGCAGGGCCCTTTGTCAGCAGTGGCACCGGCGGTAGCTCTACCCGCCGAGCCCCTGATGCTTCCAACAGCAGCCGCTGACGATGCACGTCGCCTCAGCGCACTGCATGAGTTTCAGCGCCAGCGACCGCCCAGGTTTCGCGGGGAGACGGATCCCCAGGCAGCAGAGGACTGGCTGGAGGCAGTGGTACGAGTGTTTAGGCTAGTGAGGACACCAGCAGACCTCATGGTGATCCTCGCTGCGAGCCTACTACACGCAGCAGCAGGACGATGGTGGAGCTTGATGCTCCAGGTGCACGATGAGGCATCTCTACTTTGGACGGACTTTGAGAGCCTCTTCCGCTCGGAGTTCGTCCCAGCCACCCTTCGTGCGGTGCGTATCCAGGAGCTTCTACAGCTGCGGCAGGGCATCATGACGGTCGCTCAGTACTCGGCGAGATTTACCGATCTCTCGCGCTACTCGACCGACATGGTACGGGACCCATTCTTCCGGGCCCAGACCTTCGAGTAGGGTTTGAGACACGAGATCAGGGCATCGCTGATCTCCCTCAGCATACCGACTCAGACAGGAGTACTGGAGCGGGCCCTTATGATCGAGAGCTTCCTTGCTGAGTCTACACCAGCACAGCGACCCACCGCAGGGTGGCACGTGGCAGAGTCATCTGCAGCAGGCAGTCTACGGATGACTCAGGGGTCCAGACAGACCAGACCTTCGGGCAGACGACCTCAGGACACTGGCTCAGCAGTGCGGGGCACACAGCGAGGAGCCAGTCTTTCGAGAGGCAGACAGTGCTACTCGTGCTGCGGGCAGGGCCACATGGCTCGTGACTGCCCGACCCGCCATGCCGAGGAGCAGCAGACGGTTGAGGGACCACCGAGGCAGAGGCAGAGGGTCGATCGTGGCAGTCCGCAGGGAGGAGGCGGACGAGGCAGATGAGCTGGACGAGCAGCTGGTGGTGGGCGACGCTTTGAGGCTCTGCCACCACCACCACCAGGAGGTCCACCCCGACCACAGGGAGCTGGCGGGCAGAGACAGGCACAGCTCCAGGCAGCAGAGGCCTACGACCACGGCGCACCCGAGATGATTCGAGGTACTATCTGTGTCTATTCCACCCTTGATGCAGTTCTTTTAGACACATGAGCGAGTCACTCTTTCATAGCTGCTGCCCTTGTTCGGATCTCGGAGATTCCGACAGAGCCGTTGGCTCGATCCTTACGGCTAGAGACTCCTACGAGAGCAGACTCGACGATTACGCACTGGTGCCGGCAGTGTGAGCTTACTCTAGGAGGCGAGAGCTTCGGCTGGGATCTTCTTGTAGCAGCGTCGAGGCCTTACGACGTCATCTTGGGCATGGATTGGCTATCTACGATCCATGCACAGATTTACTATTTTAGGCGCAAGGTGCGATGTGTACGCACCGACGGGAGCAGGTTCACCTTCATTGGCGAGAAGGGAGCCTTAGCAGCACAGGATAGACTTCCACGGAGGAGAGTACAGCCCATCACTCATTAGTTGGCTAGCCTTATCCTTGGAGCAGTTGACGTGCGGAGTCCTGGTTTTCCTGCAGTGGTGGATCAGTTTGCGGACGTTTTTCCCGACGACGTTCCAGGGCTACCTCTTCGCAGAGAGGTAGACTTTTATATTGACCTGTACCCCGGGACAGCTTCGATATCCACTCCAGCATATCGGATGGCCCCCGTCGAGCTTCGAGAGCTACGGGTACAATTGGAGGACTTGCAGGGCAAGGGGTTCATCTGACCCAGTGTTTCACCCTGGGCCTCCCCGATTTTGTTCGCCAAGAAGGCGGATGAGAGCTTGCGTCTTTGTGTTGACTATCGTCGCCTGAACCAGGTGACAGTGAGGAACAAGTATCCGCTACCGAGGATTGACGACCTCTTCGATCAGCTCAAGGGAGCACGGTGGTTCTCGAAGATAGACCTCAGGTCAGGCTATCATCAGCTCAGAGTCAGAGACGAGGATGTGCAGAAGACGGCCTTCAGATGTCGGTATGGCCACTATGAGTTCTCGGTTATGCCTTTCGGTGTAACCAATGATCCAGCAGTGTTCATGGCTCTCATGAATAGGATCTTTCAGCCATACCTCGATCGGTTTGTCGTGGTCTTCATCGACGACATTCTGATTTACTCTAAGTCAGAGGAGGAGCACGCCTATCACTTGTGAGTTGTACTTGACACACTCCGAGAGCACCAGCTTTATGGTAAGCTCTCAAAGTGCCAGTCCTGGATACGTGAGGTCCACTTCTTGGGACACGTTATCTCTGAGGCGGGAGTTGCAGTGGATCCCGTGAAGATTGAGGCTGTGTTAGCATGGGAGCCACCCAGGAGCGTGACTGAGGTTCGGAGTTTCTTGGGACTAGATTGATACTATCGGAGATTCGTGCCAGACTTCTCTAGAGTTGCGGCATCACTCACAGCTTTGACAAAGAAGGGGAAACCCTTCGTATGGTCTGACAGATGTCAGTAGAGCTTCCAGGAGCTGAGACAGAGATTGACTAGCGCACCTATCTTGAGGTTCCCCGAGGAGGGAGTAGGGTACGTAGTCTACTGCGATGCATCAGGGACCGGACTCGGATGTGTTATGATGCAGGAGCGGGCAGTGATCGCCTATGGATCACGTCAGTTGAGACCGCATGAGCAGAACTACACTACCCATGACCTGGAATTAGCAGCAGTGGTCTTCGCTCTGAAGACATGGTGACACTACCTAATGGGCGAGCGCTTTACAGTCTTTTCCGATCATCAGAGTCTCAGGTATATCTTCTCGCAGAAGGACCTGAACCTGAGACAGCGGCGATGGCTCGAGTTCCTCCCGGACTATGACTTTGAGATAGTCTATACTTCTGGGAAGGGGAACGTAGTAGCCGATGACCTTAGCAGGAGGACGGGCATTCAGCTACTTGAGGAGGCGACTGAGCAGCTAGCCTCTTTGCAGATATCCTTCGTGGATAGAGATGGAGCAGCCTTCCTCCAGTCTCTCACAGTCACTCCTCCACTACTGCAGCGGGTCAGAGAGGCACAACGTGAGGACGCTGACTGTGAGACACGGCGTGCACAGATATCCTCGGGATAGGCACCTGATGGTTTCTCCCTTGGAGCAGAGCACGACATCCTTTTTAGAGGATGTACCATTGTACTAGTCGCTTTGCGAGAGGAGGTGCTGAGAGAGTTTCACACTTCTCCTTTGGCGGTACATCCTGGAGTGGCGAAGATATACCAGGACCTCAGACGACAGCACTGGTGGCCGGGCATGAAGAAGGCTGTAGCAGAGTTCGTTTCTCGATGCCTCACCTGCCAGCGGGTGAAGGCAGAGCATCAGGTACCAGCAGGCTTGGTACAACCCTTGGAGGTTCCAGAGTGGAAGTGGGATGGCATATCTATGGATTTCGTGACTGGACTTCCACGCACTTCCAGAGGTCACGACTCCATCTGGGTGATTGTTGACCGACTCACCAAGTCGGCACACTTCTTACCCATCAGAGAGTAGGGCTCAGTGGAGAGCTTGGGACGTCTTTACGTTCAGGAGATTGTGCGGCTCCATGGTGTGCCATCATCTATCGTCTCCGATCGAGATGCTCGCTTTACTTCCCGGCTTTAGAAGGGGTTACAGGGGGCGTTCGGGACGCAGCTACGTCTGAGCACAGCCTTTCACCCTCAGACGGATGGTCAGACGGAGAGGACCATTCATACTCTCGAGGACATGCTCCGCGCATGTGTCCTCGACTTTGGTCGTAGCTGGGAGGACCACCTACCCTTGGTGGAGTTTGCGTACAACAACAGCTACCACTCCACCATCGGGATGGCACTGTACGAGGCGTTGTACGGCCGACCTTGTAGATCTCCTTTGTGCTGGACAGATCCTGGAGAGTCAGCACTGGTGGGACCGGAGATGGTCCAGGCCACGACAGAGATGGTCCAGGTCATCCAGGTGCGGATGAGGACAGCTCAGAGCCGGCAGAAGTCATATGCTGACAGGAGGTGGAGGCCACTAGAGTTCGAGGATGGTGACCACGTCTTCTTGCGGGTCTCACCTCGACGTGGTATTAAGAGATTTGGCCGAGGCGGCAAGTTATCTCCGCGCTTCATCGGACCCTTCCATATTCTCAGCAGGATTGGTGAGGTGGCTTATCGCCTGGCTCTACCACCTCAGTTGCACCGGGTGCACGACGTCTTCCATGTGTCTCAGCTGAGAAGATACATGCATGACCCGACGCACATCATTGATCATGGGGAGCTTGACGTTGACGATGGGGCGAATTTTACGGAGGTCCCGGTGGAGATAGAGGATCGACAGGAGCAGGTCCTACGTGGACGATAGATTCCTCTTGTGCGCATCAGATGGCAGCACGGGAATCTCCAGGAGAGCACATGGGAGCAGGAGGCTCAGATGCGTGCTCAGTACCCTCATTTGTTTCCCTAGTTTTTGATGTATCTTTACGGGGGCATAAAGACCTGAGGTGGGAGTAATGTAAAGACCCGTAAAATTCAAGGAAAATTTTTTCTTAATTTTCTTTAGAATTTTACAAGAGCGCGGTTTCAGACGGCACCTGATTCCGAGGCCCGGAGTGCCCGAAATCAATTTCCGAAGTTTGGCTCGGGTACGTTCAGTGAACGAACGAGCGGGAATTCCTAACTTTTGATCCGGTGCTCGGAATTGAAATCCGAGGGCACCGATGAACTCGCAGCGCCAATTTTCTCTTAAAGAGACCTTTTCGGAAGTTGCGTTTGTTGCGGGTTGGAAGTTAGTTTTGGGTTTTTAGTTTTAGTTAAATAAAATTTGTGAAGAACAAATTTTATTTTAACTAGATAAATCCTACCAAAGGGAGTTGGGAGTGGGACCCACATCCACTTAACCTCCCTTGGGAGGATTAAGTGTGGTGGGGCCCACACGAACCCCAACTCCTCAAATTCTCTCAAAACCTCCCCTTTAACCCATTTCAATTAATGTTGACAACTTGACTTAATTAATTGAAGAGGGTTAATTTAAATTTCAAACCTTTGAAATTCTAAGAGGAGGGTTGTGTAATAAAATATGCTTAAGCTTATTTTATTTTGTTGGATTGGTTTCCTTTGTTCTTGAGAGGATTTTGAGAGCTTCTGCTTCATCTTCAAGCTTTGACGAAGAACGCTCAACTTGACGAAGAACGCTCAAGTTCCGACGAAGAACGCTGCTCCGCTCTTCTTCGTCTTCCGTGTCAACGAGAGGGAACGCCGCTTCCTCCTCAGACTCCCTTCGTCGACACAAGAAGTTTCGTCAACGACGTATCTCATCGGACGCACCTCTACGTCATCGGATTTGACGAACGGCTACCGCGACACCCGACCTCCGCAACGTCGTCTTCCGCGGAACGTTGACAAATCTTCGAACCTTATACCAAGGTAGGGGTTGTTGTTTTGTTTAATTATTTTATCCTTGTTCGTGGTTTATGCTTGATTAACGTAATGATTTTTATATAAGTGTTATTGTTTAACGTGAGGGGGTCGGACCGCATGAACACGGCCGAACCCCTCCTTCGTTCTTGGTGTTTATTTTTGCGGATGAATCAAGGTGGCGTGGTGCCGTCGCACCATGCGGATATTCGCCTAAATCTTTTTGTGTGGCGCCGTCGCGCCGCGTTGTGGAAGAACCATCAAGAACGCGACGCCGTCGCGCAGCGCCATGGAAGAAACATCAAGAACGTGACGTCGTCGCGCCGCGTTGAAGAAATCAAGGTGCGGCGGAGGGGCACGGTGTCGTCGCACCGCGCCGGACGACGAACACCGCGGCCGGTTCCAGGCCGCGGCGGAACGAGGAGACCGGCGGTCGGGCCACCGGCATCGGAAGCCGAAGAGGGGACCGGATTTTCCGGTCCCGTTGGAAAAAACCGGCCGGCCAGCTGGCCGGCCGGATGGCATTAAACCGGGGGAAATTAATCCCCCGGCCAGCTCACAAAACCCCCCTCTTTATGAGGGGGGGCAGTTTCCTTGAGGGGGGCAGGAGGCCCCCCCGTTTTCCTGCCAATCAAGCCCCCCACGTGGGGGGGGGGGGGGGGTTTGCAAACAAGGGCGCGACTATATGCCGCACCGCCCCTTCCAATCAGCGGGGGAAATGATTCCCCCCGCGCTGCCTCCGTGCGCCCACCGTGCCGCCGCGCCGCCGGCCGGCCGGCCGGGCCGGGACGCCCCGGACCCGAACCCCCCGTTTCGAAACTGTTTCGGTCTTTTGGCCATAACTTGAGCCACAGACCTCCGATCGACGAACCGTCTGCGGAAACGTGATCCTTGGATTGAGACGGTCGTTTCTGTATATCACACTCAAGGATTCGGATTACATTGAGTTCGGCCGGGTTGGTTCGTTCACGAAACCAACCGGGCCTTCGGAGCGGAAACACTCATATCTTGAGCTACGGACGTCCGATTGACATGTTGTCAGCTGTGTTGTGTTCCTCTTAGTGAGACGGATCTTTTGGCATACTCTGCCCGAGGTTTGGACGCAGGTGGAGTACGGTCGGGTTGGTTTTTCCTTAAAAACCAACCGGGCCCCGGGGACGAAAATGCCAATAACTCTCAGATCGGGCGTCCGATCGACGCGCCGTCTGTTGCGTTGAGTTCCTGTTGACAGTACGGAACTTTTGGATACATCAACTCTGGACTTTGTGACAGTTGATGTATCAGTCTCTCGGCTCGTGGAGCGGACCCTCCGAACGAGCTTGCTGTTTGCGGGAACCCTAGTGCTGGCTGCGACTGTTACTGTGACTACTACTGCAACTACTGCTACTGTGACTGCGACGACGACAGTACAGAGATCCTGTGTGGATTCGACGACGACGACTACAGCACTCAGCGATCCTACGTGGATCAGTGCTACAGGTCCTGTGTGGGCCCGATCCTGTGTGGGTCCGATCCTGTGTGGGTCCTTGCGCTCAGCGGTACTGTGTGAACCAGCGCCTACAGGTCCTGTGTGGGCCCGATCCTGTGTGGGTCTTTTGCGGGGGTTAGTTACCTATCAATCCATCGTGGGTCCGACGACTTAGATGGATCAGAGATCATCTTTATCGTCCTTTGAATAAGTATACCTGTGTGAGCTGAAACCCTTTTGATTTCCTGTGTGGATTGTGTTGTGCAATCCTGTGTGGATTAGGTTTTGCTTTCCTGTGTGAAATACGTTTACTTTCCTGTGTGGACTGAGTTGTACTTGGGCTCGGAGGTTGGAGCGTATTTGAATTGATGACTTAGGTATATGTATGGGAATATACCTAAGCACTATCAGTTGTTACTTCGTGATTGTACCTTTCTTCGTGGTTTATCCTTTGTGGATTTGAGAGACCTTCAGGGGTCTCGGGGTCCCTACTGAGTAGCTTATACTCACCCCTGCACGGGCTTTGCCCGCACTACGTTGTGTTGGTTGCAGACGACGGACAGCGTTGACCATAGCTGAGGCTTGCAGAGTGGGACGGTACCCGGAGGTGGACCACTGGGCGGGACGTGCTCGGAGCGGACGGCGGAACCCGTGGAGCAGAGGAGATATCTGTACCCACCCTTCAGGTGGGATTTCCAGTGGACAGCTTGGAGTAGCGGCTTTTACTTTTCAGTTGTTGTTTTCCCTTTCGAGTTGTACTTTACTTTCAGTTTGGGTTTGTATACTTGCCCATTTACTTTTCCGCACTTTCAGTTGTACTCTGCTTTGGTTTAGTATCTACTTTCCGATTTCTTACTCTGTGGTGTTTGTTTACTTTACAAAGGCAATGCCTTCCCTTTTTACCGGGATTTACGCCTTGGTGCTAGTCGCCAGCCCCTGGCCTATGGAAGGCGGGCTTGGGGTAGTCACGACACGGACCCCGAGGGCGGGTCGTGACATTAAGTACAAGTGAAGAACACTTTTGAACATATCGTAGGGGGTTCCTTTAGAACTTCTATTTTCTCTCTAGGTTACACATTTTCTCCCTCTACCCTAAAATAATTATTCTTTAATTTTATATGATTATTATAAATTATTTTTAAATGTTCCAAACTCATTTATCTAGCTCGTTTAAGCCTTCTTTGATGGGGAAATATATGTTCTAAAAAGTTCCATGTCTCAAATTTTTCAAATATGCATGCCTGATTAAAGGGGTCTTCTCTATTTCTTACACATTTTCAAGTTGACTACATAATTTGTTTTACAATGCCATTGTTTTTTGAAAATCATTTATTTTATCATAAAAAACTATTTTGGTTCATTTCTGGTTTTATGAAGAAAAACAATATTCCTTTTCTTCTTTAAATTCACATTAATATATTCTTTAAATCATACTAAAATTCATTTCTAAAGATTCTTAAATACTGTTTTTCATTTTTAGACGTCAATTGGATATAAATAATCATTATATATGATTATTTTACCTTATTAATGTTCATTTTTGACTTAAATACATTCTTTCACTCACTCTTTGTTGATATTCTCTTTTTTTATAATCTATGGCATGCTCACAATAATCATTTCATTCCATTGGAAGCCCTTGTTTTTATAATTGATCCTTAATGTATCACACATATGCATGAATTTTTTTTGATGGATGTTCCCAAATAGTGATACAATGGACTGGGTAATGTTATAATAATGGAACATCATGTGCAATGGTCTTGGTGGGGACTCATGCTCCTCTATCTGTAATAATCCTAGCACTTAGCCATGACTCGTGCTCCACCATGTGCAATGGTCTTGGAGGTTATACATGAATCATTCTTATGTCATGTTTTATGTTGTTTTGACATTTCTATGATTCCATGATTAGATAATCCCATGTTCTATATGTTAGTATTATATATTAGTAATCATGTTTTGTTCCTTTTTATTTCATTATGTCATACCTTCAAATCCATGTGATAAGATTGATTCACATTCTTATTCCATTACAATGATTATTAGATCCTCCATCTGTTTATTTATTTCCCAGGTTATCCAATTCATATATAAAAGATAAATTTAATATATGATCTATTTATCAATATTAAATAAAAGATGTTTTATTTTGGTTTCATAATTATGTTCCTAATCTTCCAAAGACACTAGAAATTGAGATAGTTGGATGTATTTGACGGTTAATTACGATTAAAATCATGTAATAATATGTTTAAAAATATATGATCATTATACTATTATAAACCATGGATGAGTTCTTCCATGATAATCTAGGAATTGGTGGTTCCCCGAAAAATAGAGGAATGATGGGTCTTTGATAGCCATCCATTGCATTGGGTACTCTAGAGATGGAATTAGACCATGTTCGTTATTATATTTGTAATATTGATATGTAGATACTTTCCAAAGATTTAAATACATTTTATCTATGATTTTTGTGGGTTTTAAATGTTTTCATTGATTTAGTTTGACATTATTGGGCACATTATTTTATTATTTTTATGAATCCAACCTTTGATAGTGATTTATTCCACATCCCGTCGTTATTGATCCGGGTTTTACATGGTGTGAGTTTTCTTATGTTATTATAATAAATATAGATTATGTCATCATACCCTAATCCTCATCTTATTCTCCTTTCTAGAATTTAAATTTTAATGGATATTTTTACCCTTACTCATAATTTTAGCACACCCCTCTTGTAATTCATGTTACCAAGGTAGCTAATAATGATTATCAATGAATTATTTCTTGAAGGCATTAATATTGAAGATATTATAACATAATATTAAATATTAAATAACTAATTTCTTTAGAAAAACGATCATCCAAATACATGGGTATTATTTATGTAAGTGCTTTTCCTAATAGTCTATTACTCTAAATGTAAAATTTCCTTGTGTACATAAGTTATCTAATATTTATTTTTGAAGTATTATGTGTTAGATTGTAGAAATTAAGTTACCCTCATTGGTATCAAATCTAGAAATTTAAATAATTTGTTTTTATCATTGGATATTGGTGTGTGAGTTTGGGGATGTCATGGTGGGTATCAAAAGAGGATTTTTATAAAATTTTAAATAATTATGCTTTCATATGAAGTTATCCTTATATTTATGGATACGATTAATGGTATAAAGATTAAGGTTTGTTATTATTTCAATGTCCTAGAAAAAAAATTAAGATTAATGTGATGAGATCACAATTTTTTTAATAAGACATTAGGAGAAATTTAATTAGGTTGATATATATTTAATTATTCGGTTAAATTTTAATCATTAATTTCAGTTTTTTAGAAATAAGTTTCATGATATAAAAAACCTTTTGGACTAATATGGTATTGGATAGTAGTGTAATTTTTGGAAAAATGATTTTGTGTATAAACGACCATGGGATTTAAAAGTGATTAAGTGACTTAGTTATTCATTTTATATTCGAAGAAGATCACAAAACGTTTATTCTTGTAAGAGAAAAGGAATGATAAAACCTTTTAGATAAAAATTCACATTAATGTTGAGGTTATTAAAAATAATTGTGATATATATTCATTTTTAGATGCAATCATTTATCTATAAATTTTTATATTGATAATTAATTTTAGAGATTAATATACTTGTTCATCATATAAATGTTTACTAATTTAGGATTTATTAAACCATGTGATATATTTTTTTTCAAATAATATCTATTGATATTTCGAATATCTTGACATAATTTTACTAGTGCAGTATCCCTTTAAAATATTATTTTAGTTCTTTTGGTTTGAAAAAGAACATCTTGATTAGTCATCGTTTTGAGAAAAAAAGAGATTGTGCTGAAAATTGATTAATGTAATGAGTATCAAAAGAGCATGTAACTATATTTCCTTATTTACATAATATTTATGATAATTAAATAAAAAACCCTCATAATTGGATCTAGAAACACAAAAATATTGTTACTTTAATTTATGATAAAATTAATGGCAATTTTCACAACTCTTTGGTTTATGTTTTTGTAGTTGTTGAAATTTCACATGACCATTCACATTATTCATATAAATGATCTTTATCACTCTCCATATATATCTAGACTTTATTATTTTCTTTCATTTACAGTTATATCATCCCACCAATGTTATTTAATTTTGATGCCTAGTACGTATTATTCTAGATGACCATCATACTTCCTTTTTTAACTTTTCATGATTTTGTTTTGTTAAATCCATTTTTGATGAGTGTAAAAAAAATTATTTCAAAATATATGACCATTTATTACAATGAAATTTTCAAAATTATAGGATTGAATTAATTAATGGAGGGAAGGGTGTAATAGCCAAATATTTTAAACAGGGAATCTATGCTCGATAAAAAGCAAGACACACATCATCGAGCATTAACGAACCATGAAAAAATATTTCAAATATGAACAATATAAAATAACTGATAAATTAGTGGGTATGAATATTATTAACTATATATATATATATATTTATGATTTTGAATAAAAAATTATTTATAAATTCTTAGTAAATAATCAAACAATTTTTATTAATGTATTTCATTCTTTAAATGGTTTTCTTCATCGAAACTAACTTTTATTTCTTTATGTGAGAAAATGATATATTTTTTCTCTATATATTTCATAAAAATTATATGATTAAATTAAATTAACTTTAAATAATCATATAAATATTAACATAGGGTATAATGTTTTATTTGAAAAAAATATTTATTTATTCACCAAATACCGAGAATTAATAATCTTTCTAAAACTATAATTTATTAAAAACCAATTATTTAATTTCAAATACACATTAATTTTTAAATATTTTTTTTTTATCATATGTATTATCTAGTTAATTTAATTCCACATAATTAAATTGGATTCATCTTAATATTGGATAATATTATAAGCTAATTATTTGGTATAAAACAATATATTTTGGGAAACCTTTATAATGTGCATGGGGTTTATCATTTTTAATAAATTAAAACTTCTCTAATATTTGAATTTAGAAAAAGAAATATTTAGATTAATTATAAATAAATATTAATTTGAATTCACAAAATTATTATTATAAAGTATAAATTTAATATTAAATCATCATTTTATTGAAAACTATCAATCATGAAATCCCACTTTTGACCGCGTCGGCGGGTTTAATTATAAATTAAAATTTATCACTCAAATGAGTTGAATATGGTTAAATGGATTTATTACTATTAATAAGAAAAATTTATATTTTATAATATGGTAATATTAATTTTTTACAACAATTGTTATCGATATCAATAAAAATTAATTTCCATAGTTAAGGTGAAAACGAGTTTACTTGAGGGTTAAACTAAAAAGATAGAGATAAAATGACATAAAAATGTCTGAAATATATTATATGGAAATATTTATACATAATTATTTCTATTTCTCATGTATGGTAAAATTTGGTAACCTTTTTAATTTTAAAATCATGGTTAAAACATTTTCTTTACATAAATTATAAGTGGGACACACACCTCAATTGTAAAAGTCCACCCCATATCCTCTCCACTTAACATATTAAAAGAAATATAATTCAACAAATAACTACCAAAATCCACTAATAAATTCTATACACATTACTTGGATCCATCAAAATGATCATAAATCCATCATATAAAGTCTTTCGGTGGAAAACTATGGAGGTATTCTGGGGAAGAGGTATTGTTCTCAACTGAATATTATTGTAGTATTTATTATTTCATTCCCTTCAGATCATATACAATTAATATGATATAATAAAATAAATATAACCCAATTTTTTATATTTTATTAGTTTAATTTCATATATAAAATGCATATCCTCTTCCATCCAATGGGATTCTAAATCACCATTCAAGTGTAAAACATACTACTGACTCGTCAAACTATGTAATTTATTTCCATTATTGCCTCTCATGGATTATAATAATGATAAATTTAATGTTTATATAAGAAATTTGGAACATATTTATACTTATCGAGTTATGATACCACATATAACTTCGTAATTTTTATTTTTACCAGGAATAAAATAACCTTACACATGTGCATGATGGACTAGCACCCCGTAAAGTGATCCAATTTGTTTTTCACTAATTCTCTACATAGAATAATATAAAGACAATTTTAATTATCATATGTCATATATATTAAACAATTTGGATATTAAATTTATAATTACCATTCTGAAAATATAATATATCATTTTATTTCATACAATGAAAAATGAAGACGTCATTCGTACGTATGTGTGGACTGTCGCCTGCATGATGAGATGTGATTTTTTTATTCACTAGAAAACATGGATAAAATATATAAATTTATTTAATAATTTAATCTATTATTAATGATATTATTATATTCTTTAATGATAAAATATGACATAATCATCGAAAACAGAAATACAAATCTTGTGTACGTACATCCATACGTCTCCATAAAAATGTCAGAGTTCATTTTTTGTATCTATATTTAATTAGTGTGTTTAACATTATAAATATGAAAAATATTTCAGGATCATTTTTCATTATATACTTAAATAATGGCTTCTATAACCATGTTAAACGTACCAAATCCGTTTTGAAACAACGAACTGAACATCCTCAAAACAACGAAGATGGACATAAATAATAATTTATTTAATTATATAATTATAATAAAGAAAATAAATTATTTATATATATGGTATTATGTAATAAAAATATATTGATAAATAAAATTATTTATATAATCTCATTATCATGTACTTAATGGCCAAACATGAAATTATACACTTGAGGTATGAGTTTTCTCATATCACACTTTTTCAATAAGATATATTCCATATTCACCACATATTTTTATATTTTAGTGTGTATAATTAACATAAATTTATATTATAAATTGTATCATGAAATATATTTGGATTTATGAAAGAATTTTAGGTTATCTATATAATTATTTTCAGACAGATATATTTCCAATGCTCTAATGGACTTCGTCTAGCTTTTTTTTCATTAAGGAATATTTTAATTTCATTCACCTAATTTATTTTATATGGCATATATACTGACCATTATAAACCTAATATCATAAATCCTTCATAGTTTAAATTATTTTATATTATATGTTTCACTATTTTATCAAATGGGATTTGGCTTGGATGTTCCAAGTTGTAATGAATTTCATAAGTCTATTTCATTACATTGGGTAATATTACAAGTTTATTGAATTTGATACTCTAAAAAAAATTTAATGACTATTTATTTTATAATATTTTAATTCACCATACATTAAGTTTATTTAAATCTGATACGCATAATCTCTATCATGAACCAAACTGGTATACCATCCAAACTGACATCTGACCCAGTCATAAACATGGGTCGGAGGGTGTTCCCAATCCCTGAGAGCTAGAAACTTGTGTCAGACATCAAATAAACTATGTTGGAATGATTTCAGCCCAATAACCATGATCAAATAAAATAATAGAAAAAATTGAATAAAAAAATAACTGAATCTCAATAAATATACAAACACAGATAGATACAAGATATAACTGAAATATCCAGAAACTAAATACAAAACCAAATCAAACTGTCACCGACATGATCTCAATGTGACCTCATGGTCACCACCATTATGTTTTCTTCTTTTCTCAGGTATGATTGTTTTTAAATTTTTGGTAAATATGGGTTTTAATGAAGTTAATTTATGGCTTAAATTAATTCAAATCCATAAAATTTTACACCCCATATAAGTATTTTCCCCGCATGTCAACATGGTCCTAAAAAATATTACACCCCATGTAATTGTATTTCTCGACATGTCAACATGTCTTGAAATATGATTACACCACATGTAATTATATTACATCGTCTGTATGGTTACACCATGTGTAATGTTACACCATGTGTGAGGTTACACCATCTGTAATTAGATTTGACAACATGTAACTTTTGATTAATGATTTTTATTATTTGATGAAATTTCCTTGAAAAAATTGGAAGTTTATTACAAATCATTAAAATCAATGAAATGAGGATTCTCGTCATATAATTACCACACACAAATTTTTTAAAACATGTCTTCAGAACCGTGTGACCCTTTGAATCCTATTTTCATGGTTGCAGAAGCTCTACGCACCACCTTTCTCAACCCAAGACATCCCACACTCCTTGAATTTATAAAAAAACTCCCATGTGTACCGTAATCTTCACCTTAAGACCATCCATGCACCTCCCTCACTGTTTTGGGTCTTCTACCTTGGATTTACAAAAGTCTGCTTCATTCTAGAATTGGTCTTTCATTGGATCATGGATATCTGGCTTTGATTTTTTAAAGTATGCCTTACAGTTACTAATCTTATTTTAAATCTGTTACTAACAAATTATCTGCTTTTTTTAATGGAATCCAGAAGCTGATTTCTATCACAGATATATGGTATTGTCAAGTATTCCTCTACTTTTAAAGAGACATACATAAATCCTATTCTTTGACATGTTCTAGACTTTTGAAACTCAATTTGGGAATATTCATTGGTGATAATTCTTTGTCACTGATATTGTGTTTAGTGTTCTAAATCAAAATACCTAAGTCTTGATTTTAATTAAGTATATGTAAATGTATAAATTTTTTGGTATTCTTAAAAATTTTGTTTACAATATTTAATATAGTATTTGAGATAATTAATTAATTTAATGATTGTGAAATTGGTAATGGAATTGGTTTGTTTAAATAATTAATTTGATAAATTAATTATAATGATTTTACAATGGCATATTTTGTTAATTAATTATGGAATTAATTACTGGTGGTAACGTGGTTAATTAATTTTTTAATTAATTTATGCAATGGTTGAGATTAGGAAATTTTATTAATTAATTAATTAATTGATTGATTGATTATCATCTATCAAATAAAGAGATTGGTGTGATTATTTATTCATTGGGTTAGTTAATGGGATCTGGTCATGATTAATTAATTAGTCAATTAATTAATAAAATTTGAGGTAGTCAATTAATTGTTGAATTAATTGACATAGTTGAAATGAATAATTGATTATTTCATTAATTGAAGGGTTTTAAATGATTAATTAATTGTGAATTAATTAGTGGAATGATTTGTGATATAATAATGGTAACATGATTATTGAAATTGTAGGACTAAATGAATGGAAGCATAGTCACACATATTTTAAGTAAGAATAGAAACATGGTCATTCAAATATTTTAAGTAATTGACTGGTAACAAGGTCATTAATAATTTAAATATGAATGGAAACATGTTCATTCAAATTGTTTGATTTAAATGAATGATAACAAGATCATTCATTTGTGAAATAAGAATGGTTACATGGATATTAAAACACATTGTATCCCATGTGGAATGATCTAATTCCAACACTATATAAAGTATGTATTGTGGTATGAGTATCTACAAGAAATTTGGGTTTTAAGGTGATTAAATATAGAATATATAATAATGTGATTAACTATTTATTTTTTCATTATACATATTACTATTACAATTTCATACACTATTGTTGAATAGACTTGTTTTAGACACCATTGGTGGTGTCCTATTGAGTTATACTCTCAACATATTTGGGATACTCAATTGGTAGTTGAATAAAATTTATTTCTGTGGGAGAAGTTAAGGGATCATTCCCTGGATTAGACTACTGATTGAGGATATAGCTGGGATTATGGAACAAGAAGTGGTTTATAACACAGTTTGTACTTGTTAGTGTCTTTACATTCATTTTCATTTTATAAACTTTGAAACTCACATTGGAATAACATTTTTTCCCTTTAATTTGAGGTTTTTATTTCCTGTTTTGGTTATCTTGTTCCATTGGTACTATTTATGATTATAAATGCTTCAATTATTTATTTATTTCTACCGGTGTTTTACTTTGAAAAAATCTGTTATATTCTCTCTATGAATGACTTACCAGATCCTATCTTCTAGTCAACAACCTTTGTCATACATGGAGGCATTCCTGAGGTCATGTGACTGACTCACTCGAGACATCATTTCATGTAACACGAGTTGGGATATTACAATGTTTATCAGAGGGGAATTATTTTCTTCTTCTGTTGTATAATTATTTAGAAAAAGTTAAAAAGAGGCTAGGAAGAGATATGATCATGGTAAATAGCTCATGCATGGGAGTTGCAAACCCATGTACCGGGGAATCCTAATTCCCTAGTATGGGATTGTTTTTATTTCTATTTTCTCTTACAATTGAATATTATTTCACCTTGGGTGACACACTTATTTTATGATGTGATATTTTTTATTGATAATTATGATAATTGACTATTGGTGTAGAATGTCAAAATATTTTAGACTACATGCATAATTCTAGTCACTCACAGTTATTCTGTGATATGCATCATTTTAGGCATGTATGGGAGAATGATTTTTGGAAAGTTGTCCAACTTAGACTATTTTTACTTTTCAGTGAATTTATATTGAGAAAGGTTCCTAATATGAATTATAGAATGTAAAATGATGAAAATAAGATTAAATTATTGTTTAAATGAGAAACATAATTAATGGTAATGGTTTTACCGTTGTTAAATAGGACATATGTGTAGGATGATTAAGGGTAGTGATAGCACCTTGGTTTCGACCATGTGTAGAGGCTTGGGGAAAAGGCATGATTTAGATTTTTATATTTCCCTCTTTTGTAAAAATGTTAACTTTTTAATTTTTTCCTAAGATAAATGTTTAGATTTTCAGAAATATGCTTCCATGAAGACACTTTGTTGAGGAGACAACCGAATGACACGACTTGGGATGATCCTCCCATAGTGGATCCTGAGGAACCAATAGTGCCAGGTGAGGATGTCGGTGAGCAGTTCTGAGAGATATTTTCTCACTTTTGGAAATTTTTGGAAAGAGAAAGAGGGTGGGTTTTGAAAAGTATTTCTAAAATTACATGGTATTTTGAGTTGCAACACCCTCCACCTTTTACTGGAGATGGTGGACATTAGGGGGTTGAATTTGGGGTTGAGTACATCAACAAAAAACATGAATATCTAGACACTATTGTTGAGATTTGGTTCAATTTGGATTTTAATATTATTTTAGGATTAGTGAATCACTGGTGGGAAATTCTTGTGCAGACTAGACAACATGATGGAATTCTATGGAAGGACATTTTAGAGAGGTTCTAGGATCTCTTTTATCCAAAGACGATGAGGTAGGAGAAAGAATCATTGCTCATATTGCTCACATAAGGGAGCATTCTCATTATGGATTATGCTATACTGCTTGAAGATCTATAGTTCTATCCACATTATTAGCGGTATATGAGGCAGCTATATCAATACTCATCTAGGATGGAATTAAGTGTGATATTATCCCCAAATTCATCACTTTCGATTAATGGTGTTTGACGAGGTGGTGGATCAAGATCACATAGATAATGGGAACCTAAGGGAGGATTCCAACTCTAGATATATTGTTGCTACTGGATTTTTCAGAGGTGTGAAAACAAAGTGCAGTAACCTCTGTTATGACAACATTGGCTAGGGATGTTGAATGAAAAGTAAAAATGATAGGAGGGTTGGTTGCACAGGACCATAGAGGAGTGATCTGTCATCAGTGTGGTGGGTCGGGAAATTATCATAGGGACTATTCTCGACCACATGTAGATTACTAATATTACGGCATGATGGGAAATCTACAAAAGTTATTTTGGAACACTCAATATACAGTTACCAAAATGGGATCTACATAGAACCAAAGAGCATGAAGTGGATCCTATGTACCATATCGGTATGGTTTCTAGAGTTCTACTATCCAATGAAGTAGACGTAGTGGATGTGGTTCTTTTGGTAAAGAGCACCCATATGATCATAATGGTGTATCTTAGTGGAGTCAGACAACATCATATTGGAGAGGGTTATGACAATTTCATGCAGTACAACCTATACTTGGGGATAGAGAGGCATAACCATTAATAGTGAGAGGTAAAATTATGGTAGATTCTACATTATCTGGTGCCTTATTTGATATTGGTGGCTATCATTCCTTTATATATTCCAAAAATATTATTGGTTTGGGCCTAATAGTGGATTTTTTGAGTGGGGTTATGATTATATATACACCTTTGTGAGTACGGTTGAGAGACATGTATTTTCAAGGTATGTTCTCTTGAGAACTAGGAGTACCGTTTTTTGGGGGATCTCTATATCTTTTATATGAGAGGCTTCGATCTAATTATTGGTACGGAATGGCTCGTCACATACTAAGCCCAGATAAATAGTTACTATAGGAGAGTTACATTTGCGCCGCCTAATGGTGATCTTTATATCCACCAAGTGGAGTGGGATATATAGGTGGCCCAAGAAGGGATAATTACTCTGTAACTAGGAGATATCACAACCAAAAATTCTATTATATTGTTGGATGATGGAGATTCTGGACAATATTCTCTTCCACTTGTAGTGGAACAATTTCAGGATGTTGTTCCAGAATACTTTTCAAGGATTCAACCTATGAATTATTTGGAAGTCACTATTGAGCTCGTGTTGAGGGATAATCAGGAATCGATTACACCATAATGAATGGTTCCAATAGATTTTCAAGAGCTCAAGACTCAGTTGGTGGAGTTTGAGGATATGGGATTTATCTATCAAAGTATATGGGCTTGGGGATCCCCTATATGGTTTGAAAATAAAGTTTATGGGAGTCTGTGTTTATGTGTCTATTAATAGATGTTGAACAAGATGACTACAGAGAACCACTATCCTCTTCCACGTATTGATGATTTGTTTGACTAGTTAAAATGATCTTCTATGTTCTCAAATATCATCTTGAGATCATGGTATCATTAATTGAGTGTTTGGGCTTCTAATATACCTATGATTAATTTCATAAGCATGTATGGACTATATGAGTTTGTTGTAATGACTATTGAAATGATGAACCCACCCTTAATGTTTATGTCCTTGATGAAAAGTATTGTACATATATACCTACATCTATTTTCTGTGGAGTTTATTGATGGAATGTTGTTATTTTACAAGACTCGTGATGATCATTCCCAACATCATGACATCGTCATCAATACACTGAGAGAGAATTAGCTATTAACTAAGCTATATAAGTGTCAGTCTTGGATTAAATAGGTACACTTCATGGGGAACATCATCTCAGAAGAAAGTATGGAAGTGGACCTATAGATGGTTCAGGTAGATGTTTCTTGGGAGCATCCCAAGCATATTTTTGATATCTATAACTTTTTGGGATTAATATGATATTATAGGAGAATCATCCAAAAAAATTCTCATTTGGCAGTTTCACATTCACGCTTGACCAAAAACGTTGTAATGTTTGAATGGTTAGAGTCCTGTTAGGATGATTTCAAGGAATTAAAGAACTATCTGACATCAATACAAATTTTGATCCTATATGACTAGGGTGAGGATTACACAATGTATTGTGACGCTTCTCAGATAAAACATAAATTTGTGTTTATGAAAGGAGATTCTAACGACCCAAACTTTTATTAATGAAAATACTTATTGATCTAATTAAATGTATTATTATGTAAAATTGTTATATAAAATATGCACCTCTGTGGTTTTATGTTTTTGGATTTTAATATACCATTATTAAATGTTATCGTTGATAATATATCTGTTGAATAGTGATCAATTGATTAGTTAAAATATAGGGCTCTATCCAATCCAATTTACTCAGAAAAATGAAGTGATGCCCTCATCCAGTAGAATTTCTCCAAACTAAGACCATTTTTAGAGCTCATAAAAGAAGGTTGCATCACTAGGATTCACTCTTGTCCAAGCCCATGGTGAGATTCAACACGTTAAGCTCGAACAAAACCTCCTCTGAGAGAAATATATGTTTATAGAGATTACCACTCAAGAGATGTTATCTGAGCCACCCCAAGTGTCTATCACCACCGTACACCATACCCTTATGACTTATGTGGTTGTTATAAAGGGTTATATAATATGTCCCTAGCACTTTGATTTTGTGCATAATTTTTTTATAGAATAAATAATATCTATTTATTTTATTGTTATTACTTTGTAAATATGTTTTAAAATCACAAATAGTATTTTCATTTATTATTCAACTATGTAATATATATTGATGAATTAATATATTTTTTAATTAATTAAAATTTTAATATTATTACTAAATTACTTTTTACAAAATATAAATGATCGTATAATTTTTATGAATAAAATTTAAATTTTTATTGAGGTTTGAATATTGTTTTTTTCCAAAACCCATGAATTTTTTATAAATGCTAGTTTTTATTTTAAAGTAAAAAATTCACATATGAGGAAAATTATTTAGATAAATTGAATATTATTTTTGGAATCAGAACAACAAAAATATCCAATTTTGAATTTTTCACAATTTTCTGAGACATTCGAATTTTGGGGTAAAAATTAAATACTGTTTAAATATGTAATGTGTTTTATAACATCATAATGACCCAATAGTTATGTAATAAAATAATATAAATGGGAAATTCGACCAATAAATTTTTTACAATTAACACATTGTGATTTTATGTTTTATTTATTTATTTTACAAAGCCTTCATGGACCCTCCAAGACTTATAAAACATTTTAACTTTTAAAATGATTTCCTTGAGAGCGTGACTTACGTCCACATAAAAAAGCCTCATATTTTAAGATGTTCTGAAACATTCCTTATAAATTAATTTTTTCTACTTCCCTTTGGATAAAACCATGGGGAAAAACAATGAGTTTATTTGTGTTTTTTATTATTTTAATGCGTGATGTCCAAAACCTAAATAATAAACAATTCCCTCTCTTTTTTAATATAATCCCACCGAAGCTCCCACTTATCTTCACTAAAAAATCTTGGAGAACATCCCTGAGCTTCTCTACTCTATATATTATCCTCTGAAGGCACCCAAAGATCCCAAGAAGCGTCTCTTAGGTCCCTCCCAAGCCTTTGGGATCACACTTCCAAGTAAGGGATTTTTCCCTCTCTCATTTTTCCACGATTCATTATGTTGCTATACCATTGTATTTTAAATTAAAATGTTTTTCTATGATTTATAAACTCCCCCATACTTACCTACCTATTTTTTGAATGGTGATATACCCATTTCTCTGTCATTAATTTCTCTCATACATACCCATTACCATGCCAAAATTTCGTAAGTAATTCATCTCATCTCATTTACATTCATGAAATTATTTTATATTATTCATCTAAATTCTATTTCATATGTTGTGGAATGTATATATATGACCCCATTAAGTTATATTTTATTTAAATATTAATATATACCCCTTTCTCTCTCATCAACCATTTTTATGAATTCTTATGTCACACTGTTATGCTGCGAAAATTGCACCTGGATTCTCTAAGCCAAAGTCATTGTGTAGTAAATAACATTCCCATTTCTCTATCAAGTGTATTCGGGTTTATAAACATTTACTTATTGATTATATAGTTTCATATATAAATTCCACATTCCCTTATCATGGAATAAATGATTGTGTTTAATTAATCTATGTTGTATGATCTATGTGGCAGACTTATGCATGAAATGAAATGATTAAGAAGGGTGTGCCCTGATATCACTCCAATGCATTGGGTAAATATCAGTATCATGATAAATCAAGTGGAATGAGTTTTTACTTAGGGTAATTAATGTTCAATGATGGTTTACTCATGCTTTATGTTCAATTATCCTTGGCTCGTGCTAATATGATTTTAAATGTTGATGCCACATTTCCATGTTATTATAATCATGTTGTACCATGCTGTTATGTTCATGTTTCTCTTATTCTCCATTGATATGTCTATTTCCTAACATGTAGTGTATTCTTAATGTTATTTATTTTTTACTCCCGTACTGGGATTTATGGATCACCCTTTTTTATGCATGTCCTCGGGTTATCCCATGCAATGCTAAGTATGAAAGAATGCATGTGGTCATGTAAAAGATGTTTTCAGTAAATATGTGCATTTCATGTTTTAAGTTGTCATGTAATGTTACTAAGACCCAAAGACCCTAAACCTCTATATATTCTATGTTTGATCAGGGGAACAGTTTTTTTAATAAATTATGTTTACGTATAAAAAATATTGAAGGGTTTTTATAGTTGGCATCAGAGGATAGGTGTAGTTATTTTTGGTATTAGGATTAGAAACCCATAGTGAAATACTTAGGGTTAAGACTAAGTCTAATAAAAACTTCCCTCAATTTTGGTGATTATTGAGTAAGTGGTTTATCAAGAAAATACATCTCTATCTGGATATGAGCAGGTAGAGGAAGCTTTGTCATAGATGTATCTAGTGGTAAAACATGAAAACACTGCATTGAGCTAGACTCAAAAGAGAACTAGTGCATGAAAATGGGCCTTGTCTCACTCATGGTTAGAAAACTCCTAGGGGATATGATTTGGTAAATTAATAATCTTAATATTAACATTTATTAATAGAATTAAAAAAAATCCCCTGAGAATATATGTTGGTAAATTGATTATGGATAACAAAGATTTAAGCCTATAAATACATATGTTAAGGAAATAAAAGTTATTTATAAGTCATCTCTTTTTGTCTTTTGATTACCCTTTATGTATTACCCCTAAAATTCCTTTTATTCTATAAAATGGTCAGTAATAGGAGGAATTGGGCTAACAACCAATGCGAAGATCAATGCGATGAATATTCTAATGAGATTCCCAATCAGATGGGAGCAGGAATCACAAACTTCGTCATAATACTCTCTCAGTTAAATCATGTTCTGAATAGAAACATGGGATAAGAGTAATCTTAAACCCATCCTAAGAAATAACAAGTTGCAATCAAGATATTAATCAGAAAATTGCCTCCTACATTTAATGGATCATCTGATCCCTCAATTATCGAACAATGGATCAAATACATTGAAAAGATCTTCTGCATACTTCGATGTTTCGAACAAGAGAAGGTTCATCTGAATTATTATCATATGGAGTTTTAATCTGATCAATGATGGAAATTGATCAAAAATATGTATCTTTAAAAGGATATTGAGGTGTTGGAATGGAAGGATTTCTGGACAAAAAAATTTGATAAATATTTTCCTCGCACCCTCCGATTTAATATAAAAAGGGACTTCCATTCCCTCAAGAAAAAAGAAGACGAATCCATCAGAACGTATGAGGAAAACTTCACAGATCTTGAAAGATATTACTATAGCTTTCTCATTACACCTGCATAAAAGGTTGACTGCTTATTTTTTGGGCTAAAACCTAGCCTACTAAAATCCCTAATGATCTGTGACTTCGAAAGATATGAGGAATTTTTTTTATATGCCCTTAAAGTTAAAATGGAAATCGGTGAATCTTAAGGCTATCATGGGGATAAGAAGAATAATGTGGACTTTAATTTTTGAGGTTTTATGGATAAATCCAATGGTGATAACAAAATCTAGAACCCCACTTTCCAAAGGTATAGAAAAAAACCACCTCGAAAATTGCCTGAAGGGGATGATGAAATGCGTTAGGTGTGGAAGAGAAGGGCACCTGGCCATTAATTTCCGACAAGAAAAACTTGTGGATGAAACATAAGAGAGGAGTGCTCAGTTAGACCCTCAATGCATTGTTCATTGCTTCAACTATAATGAACCAAGGTACTTTGCAAACTAGTTCCCTAAGCCAGGGGTATTCGGAGGTAACCAACTGCCTCTAAAGAAGAATGGGTGAGTTATTTCCATCACTACAGTCAAAGAAGACCCTGAAAACGAAGTGCTGATAGGAAATCAAGTTATTCATTCAGTAATAGTGAACACACTTTTTGATTCAGGTTCTATGCATTATATTATATCCTAGTAATCTAGTAGAACATTCATAACACCACCAAAAATCAAGGAATTAAAGATGTCGGTGAGAAAGAAAAATGGGAAATTCATTGTATACAATGAATATTACTCCTACCATTTCATAATTTGTGGATTGAACTTCCCAAAGAACCATGGAATACTCCCTATGGTGGAATTTAATCCAATTCGTGGTATGGATTGTCTTTTCTTATATAGAGCCAACATAAATTGTCGTGAGAGGGAAATCACTCTACATATGGTGAATTAACCGTGAATTATATACATTTTCAAGGAGGATGATGAGTCTTTTTTAGAACCATCATCTCAAGAGTTGATATTACTAACCTATGAGTGTGTGTATCTTGCTCAGATTACTGAGTATAAGGAAGAAACCATCCTTGAAGACATGCCTATTGTGAGGTAATTTTATGATGTCTTCCCTGAGGAATTTCCTGGTCTTCCTCCAACAAGAGATTTTGAATTCAAAATTAATCTTGTAAATTGGTATTTTCCCATATCCATGAATCTATATAGAATAGTTTTTGTGGAGCTTGAGGAGCTGAAGAAACAACTACAGATGAATCTGGATAAAAGGGATTATATGCCCAAGTGCTTCACAATGGGGTGCATCGGTTCTCTTCATCATATAGAAGGATAGGTCAATGCACCTCTGTATTGATTATCATGAGATCAAAAAATCACGATAAAGAATAATTATCTCCTTCCACAAATTTATGACATGTTTAATCAGCTATGTGGAGCACAATTCTTCTCGAGGGTGGATCTACAGTCGGGATATTATCAAGTAAGGGTGAAGAAGTATGACATCTCTAATACTAATTTTTGTTCAAGATATAGGCACTATTAATTTATATTAATGCCTTTTAGAATCACATTTTCTCCAGAAATCCTCATGGACATGATGACTAGAGTCTTTAGATATTCCCTCAACAAATTTGTGGTAGTGTTTATAGACGATATTCTAATATACTCCAAAAACAAAGAGGAGCATGAGGAAAATCTAAGCATTGTACTAGAGACATTGGAAAAGGATAATCTATATGATAAGTATAACAGCTGTGATTTTTGGTTGAAGGAGGTCTCATTCTTGGGTCATATCATCACAAGCAATGGGTCCAAGACAGCTGCAATTGAGGGATGATTGAGGCCAACATCAGTAATGGATATCCATAGCTTCCTGGGGTCAGATGGATATTATCACTAATTTGCGAGAAATTTCCCACGATTGTCCTACCCTTTGACCAAGATAACTCAGAAGGGAGTAAATTTTGATTGGAGTGATGAATGTGAAAAGAGCATCAAGAATTTAAAAAGCAGGCTTATCACTGCACATCTTCTCACACTACCCCCAAGTGGAGAACTTATTGGGGTATTTATTAATGCTTCGAAAAAGGGCATGGGCTATTTGTTGAGAAAAATGAAAAAGTCATTACCTATGCTTATAAGAAATTAAAAGTTCATGATCAAAACTACCAAACAAATGATCTAGATTTGGTTGCTGAAATCATCAATTTAAAATTTTGGGGACATTACCTCTTTGGGGAGACGTGTGAAATATACACAGATCAACGAAGCCTCAAGTATATATTCAGACATAAAGACTTGAATATATGACAACAAAGATGGTTATAGCGGATTGAATACTATGACTTCTCAATCCATTACCACCCTGGGAAAGATAACAAGGTGACCGATTCTATAAGTAGAAACGACCCATAAATTTTATCATTGATGAAAATTGAAAAGTATCCAATATTATTAGATTTTATGAAGATGTACATGGGAATCTTAAAAAAGGGAACATCATCAATCCTTTCACAAATGATTACTCAACCGTCTCTATTGGAAAAGTTAAAGGATTCCCAAAAGGATGATGTGGGAATTCAAAAAAAAGTGGAAAATATCAAAAAAGGTAAAATCCTCAAAGTTCAATGTTAATGAAGAAGGAATTGTGAAATTTGGGTCAATAATATGTGTTCCATAAAATCTGGAGTTAAAGAATTAACTTTTGGATGATGCACATAGTTTGAATTCCTCCATTCACCTAGAAAACAAAATGATGTATCGAGATCTCTGAGGGATTTATTGGGGGCATAAAATGAAGATGGATATCACTGAGTAAATATCATAGTTCTTGGTTTGTCATCATGTGAAGGTTTAGAGTCACAATTCTATGGGGATGTTGCAACCATTACCCATACCAACATGAAAATGGGAGAACAACAATATTAACATTGTCACCGGACTTTCAAATACTTCCAAAGGAAACTATGCTAACTGGGTTATTGTGGGTCGTCTTAAAAAGACTGCACAATTCATTAAAATTTGGGAGGATATCTCATTTGATCAAATGGTATAGATATACATCAGATAAGTGGTAGGTCTGAATGGAGTACCACTATCTATTGTATCCAATCAAGATCCAAGATTCACCTCTATGTTCTAGAAGAGTATTCAACATGATTTGAATATAGAGATGAACCACATTACGGCTTATCATCCTCAAAATGATGTCCAATCTGAGTGGACTATCCAAATACTTGAGGATATGTTGAGAGCATGCTCAATGGACTTGAAAGGAGGATGATATCAGCATCTTCATCTAGTTGAGTTCTCTTAAAATAAAAGTTTCCAATCAGTCATCCAAATGGATCCGTATGAAGCCCTTTATGGGAAGAGGTGAAGAACACGAGCTTGTTGGGATGATGTTGTGGAGAGAAAACTCTTAGGTCAGGGAATGGTTGAATAAATGTTGGAGAATGTTAAGACCATCTAGGAACACATTAAAGTTACTCAGAGTCGACAAAAACGCTATGATGATAATTTTCTACGAGACCTAGAGTTTGATGATGGAGACATGGTATTCCTCTGCATACCACTGTTGAATAGAGTTATGATAATTGGGAAGAATGGAAAGCTTATTCCAAGGTACATCGGCCCTTTTGAGATCCTTGATCACATTGGAGCAGTGGCATATCAATTTAAACTCCCACCCAACCTATATCAAGTACATGATGTATTCCGTGTATCACTATTGAGGAAGTAAATACCTAACCCATCGCATGTACTCAATACAGAGGTGGTACTATTGGAGAATGACCACCCCTATGAAGAGAAGTCGGTGAATATCTTAGATTGTAGGGAAAATTTCTCAGAAATAATACAATTCCCCTCATGAAAATGTTGTGGATAAACCACTTGTTTGAAGAAGCAATGTGGGAACTGGAGGAAGTGATGAGGCAGAGTTACCCACATCTATTTTAGTGTGGGAAAAGGAAATTTCAAGGGAGAAATTTCTTAAGGGGATAATATTTTAACGACCCAAAATTTTATTAATTACAATTACTCTTGATATAATTAAATGTCTTATTATGTATAATTGTTATATAAAATATCCACTTCCTTGGTTTTATGTTTTTGGATTTCAAAATACCATTAAGAAGTGTAATCATTGTTAATATATTTATTAAAGAGTGATAAACGGATTAATATAATTATAGGTCTTTAACAAATCCAATTTAATCAGTCTAATAAAGCAATAGACTTATCTAGTAGAATTTCTCCATACAAAGCCCATTTTTTAGAGCTTGTAAAGGAGGTGGAATCACTGAGATTCACTTTTGATCAAGCCCAATACTAGCTTCAACATGAAATGCTCAAATGTAACCAACTATGGGAGAAGTGGAAGTTGATAGAGGTTACCACTTGAGCGATGTTATATGAGCCACCCCAATAGCATATCACCATTTCACACCATATCATTAGGTATTGTGTTGGTGTTTTAAGGGGTTATGTAACATTCCCCTTTCACTATGATTATATGCATTATTTTTGTATAAAATAAAGAATATATATTCAATTTATTATTATTACCTTGTAAATAGTTTTTATAAAACAAATTGTGTTTCTAGTTAACATTCAATTAAGAAATATATTTTTACAAATTAATGTATTTATGAAATAAATATTATTTTAATATTATTACTAAATTAATTTTTATTAAATATAAATTATTGTATAATATTATTGAATACTATAGTAATTTTTATTAATGCTCGAAAGTTTTTTTTTCAAGACCCATGAATTTTTTATAAATGTATGTCTTTATTTTAAAAGAAAAAATTCACATATTTAGAAAATTATTTAGATAAAATTAATATTATTTTTGGAATCAAAATGTTGATATTATCCAACTATTATTTTTTCATAATTTTTTGAGACAGTCGAATATTTGGGTTCAAATAAAATACTGTTTATAAATATTTTATTTTTATGACATCATAATTAACCAATAGTGATGTAATAAAATACTCTAAATGGGTTTTTCATACAATATCTGTTTTACCATTAAAATAATGTGATTTTATGTTTGTTTTATTTATTTTACAAATCCTTAGTGGACACTCCAAGACCAATAAAACATTTTAACTTTTAAAATGATTTCATTAAGAGTGTGACTCACCTTCACATAAGAAAGCAAAATATTTTAAGAAGTTCATCCATTGGCCTTATAAAATATTGTTTTAAACCCAAATTTTACAAAAAAAACATGGGAAAACACATGTGTTGGTTTTTGGTTTTGATTAGTTTAATGTGTGGTGTCCAAAACCTAAATAATAAATAATTCTCTCTCTTTTCCTATATAAACCCACCCAAGCTCCCACTTCTCCTCACTCAAAACCCAAGGTGCACGTCCCTAATCTTCCCTTATCTCTCTAGTATCCTCCCAAGGTTCCCCAAGCTCCCATGATGCCTCTCTCAAACCCCTCCCAAGTCTTTGGGATCATACTTCCATGTAAGGGATTTATTCGTCTCATTTTTTGTCCATGTTTCTTTATGTTGATATACCGTTCTATTTTCAATTAAAATTTATGGTGTATGATTTCGCACCTCCCCATACTTCATTACTTATTATTTAATGATGTAATACCCTTTTCTCTCTCATTAATTCCTCCCGTGTACACCATTAACCATGCTGAAATTCCATAAGGGATTTCTCTCTTCTCATTTACATTCAAACCATTCTATTATATTGTGCATCTAAATTCCATTAAATATGTTGGAAAATGTATCTATATGACACAATTATTGTTTATTTTATTTAAATATGATTAGAACTCCTTTTATCACTCATTAACCATTTTTATGAATTCTTATGTCACGCTGTTATACTGCCGAAATTGCATCGTGATTCTCCAAGACAATGTTATTGTGTAGGGAATATTATGCCCATTTCTCTATCAAGAGTATTCACGTTTATGAACATTTACTTATTGATTATAATGTTTCATTTATAAATTTCACATTACTTTATCATGGAATAAATGATGATGTTTAATGAATTCATGTTGTACGATCTATGTGGCACACTTATTCATGAAATGAAATGATTAAGAAGGGTGAACCCTAGTAGCACCCCAATGCATTGGGTAAAGATTAATAACATGATATGTTAAGTGAAATGATGGTTTAATCATGATAATTCAAGTGAAATGAGGGTTTACTCATGTTCCCCATGAAATGAGACTTGTCTCATGCTAATATCATGTTAAATATTGATGCCACATTTCCATGTTTTGATAATCATACTATATAATGCCTTTATGTTCATATTTATCTAATGATCCATTGATATACCTATTGCCTAAAAATTATTTTATTCTTCGTGTTATTACTTTTTTACTCACTTACTGGGCTTTATATCTCACTTTTTATGCATGTCCTCGGGTTATCCCGTGTAATTCTAAGTACGAAGGAATGTGTGTTGTCATGTAAATGAAGTTTTCAATAAATATGTGTATTTCATGTTATATATTGTCATGTAATGTTCCTATTCCCAAAAGACACTAGACCTATCAATATTTTATGTTGTATTAAGTGAATATTTTATTTATTAAATTATGTTTCAGTATGAAATAAAGATAAGTTTTGTAATAGAGATCATGTCAGGGAATATGGTTATATGTATTTGAGACCACATGAATGGAACTATCCTATGTACAACCTCGAGACCACAGCGGTGGTGTATTCTATAAAGTGTTGTAGAAATAATGTTTTGGGTGAAAATTTTACAGTATATACAGACTATAAGAACATAATTTATATATTTTTTAAGATATATTTGAATATCTAGAAGTAGATAAGTGTTGAGTATATGTATTATTTTGATTTTGAGGTGGCTATTACACCCAGGAAGGGAAATAGTGTTGAGGATGAATTGAGAGAGATAACATAGACTCGAGCATTTCAAGAGTTAAATGTTGAGTAGATGTTGATGAATTTTTTAACTGATATACATGTGGTGATTCTTGATATTCAGAATCATATGAGTCCAATATCAATTTCTACGGAGTCGACACTTTTGATACGGATCAGGGATTGGCGATATAAGTATCCCTAGTGATTTTCCTTGAGGAAAATTTTTAATGGTGGGTAGACACCATCACACTGGATGATAGAGGAGGATGAGGTCATATATTTAAATATTGGAATTATTCTTCCTACAAGCATGAAAGAGAATCTCTTTCAGAAAGTTCATGCCTCAATGTTGCAAGTGCATCCAGGTGTGACCAAAATGTATCATGACAAACAATGAAAGGTTTAGTTCCCAGGAATAAAAAAGTAAATATAAGGGAAAGTGAAGCGATGATATATTTTTCATCAGGTGAAGACATAACATCAATAACCTATAGGATTGGTAAGGACGTTTCCCATTCCAAAATAGAAGTGGGATGACTTTAACATGGACTTTTTGGTACATCATCTGATGATTCTGAAGAATAATTATGCTATCTTGGTTGTTGTGGATTTATTGACCAATGTAGAACCTTTCTTTCAAATATATAAATCGTTCACAATAGGAAAATTGGGAGAATCATATGTTTGAAATATAGTTTGTCCACATGGGTTTCCATGAATTATAGTTTCAGAGGGTGATTCACGTTTTACTCCATGTTTCGGGCAGGCCGTATATAAATAACATGGTACATAGTTATTTTTGAGTATAGATTTATACCCACATATAGATCGGAATTTGGAGTGTACAATAACGGTTCTTGGAGATATTTTGTGGGCATGTGTAGTTGACATCATTGTTTCATGGGAGAAACACCTAGCTATGGTGGAATTTTCCTATAACAATAGTTATCAGATAACTATATAGATGGAACCATATGAGAATATTTATGGAATCCATTTTATATCACCACTATATTGGATAGAGGTGTGTTATTTCAAGTTATTATGACCATGTATTGTGTAGGAGATGTCAGAGTAGGTGTAGCTTATTTAAAAATGTAAATCAATAACTGAGAGTAGGTAGAACTTTTATGCTGACAGATGGATATGAACACTATATTCTACAAAGGGTGATCATGTTTTCTTTCATTTCTCCCTGAGGATGGGTCACTATTGGATATGGAAGTTGGGAAACTCAGTGCCCATTTTTTTGGACCTTTTGATATAGCGTAGATAATCAAGCTGTTGGTAGGCTTATTGGACCTTCCATAGAAATTCAGCAATATACATGATGTTTTCTATGTATCAAAACTTCATTAGTATCACCCAGAACCTTATCATGTGATTTATGTGGATGATTTGATGATTGAGATAGATGCTTCCTTTAAAAAAGAATATAATATGTGTGTTGGATCATAGTGAGAAAGTGTTGATGGTTAAGATCATGCCAATAGATCATGTTTTGTGGAAACATGGTAGGGTTTATGAGGATACTTCTGAAAGGGAAGCCTATAAGAAATATCAATGGCCCAATATATTTGGCTCATAATCTTAGAAGGGATTAGGAGTGTAGCTCATGTATGGACTATTAGAATGCCAAGATATTGTAAGATCCCATATTTGTCTAGGTATGAATATTTTCAAATTTTTTGTCAATATGGGTTGTTTTTAATTTCATTCCAATAGTATACTGATTCAAATCCATGAAAATTTACAAATCCTATATTTAGTTTTCTCCGTGTGATGACATGTCACCAATTTAGATTACAAATCATGTAACTACCTTTCACCAAGTTTCAACAAGTCATGAAATAAGATTACATAATGTGTAATTAGATTACACCACATGTAATATTACACCACGTGTAATTAGATTCCATGTGTTATCATTGATTAATGTTTTCTATGGTTTGATGGGATTTCCTTATGAAAAATGGTTAATCGGTTAAAATTAATTACAATACATTAAATTTGGATTCACTTCATCTAATTCTCACACCCATCTTTTTTAAAAAACACATCTCCTACCCCACATAACACTCTGAACCTATTTTTGTTGGCTGTAGAAGATTCGTCCACCTCTAACATTGACCAAAACTCCCACACACACAATAATATTTGATATAATACCCTTCGCTCACCTCTCTATTTACTATGGTTCTTCTACCTATGATTTTTTGGAGTATAATTTGATCCAAAAGTGATATATCAACATATCATGGATATCCAGTTCAATATTTTATGAAATACCACCTCATTATTAATTTTCTTCTAGATCCATTACTAAAGGATTATCTACTTCTTATTGAATAGAATCTAGAAGCTGGTTTCCATTACAGTTGTAGGGATTTTTTCGTCGCTTCCTCTACATTAAAGGAGTCAGATCTAAATATTTTTCTGACATGTTGTTTATTAGTCACACGAAATTTTGGGATATTCATTGGTGATCATTCTTTATCACCGATCTTGTGTTAGGTTCTCTAAATCCCAATCCCATAGTCTCGATTTCGTTTATGCATATGCAATTTGAGAAATTATTTGGTATGATTAAAAATTGATTTTTTCTATATTAAATTAATTAATTGAGTGAATTAATTAATTTAAATATATTTAATTTGGAATGTAATTGGATATTTTAAATAATTAATTGATAAATTAATTATGATGATTTTTATGGTAGATATGGTGAATTAATTTTAGAATAAATTAGAACTTGTGATGTGATTTCTTAATTTTTTATTTAATTAATATGATGGTTGAGGTTAATAAATTTATGTAAATAATTAATTTCTAAAATTATTGATTACCAATTATTGAATTGGAAAATTTATGTGATAAATTTTTCGTTCGGTTAGTTAATGGCGATGGGACAGGGTTAATTAGTTGGGGAATTAATTAATAAAATTTTAGGTAGGGAATTATTTGTTCACTTAATTAACAGATTTGAAATGACCAATTGATTTTTCAATTAATTGAATTAGTCCATATGATTAGTTAATTTTGAATTATTTAAGGGAAAGAATTTTGAAATAATAATTGTAACATGGCTATTAAAATTTTGTGAGTAAATAAATGTTATCATGGTCATTCATTTGTGAAATAAGAGTTGGAACATGGTCATTTAAATTGTTTTATTAAATGAATGGTAAAATGTTCGTTCATTTGTGAAATAGTAATGGTAAAAGGGTCATTTAGATTGATTGATATAATGAATGGTAATATGGTCATTAATTATTTAAATAATAATGGTAACTTGGGAATTAAAATTGTGTGATCTAAATAAAGGTTAATGATCGCGCTGTCATGACATGTCAAATTGATTATGTTTCTAAATTTCTTTTAAAGTTTAGGGTAGACCCTAGGTTATCTCTCAATGAGATTTGATGGGTTTAGAGTGTGCATTTTTATTAAGAATTACTAAGATCAGGGTGGATTTGAAACTAGTTTTAGGATAAAATGACTTAATTGAATGTTTAAAACATAAGAAACCAAAAGGATTTTGAAAAATATTAGATTATAGGGTTCATTGTGAGTTCACTACAAAAGTTCAAGTTCATTATTATTGGAGATTAATTTAGGTTTGGTGTTAGTCTTTGGTTGAAATTAATTGGAATCCCCATTAATTCAGAAGCCTTTATTTCATTGCTTGTAGAACCAAACCCTGACATAACAATCATATTTTCAAGGTTGATAACATATTCATGTAATTAAATCTTCAAAATAAGATTAAGATATCACGAAACTGGTTAAGAAATGGATTCTTTTGTTACCCAATTGGAACAGCACAAGTCACACACTAAAAACCTCATGTCGATCGGTTAGAAATTAAAAGCATCTAATTCGCACGCATAAAACACGCATTAAAATATGAAAGTATGTAATATATATGGAATGAAATGTTTTAACAGCCAAATTACTCCAAAAATTAGCTAATATATTCGTTGGAACCCTCTTGACATGTGTGTATCTCCCTCCAAACGAACGTCCATCGTTAAACTCGACATCGGGTGGAGGAGGATGCTCGGGCAGAACTACTTCTTCATTATTGATCTCCATGTGAGGATAGGGGCCTCCATAACATCATAGATGATGATAGGTCTATTATGAAACTCCAAATTTTTGGCACTTCACTCCATTTCTGAACTACAAAATGGGAAGACCAAGGTTCTCTTTTATTGTCAAAATGGAAGGTGGTTTTGGGCATCCTGATTTCAAGAAACAACTAGTCCCATTGTATTAGGCCACTAGACAGTACTATCATACATTGGTGAAAACTAAAACGTTATATTGACACATATTGACTAGCTCCAATGAACGTTTGGAACCATTTGGACAACTATAGCTCGAGATATTTATAAAATATAGAACATCAATTTTGACTTTGTGTAGATTTCATTCTTTGGACAGATCGGTTTGGATGGGCATTGTAGAAGCCGAATTAGGTTTATATTATTTCATATGAAATTTATCCCATTTAATTCTAGATCATACCTCATAATTCCATCCCATTTTGATTCATGGTTTAGTAGAAATATGTGGTCGAGTCTACTAGTGTACATGGATCCTACACAGTTTGGTCCATTGTTTTTAGATATCATTATGGGCCCTCCAAATCAACTCCACCTTCAATGAGATTATAAAAATAATTATCATTTCCCTTTTTAACTGTAATAAATATGAAATAATTGAATGAACCCTAACGTGAAATTTGTTATTATTTTTATAATTTTCAATACAAAACTAGTTTAGCACAGTAGTGTAAAGGTGAAAATGAAACAGTGAATCACAGTGCGATCACACCCCTACACATAAAAAAATCAACTCTTGGGAAATGTTTATTTTTCAGAAATTATTCATGTTGATATTTCCAACTTCATAAAGATTTAACATTCAATGTAAATTTAATTCTTAGTATAAATGTTATAAAACAAAAAATCATACCGAGGATTTATTCTTAGTGATCGAACAGAATGATGTCTCAAAAATTGTACCAGGATGAAATTACAGTAGTTGAATTATACAAATTTGAGAAAATAGTTCAAAAGACAACCATTTAACTAATTCTACACATGTGTGTGAGATAACCATTCAATAATATTCTTTCCACTTTCAATTGATTAAATAAAATTTGTTCTAAAAATTTTCTGATTATATGATCCATTCCATCAAACTTTCCTATATCCTTTGCAATCAAATTCCATGACCCACTCATATAACAATTCCTAGAAGTCAATCCATAATCCCCTGAGATATATATCCCCATATGTTTCACATTTCATCACTCCCCTCATTTATAATTTTTTTCAAACGTTTTACTTGGAACAAACCTGACACTCTTCTCCCAACCCATGTTTGATCTCCTCATCACACAAATTGTAATATTTATAAAAAATCATTGGTTGAGGAAATGTGGTTTTATTACCTTCATAATATACAACCCATTTTTTAGGGCATACAACATTTGGATAATAGGTACACACACATAGGTCAATCTGGAACATTAATGAAATACATCAGATAAGGAATGATCATATGGAAATATGATTTTGTAAAGTAGATAAAAATCAACTTAACTTATATTTACCTTTTATTAAGTAGAAATTTTTACACTTCATGGTTGGGTGTAGAGTTGTGTGGAGAAATTAAGTCACACATTTTTCCCATAAACAATTAACAAAAAAGAGAACCATTCTTCTCAAAGTTTTCAAAAATATACAACCATTTATATCATCAACAAACAACAAAATTTCAAAATAAATTCACACCTAAATATTTAATTCTTGCAGAAATGTACATTCCATCAGATTTGTTTCTAAAAGATAAAACAATATGAAATACAGAAATTCCACAAGAATTTTCAATTACATCCATGATTAAACGGGCATCATTTTCCATTATAATGTAAGAATAATAAATTTAATATTTTGGCCCAAAAGTGAGGGGGGTGAGGGGGAAAGGGGGGAAAGTAACAATACAATTCAGAAAACTAAAAAATGAAAAAGAAGAATGATGATGAAAATCCCTATCTAACCAAGAAATATACCCACCCCCACACCTAAAGTGTGGAGTGTCCTCACTGTAATAAAACATAATGTGGGAAGGAAGGATAAAACCTGGTTAGTGTCATTCATAGACTCCTTCATGAACATGTAGTTCCTACAACAGGAACTCTGGATGGAAATCATGGAATTTCTTCATCCTAATCCCATTTACAATGAAAGTTTTCATGGGTTCTTCATTTAGAATTTGAACAAATCCAAATGTAGATACATAAGTAATAGTGTATGTGCCAAACCAGTGGGAACAAAGCTTACTTGGATACAACTTCTACCTTGAATTGTAAATTAGGATCTCTTACCTAATGTGGAACTAACGATGAAGGATAAAACACCCATGGGAAGCTTTTTATTACTCCATATAAACCATAGAGTTTTTTTATGCATCCCTTCTCACTTCCTCTAGCTCCTGAATCTGAAACTTCCATTGTGCACCTGAACAAAAAAGATTAGAATTGCATTGTTTGATGGCCTAGTAGGTCCAGTGCTCAATCTCAACAGGTAGGTGGAAACTCTTTCCAAACACAATATTATAGGGTGACATTAAAAATGTTGTTTTGAAAGTAGTATGGTAAGACCATAATGAATCATCATGTCTAAGATTCCAATCATTTGTATTTAGTTGAACTGTTTTTTCCAGAATCTATTTTACCTCTCCATTTGACACCTCAGCAAGACCACTGGTCTATGGGTGATATGCTGTAGACATTCTATGACTGATCCCATACCGACATAGAAGTGATTACATTGTTCAGTTACAGAAATGAGAACCTTGATCACTAATTATGAACCTTTGTAAGTCAAACCTACAAAATATTTGGGTTCTCAAAAATTCTACAACTGCCTTAGAATCATAAGTCCTTATAGCTCATGCCTCTACCCATTTTGACACATAATCAACTTCTCGAAGAATGTACATGTTTCCTAAGGAATTAGTAAATGACCCCATAAATACAATACCCCATACATAAAAAATAATATCAAATAGAAATGGTTGTTTTGTAATTTCATTTCTTTTAGAGACATTACCCATTCTTTGAATAGGAGGACAAGATTTAAAAAAAATAATGGGAATCATGAAGAAGTGATGGCCAAATGAGACCAGAATCATGGACTTTGCAAGTAGTCTACTAGGGACCAAATGGGCTCCCACAAGCAAGAGTGTGGTATGATCTGAGGAAAAACTGAAACTCGCTATCAGAAACACAATGCCTAAGGACTTGATCAGTCATGTGCTCCATGGGTATGGGTCATCAAAAATGTACCAATGAGACTCATGTTTTGGATGACTATCTTGGTTTTTTTATAATCAATAGGAATGCAATACTATACCAAATAATATTCAATTTTATTATACCAAGGAATAACATCTTGCACTCGGTACAATTTTTCATCGAGAAACATATCATTTATAGTAACACAGGGGGATGATTCAATGTCTGAGGATGGTGGAATCCTACTGATATGGTCATCCACTACATTCTATACTCATTTTTTATATCTAATTTCTAGAATGAATTCTTGAAGGAGAAGTATCCAGTAAATGAGACATGGTTTGGATTATAGTTTCTTAAGGAGACACAGGAGGGATACATGGTCTGAGAGAATAATGAATTTGGACCCTAATTTCTAGAATGAATTCTTGTGGTGTAATTTTCTTGGGAAGGGGCCAAAGTATGTGAGGCATAGGCAATGACATATAAAGCTCGATCGACCCTTTGAGACAAAACTGCCCAAACTGCATAGTTAGAGCCATCACACATGAGATCAAATAGTAAATCCTGCTGAGGTGTTTGGATAACCAGGAGATATGTGAGACTCCATTTGAACTTATTAAAATATTCCACGCATTCATTATCAAAAACAAATTCCTTTCCTTTTTGATGTAACTGGGAGCTGGGGAGTGAAATTTTGATATAGTCAGGAATGAAATGATGGTAAAATCCATCATGGCCTAGGAAATAATGCACATCCTATGCATTTTGGGGGAATGGTAAGGAGGAAATAGCATCCACTTTGGATTTATATACATGGATACCATCCCTAGAAATGACATGTCCCAAAACTATACCTTGTCGCACCATGAAATAGAATTTCTCTTAATTTAATACAATAATCCTTTCATTGCAATAAATTAGGACTAATCCAAGACTACTCAAACAGACAACAAAAGTGGAACCATAAAAAGTGAAATCATCGATGTATACTTCCATGAAATTCTCTACATAATCCAAAAAAATACTAACCATGCATTGCTGGAAGTCACTCATATCATTACACAGACCAAATGGAAACCACCTATATAAAAATGTTCCAAAGGGGAAAGTGAAGGTTTTCTTTTCCTCATCCTCAGGGGAAATATGGATCTGAAAGTATCCAGAACACCCATAAAGGAAATATTAGTGGGACTTACCCACTAGACTCTCTTGAATTTGTTCAATGAATGGAAAAGGGAAATGGTCATTCCTAGTGTGTTGGTTTAGTCAGTGATAGTCTATGCAGACACGCCAACTATTCTGCACACAATTTGGAACAAATTCATCATTTTAATTTGTTATTACTATAAGGCCAGTTTTTGTAGGAACTACTTGAACGGGATAGACCCATTGGATATTAGATATGGGGTAAGTGATTCCAGTAGCAAATAATTTTGTTACCTCCTTTATCGCATCTTCTAGGAGGTTTTGGTTCAGTCAACATTGTGTCTGCCTCACTGGTTTAGCCTCATCATTTAATAAAACATGATTTTTGAAAATTGATGGGATAATACCTGAAATTATAGTAAGTGTGTATCTCAAAGCTTTTTTATACTCCATATAAATTTCATGATTTTACAATTCATGCTTAGGAGGGATTGAACTATCAATGATGAAGGGAAAATTATTTCCATTCTTAGGGTAAAATATTTTAAATCCTAAGGCAGTTGTTTTTATTTCCAATTCAGGTGGATTTTTGATTTATGGAAGTATGTGTGAATGTGAGAGGTCACTAATCTCATCTAACTGCTCAATGGTATCATCCTCAGATGAGGACTGAGATTTCAAAAGCTTAGCAGTATCATCGACAGTCATTGGATCCTCAATGGTTAATAAATTATCAATTAATAAACATCCACGAAACTTTTCTAGACCACTCCAACAATTAATTAATGATTCATTACCAAGAAATTCAATCAAGGATAAAAACTAATAAATGGGATCGGGGGAATGAACGTAATTGTTTTTAGAGGAAGGGATTACATCCATTGAATTTATAGAGAGAGATTAATGTTCTTATGAGGGGTGATTCATGGCATCAAGGTTATTGAAATGGACTATGTCACCACCAAATACCAAATATAATGTACCATTATGTAATTTAATTATGGTTTTGGGGGTTTTAAAGAATGTTCTCCCCAATATAATCGGGGAATTCCAATTCATCCTATCATATTCCATTTAAAGCACATAAAAATTAGAAGGAAAAAATTAAAATTTTTACCCTCACAAAAACATCCTCAAACACACCAAAGGGGTGTCCGGTACTCCGGATTTCCAGTAGAACAACACTTTTAGAGGTATTTAGTTCCCCGACCTGTAATGAAGAGTAAATGGAGTGAGGTGTCACATTTATAGAAGCACCTAGATCAAGAATAGCATTGTAAAATTAACACTCCCCTCTAGTGCATGGAATCAATAATGTCCTACGATCGTTTCACATGGTGGAGAGTGATTGGTCTATTAATGTTGTACGTTCCTCTCCAAGATCACCTTTTCATATGCACGAAGTCACCTTCGTTGTGTACACATATCCATCAAAAACATGGTGTATCTTGGAATTTGCTTCAAAGCATTAATCAAGGGGATGTTAACCTGCACGTTTTTGAAAATATTCCACATTTACTCATCATGATCTATTTCTTTTTTGTTTTATAGGTTGGTTGTACCTTTGAAGAAATGGAATAGGAATGGTTGGTCTAGGTGACTCATTAACAGAAACACTCTTTTCTTTAGAAGGGATTCACTTAGGATAAGGTTCTACCTCATTTGTTTCATTTCTAGTAGTTGGGATGGTGGTTTCCTTAGGAGGGGATGACTCTATTGGTTGGGTCATTTGGATTTTAAGTTGAGTTACACTCTTAAGGGTGATGGCACTAACATTTACTTTATCCCTAGGGATAACTACTCTCTGAGTAGCTATTTTACCCAACCTGTGACATTGGATTTCCACAACAGAGTTAGCTAGTTAGAATAATTGGGATTTTAGGTATTGTATGGCTGCTTGTTTGATTTTTTGGAATTGGAGATTGTTTGAATCCATTTGTTTAATCATATCTTCAATTCTAGGGTCGACTTTTAGAGGGGGTTGTTCGAAAGGTCTTTGTTGTTGTTGTGGATTTCTGGGTGGTGGTGGATGAATACTCCTCCCCGGTTGGTTCCATTATTGTAAAGTTTGGTTTTAATTCCCCCCTTTACTATAGTCTTGGTTTTCTTTCCACCCAAGGGTGGAAGGATAACAAGGTTCTTTCCAAAAGGGTTGGTTATAGGGGTGGCCTGGAAAGATTTCCTAAAAACTCTCAGAGGATTCTCTCAATTGGGGGCATTGGTCAGAGTAGTGGGTGTTAGAAGAACATATACCCCAATGGATGGGAGGATAAGATTGATATTTAACTTGGGAAAAAACATGTTTTTGAATAAGGGTACATATGTCTTTGAGCTTCATGTCCACCTTCTTCTCGAATTCCGCACTTTTCATTTCATCGACAACTAGAATGAGTACACTAGACCATGAACCAAATTGTTGAGTGATTTGATCCATATTCTCAATTAGGGTTCTTGCAGTAATTGGGGTCTTATCAACTAGCACACCACATATATGAGCATCAATCATGTTTCTATTAATAATAATTAAACCTTCATAAAAATATTGAATTAAAAGTTGATCACTTATTTGGTGGTGTGGGAAACCAGAACATAATATTTTAAATCATTCCCAATATTCATGTAATGTTTCCCCCTGTGATTACCTTATACCACAGATTTATTTCATTATAGTTTCAGTTCGATAGGCTGGGATATATTTTTCAAGAAAAAGATGTTTCATGTCCCCCCAACCTAAAATTGGTGATTTAACATAATATTGTCAATCTTTCGCAGTGTCTTCTAATGAAAATGAGAATTCTCTATGATTTAATTTTTCATCATCCACATTAGCATGTTTTAAATCAGAACACATAGTGTGAAATTATTTTAAGTGCTTATGTGGATCTTATCCCTAGATTCCATGAAATCTTGGTAATAAATGAATTAAATCAGATTTCAGTTCAAAATTGGGGGGCTTCTCCTTGCATTTGAATATAGGTGGGATGGATATCAAAATTAGATGAGGATGGATTTTTTAATGTTCAGTTGTTTTCATCCATATTATTCTAGTTTATTTTAGTTTTTATATTTGTTCTTAACGAATAATAGGAAGGATAAAGAAGAGTGTTGATGTTTTCTATGTCCTCCTTTTAAGGTTTCTCTTGTGTGACTCGGTGTTGTTGATATAGGAACCTCTCTGGTTCGGGTTCGAAAGGTTGTAAGTCTCCCAGATTTTAATACGTCATTTGAAAAACCAATAAAAGAAATAAACTAGAATAAAAAAAGATATGTAAATATTTAATATCAAATAAATAAATAGTCGTAATATTTACAAAAATCTTATCAAGAACACGCACTAAAACCAAAGCGCTCCCCAAAAACAGCACCAAAGGTTGACTGCGCTATTGTGACACATTAAATTGATTATGTTTATAATTTTTATTTATGGTCCAGGTTAGACTCTAGGTTATCTCTTAAGGAGATTTGGGCAGTTTATATTTTTCAATTTTAATAAGAAGTACTAAAATATGGGGTGGTTTTAAAACTAGTTTTAGGATGAAAGGACTTCATTGAACGTTTAAATATAATGAAACCAAATGGATTTTGAAAAATATGAGATAAATGAGTACATTTTTAGTTCACTACACACTTTAATTTTCATCATTTTTTATATAAGTTTAGGTTTAGAGTCATTATTTGGTTGAAATTAATTGAAATCTCGATTAATTCATAATCCTTTATTTCATTGCTTTAAGAATGAAACCTTGACATTAAAATCATATTGTCAAGGTCCATAACTTTTGAATGGTATAAAATATTTTAAATAATATTGAAATATCAATAAATTTGTTAAGAAAATGATTCTTTTGTTACCCAATCAGAACATCACATTTCACACACTCCGAACCTCATATCGATCGGTTATAAATTAAGAGAATCTAATTCGCACGCATAAAAACAAGAATTCAAATATGAAAGTATGTAAGATACATGTAAATAAATGTTTTAATACCCAATGTACTGCAAACCAGAAGCTAATATATTCATTGTAACTCCCTTGACATGTGTGTAGATCCCTCACAACGAACACCCACTATTTAGCTCGGAATCAAGTGGAGGAGGAAGCTTGGGTGGAACTACTTATTAATTATTGATCCCCATATGAGGATAGGGGACCCCAGAACATCAAGGATGAGAACAGGAATCCTCTAGAACACAAATTGGCATCACTTCACTCTTTGGACGAACTATAAAATGGGGATCCCAAGGTTCTCTTTTATATCCAAAATGGGAGGTGGTTTTGGGCACCCAGATTTCGAGAAACCACTTTTCCCATTGTTTTTGGCCACTATACAGTCCTATACCTCATTATAAAAAACTAAAAAGTTGTGTCCCCACATATTTAATATCTCCAAGTAATGTTTGGAACCATTTGGATAACTACATCTTGAGATATTGATAAAACTTAGAACCCCTCTTTTGACTTTGTGCAAATTTAATTCTTCGGATAGATCTGTTTGGATGGGCATCATAGAGGCTGAATAAGGCTTCGGTTAATTCATATGAAATGTATCCCATTAATTTTTGGACCATACCACAAACTTTCCACCCATTTAGATGAATGGTTTCATAGAAAGTTTTAGTTGAGTCCACTAGTGTGCATGGAACATGTGCAGTTTGGCCCATTTTTCATTGCCATCATTATGGGCCCTCCAAATCACCTCTAACTTCAAAGATATTATCAAAATAAGTATCATTTCCCTTTTTAATAGTAATAAAAACAAAATAATTAAATCAAACATGAAGTGAAATTAGTTATTATTTTTATTATTTTCAATACAAAAATAGTTTATCATAGTGGTGTAAGGGTGAAAATGAAAAAGTGAACCACAGTGTGATCAGGTAACATGTTAATTTATTTTTGAAATAAGAATAGTATCATAGAAATTGGAAAAAAAATTATACATTGGTGAAAGATCGTATTTCAGAATAGGATAAAGTTGGAAATTATGTACATGTATCTACGGGAACCTGGGGTTTTCATGTTATTAAATTGGGAATACTTAATAATTTGATAAAATATTTATTTGTGCATTATATTTATTCTTATTACAATTTCATACACTATTGTTGAATGGAATTGTCTTATAAACCATTGGAGGTTTCATACTGTGTTTTACTCACACACTATCCAGGATGCCTGATCTGTACCCGAATTGAAATTATTACTACTGGACATGTTATGGGCATTGTCCCAGGATTAGATTAAATATTTGATATAGAGCATGAATGAGGGAACCATACATATTTTAGGACCCTCTTGGGAGTTATTAGTTTCTTTAATGTCATTTTCATTTTAGACATGTTGACAGTCACTTTAGAAAAGCATGTTTTCCCATACAGTTGTGTACTATATTTCCGGTTTTGTTTATCTTGTGGAATTGGTACCGTTTATGATTATAAATTATTATTTTATTTTTTTAATTCTTTCTTACGGGGGTATACTCTTATAAAATAGGTAATGGTCTCCCCATGAATGAATTCCCAGAACCTCACTGCTAGTCGGTAGCCTATGGCATATTGGGAGGTCTGAATGACTTCATGTGACGGACCGTATCAGGGAACCATTGTGTGGCCCCAAAATTAGAACATTACACCACTTCCACAAACCGAAGATCCATGTACCCAATCTTCTCCAATAGTGACCACTCAAATCATAAAACCATAACCGTCAAAATATATCATCTCTACTGACATCGAATGGTACATGTAGGTTGTGATCTTAACAACTTAGTTGGAAATCACCACTGAATCCATACATTTCCTCTCTTGAAAATAGTACATTAATAATAGCGTTGAAATGAGCATATAAAATAGTTTCTTTCTCAATTTTATAAACCAAACACAACTTTAACTTTTTAAAACAATGCACACAAAATCTCTAGGTTCAAAATAGGTCATCATTTATTAACCAAATCCCAAACCTATAATAAATATATGGAAATACCACACAATATTGAAAATAAACAAGAAGAATGAACAATGAAAAAAAGTGAAGAAAATATAACCAAAAAAATAAATTTAATAAACCATGGTCATTCCTAAAAATCCCTAAAGTGATACATAGATGAACTCAAATTTGAATCACCTACAGGTTTGTGGTGCAGCTCAATTATCTATAACTAACTAGCCACTCTAAACACACCAATTCAATGGAATATCCCATGAATCTCTATACAGTCATGGGGGTACCAACCCATATAATATGGTTTGATATGTAACCATCACTAGACCATCTAAAATATTCATAGGAATCCCATGATAATGATACTTGGTGAAAGGAGGAGGACCTTGCACATGTGACCCACCTTACCTATAGACAACACACTTTCCTAACCCAAACACTAACACTACTTATGAGATAACCCACATGGGTAAATCCTATATAGGAATTACCATCATAATAAAAATAATTCACAACTAGCAATTTATCAATCACATCATTCACACTTCAAAATATTTCTTAAAACATTACATTGTTCTAGCCCAGAATTTGTACCTTTAAAACCAAAATCCATTTGAAAAACAACATAAAGTACCAACCATGACTCCAATATGAACAACCCTGATATACTATAAAATATAACAAACCATTTCAAAAACAACACTTTCATATAAAAAATTCAAAATGGGCTTTTAAGTTCCAAATTAAATTCCATTTCCAATTCTATTTCATAACCTATTTGAAGCATACACTATATCTAAAGGAGACAAACGAGATTTCATACCCTTTAGAATCCAACTACCATTAGATGTACCAAATGGTCCATAAAACCAAAAAAATCATGAATACACCATCATGAAATTTAAGAACCGTGGAACAATTAGTAAAGAATTCAATTTTAAATAAGAAAATGATGAGTAGAGATAAATGTTTTGAAAATCAGGTTTTTTAGTTTAAAACATTTATCTAAGATCATTATCATTTGTGTGCTCAGACGTGTCTACATTACGCACACAATGTCAAATTCATAATAACACAATGATATCATAATATTACCAAGGTTAAACATTAACCAAAACAAAAAATATCATTTTAAAATAATTATTTAATTTTTAATGAAACATCATGTGCATAAATTTGGAACATAATTAAATAACCCTTTAAAAAACAACTTCTACTAATTTTATGGAAACATGAAAAAAATCATAAAAATAATGGAAATAATAACCCAAGAAAGTTGAAAAAAATAAAGTAATTTAAAAATCCACAACTATATATGGAATGAGTCTAAAATGAAACTAATTGGAACATCTACTTTAATGGTGTCTGAATGTAACAAAACCTTCAGAAAAGAGAGAACTACTCCCCAAGGATAATCTGCAAACCCTATCTCCAAATAAAAATAACCCAACACATAAACCATATCTCCTAGGGTTATTACAAATAATTTACCACTAATAAAACCATTAAAAATAAATATAGGAGAAGTGGAAGAGGAATATAATGGACAAACACCATAAAAACATTTAACTAGATTTGAAGGAGGGGGATCCAATAAGGGGTGTTGTGACCCCTTTGTGCATGGAAAATGGCTAAGAGGGAGGGGATATATTGTAGTAAAAATATGAGAGAGTATAATAGGTATTTAAAATATTTTAATGAATGAGAAACTCACACGATTAGGCCTCACAGTTTACAAAACTGTGAGAAAATTATACAGTATCCACTGTCCAAATGTATAGAACCCCACACACAGTTCCCACACGATTTCTAAATCCATGTGAAAATTATTCCCCATACTCTTGGACCCCATGACATGATGGATAATTACCTAGTCAAGAATGAAAAATTTACCTAAACAATGCGTAAACTGTGCACATTCCAAAATGTCACCTGAAACATCCAAAATTCCAAAACATAATCTAAGATTAACACAAAACTCAACCTAAATGGTCCAAATAAATGAGAAGGATAAAATAATAGAATATCCAAAGTTTGGGTGTGAAATTTCTCCCCCTGAAAAACAATTTCTTTCCCAAGAAAGTCACCCAACTAAAAGATAATAAATATTTGAATCCATTCCCAATCAAATAGAAACAAACCATGATCCTCGGGTGACCTTTCAATCCACAAGTCACACTCAACCAATAAACAAGAAACAACATCACATGAATGGGGGGATAACATGATAGGGTTCTCCCCACCACAGGAACTCATCTAGAATTGAAACATGATAAATAACAACACTAATGATACTTAAATGGGAACCAATACAAACAAATACATAAAAATAGTGAAACAACCTCACCATGACCAGGAACTCGCAACCAGATCAAAAAAGCTCCCATACATGGAAAATTACCCCAAAAAAACTGAAACTCGTGAAAATAACATGATCCAAATGGAGACCTGGAACCAGAAACAACTGATTTTGTAACACTTAAGTATCCTAAAAAAATTAAAACATGAAAGGAAAATTCTATCACACTTTTACAATGAAATGATAATCATGAAACAACAAAAAAAATAAAAACAAGGAAACCCCAATCGTCTGCACTTCAACATCGGAGACAAAACTAGATAATGTTTTCCACACACCCCAATCAATTTAGAGCTACGCGAGTTTCATTCTGAGGCATTTCACTAGAGCCCTAATGAACAAATAATATCCTTCCTCAATTCTAGTCACTATAATACCTTGATCAAAAAAATTTCTTCAGGATATGCTTCCTACAAAACTTCTCCAGATGTCTAGACAATCATAACAGTGGCATGAATTTAGAGGATTTTGAAAAGATGACATTAAATTTATAAACTGACCAAACTTGTGCCTTTGAATAGAACAATATGAAAAACTATATGTCATACCCCACAAATGAGACTCTTCAATGATATATTCTTCCCGCAAGAACATCTCATCAGATGGGGAACCCTCATGAGAAACAAGAGATACTAGATTTCAAACTTCTAGCACCATATAACCCTACTCAGATAAAAAATCTTTTTCCAACAACTTTGTAATGCCCTGACCCTAATTACCCAGAATCTATGCATTATTACATAACATTGGCATGATTCAAGGAATCATGTCTCGAAAGACAGTTCAGTTTTGTATCCTTGGATGTACTACATAGATACATAAGTTTAACATTATATCATAAAATAAAAAAAACAACATTGTGTCCCCTTTGAACACTCTTATATTCAATAGCCAATTCTTGTTGGTTAATCATAATATACTTCTTTGCATCCTGGAGAAAATTAAACATAAGAAAGGGGTGAGATTAGATGCTCAGTAAGGATAACAATATTGCAGAAACTGTCATAAATAAGAACAAACATTTAAGGCACTGTATAAGACTAGAAGACAAGCCTTTTAAAATTAAAATTCAACATAATATGGAAAATATAAATCAGATAATTCCATTTAATTATTAAAATTGATATTCTACTAGTAAAATAATCACTTGTAATATCAATAGCCTATTTCATAATGATGGAATGCATAATGCCAAACTTCATAACCACATAGTCAAGGCCTTGTGCCAAGACTACAAATAAGATTTTATCAATGCCTTGTTCTAAGACACTAGTTTGTCTCATGATACCAACCGATGCATCGAGGAGATATTGCAGGCTCCACTCGTTACTTACTATTTCCAAATAAATCCTCATATGAAAAGGTTTAAACAATCCTTAAACATTAGTATTAAGACTAGCATACTAAATGTCAATACATTATCTATAAACCATGAATGGTATAAAAATTACACATCCATAGTCAAACACATCAAGAAACCTTTAATAAAATATGGAATATTTGTGTCATAATAAATCAACCACATTCAAGAATATTACTTCATAAATTATGTTGACATAGTTTAAAATGATTAGTAAAAATCATTGAGGAAAATATCACTTTTTCATGAAAATATTTAAAAGTCTCACTATTTATCAAGAAGCTATTTAAAATATATTTTTGAATAAAAGTGTCCCATACCGCATTGAAACTTTTAAAAGGAATTTCAATTTTAAAAAATTAATTTCTGTACAAAAAAACCATAAAACCATTTTTAATACATGGACATTAATAAGAAAGATTTAGAAGAATAAATATTTAAAACATTTAAAATGATATTTTAGTTAGAGTTACTAACAAAATGAGAGATTCTTGAATAAAAATAATTTTGGTAATAAAAACATTATAATATCATGATCATAAAGGGATTCATGATATACAATGTCAAATTATATTATATACACTAAATAAAAGTGAATTGGCGCATAACAACAAAAAAGTCTCAATGGAATGTAAGTTGAGATGAATTCCTTTATAAAGACTGTATTATTAGTTTAAAGATAAATAAATGACATAATTATGTGTGAAAAATATAAATACACTCAATATTATTGGATATTCAGTGTAAATCAATCAGGGGACATTCACACATATTCTGGTAAAAACAACTCCAATGACTTGGATGTTTAACTCAATGAAGGAAAATTGAGTAAAAATTACTCTTATCATGTTTATATTGATGACTTTAGAATTTATAAATGGAGTGATTATGTGTATAAAATGTATATACACACAAAGGGGTGTGTAAATTACTACATAAGTAAATAATTAGTGATTTCACACATAGTCTTGGAGTAAATTAATCAAGGAAGTTTGCGTAGAACAGAATGAGTGGAAATTGAAATTTGAAATTCCATTACCGATTTGGTAACATATGAAAAATACACCCCATGAAATAATTATCATCAAATGATGATGTAAATACCCATAAATTAAAGTATATTACGCAAACAATACAATAATGGCCAGTACATACACCTCACAAAAGGTAATAGTGGCAAATATAGCATGAATCTCATGGCAATAAAAGTGAGATGAATACCCCTTACCTTGTACTTTTCCTTAGTATAGAATAGGTAAACCAGATGTATAATGGTGAAATAATTTTTCTTAAATTATACCATAACCAAATATGTAAATATGTTATAATATATGATCTTCTAATATTGCTTTGTTAGTAATATTTCAATAGTATCTTTGTTTTGGGTGGTAACTAATTTGTTTTCCTTTATATGATTGGTTACGTAAGCCATGTTTGTTATCAATATGATGTATTTGATTCATATAAAGAATAATATTATGATCATAAACATTATTTATAATCATAAAATGAAAATTATTCTTGATTGATTACGATGGAGAATGAATCTCATCGCGTTCATGGAGACAGTAATCCGTACGTACGCATGAGTGAAAATATCATTATATTGATAGTGAAATAGATTGTAATTGGATGGTATATCATATATAAAGAATAATTGTCATGTTATATTTATTATTTACATTATTTATAGTCATTAATATACGTATCCAAATAATTAAGTGTTTGAATAACAAACAACACCACGATGTGGAGACGGTAAGCCGTACGTACGCAGGTATGGTGACATTGTCATTTTTAAAATTGATAGCATAATGAATATGGTTGTACCATATTTATAATAACATCATAGTATGAAAAAGGTACTATATTTATTATTTTGGTATAGAAACAAAAAAAAAGATGAAGTGGGAAAACTAAAGAACTTGAAATAGGGTGGTGAAATTATTACCTCTTTCTTAGGTGATACCTTTTGAATTGATCAAAAGGGACCCTAAGGTTGGCTTTATGATCAAAGTAAGGACACTATGTTGATGTGAGGGAAGTTGGGAAGATATTTGGTAAGGGTTTTCCGAGCCAAATGTCTTTGGATGTGTGAAATTAAGAGTAGGGGAATTACCCTTCTATAAGAGAGGTGAGGGTCACTTTAGGAAAACCATGAAATATTATTTTATAATAAAATCAGTTTCGGTTTCAAATGGATCCAAACTAATTTATTATGAAGATAAGGTGAGTATGGGTAAAAAACATCTCCACCAATAGGTTTTAGACAAGTATAGGTTACTATTTTAACCTTATATGTTAGATTTAACTCTTTGTTAAATAGTTTAACTTTTACCGTGTCTTCTTGTATTCTTACACTATATGGTTAATAAACGTACTCTAAACATCCAAGAGAACCTAAAGTGGTTAATTAATGACATATATAATATTAATTAAGACCTTTGGATGAACCTTAGAGTTTTAGAAATATTAAATCAACCAATAATATAGTATATGTTTTAAAAACGTATTTATGTCAATTCTGACATAATTTAGTATTTGGTATTTGTGAAAAACATAACAGCATGATTACCTCGAAAAATATTTATTTAATCAACACTAAAATGTCATATTAACCTATAAAATTAGGTTAATTCATAAAAAATCTCAAATTACATTTATTTGGATATTCATAATATTAATTATTTTAATCTTTCATTAACAAGGTAATTACTACATCATCATTGTGTCATAAATAAATTTAATTATTAATGTATAGAAATTATAAATAAAATACCATTATTTAGGAAATATATTTATCTTTGTCATGAATTTTTATTGTTGAATTATCTTATGTATAACCCTATATTAAAAATATTTTAGTTATTAAACATTGTATTTAACTCTTTTAACTCTTCTTTAAATAAAATAATAATAAAAGTCCTAATCTAATCAAAGTGGACCAAAGAGAATCATATTTTATTCCTATAGTTTTTTTGGTTGAATTAAACTTATCCAATAGAATTTGGACATGTGTTAATGTAATTATTATATTATTTTTACCTTTAATTAGCCTATTTACTTTTAATTATGGTAAATAAAAGTCAAAAGTTACTATTCACCAAAAATTATTTTCTTCTTATTGAACCAAATTTTACTTTCTAATGTCAAGCGTGTCTCTAGGATTTTTGAAATTCAACTCACATAAGCTGTAAAATTATTTTTTAGGCAAATTTACAAATGCTCCTAGAAGGTGGGTAAAAGACTGTAAAAAGTTCAATAAACTTTTATATATCTACTTTTATTATAAAATCACTTCAATGAATTACATGGAACGTATATAGGTATTTTATATCTATTTTGACTTAAAATAAATTTAAATAAAATAAATAATTATTTAAATAAAATGTCGGTTTAAACTATAATGTAGTGTTTTAACTATTCATCAATAATTGAATGCTTTCATAAAAATACTAAAAATTCATCCTAGGATAACATTGATATTCTGAATTCAAAAATGAATTATATTTTAAAAAATTCATAACATAGAATCTGCATTAATTAATTTAAAATTAATACCCGTTGTCGAAACCGAAAAGCGTGTTTTTAAATAGTAAAAACAATGAAAAGATTGAGATGTGTTTATGTCAAATTTATATGTGAAATTTCTAATAATGACCTAAATTGTATAAAATGATAAAAATATAATATAATTAAACTTCCAACCTATTCAAATAAAAAATCTGACCCTATAAATTATTTCCATTGAAAAAGTTGTTTTCAATTAAAATTTAGTATTTTTTAGTATTCATCAAAATATAAAGGTTATCAGAAAAGTACCAAAACATTATTCAAAATAAATTTTTATGTCCCGATTCTAAATAAAAATTTAATTTAATTGAATTTAATATATAAAATAATTAAATGTTGTTTTTAAAAAAAGTTCCATTAGAATGTGGTAAAATTTCATTTTTTGAAAAATAATTCTTTTATATGAAAAAATGAATTTGTTCTTATATTATGTCTAAGAAACACATAATATTGATTCTGAAATTAAATAGAGTATATAAAATTCAAATTCAGTTAATACTATTCATAACCATATTTGAACGACTAGTTTGGTAATTTGTGGTGCACTTAAACTCGGTGTTTACTGTAGTGAAAGATATTGAATTACTTTAAATGAAGTAAATTACTATGAAATCTTGGGGAGTTAAATTCTTCCCCCATTTTGAAAATTTAATCCTCGCAATTTTAAAATTGGGCTTGTGAACTTTATTGAATGTACCACATCAAAAATGATTCAATAAAAATTTCACTTTAAAAGAAATAAAGAGAAGTAAAAAGGTCACCCGAGATAACCCATGCTAGGATTCCATGTAGGAGAAAATGTATATAGAAGATAAACTAAGCGTCAAGTTCTAATGGAGAGTGATAGAAAACATGATCAGGAGAAAGGTAACAACAAGATAACCACAAGCTTGTGATGGGAAAAACAGTTATTAGTTTCCTAGTAGGAAAAGTAAACATACAATTTTTTTTAAGTTCCATTTTATAATGTTAAGTAATTTATTTATGATATTGACTAAGAACATACAGATATATACTTACATTTTAAGTATACTTTCATCCTTTAATAAATTTCTACCACTAACTTGTCTTTTTTTCAAATGATGGGTATTCAGGATGTATTGGTCACACCTGAAGCACTATAATCAACATATAGAGAATCACATGATCCCCAAAGGATAAACTATATATTTACTTTGTCTTTAGAGATTAACCAAAACCAAAATGGTTATTACTAGATCATATGATCCCCAAAAAGGATAATTGTTTTGAAAAAGAAATATTAATCTTAATTTCTAAAACTAAACCAACAATACGCAAAGTTCAATATATACCATTCAGTAAACAATTGTCCTTAAAATCCTTCATTATGATCCAAACTAATATTTAAACCCAAAACATAGAATAATTTTATTATGTAGTCTTCCACATTAAATTATATCACCAAATAACATTGACTAATCTTAAAGTCCCATACTTAAGTTAATTAACCTAATCATATATTCTTTATGATAGGTTAATAATTTCCATAAATAACCTAAATCGCAATAAATCCACAATAAAAACAATGATAAAAATCCACCATTACACCTCAAATGAAATCTCATAGTATTCTATTTTCCATAGGCATATAGTGTTCCCAAAAGAGTGAACATCTTCCAAAATAACATTTATCACTTAATCACAAAATCATTTTGTTATACTATGGATATTCATCTGATTAGACATAAGATCCTAGTTCAACTTATTATTGGTCAATAAAATCATTTAACTAAAAATAATGAGTCACAATAACGAGGGACTTCACGTAGTCCAGTGGTAGGCGATAAATCCCAATCACACTCTCATTGTAGGATTTATTCCTCCATGTTTTTCCAATGCGAAGGGTTGTCACACGGTCTATGTGTAGTCCTTTTTAAAAATCTATATTTTATAACATTACCAAAAATGAGAAAAACTCTTCAGAATTACCATAACATAATTTCACCACAAATGTTATCTCATACCTCACATTTTTATCCCAAAATTTAATAGCTTGTAGTTTCTTCAAATTCAAGGATCAAATAAAACAAAATGGTTATTTATATCTATAATTAATAGTTAATTATTCCAAAAATTTCATTTTCACACAACAAACTATAGTGTTACACATGAAAGAGAAAAGTCTTCTAAAGTAATCTCATCAACAAAGACCACTAATAATTTTAAGCATTTCACCATCCATTTATTTCCACATGGGTTCTTCATTGACTAAGAGGTCATCCTAAAGAATAGGGCATTAACTTGGGTATTTCCTAGGTCCCCTACATTTATGGTAAATTACTGTAAATGAATTATTGGGATCATTTTTATTTTCTTCCATAGTACTCTTTATTTTTCCCTAGAAATTCATTACATTATGTCCTTATTTTCCACAAATAAAGCCTTTATTTGTTCTATTGAGACACTTTCTTATGTTTCTCCTTCCACATTTCCTACATGATGGAAATCGAGATTACTTTTCTTCATCTTCTCCACTGTTGGATCTCTTATCATTCACCGCCTTTCTATTCCTTGTTCAGTTTGGGAGTTGGTTAATATATATGTTGTTGATCATATTTTTGGAAAACTGATTTGGCATGAACACAATATAGTTTACAACTATAAACTATCCATTTCTTTACTCACTTCTACCATTTTTACCACCTAGTACATCATGCTCAATGTTCCTATGACTTCCTTGGAATCCAGCCATTGACTAACAAAAGAAAGAATAATGTGGGTCATAATATCTTTTAAATAATATCATAACAATTTATTTTCAATCTAAAACACCTTAAGATTAAAAGAGTTTATTTATTGTCATATTATATTAAAACACATCAAATCAGTTTGTAAAGAAAATTTAAATTATCTTAAGCATTTCCCATGGGAGTGTCATAACCAAGAGTGCAGCAAGGCCTGTTTTCATCTACCAGGATACCCCGGGTCAAGACCGAAACTCCTTATCAGTGTTTTCACTCCTAGGTACATCTTTTCCAGAGATGCCTCTACATACTCATATCCATATAGGGATGTATTACTTTTAAAACCAACATAATATTTACATTACCGAAATTTTTGGATGTTCTTCTATACTAATCCACAATTTCTATCTTAGGGTAATGTTTCTTAATCAGATTTTTTTTTCAAAATCTAGAATCCAAGGTTTGTATTAAACATCCTCTAATACCAACTGTAATGACATGACCCCAGTTAACTAGAATCAGTGAATTATTACATAACATTGGCAAGATACAAGGAATCATGTCCTGAAAGACTGATCCATTTAGTAGCCTTGTAAGTACAAGATACATACATAAGTTTTACATTACATCATAAAATAAAAAAAATAAAATAGTGTCCCATTTGAACACTCTTATATCCCTCATATTATTCTTATTGGTTAATCATAATATACTTCTTTACATCCTGGTAAGAATAAAACATAATAAATGGGTGAGCTCATATGCTCAATAAGGATAACAATATAGCGGAAACTATCATAAGTAAGAACAAACATTTAATGCAATGTATAAGACTAGAACACAATCCCTTTAAACTCAAAATTCAAAATAATATAAAAAAGATAAATCAAATAATTCCCTTCAATTAATCACTTGGATATTATAATAGTCGAATAATCACATGTAATATAAATATCCAATTTCATAATGATGGAATGCATAATGCCATATTTCATAACCACATTTTCATGGCCTTGTGCCAAGACTACACGTAAGAATTTGTCAAGCCCTTGTGCCAAGAAACAAGTTTGACTCATGAGACATACCGATGCATCTAGGAGCTATAGTGGGCACCACCTGTCACTTATGAAGTCTAATTCATTCCTCATATGAAATGTTTTAAACATAACATAAACCTTACTATTAATATTATCATACGAAATGTCAATACTTTATCTATAAACCATGTATGGTATAAATATAACACATCCACAGTAAAACATATCACAAAAACATCAATGCATTATGGAAGATTTGTATCATAACAAATTAACCTTGATCAAGAATAATATCCCATAAAATATTTTTACATAGAATAAATTTATTAGTAAATATCATTGGGGAAAATATCACTATTTCAGGAAAACATTTAAAAGTCTCACTATTTATCAAGTAGCTGTTTAAAAATTATTTTTGAATCAAAGTGTCCCATATCACTTTAAAAAATTTAAAAGGAATTTCAATTTTAAAAAATTAATGTCCGTACAAATAAAACCTTAAAACCATTTTTAAAACATGGAAATTAATGAGAATGATTTAGAAGAATAAATATTTAAAACATTTAAAATTATATTTTAGTTAGAGTTCCCAACTAAATGAGAGACACTTGAATACAAATAATTGTGGTAATCCAAAAATTATAATATCATGTTAATACATGGATTCATGATATACAATGACAAAGTACAGTATATACCCAAAATAAAAGTGAATTGGCGCATAACAACAAAGAAGTCTTAATGGAATATATGTTGGGATGAATTCCTTTATAAAGAAAATATCCATAGGTTAAGGATAAATCAATAACATAATTATGTGTGAAACATATAAACAAACTCAATAGGATTGGATATTTAGTGCAAATTAATCAAGGGACATTCACAGATATTCTTGTAAAAACAACAACGACTTGGATTTTTAAGTAAATGAATGCAAATTGAGTTAAAATTATTCTTATCAAGTTTATATAGATGACTTGATAATTTATCAATGGAGTGATTATGAGTATAAAAATTATATCCACACATAGGGGAGTGTAAATTACTACATAAGTAAATAATTAGTTATTTCACACATAATCTTGCAGAAAAGTAATCAATGAAGTTTGCGTAGAACCAAATGAGTGGAAATTGAAATTTAAAATTCACTTAACGATTTGGTAACATATGAAACATAAAACCCATGAATGAAGGATCATCCAATTATTATTTAAATACCCACGAATTATACTATATTACACAAAAAATTAAATAATGGTCAGTACATACACCACACCAAAGGTAATAGTTGAAGATGTAGCATGAATCTCGTGAGAATAAAAGTGAGATGAAAACCCCTTACCTTTTACTTTTCCATGGTATATAGTAGATTAAAATCATGTATAATGGTGAAATAATTTTTATTAAATTAAAAAATAACCAAATACATAAATATGATATCATATATGATTTTCTAATATTTCTTTGTTAATAATATTTCAGTAGTATCTTCATTTCAGGTGTTAACTGATTCAGTTTCCTTTATATGATCGGTTATGTAACCAATGTTTGTTATGGATATGATGTATTTTATTCATATACATAATGATATTATGTTCATAAATATTATTTTTAATCAGAAAATGAAAATTATTCTTGAATTATTACGATGGAGAACAAATCTCATCACGTTTATGGAGATAGTAATCAGTACGTATGCATGAGCAGCAATATCATTATATTGACACTGGAATCATATTTAATTGGATGTTATAACATATATACAAAATAATTATCATGTTATATTAATTATTTACATTAGTTATACTCATTATTATACCCATCCAAATAATTAAGTGTTTGAATAACAAACTACACCATGACTTGGAGACGGTAAGTCGTACGTACGCACGTATGGTGACTTTGTCATTTATAGGATGGGTAGAAAATATAATATGGTTGTACCATATTTATAATAACATCATAGTATGTAGAAGTTACTAGAGTTATTATTTTGGTATGGTAACTAAAAAGAATGTGGAAGTGGAAGAAGAAAAGAACTTGAAAGAGGGTGGTCAAATTATTACCTCTTCGTTGGGTGTTTCCTTTTGAGTTGATCAAAAGGGCTCCTTAGGATGGATTTCTGATAAAAGTAAGGACACTATATTGATGTGAGGAAATTTTGGAGGATGTTTGTGTAGGGTTTTCCCGAGCCAAATGGATTTGAATCTGTGAAATTAAGATAACAGGAAGTACCCTATTATAAGAGAGGTGAGGGTCACTTTAGGCAAACCATGAAATGTTATTTTATAATAAAATAATTTTTGATTTCTAATGGCTCAAAAATGATTTATTTCGACGATTAGGTGTGGATGGGTCAAAAACCTGTAACGTCCCAACACCAGTTACCTATAGTCGGAGCATTATTACATATCATTGGCATGATCATAAAAGATCAAGTCTTGAATGATTGATTAGTTTGGTAGCCATGGAAGTACTAGATACATTCACAAGGTTTACATTACATCATAAATTGGAAAACTAAAACAACATTGTTTCTATTGACAACACTGAGATCCCATAGACTATCTGAGTAGATCAGTCATAATATACTTCTTCGCATCCTGGGAAAATTTAAACATAGAAAGGGGTGAGCTCAGATGCTCAGTAAGGATAACAATATAGCAGAAACTTTAATAAATAATTATAAACATATAAAGAAATGTATAAAACTAAAACTAAAGCCTTTTCAACATATAATTCATCATAATATGGAAAATATAAATCAAAATAATTCTATTTACTTACTCACATGGATATTCTACTTGTCGATTAATAACATGCAATATCAATAGCCACTTTCATAATGATGGAATGCATAATGCCAGACTTCATAACCACATAGTCAAGGCCTTGTGCCAAGGCTACAAAAAAGATTTTGTCAAGGGATTCTGCCAAGACAATAGTTTGTATCATGGGACCTACCGATGCATCATGGAGATATAGTGGGCTCCACCCAACACTTACTAAGTCCAATGCATTCCTCATATGAAATGGTTTAAAAATAACATAAAAAATTGTAATAAAACTATCATATGAAATGTCAATACTTTATCCATAAACCATGAATAGTATAAACATAACACATACACATTCAAACATATCACAAAACCTTCAATACAATATGGATGTTTTGATCATAATAAATCAACTTCAAATAATCTTAAATTCCATCCATTGACGTTGACATAGATGAAATAAAAACCCTTTTTTGAGAAATATATCTTTCTATTTTTAAATCATTAAATCAAACATTTATTTTGAAAATTTATATATAAGCTTATAAGGGATGCTTAGACGATGTTATAATGGTGTAAAATAGCTTCACTCGCCGTATAAGATAAAAAAACATTCTTACCTTAATTTTGTCGAAAAGGATGTAAAGTACCTTTTTTGGAAAACAATGGAAAGATTCATTTCCAAATATATAAGGTCAAATAAGGGTATAAATGACTTTACCCCATTGTCCAGTAAACAGTAAAAATGTTTTGAAATACATTTTTAAGAAACGGGGATGTGGATGATAAAGAGGTCCAAGAAGATAATTATATATAAACAACCTTTGATAATAATGAGATTGTCAAATTAACACTTGCCTTGTACTTTTCCTTGATCGAGGGTAGGTTAACCTCCTGTATAATTGTAAAATAATTGTTATTGTATTATACATGAATCATATACATTAATATGATATCATATATGATATTTTAACATTGTTTGGCTAATAATATCTTAGTATTATCGTCATTTCGGGTGTTAACGAATCATTTTCCTTTTTATGCTTTCTTACATAACTAATGTTTGTTGTGGATAGGTTTTATATTATTCATATTCAGAATTATATTCATTCGTTAAACATTATTTTTAATCATCTAATGAGTATTACTCTTGAATGGATACGATGGGGAATGAATCTCATCGTGTTCATGGAGACGGCAATCCGTACGTACGCACGAGCAACAATATCATTCTTTTGATATTAAAATAATATATAATTGGAAATTATATCATATATAAAGAATAATTATCATGTTATATTTATTATTTACATCAATTAAACATCATTATTATACCCATCCAAATAATAATGTATTGAATAACAATTACACAACGATGTGGAGACGGTAATCCATACGTATGCACGTATGGTGACATTTCATTCAATGGATGGATAGAATAATGAATTTGGTTGTACCATATTTATTATAAAATCATAGTATATATAATATACTAGAGTTATTATTTTAAAATGGAAAAAACAAAGAAAGAGGAAGTGGAAGAACAAAGGAACATGAAAGAGGTGATGAAATATTTACCTCTTCTTCATGTGCTTCCTTTTGATTTGATCAAAAGGGCTCCATAGGTTGGATTTATGACTAAAGTAACGCCTCTAGGATGAAGGTATGACAGTTTATAGGGTATTTGGTTAGGGATTTTCTAATCCAACAGGCCTTGAAGGTGTAATTTTTAGGGAAGGTGGAGTTCCCTTTTATAAGAGGGGTGAGGGGCACCTTAGGAAAAGAGAGAAATATTATTTTATAATAAAATTATATTCAGTTTTTAATTGTTCCAAAATGAATTATTTAAAGTGTAAGGTGTGGATGGGTCTAAAACCAATCAACCAATAGGTTTTAGATAGGTATGGGTCACTATATTAACTTTATCTTTTAGATTTAACTCTTAGTTAAATAGTTTGACACTTACCATGTCTCTATGTATTTTTATATTATATGGTTAAAAAACATAATATAAACATCCAAGTGAACCTCAAGTGGTTCATTAATGACATATATAATATTAATTAATACCTTTGGCTGAACCATATATTTTTAGGAATATAATATTAATTAATAATATGATCTTTGTTTTAAAAACTCTTTTTTGTCAATTTTGACACTATTTGGTATTTTTTTCTAAATTCATAACAACATTTTTACTTCAAAAAATAATCATATTACCAACCCTAACATATCATATTAACCTATAAAATTAGTTTAATTTATAAAAAGTCTTAAATTACATTTAGTTGTATATTTATAATATCAATTATTTTAAAATTTCATTAATTAGGTAATTACTGCATCATCATTGTGTCATAAATAAATTAAATTATTAAATGTCTAAATATTATAAATAAAATACCCTTATGTATAAAATCCTTTTATATTTCTAATTAATATTAATAGTCTAATTTATATTATGTGTAACCCTATATTAAAAATGTTTTTGTTATTAAACGTTGAATTTAAGACTTTTAACTCTTTTTTGAATTAAAAAATAATAAATGTCCTAATCTAATCCAAGTTTTCCTAAAGGATCATATTTTATTCGTAAGGTTGTTTTTGGTCTAATTACATTTATTGAATATAATTAGGACATGTGTTAGGGTAATAATAATATCATTTTTACCCTTAATTACCCTATTCACTTTTAACCGTAGTAAATAAAAGTAAAAAGTTACTATTCACCAAAAATTATTTTCATTTTATTGAACCACATTTTATAGACTGATATCAACCGTGTCTCCTAGATTTGTGAAATTCAACTCACAGAAGTGGTAAAATTATGTTTTATGTAGATTTTTAAATGCTTTTATGAGGTTGGTAAAAGACGGAAAAAAGTTCAATAAAATTTTTATATATCTAAAATTATTATCAGATGACTCCAATGAATTACATTATACCTTTATAGATATTATTTATCTATTTTGACCTAAAATAAATTTTAAAAAAAATAAATAAATATTTAAATAAAAATTCAGTTTTAAACTATAACTTAGCGTTTTTCACTATTCATCAAAAATTGAATTTTTTCAGAAAAATACCAAAAATTCACCCTAAGCTAATTTCAAAATTATGAATCCAAAAATGAAGTCCATTTTGAAAGATTAAATTTATAAAATATCAAAAATTGGGGTATTACTATTCATAACTACTAGTTTGATTGGTTGTGGTGTGTTAGAACTCGAAGTTGCGTACAACACACGCTATTGTATTATTCAAAGAATAGCGTACCATGGAAGATTGGGGTGTTACATTCTCCCATCCTTGAAATAATTTCATCCTCAAAATTTCAAGAAAATTACTGAATAAAAATACATAGGTGTTTCTTCATCATATGTTCCTCGGGTACCCACGTTGCCTCTTCCATTTTATGGATTCTCCATAGAACGTTTACAAGATGAGTCATCCAGTTTCTCAGCACATGTTCTCTTGTATCAAAAACCTTGACAGGATCCTCACAATAAGACAGATTGGGTTCCAGTTCTAATTCCTCATAGGTGAGTACATGTGTTGGTTCATGCATGCATTTTCTCAATACTGATACGTGGAACACATCGTGAACTTTGGAGAGACATGGTGGCATTGCAAAATGGTAAGCCACATACCCATTAAATTATATAATTTTGAAAGGTCTAATGTACCTGGGACTTAATTTTCCCTTCTTACCAAAACGTATAACACCCTTCCGTGGAGATACCTTCAAGAAAACATGATCTCCTACTTGAATTTTAAATCCTTTCTTTGGTTATTGGCATAGCTCTTCTGCCTATTTTGAGTTGCTTTGATGTGGGTTTGGATTACCTTCACCTTTTTCATCGTTTCCTCAACATGTTATGGGCCTATAGGTTTTCTTTCACCAACATCATCCAAACAAGTTGGTGTGGGACATCTCTTTCCATATAACGCTTCATATGGTTCCATCTGAATACTTGAATGGAAGCTATTATTATAGGAAAATTCTACCAGAGGTTAATATTGATCCCACATACCTTGAAAGTAAAGTGATCATGATATGAACATGTCTTCTAAGGTTTAAATAGTCCATTCTGATTTTCCATCAGTTTTGTGGTTATAGGCAGTGCTCAAATGATGTTCAGTATCTAGGGCTTTCTGAAAACTTTCCTAAAATCTTGATGTAAAACGGGGATCACGATCAGAAACAATCGATAGTGGTACTCCATGAAGTCTTAAAACTTCATTAATATACAGTCATGCTAATCATTCAAGTTGTAAATCTTCTCTTATAGCACGAAAATGTGCTGACTTGGTTATATGATCCAAAATGACCCATATTGCATCGTTTCTTTTAGGAGTCTTTGGTAGCCCCATGACAATGTCCATCTTGATATCATTCCATTTTCACTCATGAATGGGAAGAGGTTGCATGACTCATCTAGGTTTTTTCCTTCCATCTTTCACTTGTTGACTTTAGAGACCCGAAGCCTGACGTACATGGACATTACATTACTTTTGCGGAATACTTAGTACATAACAAAAACACACACACAAGGATCGTAATAGTTTAGTTTCTTTGGAAACTCGGAATATAATCTTCTAATCGTGGTGAAAGATCTTCAACATCTCCCATAAAGATCTTCTTTTTTTACCTAAAAACATTATTTATATCCTGGGGAAAAGAAAACATAAAAGGGTGGGCTCAAATTCTCAGTAAGGGTAATCAAAAGAAATATCAATCACATCATATTCATAAGAACATAACATTTTGGAAATCTTAACCTACAAAAGAGAGCATAATTTCATAACATGGGATAAATCATAGTAGTGAAATGAAATCCCAATAATCATAACTTAAAACATGAAACTTGGTGGAATACACACATAAACATAGAGAATCATTTCTTATTAGTCAAGACTCATTTCCAAGACTATCTTAGTGGACAAAGTCCCTTTCTGAACCGAGTCACCCTCGTTTCAGTCCTATTTCACTGAACCGGTATAACCTACCATTCCATCCATGTCTATCTCATGAGATATAAAATCTTTACCCAATGCATTGGAGGGAGATATAGGTCCCACCCATCTCATAATGATACCATTCTTATGTGTTCCACAAAATCATAAATCATACATCATTGCATAACCCATGTAATAAAAATGGGAATCTTAAACATCATGACATCATTAAACAATTCATATAAGATAAAGGAATTCATAAATATAATTCTGTCACAACATAATAAAATAAATGTAATAATAGGGATAGAAATATAACCCTTTATTATCTTAGATTGAAAATAATTTTGATAAAACACTTGAACTCCATTCTTGAGGAAAATGTCCTTTCTACATCAAAAACATTTTTCCTTTCATAACATGTCATAAAATTTTAAACTAAAAGAAGTTGACCAAAAATAAACATGAAAACTTGTAAAGTAAGCTTCTTGGAAATAATGTTTTAAAAATTCATTCATGCCGTATAAGTTAAAAAAACATTCTTCCCGTACTTTTTTCGGAAAAGTCAAAAAGTACCTCGTACGAAAAACAACAAACGGTTCCTTTCATATATTTTAATAAAAACTCACCGAAGGGTAAAATTGGATTTAAAAAATTGTAGGTGGATGGAAATAATATTAAATATTGAGGAAACATGGATGTGGATGATAAAATACACCCCAGTAAATACTAAAGCATAAACAATCTCGGATAAAAATGAGATTGTGATATTTCCCTTACCTTACGTCCGATATGCTTTGAATGTATCCGAACCTCCTGTATAATGATTTAAATAATGTCATTAAGTTATAAAAGAATCAGATTCATTTTTATTATATCATTTATGGTTCACTTATGACTTTACATTACCCGTTCGTTTGTAAATTCCATGTTAAAGAAGCGTTTTGGGTAAAAAAGTTTCATTTATCGTAGGTGTTTGGACTTGTTGTTCTTGACATTATTATTACTTATATCAGGATTTACTTACTTCTAGAATATAAAACATGATTTATATATCATATATATTAAGTATATATATATATATAATAGATAGATAAATGAAATGAAACACACCGTTCATGGAGACGGTAGTCCGTACGTACGCATGAACATTGTTTTCCTTTCCTTATTGTCTTGAATGAAAGTAAGTAGATGTCATACACATATATATATACATAAATCCATTAGATTTAACATGTCATATATTTCATTATTATTCATTATATATACTTTATAATCATTCATGAATGGTTAATGTGGAGAATGAATCTCATCGCGTTGTGGAGACGGTAGTTCGTACGTACACACGAGCGATGATATCATTCCCAGGGTCGTGGAATTGTGTTGAAGTGTATGTATAGTATTTCAGTATCAATATCACTTTATAATAATCATATATAGTTACTCATTACACCATTATACCCATCCAATTAAGGTGGTGGCAGAAAATAGATTACACCACGGCGTGGAGACGGTATTCCGTACGTACGCACGCGCGGTGATTTCCTTTTTCCGTAGGATGGATAGAAGGTTAATTATCGTTGTTTAATTTTATAATAACATATCAGTATATAAGAAATACTTATGTTATTACTTTATCATGAAACAACTAAATAAGAAGAAGTTGAAGAAGAAAGAAATTGAAAACGATCGGTAATGGATATTACCTCTTTTTGACGCGCCTTCACTTAACCTCCAATTAAATAACTAAGGATGGACTTTGAAGAAGACCAGGACCTCTAGGATTATACTAGGGAAGTGTAGAAGATATTTTGGCAGGGGTTGTCCTAGATTGAATGCTCAAATTGGTGTGAGGAGGAGAGGGAGGAGGTGCCCTTTTATAAGGGAGGAGAGGGGCACTTTAAGAAAATCTCAAAATATTATTTTATATTAAGGTCAAATTCGGTTTATAATGGTTCTAAAGGGTCTTATTTAGAAAGTAAAGTGGGTAGGGGTCTAAATCCTCTCATAAAATATGATTTAGACAAGTTTAGGTTATTATTTTAACCTTATCAATTATATTTAACTCTAAGTTAAATAATATAACTTTTACAGTGTCTTTTTGTTTTCTTACACTATATGGTTAATAAACTTACCATAACAAGCCAAAAGAACCCCAAGTTGTTTATTATTAATATATCTATCATTATATAAGTCATTTCGCCGAACCTTAGATTTTTAGAAATTAAATAACAATTGATAATATAATATTTGTTTTAAAAAATAATTTATGTCAATTTTGACACTATTTGGTACATGATTTTTATGAAATTTATAACAGAATGATAAGTTCGAACCAAGTTACTTATATCAACAATAACATGTCATATTAACCTATAAAATTTATTTAAGTCATATAAAGTCTCAAATTACATTTATTTGGGCATTTATAACATCAATTATGTCAATATTTCATTAATAAGATAATTACTGCATCATCATTGTGTCATAAATAAATTGAATTATTTAATGTCTAAAAATTACAAATAAAATACCATTATGCAGGAAATCTTTTTATCTTTCTAATTAATATTTATAGTCGAATTTATCTTATGTATAACCCCATATTAAAAATGATTTATTTATTAAACATTGATTTTAACTATTTTAACCCTTCTTTAAATAAATTAATAATAAATGTCCTAATCTAATCCAAGTAGGCCTAAAAGGTCATATCTTATTCCTATGTTTGTTTTTGATAGAATTACACTTTTCCAATAGAATTAAGACATGTTTTAGGGTAATAATAATATCATTTTTACCCTTAATTACCCTATTTACTTTTAACCGTGGTTAAAAAAAGTAAAAAAGTTACTATTCACCAAAAATTATTTTCATCTCATTGAACCACATTTTAGTCCTTGATATTAACCGTGTCTCTCGAATTTTTGAAATTCTCCTCACAGAAGCGGTAAAATTAAGTTTTATGAAAAATTCAGTTTTTTTAACTACCACTTAGTGGTTTCACTATTCATCAAAAATTGAATGTTTTCAGAAAAATACCAAAAATTAGGCCTAAGCTATATTTGATATTAAGAATTCAAAAATGATGTCTATTTTACCAAATTCAGAACATATCAGTTGCTTTAATTATTTTAAAAAATAGTTCCCGTCGTCAAATGTGAAATTACATCCAATGACCAACATTGTATTAAATTTTAAAAATATATTCTGAATATACTTTAAAACCACTCAAATTAATAATTTATCACTATTAATTATTTCTATTAAAAAAGTTCTTTTTAATTAAAATTTATTAATTTTCACTATTCATCGGAATATGGAAGTTATCCGAAAAGTACCAAAATTTCACCCTAAGCTAATTTCAATATACCGAATCCAAAAATGAAGTCCATTTTGAAAAATAAAATTTACAAAATTTCAAATAGTGGTTATTACTATTCATAATGGCTAGTTTTAATAATATTTTAATAGCATGTCGTTGTTTAGTGAAAGTCGGTATTGCGTATTACACACGCTATCGAGGAAGGTCGCGATTGAATGTAATGCAAGGCAAGTTAATGATGCGTGTTGTGAAAGAATCCTTCATTGTTTTGTATAACAAAATCCAACCATATTTCATTTATACATTGAATATATATATATATATACACTCAATGTTGCGTAGAATAACTATTATCAAAATTGTGTGTAACACGATCCAAGAATAGTGTTGCATATACTGCAAGTTAATATGGTGTTGCATATAGTTCAAGGTAATATTGGTGTAGAATACAACACAAGACATTAATGAAATTAAAAGAATATTTTTCATAAAATCTCGGGGTGTTACATTCTACCCCCCTTAAAATGAATTTCTCCCTCGAAATTCATTTTAAGGGGGGATAAATGGTTTACCACTCGAAAGTTTGTTTAATAGAAACCCACATCGTAAAAAGGAATACAAAAACTTGGCTTTAAAAACTAAAGTATGAAATGTAACGATTACACAAATAAACTAATCACTGGGTTTCCACATAGGTGAAGATATGGATATGGAAGGGAAATCTAACCATCATGTTCTGATGGAGAGTGGTAGAGAACATGGCTATGGAAAAGCCAGCAATCACAAAGCCATAAATTTGTGACGATCTAAGGTACCATATGATTCATCAGATATAAGAGCACTACGACAACATTTTTGTTTTTCAAGATCATTTCTCTAAAGTTGATGAAATTGGAATTAGAATAAATACTTTCGTGATTTTGGTACTGTGTCACCGTTGGTCATTCTTTGGACAATTTCCACTTAAACTCTTAAAGAAATGAAGTTGTATTTGTCATTCGTGAAGTGTTAGCAGATCATGTGATAGAATTATGGGTCATTCCATCTGTCTCAAACAAAAGGTTACAAAAGTTATCAAAAAATACATAAGTCCATCTATAGTCAGATTAATCATATATGGTTCATAAAATGGACTTATACATCATATATCATATGGATTAATATAATAAAACTAGTTTCTACTAAACAGGGACTTCCTGTAGGCCAGTGGTAGGCGATGAAGGCCAGTCGCACTTCGGTTGTGGGTTCGATTCCCACAGCCTTGTCCGACGCGATGGGTTGTCGCTCGTCCTGCAGGTTGTCCTTTTTCTAAAGCTATATTACTATAACATCCTATCAATAATATGAAAAAAAAGTTCTATCCATAAACAATACTAACTTACGTACAACATAATTCATTCCAATCTTTAGGCTTATCTAAAATACTTCGGTCCAAGATCATAGTATTAAGAAAATGATTACTTGAAATGTCATCAACCAAGCATGTGAATATCATCATTTATCCCCCATATATCTTGTTGGTCTTATTCCAATCATGTGAATACCTTAATCATGTATTCTCTTTAAGAATGAAATACCATTGAACCTTAGTGAAAACATCAATGCAGTTAAAAGTTAACACTTTCCACATACCAAAATCCTCAAAATTCTATATACTCAAACCATGATATCACTTAGTCCTTATATCAATCATGAGCTCATGAATACTATCAAACATAGTATATTATCTTTGTCCGTTTATTATGTGCATATCATCTGCTTTCCAAAAATATCTGAATAACCTTTCGTGGATACTGGTACCATTAATCATACACTTTCAAAACTCAATGAAAGACAACAGTGTAACAATCCTTAGATGTCTCTTTATTCCATAGTACCATGAGATTACTTATACAACATTACACATGATAAAAATGTAATCATTCAACTACATTCTTAAACCATTGACCGAGCTTCAACAATTCTTTCATCTCACATATCATTTGTAGTCTCTTCATCATCATCAACATAAATACTACCCATACGACCATACTGATTCTCTTCATGAGACTTTCCCTTAGGGAATTGGTTTGCATAATGCATGTACATTCCACATTTAAAACATTTAACCATTGTTGACATCGTAGCAATACCATTATCCTCATCCCTAGTGTTAACTGAACATTTTCCTTTGCACATACTAGCTTTGTGTCCTTCTTTTCTACACCCAAAGCATCTTCCAGTTCCTTTGAAACATTCTCCTTGATGCCTCTTCCCACATGATTTACATAGGGAAAATTGAACTTTCATTCCTCTATGATCATCATGAAACACCATCTTTCTTTTATTAACCGAGTCAGGAAACTTAACAAATTTTACATTATTTATCATATTATGAGATTGCTGATTTGGTATAATAATGATGTTTGGACTTCCAAATCCCATTACACTTGGTTTCTCATGAAGAATATCATTCCATTGTCCATCATATCCTCCAATATCGTGAATCATCTTCTTTCCAGCCATTATCTAAAACCCAAAAAGAATAGTGTGAGAGGCAAAAATAATAATAAAGGGGGAGTAACTTCAATATCTAACATCTTTGGTTTAATCTAATATCGTTACCATAGTTCTAGGACTATATCCTATACGTATACTTATCCTTAGGGACATCACTAGACATACCTTAGAAATATCTCTAGGGATCTTACTAACGCTTTCGCATCCTAGTTTCCTAAGGTTGACTAAACTTTTCCTCTGATACCAACTGTAGAAACCCGAAGCCTAACGTACATGGACATTACATTACTTTTGCGGAATACTTAGTACATAACAAAAACACACACACAAGGATCGTAATAGTTTAGTGTCTTTGGAAACTCGGAATATAATCTTCTAATCGTGGTGAAAGATCTTTAACATCTCCCATAAAGTTCTTATTATTTTTTACCTAAAACCTTTCTTTATATCCAGGGGAAAAGAAAACATAAAAGGGTGAGCTCAAATGCTCAGTAAGGGTAAACAAAAGAAATATCAATCACATCATATTCATAAGAACATAACATTTTGGAAATCTTAACCTGCAAAAGAGAGAATAATTTCATAACATGGGATAAATAATAGTAGTGAAATGAAATCCCAATAATCATAACATAAAAGATGAAACTTGGTGGCATACACACATAATCATAGTGAATCATTTCTTATTATTCAAGGCTCATTTCCAAGACTATCTTAGTGGACAAAGTCCCTTTCTGAACCGAGTCACCCTCGTTTCAGTCCTGTTTCATTGAACCGGTATAACCTACCGTTCCATCCATGTCTATCTCATGAGATATAAAATCTTTACCCAATGCATTAGAGGGAGATATAGGTCCCACCCATCTCATAATTATACCATTCTTATGTGTGCCACAAAATCATAAATCATACATCATTGCATAACCCATGTAATAAAAATGGGAATCCTAAACATCGTGACATCATAAATCAATTCATATAAGATAAAGGAATTCATAAATATAATTCCATCACAACACAATGAAATAAATGTAATAATATGGATAGAAACATAACCCTTTATTATCTTAGATGGAAAATAATTTTGATAAAACACTTGAACTCCATTCTTGAGGAAAATGTCCTTTCTACTTCAAAAACATTTTTCCTTTCTTAACATGTCATACAATTTTAAACTAAAAGAAGTTGATTAAAAATAAACTTGAAAACTTGTAAAGGAAGATTCTTGGAAATAATGTTTTAACAATCCATTCATTCCTTATAAGTTAAAAAAACATTCTTCCCGTACTTTTGTCGGAAAAGTCAAAAAGTACCTCGTACGAAAAACGACAAACGATTCCTTTCATATCTTTTAATAAAAACTCACCGAAGGGTAAAATTGGATTTAAACAATTGTAGTTGGATGGAAATAATATTACATATTGAGGAAACATGGATGTGGATGATAAAATACACCCCAGTAAATACTAAAGTATAAACAATCTCGGATAAAAATGAGATTGTGATATTTCCCTTACCTTACGTCCGATATGCTTTGTACGTATCCAAACCTCCTGTATAATGATTTAAATAATTTCATTAACTTATTAAATAATCATACTCATTGTTATGATATAATATATGGTTCACTTATGACTTTATATTACCCGTTCTTTTGTAAATTCCATGTTAAAGAAGCGTTTTGGGTAAAATCGTTTCATTTATCGTAGGTGTTTGGACTTGTCGTTCTTGACATTATTATTACTTATATCATGATTTACATACTTCCACAATATAAAACATGATTTATATATCATATATATTTAGTATATATATATATAATTGATAGATAAGTGAAATGAAACACACCGTTCATGGAGACGGTAGTCCGTACGTACGCATGAACGTTGTTTTCCTTTCCTTATTGTCTTGAATGGAAGTAAGTAGATGACATACATATATATATACATAAATCCAGTAGATATATCATGTCATATATTTCATTATTATTCATTATATATACTTTATAATCATTCATGAATGGTTAATTTGGAGAATGAATCTCATCGCGTCGTGGAGACGGTAGTCCGTACGTAGGCACGAGCGATGATATCGTTCCCATGGTCGTGGAATTGTGTTGAAGTGTATGTATACTATTTAAGTATCAATATCACTTTATAATAATCATATATAGTTACTCATTACACCATTATACCCATACAATTTAGGTGGTGGCGGAAAATAGTTTACACTACGGCGTGGAGACGGTATTCCGTACGTACGCACGCGCGGTGATTTCCTTTTTCCGTAGGATGAATAGATGGTAAATTAGAGTTGTTTATTATTTATAATAACATATCAGAATATAGTAAGTACTGATGTTATTACTTTATCATGAAACAACTAAAGAAGAAGAAGTTGAAGAAGAAATAAATTGAAAAAGATCGGTAATGGATATTACCTCTTTTTGACGCACCTTCACTTAACCTCCACTTAAAGAACTAAGGATTGTATTTGAAGAAGACCAGGACCTCTAGGATGATACTAGGGAAGTGTAGAAGAGATTTTGTCAGGGGTTTTCCGAGCTTGAATGCTCAAATTGGTGTGAGGAGGAGAGGGAGGAGGTGCCCTTTTATAAGGGAGGAGAGGGGCACATTAGGAAAATCCCAAAATATTATTTTATATTCAGGTCAAATTCGGTTTATAATGGTTCAAAAGTGTCTTATTTAGAAGATAAAGTGGGTATGGGTCTAAATCCCCTCATACAATAGGATTTAGACAAGTTTAGGTTATTATTGTATCCTTATCAATTAGATTTAACTCTAAGTTAAATAATTTAACTTTTACCGTGTCTTTTTGTTTTCTTACACTATATGGTTAATAAACTTACCATAACAAGCCAAAAGAACCCCAAGTTGTTTATTATTAATATATATATCCTTATCTAAGTCATTTGGCCTAAACTTAGATTTTTAGAAATTAAATAACAATTAATAATATAATATTTCTTTTAAAAACTAATTTATGTCACTTTTGACACTATTTGGTACATGATTTTTATGAAATTCATAACAGAATTATAAGTTCGAACCAAGTTACTTATATCAACAATAACATATCATATTAACCTATAAAATTAATTTAAGTCATAAAAAGTCTCAAATTACATTTATTTGGGCATTTATAACATTAATTATGTCAATATTTCATTAATAAGATAATTACTGCATCATCATTGTGTCATAAATAAATTAAATTATGTAATGTCTAAAACTTACGAATAAAATAACATTATTTAGGAAATCATTCTAGCTTTCTAATGAATATTTATAGTCTAATTTATCTTATTTATTACCCCATATTAAAAAAGATTTAGTTATTAAACTTTGATTTTAACTATTTTAACCCTTCTTTAAATAAATTAATAATAAATGTCCTAATCTAATCCAAGTGGGCCTAAATGGTCATATTTTATTCCTATGTTTGTTGTGGTCGAATTACACTTGTCCAATAGAATTAGGACTTGTTTTAGGTTAATAATAATATCATTTTTACCCTTAATTACCCTATTTACTTTTAACCGTGGTAAAAAAAAGCAAAAAGTTACTATTCACCAAAAATTATTTTCATCTCATTGAACCACATTTTAGTCCTTGATATTAACCGTGTGTCTCGGATTTTAGAAATTCCACTCACAAAAGCGGTAAAATTATGTTTTATGAAAAATTCTGTTTTTTTAACTACCACTTAGTGGTTTCACTATTCATCAAAAATTGAAAGTTTTCAGAAAAATACCAAAAATTAGGCCTAAGATATATTTGATATTAAGAATTCAAAAATGATGTCTATTTTACGAAATTCAAAACATATCAATTGCATTAATTAATTTAAAAATTAGTTCCCGTCGTCAAAACAAATAGCGTATTTTTAAGGGATAATAACTATCAAAAGATTGACACTTGTTTATAACTGGTTTAAATGTGAAATTACATCCAATGACCAACATTGTATTAAATTGTAAAAATATATTCTAAATATACTTTAAAACCTCTAAAATTAATAATTTATCACTATTAATTATTTCTATTAAAAAAGTTCTTTTTAATTAAAATTTAGTAATTTTCACTATTCATTAGAATATGAAAGTTATCTGAAAAGTACCAGAATTTCACCCTAAGCTAATTTCGATATTCTGAATCCAAAAATGAAGTCCTTTTTGAAAAATAAAATTTACAAAATTTCAAAAAGTGGTTATTACTATTCATAACGGCTAGTTTTAATAATATTTTAATAGCATATCGTTGTTTAGTGAAACTCGGTATTGCGTACTACACACACTATCGAGGAAGGTCGTGATTGCATGTAATGCAAGTCAAGCCAATGATGCGTGTTGTGAAAGTATCCTTCATTGTTTCGTATAACAGAATCCAACCATATTTCATTTATACATTGAATATATATATATATATACTCAATTTTGCGTAGAATAACTATTATCAAAATTGTGTGTACCACAATCCAAGAATAGTGTTGCATATACTGCAAGCTAATACGGTGTTGCGTATAGCGCAAGGTAATATTGGTGTAGAATACAACACAAGACATTAATGAAATTAAAAGAATATTTTTCATAAAATCTCGGGGTGTTACATTGACAAACTATACATCTTTACACAAAATCAGGAATCTCCCTCATCATGTTGTCCCACAAAAAAGTTCCTTCAAATCTCTATACATTTTGGTTCTCCGACGGTGTATAGAGAAATTGGAGCTATGAGCATCATCCAACAATTCTATTTTTAGATCAGTTATATCGGGAACACAATGTCTCTTCCCAACTTTCAAAATTCAATCATCATATCCAAAGTCACTCTGTAACATCCCAGGTAAATAAAGAATAAAGAATTTTCATAATTATTAATATTTACGAATTAAATATTAATTTTACTTTAAAGGGGTTGCTATGTTCGATAGCGTACCCGATACGCAACGATGAGTTTCTTTGAAACTTACGTAGCACACTAGTAATGAAATAATATTATTTTAAATGTTAGTTAACAAGTAGCCGTTGTACTGGCGGGAATGGATAGAAATAACTAAAATATGATATGATTTGTTTTTAAATGTTTTTACATTTATCCAATAAAGGATAGAGGCTTAAAATACGGAAAGAATTCAATTTTAGGCGTATATGCCCTAGTTTTCACTAAAGGTTCACTTATAACCTTTTGATGTTGAAACATCATTAAATATAGTTTTTTCACTCTTAAAAATTCTTTTGGACCAAATAAAACTCTTATTAAGAATCGGGACATCAAAATTTACTTTGTGTAAATTTTTGGTACCTTTCTGATAAGTTCATTTTTTTATGAATAGTGTAAAATGTTGTATTCAAATTCAAAACCTCTTTTTAATCTAATTTATTTATATTATTAGATTATATTTTTAATTGGTTTTAAAGTGAAATTAGAAAATATTTTTACCATTAAATCCAATAGTGGTCATTGGAATTAATTTCGCTTTGAAATCAGACTTAAACTAGTGTCAATCTTTTGATACTTATTGTTTTAATAAAAACACGCTATTTGCTCTGACAGCGGGAATTAATTATTAAATTAATTAATGTGACTTATATGTTTTGAATTTTGTAAAATAGACTTCATTTTTTAATTCGGAATATCAAATATATCTTAGGGTGAATGTTTGGTAATTTTCTGAAAAACTTCAATTTTTGAGGAATAGTGAAACCACTAAGTGGTACTTATAAAGACTGATTTTCCGTTTAAATGAAATTTTGCCATAATTGTGTTTTGAATTTCAACAATCCGACATACATGGTTGTCATTAAGAATTAAAATGTGGTTCAATGGGATAAAAATAATTTTTTGGTGAATAGTAACTTATTATGTTTTTAATCGCGATTAGTGGTAATTAGTGTAGTTTAAGGTTTAAATAATGCTTTAATAATATGAAATGACCTAGACACATGTCCCAACCTTATTGGTTGTGTCATGGCCGACCAAGACAAGCCATGGGCCAACTTGGGGACCCCATGGAGCCACTTTAGTTGGAAAATGACAATAATATATTTTTATTTAATGTTAAAATTAAATTCACACAAACATGAGTTGTTTTACTAAAACAATTTTTAAGTAGGGTTACACAAGTCCAAATTTTTATTATAAATATTAATTGGAACGATAAAAAGATTTCATACATCATAGTATTTTTTTTATAATTTTTAGACATTAAATAAATTAAATTATTTATGACATAATAATGATGCAGCGATGACATCATTATTTGATGATTTAAATAAAATAGAAAGATAATGTAAACTCTATGAACTACACATGTCCAAAACCAATTAGATGAGTGGATTTCGAAGCCTTATCACCTTATCCACGAATTAAATCAATGTGGGACCTTTTAAAACCGAAACACATTTTCAAATAAAAGTAATATTTCTTTACTTTCCAAAAGTGCCCCTCCTCTCCTCTTATAAAAGTCCCCCACCTCTACCTCGTTACACACACTCCTCAAGCCTTTGGCTCGGCCAACCCCTGCCCATTTACTCTCTCCACATCCCTCTCCTCATCCTAGAGGATTCCATTTGAGCAGAATCCTTTCAAAGGAAGCCTTTAGGCTCAATTCAAAAGAGAGTTACACTTTTAAAGGTAATTCATTCTCTCTTGTTCATTTGTTTTATTTTGCTTCTCCAACCCTCTAAACTCTTTTTATTTACTTCTTTTGTAACAAAACCAGTATCTTAAATATACTAGGATGTTTTTATAAGATTTATTCGAGCTACACTCTCACACAACTACATAAAATGGTTAAAGAACATACGGTTTCCGTGGATGGCGAAATTCTGCCTCCTGAAACGATGATTGTTCAATACTCATTTAACACCTTCAAAGGTGGCCATTATGATGTCACTATATTTATATATGATATATAATATGTTTACGTTTTATTTAAGCTTCTGTATTTTTCATTTTTGGCATACCTTTATGGTTTCCATTATAGGTAAACACGATATCTTCATTTAAGGAAGTGCGGACTACCGCCCCCTCAAAGTGATGTGATTCGTTAATGCCATATGTGGGGTGTGTAAAGGATGGATTTAAAGTTATTATATATGATGTTATACTGGAATTATAATATACCTCTATATCATTATTATTTCTTTCCATTAATGTATGAGATAGAAATGAAAGTAGCATTCATGCGTACGTACGGCTTACCGTCTCCATGAACGGTGCATTTCATTTCTTGTCCCCAAATGTAATGTACTATTAAAATTACATGTATATAATGTATATATATAATTAATGATATATTTAAATTATGAATATAATTCTGGAATTAAAATATACATACCTCTCATTTAGTTTTAATTCCACTAATATGACAAAGAAATGAAAGTAGCGTTCATGCGTACGTACGGCTTACCGTCTCCATGAACGGTGCATTTCATTTCTTACCTCTAAATTATTATGTAATATTATAAATACATGTACATGCTGGATATATATGATATATATGATATCCAAATCAGGAATTTCATTCTGGATATAAAGAACTTTTGACCACATGAACAACATGTAATTGTAAGAAGTCAACTTTCGACTTAAGAACCAAATATTGACAAAACAAACAGTATTAACTTAAATGGTTACATAATGTTTATAACATTCCAATAAGTGATATAAAAATAATAATGAACTTTAAAAAGGTTCTTAATCAAGTATAAATTAACTCATGTTTATTATTCAGGACGTTAAAGAATGATCGAGTCAAGTCGGACCCAAGGTAAGGGACTTCGTCTCAATCTCCTTTCATTGAGGCATATTTCGTTTTATACACAACTTTCTTTTATATGGTGTATAAGCTCCTTTGACTTTTACTTTTATACAAAAGGAATCTTTTTATATGAAGCGTTTTACTAAACGACAAAAAGGAATGTTTTTTTTAACGTACGCAGTGACAACGACCTTTTCCGCCGCCGCGAGTATTATTTGATATTTGGCTTTCTCAACAAGCCGTAATGTTTTCAGAATAAAATAAATACCATATACTCTTTTATGTATTTTGTTATTGAAAATGGTTTTGAAAAAGGATTCTATTATTTCAATATATTTATGATATATTGTGATTGAAATGTGGAAATGTTATCATTCCTTTATATTGGTTTTATGTTTTATGATTTTATACTGGTACTTGGATATTTTAACAGGTGGTTACGTTATAAACCATATGACGGGTGGTGCCGTGAATACCAGGACGGGTGGTTACGTTATAACCTCCAATGCATTGGGTATGGAAGTCGGCCGTATGGCTATTCCATTAAGTATGTATGGAAATTGGCCGTATGGCTATTCCATTAAGTGATATGTGTGGAAGTCGACCGTATGGTTATTCCACTTAAGTATGTTTATGTCCCAAGTTACCTTTATATATGTTAAGTGTTCTTTATATGGGTTTTATGGTAATTCTATGGTTACAAAAAGGTAAGTAATGATACTTTATTCAGTGAAGATTTTTTATTACTTCATAAAGGTTAAAATTATTACTTTGATAATGTATACATGGTTTACTTGTTGTTTTGATAAACTAACAATTTTCATTCTTTGTGTATCCCTTACTGAGCTTTTTATGCTCACCCCAAGTTTTTTTTTGAAATGTTTTTCACCAGACTTAATGTGGAATAGGGTCAAAGATGGGATCAAGGGAAAGTCATGCTTTATAAAACATGGAACTAGACACGTTTCTTTATTAAGAGTTTTTTTTATTTATTCTATGGCAACTTAGTAGAAGTGAAAACTTTGTAATCTTTTGAGATGCAATAGTTATGTTCTAATTCTCTAAAACTCTAAACCTGAAAAGATCCTCAATGTGAATTATTCATTTAATTCAATATTAAGTATGGTTTAAGGCCAGGGCCTTATAGTTGGTATCAAAGGTCGGTTTAGACAACTTTAGGAATTAAAAAAGTGTTAAATTATAATATGATTGAAATGATATAGCATTTACGGATTACCATGTTGCTTCGCCTAAGATATTTCTGTGTTCAGAATGGTTTTCCGCAGAGGAAACAAAGCACCTATGTTGGGACGACATCAGGAGGAAGAAAACTTTCCAAATCAGCAACCTGAGATGGTCGGAATCGGAACTGAACAGTTTGTTGCAGTGATGGCACAGTTGACTCAGGCTATAAATGGTGGTGGTATCCATGCACGAGATCAGCGAGATCAACCGCAGAGGAACATGTCAGTGGTGGAACATTTCATGAGGCAACATCCCCCATCATTCAGAGGATCATCTGACCCTGTGAAAGCATAAGGTTGGATTAAAGCACTGGAGAAGATTTTTGATGTCATGGGGTGTTCAGAACATCAAAAGGTTAGTCTTGCTGTTTACCGTTTTGAAGGTGATGCTGATCAGTGGTGGTCGATGGTGAAAAATATAAGGGATAGTGATGAGATTGAGGATCTTCACTGGGAAGAATTCAAAGGTATGTTTCTTGAGAAATATTTTCTTAAGGTGGTTCGTCTTAGGATGGAAAAATAGTTCCTATAATTGAGGCAGGAGGATGATTCAGTGGCTGCTTATGAAGAAAAGTTCACTCGATTGGCAAGGTATGCTCCAAACTTCATACGAGATCTTGATAGTAAAATAAACCGTTTTTACTCAGGGTTAAAGCCAAAGTATCAAAGGGATTTAGCTTCTCATGAGTTCAAAAGTTATGAAAAACTTGTTCGATGTACGGAGAAGGTGGAAATGGAGTTTGCCGATGATCAGGTGTTCTATGAAAAACAACAGAATAAGAGGTCTAGTTGGCAGGAAAAGAGGAAGAATTCATCAAAGAAGCAAGGAGGTAAGAAAACCAAATATCCATCCTGTGAGAAGTGTGGTAAAATGCATCCTGGAGAATTTTTATCCAAGTCTGGTAAGTGCTTTCGGTGTGGTAAGTCTGGTCATATTGCTCGTAACTGTAAGGAAGATGATCAAGCAGGAAATGAAAAGCCAACGGTAAGATGTTTTAAGTGTAATGAAATGGGTCATTATGCAAACGAGTGTCCAACGAAGAACTCAACTGGGGGAATGCAGCCAGACTACAAGCAGAAAGGGGTGGTGAAATCCTTTGCAACAACTTCATCAGATGTTGGGCCATCGAATGAAGTGGTATCAGCTCCAGGGAGCTCAGTATTTTTCGAAGATTGACTTGAGGTCGGGGTACCATCAGTTGAAAGTAAAAGAAGCAGACGTTCCGAAGACTATGTTCTGTACTAGATATGGCCATTATGAATTTTTAGTTATGCCTTTTGGGTTAACCAATGCACCTGCTGTATTCATGGACCTTATGAATAAAATTTTCCATGAGTTCTTGGATAAGTTTGTGTTTGTGTTTTGAGGTTTGTGAAGAGGTTATGTGTGCCTTGTGATTCACAGTTGAAGAATGAGTTGTTTTTTCATCCTGGCAGTACTAAGATGTACAGAGGTCTGCGGGAGTATTACTGGTGGGATGGAATGAAAAGAGACATTTCTGATTTTACTGTGAAGTGTTTGACATGTCAACAGGTTAAAGCAGAGCAGAAGTTACCGAAAGGGATGCTTCAGCCTTTACCAGTGCCAGAGTGGAAATGGGAAAACATATCCATGGACTTTGTTGTGGGATTACCGAGGGCATCTCGAGGTAATAATGCAATCTGGGTTATTGTTGATCGCTTGACCAAATCTTCTCATTTCCTTTCTATACGAGATACTTCCAACTTTCCCGTTTGTATCTTAAAGAGATAGTCAGGTTACATGGAGTTCTTCTCTCCATTGTATCGGATCGTGATCCCAGGTTTACTTCTAACTTTTGGAAAGGCCTTCCGAAGTCATTGGGTACTGAATTAAATTTTAGTACAGCTTTTCATCCTCAATCAGATGGGCAGTCAGAACGAACAATCCAGACATTGGAGGATATGCTACGAGATTGTTCTATGGATTATCAGGGAAGTTGGGACCAACAAATTTCTTTGGTTGAGTTTTCTTATAATAACAGTTTTCATTCCAGTATACAGATGGCACCATTTGAGGCATTATATGGAAAGCGGTGTAGAACTCCAGCATTTTGGAATGAAGTGGGTGAAAGGAAGCTGATGGGACCAGAATTGGTAGAAGAGATGGCAGAAAAGGTTCAGCTGATTCAGAAACACATGAGAACAGCTCAGAGCAGGCAAACGAGTTATGCGGATAACCGGAGGAAGGATCTATCTTTCGAGGTAGGTGATCATGTTTTTCTCAAGGTTTCTCCTTGGAAAAGCGTGATGAGATTTGGTAAGAAAGGAAAGTTGAGTCCAAGGTTTATTGGACCATACGAAATTCTGGAAAGAGTTGGATCAGTTGCATACCGAGTGGCTTTACCTCTGAGTTTATCTCAGGTACACAATGTTTTTTACGTTTCGATGTTCAGAAAGTATATGCCAGATCCATCTCATGTTTTGAGTCCAGAGGTAGTTTAGCTGGAAGAGAACCTATCTTATGAGTAACAACCGGTCCAGATTCTTGACCACAGGGAGCAAGTGTTACGGAATAAGGTGATCCATCAGGTAAAGGTTTTGTGGAAAAACCATGTGATTGAAGAGGCAACGTGGGAATCTGAAAATGCTATGAGGGATAAATACCCCCCCCTTATTTTGATAAGTGAATAAAATTGTGAGGACGCAATTACCAAAAGGGGGGAAGGATGTAACATCCCAGGTAAATAAAGAATAAAGAATTTTCATAATTATTAATATTTACGAATTAAATATTAATTTTACTTTAAAGGGGTTGCTATGTTCGATAGCGTACCCGATACGCAACGATGAGTTTCTTTGAAACTTACGTAGCACACTAGTAATGAAATAATATTATTTTAAATGTTAGTTAACAAGTAGCCGTTGTACTGGCGGGAATGGATAGAAATAACTAAAATATGATTAGATATGTTTTTAAATGTTTTTACATTTATCCAATAAAGGATAGAGGCTTAAAATACGGAAAGAATTCAATTTTAGGCGTATATGCCCTAGTTTTCACTAAAGGCTCACTTATAACCTTTTGATGTTGAACCATCATTAAATATAGTTTTTTTCACTCTTAAACATTATTTTGGACCAAATAAAACTCTTATAAAGAATCGGGACATCAAAATTTACTTTGTGTAAATTTTTGGTACCTTTCTGATAAAGTTCATTTTTTTATGAATAGTGTAAAATGTTGTATTTCAATTCAAAACCTCTTTTTAATCTAATTTATTTATATGATTAGATTATATTTTGAATTGGTTTTAAAGTGAAATTAGAAAATATTTTTACCATTAAATCCAATAGTGGTCGTTGGAATTAATTTCTCTTTGAAATCAGACTTAAACTAGTGTCAATCTTTTGATACTTATTGTTTCATAAAAACACGCTATTTGCTCTGACAGCGGGAATTAATTATTAAATTAATTAATGTGACTTATATGTTTTGAATTTTGTAAAATAGAATTCATTTTTGAATTCGGAATATCAAATATATCTTAGGGTGAATTTTTGGTAATTTTCTGAAAAACTTCAATTTTTGATGAATAGTGAAACCACTAAGTGGTACTTATAAAGACTGATTTTCCGTTTATATGAAATTTTTCCATAATTGTGTTTTTAATTTCAACAATCCGACATACATGGTTGTCATTAAGAATTAAAATGTGGTTCAATGGGATAAAAATAATTTTTTGGTGAATAGTAACTTATTATGTTTTTAATCGCGATTAGTGGTAATTAATGTAGTTTAAGGTATAAATAATGCTTTAATAATATGAAATGACCTAGACACATGTCCCAACTTTATTTGTTGTGTCATGGCAGACCAAGACAATCCATGGGCCAACTTGGGGACCCCATGGAGCCACTTTAGTTGGAAAATGACAATAATATATTTTTATTTAATGTTAATATTAAATTGACACAAACATGAGTTGTTTCACTAAAACAATTTTTAAGTAGGGTTACACAAGTCCAAATTTTTGTTATAAATAGTCATTGGAAATATAAAAAGATTTCCTACATCATAGTATTTTTTTATAATTTTTAGACATTAAATAAAGTAAATAATTTATGACATAATAATGATGCAGCGATGACATCATTATTTGACGATTTAAATAAAACAGAAATATAATGTAAAATCTATGAACTACACATGTCCAAAACCAATTGTATGAGTGTATTTCGAAGCCTTATCACCTTATCCACGAATTATATCAATGGGGGACCTTTTAAAACAGAAACACATTTTCAAATAAAAGTAATATTTCTTTACTTTCCAAAAGTGCCCCTCCTCTCCTCTTATAAAAGGCCCCCACCTCTACCTCATTACACACACTTCTCAAGCCTTTGGCTCGGCCAACCCCTGCCCATTTACTCTCTACACATCCCTCTCCTCATCTTAGAGGATTTCATTTGGGCAGAATCCTTTCAAAGGAAGCCTTTAGGCTCAATTCAAAAGAGAGTTACACTTTTAAAGGTAATTCATTCTCTCTTGTTCATTTGTTTTATTTTGCTTCTCCAACCCTCTAAACTCATTTTATTTACTTCTTTTGTAACAACACAAGTATCTTCAATATACTAGTATGTTGTTATAAGAATTATTCTAGCTACACTCTCACACAACTACATCAAATGGTTAAAGAACATACGGTTTCCGTGGATGGCGAAATTCTGCCTCCCGAAACGATGATTGTCCAATACTCATTTAACACCTTCAAAGGTGGCCATTATTATGTCACTATTTTTATAAATGATATATAATATGTTTATGTTTTTTTAAGCTTCTGTATTTTTCATTTTTGGCATACCTTTATGGTTTCCATTATGGGTAAACATGATATCTTCATTTAAGGAAGTGCGGACTACCGCCCCCTCAAAGTGATGCGATTCGTTAATGCCATATGTGGGATGTGTAAAGGATGGATTTAAAGTTATTATATATGATTTTATACTTTAATTATAATATAACTCTATATCATTATTATTTCTTTCCATTAAAGTATGAGATAGAAATGAAAGTAGCGTTCATGCGTACGTACGGCTTACCGTCTCCATGAACGGTGCATTTCATTTCTTATCACCAAAAGTAATGTACTATTAAAATTACATATATAATGTATATATATAATTAATGATATATCTAAATGATGAATATAACTCTGGAATTAAAATATACATACCTCTCATTTAGTTTTAATTCCACTAATATGACAATGAAATGAAAGTAGCGTTCATGCGTACGTACGGCTTACCGTCTCCATGAACGGTGCATTTCATTTCTTACCTCTAAATGATTATGTAATATTATAAATACATGTACATGCGGGATATATATGATATATATGATATCCAAATCAGGAATTTCATTTTTGATATAAAGAACTTTTGACCACATGAACAACATGTAATTGTAAGAAGTCAACTTTCAACTTAAGAACCAAATATTGACGAAACAAACATTATTAACTTAAATGGTTACATAATGTTTATAACATGGAAATAAGTGATATAAAAAGAATAATGAACTTTAAAAAGGTTCTTAATCAAGTATAAATTAACTCAAGTTTATTATTCAGGACGTTAAAGAGCGATCGAGTCAAGTCGGACCCAAGGTAAGGGACTTCGTCTCAATCTCCTTTCATTGAGGCATATTTCGTTTTATACACAACTTTCTTTTATACGGTGTATAAACTACTTTGACTTTTACTTTTATACAAAAGGAATCTTTTTATACGAAGCGTTTTACTAAACGACAAAAAGGAATGTTTTTTACGTACGCGGTGACAACGACCTTTTCTGCCGCCGCGAGTATTATTTGATCTTTGGCTTTCTCAACAAGCCGTAATGTTTTCAGAATAAAATAAATACCATATACGCTTTTATGTATTTTGGTATTGAAAATGGTTTTGAAAAAGGATTCTATTATGTCAACATATTTATGATATATTGTGATTGAAATGTGGAAATGTTATCATTCCTTTATATTGGTTTTATGTTTTATGATTTTATACTGGTACTTGGACATTTTAATGGGTGGTTACATTATAAACCATATGATGGGTGGTGCCGTGAATACCAGGATGGGTGGTTACGTTATAACCTCCAATGCATTGGGTATGGAAGTTGGCCGTATGGCTATTCCATTAAGTATGTATGGAAATTGGCCATATGGCTGTTCCATTAAGTGATATGTGTGGAAGTCGACCGTATGGTTATTCCACTTAAGTATGTTTATGTCCCAAGTTACCTTTATATATGTTATGTGTTCTTTATATGGGTTTTATGGTAATTCTTTGGTTACAAAAATGTAAGTAATGATACTTTATTCAGTGAAGAGTTTTTATTACTTCATAAAGGTGAAAATTATTACTTTGATAATGTATACATGGTTTACTTGTTGTTTTGATAAACTAACAATTTTCATCCTTTGTGTATCCCTTACTGAGCTTTTTATGCTCACCCCAAGTTTTTTTTGAAATGTTTTTCACAAGAGTTAATGTGGAATAGGGTCAAGGATGGGATCAAGGGAAATTCATGCTTTATAAAACATGGAACTAGACACGTTTCTTTTTTAAGAGTTTTTTTTAATTATTCTATGGCAACTTAGTAGAAGTGACAACTTTGTAATCTTTTGAGATGTAATAGTTATGTTCTAATTCTCTAAAACTCTAAACCTGAAAAGATCCTCAATGTGAATTATTCATTTAATTCAATATTAAGTAAGGTTTAAGGCCGAGGCCTTATACACTCAATCTCCCATTATTCACAACTTTAATCATCTTTTGAAACTCCTCATCAGCATCCTGAGAACTTTTTATCCTTTCTAGTAAAGATGGTTTGGCAACCATTTGAAAAATTATTGATATTTCACCTTCCATGGTGATTCCCATATCTATCTTTCGTATATCCATGTATATAGGATCCTTTTCAACTATCATCTTGTTAAAAAATCCATGATCCATTCTACTCAAAGCATCTTCCATCTTATTTGCCTTCTAGGGGTGGTAATGTATTGTGTAATCATAATTCTTGAGTCGTTGAAGCCATCGTCTTTGCCTCATGTTGAGTTATTTTTGTGAGAAAATATACTTCAAACTCTTGTGATCAGTATAAATCTCACAATTTTCACCATATATATAGTTTCTCCATATCTTATAAGCAAGGATTATGGCTGCTAACTCAATATAATGAGTAGGATATTTTTGTTCATGAATTTTTAGTTGTCATGATGCATAGACAATAACCCTATCATTCTGCATAAGGACACAACCAAGTCCTTTCTTTGAAGCATCACGATAAATAATGAACACATCATTCCCCATTGGAAGAGTCAATATACGAATATTGACTAATTTTATCTTCAATTCATAAAAAACATCTTCATATTTTATTGTCCAAACAAATTTCACCTCTTTACCTATGAGCTTGGTTAACGGGGTTAGCCATTCAGGAAGAATTTTTGACGAAACACCGATAATAACCTAATAAACCAATAAAACTGTGTACCTAAGTAATTCTCATCAGTACTGGCCATTCATGGATTACTCTTATCATAGAAGGATCAACTGATATTACATCCTTAGAGACAATATGGCCATGAAAATAAATCACTTGAAACTAAAATTCACACTTTCTAAACATCCCATATAATTCATGTCTTCTAAGAGTCTTTAGAATAATGTGAATGTTATTTTCATGATCTTCGTAGCTTTTGGAGTGTACCAAGATATCATCAATAAATACCTCTAGAAGTTCATTAAGATATTCCTTGAAAAATCTATTCAATAGAACCATGAAGACAGAGGGTGCATTAGTCAATCCAAAAGGAATTACTGTAAACTCGTAATGCCCGTACCTGGTTCGAAATGCTGTTTTCAGAATGTCTTCCTTCTTCACACATAACTGATGATATCCACATCGATGGTCAATATTTAAAATGTATTGAGCTCCATGAAGTTGGTCGAATAAATCATCAATGCGAGGTAGGGGATACTTTTTCTTTATTGTTATAGCATTGATCTCCCTATAGTCAATACACAACCTGATAGATCTATATTTCTTCCTAACAAAAAGAACATGCGCTCCCTATAGAGAAACACTAGGGAGAATAAATCCTTTATTACTCAATTACTCTAGTTTTTTCTTTAGTTCCACTAATTCCACAATGTCCATTCCTTAAGGGGTCTTTGATATGGGCCTTGAACTAGAAATTATATCAATGGAAAACTCAATTTCTCATTCTGGAGGACGTCCAGGTAAATCTTCTAGAAACACATCACCATATTCATGCACAATAGGTACGTCCTCTATTTGAACATTCTATTCTTCACCCACAGTTATTTAATTCTCTTTATCTTTAATAATTGAATTTAATTGAGCTACTAGGCGTGGATCTAGATAAGAATTAAGTGTCCATGTTTCTGCTCTAAAGATAAGGTACTCCTTATCATCATCAAAAATTGTAACCTCCTTCTTCTTACAATAAATTTTCACATCATTGTCCAAAAGACAATCCATACCGAAGATTATATCAAATTCAATCGTGGGTATGCTGATGAGATCAGAAGATAATGAACATTTATTTGCCCTAATGGGGACTGATTCATAAATTTTTTTTTCAATGATACTTCCCTTAGGAGTGTTGACTAAAATCTCCCTTGTTAAATCAAATTGGAAATATCTAATTTTCTTAGAAAACTGGGAAGATATGAAACAATGCGATGATCCATAATCAAATATAGCTTTTTCTAAACTTGAAGAAACCATTTAATTTCCTGCCACCACATCTTTCAGAGCTTCAACCTCAGTAGTAGTGATAGCCTATGCTTGGCCTTGATCCCTTGGACTTTTCTGAGGTTTGTTCCCCTGACTCTTAGGAAATTCATTTGCATAATGCCCCCTTTATCTAAAATTGTAGCATTCAATATCGACAGCCGCTTTCTTCCCCTTGAAATCACGATATTGGTGGCCTTTTTCATCACACATGTAACAGGCTCACATTCCATTTAAGAAAGTACCAGGGTGTTTCATCCCACATTTAATGCAGGATGGATATTCAACTTTTTCCTTCTTCACTTTATTTCCATTTCCAGAGTGTTCATCAGATCTCTTATTCTCCAACTTTGCTTTAAAGTCGAAAGACATAGAGAATTCTTTTCCTGTCTTGATATCACATGAGACAATATCTTCATACGATGAGAAGGATTGTGAGACTAATTATTGACAGAGAAATGGTTTTAACCCATAAAAAAACAATCAATCTTACTTCGTGGGTTACATATATAATCTGCAACATGCCTCGTTAACCTTGTAAGGTTAGCTTCATACTTTGCGACATTCGCACCCACCTTTTGCCTCAGACTTAGAAATTGTCTTTCTATATCTGCATTATGGTCATGAGAAAAAATGTTTTGTATGAATTTTTTTTAAACTCCCTCCATTCCATATTTGATACTTCATAATCTTCCTTTGTGTTTTGAATCAATGACCACCATTGATCAACATCTCTATTCAGGTAGTAAACTTCCATGAAATTTTTTTCCCTTTCACTACTCCCCAAGGCATGGAATGTTTTCTCTATGGAAGTCACCCATTGCTCAGATACTAGTGGATTTGTACTCCCATTGAATGTTGGTGGTTGTTTCCTCATGAAGAGATCTAACATTGATCCTCTATGCGGCGGATCAGGGTGCTCCATATGGGTAAGGTTATTATTTATAACCTGAGAGAGATGTTCTAGCATGGTGATAAGCTGATCAGAACCAGTTGTATCACCAGCTCTACAATAATTATCTTGAGTAGTAGGGAAATCCCTACTAGGAGTGCGTGCATTGATACAGTTTCCATTCCTTCCACTAGGTGCCATTTCTAAACAATGGCATAAACTAGATTAGTTTATGAATCGCAATACATAAATCCAAACTCGTAAAACACATAAAATAAATTGAACAGTTTATGGATATAATCCATAATGATAAAAATGTTTTCTTTGAGGAAGTATATACTCATAAACCCTTCATAATGGTTTGTAATGAAAATGAGAATTATCCTAAGCATATCCCCTGGGAGTGTCGTAACCAAATGTACAGTAAGGCCAATTGTCATGCATTAGTTCTCATTAGGGTCTAGCTCAAAGTGGTGTTTTCAGGTTTTACACCTAGGTACATCTGTGCCAGAGCCGCCTCTACCTACTCGTATCCAGACAGTGATTTCTTTCTTGGGAAAGTCACAAAATCTCTATAATACCAAAATTCTAGGAAGCTCTTCTATAATAATGATCAATGTCTATCTTAGGTCTATGTGCTCTAATCATATGTTATCTAAATATAGATTCCAAGGTCTATACTAAACTTCCTCTGATAAAAACTATAACGCCCTGACCCCAGTTACCCAGGGTCGGTGCATTATTACATATCATTGGCATGATCACAAAAGATCAAGTCTCGAAATACCGATTAGTTTAGTAGCCTTGGAAGTACTAGATACACTCATAAGGTTTACATTACATCCTAAAATGGAAAACTACAACAACATTGTGTCCATAGACAAAATTGAGATACCATAGAATATCCCTGTAGGTCATTTATAATATACATCTTCGCATCCTAGGAAAAATAAAACATAGAAAAGGATGAGCTCAGATGCTCGGTAAGGATAACAATATAGCGGAAACTTTCATAAATAATGATCAACATTTAAGGCATTGTATAAAAAAATCCTTTTCAACATAAACTTCATCATAAAATTTAAAATATAAATAAAAAAATTCCATTTACTTACTCACATGGATATTCTACTAGTCAAATAATCACATGCAATGTCAATAGCCACTATCATAATGATGGAATGCATAATGCCAGACTTCATAACCACATAGCCAAGGGCTTATGACAACCCTGCTTTTTAATACAAACTTAAACATTATTTTTTACATAAAACATAACTTGATACAACAAAGAAGATCGAGAGTTTTAGTGTCTTTGGGGCTTAGGATCATTACATAAAAACATTAAACATGAAATACAACATCTTTATTGAAAACTTCCATTACATGACCACTACATTCCCTCGTACTTAGCATTGCATGGGATAACTTGAGGACATTCATAATAAAAGGGTGAGCTATAAATCCCAGTAAGGGAATACACATGGAATAACATGAGGAGTGCATACATGTTAGACATTTTTCATATTAATAGAGCACAAGAGAAACATGAACATAAAGTCATGATAAAGCATGATAATCATAACATGGAAATGTGGCAAAAACACATAACATGGAATTAGCATGAGCCAAGACTCATTGGACATGGAGCATGATTAAATCCTAATTGCACATGAAGCACGAGTAAACCCTCATTGCACTTGAATTAACATGAGTGAACACTCATTGCACATGACGTATCGTGATACAATACTTTACCCAATGCATTGGAGCGCTATAAGGGATCTCCCTTCTTAAACATTTCATTTCATGCATAAGTGTGCCACATGGATCATAAAACATGGATTCATAAAACATAATCATTTATCCCACGGTAAAAAAATGTGGAATTCATACCTGAAACATTATAAACAATAAATAAATGTGCATAAAGGTGAATACCCTTGATGGTGAAATGGGCATGGTATTCACTACACAATGGCATTGGCATAGAAAATCGGTGCGATTTCGGCAACGTGACGGCGTGACATAAGAATTCATAAAAATGGTTTGATGAGAGAGAAAGGGTGTCTCATCATATTTACATGAAATTGAAATTAATGGGGTCATATAGATACATGTCCAAACAATTTAAATGGAATTTAGATTCATGATACAAAAGTATTTCTTAAATGTAAAAGAAGAGAGAGAAGTTCCTTTCGGAATTTCATCATAGTAACGGCTGTACATGGGAAGCATTTAATCAGAGATAAAGGGGTCTTCCATCATTAAAACATAAATGGGGAAGTATTATGGAGGTGTGAAACCATTCCCCAACATTCATAATTGAAATTAAATTGGAAAAAAACTTAAAGAAAATTGGTCAAAAATGAGAAAGGAAGCAAAAAACCCTTACATGGAAGTGTGCTTCCAAAGGCTAGAGAGAGGCTTCTGAGAGGATTCATGGGAGCTTGGGGAACCTTGGTACGATTCTAGAGAGAGTTGGGAAGAGTTTGGTCGAACTCCAAAGTCTTTGAGGGGGGAGGAAGTGGGAGCATCGGTGGGTTTATATAGGAATGGTGAGGGAATTCGTTATTATTTATGTTTTGGACCCCTTATATTAAATTAATCCAAACCAAAAACCGTCCCATGGTTTTTCCCATCGTTTTTGGAAAAGGGAAGAGGAAAACAATATTTTATAAGGCCAAATTCCTAAATTCTTAAAATAATAGGGTTTCTTATGTGGAGGTGAGTCACACTACCATGGAAATTAATTTAAAAAGACAAGGTGTTTAATAAGTTTTGAGGGGTCCATTAATGTTTTGAAAAGTAAGTCAAACAAACCCATAATCACATTATTTTAATGTTAAAACATATATTGGGAAAGAATAAAGATTATTTTATTTTATTACATCACTATTTGGTCATTATGATGTCATAAAACACATTATATATTTAAACGGTATTTAATTTTTACCCAAAAATTTGATTGTCTCAAAAAATAATTAAAAATTCACCGTTGGATAATTTCGTCATCCTGATTCTTGAAATAACATTTATTTTATGTAAATAATTTTCTAAATATGTTAATTTTCAAATTTAAAATAAAAATCGTCATTTATCAAAAATTCAAAGGTTTTGACAGAAATGGATTTCAAATCTTAAAAAAAATTATAATTGCATTCATAAAATTATAAGATCATTTATATTTAGTAAAAATTAATTTAATAATAAAAATATTATTTTATTAAAATATTATTTAATTCTAAAATCCATTAATTTAATAAAATATATTTCTTAATTAAATAACAATTAAAAACACTATTTGTACTTTAAAAACAATTTACAATGTCTCAAAAATGACAAGGAGGTATATTCATTATTATATACAAAAATAATATATATGAACATAGTACTAGTGATTCGTTACATAACCCCTTAAAATGGCCGGATAAGACCTAAGGGTAAGGTGTGCGATGGTGACCGATTCTTGGGGTGGCTCGGATAACATTACTCGAGTGGTAATTTCTATCAACTTCCACTTCTCCCATAGAGGGTCCTGTTTGAGCTTGACATGGTGAAGCTCAGCATGGGCTTGGTCAAGAGTGAAGCCCAAGGATGCCACCTCTTTTCCTAGCTCCGACAAATGGGCTTCGTATGGGGCAATTCTACTGGATGAGGTCATTGTTTCTTTTGTCTGAGTAAATTGGATTTGTTAAAATCCTATATTTATACTAATCACGTGATCACTGTTCAACGGATATATTAGCAACGGTCAAAATTCTTAACATAAAACCAATTAAGTTGACATCTTATAAAAATATTTTGCATAAAGAGACATTTAACTAGATCAAGAGGGATTTTCCATTAATGAAACTTTGGGTCGTTACAATATTCCCCTCTTAAGAAATTTTGCCCTTGAAATTTTCCTTTTCCCACACTAAAACAAATTTCGGTAACTTAGCTTCAACATTTCCTCTGATTCCCATGTCTCTTCTTCAAACATGTGGTTTCTCCACAACACCATGATAAGGGGCATTGTCTTATTTCATAGAACTTTTTCTCTATGATCTAAGATCTTCACTGGTTGCTCCTCATAAGAAAGATCATCTTCCAATTGTACCACTTCAGAAAAGAGTACATGTCAAGGGTCCGGTATGTACATCCTTAATAGGAAAGACATCATGTACATTGGCCATAGTAGGTGGAAGTGTTAGTCGATAGGCCACTGCCCCGACACGATCAAGAATCTCGAAGGGGCCAATGTACCTTGTACTTAACATCCCTTTCTTTCCAAACCTCATGACCTTCTTCCATGGAGATATGCGTAGAAACTACATGCCTCCAACTTTAAACTCAAGGTTTCGTCGACGATTATCTGCATAGCTCTTCTGTCGACTCTAATCTTCCTTGATATGCTGCTGAATGGTTTTCACCTTCTCCACCATTTCCTCGACCATTTCTAGTCCAAGCATCTTACGTTCACCGAACTCATCCCAACATGTCGGTGTTCTGCAACTTTTCCCATACAGTGCTTCATATGGTGCCATTTGGATGCTCGAGTGGAAACTGTTATTATAATAGAATTCAACCAGAGGAATATATTGGTCTCATCCTCCTTTAAATTCCATCGAGTAGGCTCTCAACATGTCCTCAAGTGTTTGGATAGTCCGCTCGGATTGGCCATCAGTTTGAGGATGATAGGCCGTACTGAAGTTCAGTTTAGTATTCAGATCATGTTGAAGAATCTTCCAAAACATAGAGGTCAATCTTGGATCCCGTTTAGACACAATAGATTGTGGCACTCCATGAAACCTTTCCACTTACCTAATATATATTCGTGTCAGTTGATCCAATGAGAAATCCTCCCGAATAGCAATGAAGTGTGCAGTCTTTGTAAGACGATCCACAATAACCCAGATTGCATTGTTGCCTTTGGATGTCCTCGAAAGTCCGGTGACAAAGTCCATGGTGATGTTCTCCCATTTCTATTCCGGTATGGGCAATGGTTGCATCATCCCCTTAGACTTCAGCCTCTCTGCCTTCACTTGCTGACACACCAGACACTTTGATATATATTCGGTGCTCTCCTTCTTCATATTATCCCTCCAAATGTTTTCTCGAATATCTTGATACATCTTTGTGCTCCTTGGGTGAATAGAGAAATTTTAACTATGTGCATCATCCAAAATTTCCTTCTTCAACTCCGAATTTGATGGAACACATAGTCTTTTCCCAAACCGCACAATTCCTTCTTCATTAGCATTAAACTCCAAGGATTTCTCTTTTTGATAGCTTCCAATTTTTCTTGAATTCCCACATCATCCTTTTGAACATCCTTTAACCATTCCAAAATAGATGATTGAGAAATCATTTGTGAAAGGATTGATGATTTTCCCTTCTCTATGATTCCCATATCCATCTTCATCAAGTCTAAGAAGATTGGATCCTTCTCAATTATCATCATTGATAGAATCGCTGGGTCCTTTCTACTTAGGGCATCTTCCACCTTGTTCGCTTTCCTAGGGTGTTAATGTATTGAATAGTCATAATCCTTGATGAGCACTATCCATCTTCTCTGGTTCATATTACGCTCTTTCGGTGTGAATATATATTTATGACTCTTTTGGTCAGTATATATCTCACATTTCTATCCATAGAGATAATGCCGCCAGATTTTCAATGCAAAGATCACCACCGCCAACTCCAGATCATGTGTTGGATAGTTTCGCTCATGGATTTTCAACTGCCTTGAGGCATAGGATATCACTTTATCATTCTGCATCATCACACAGCAAAAGCCCTTCTTCGAAGAATCACTGAATACCACAAAAATTTCCCTACTTGTGGGTAAAGTGAGCACGGGCACAGTGATAAGCCTCCTTTTCAACTCCTTGAAGCTTTCCTCGCATTCATCACTCAAAGAAAACATTACTCCCTTTAGAGTTATCTTGGTAAGAGGGTTGGACAATCGTGAGAAATTTCTCACAAATCGTCGATAATATCGAGCTAACCCCAAGAAGCTACAGATATCAGTTACCGATGTTGGCCTTGGACAACCCTCAATTGCATCTGTTTTGGAGGGATCCACAGATATCTCATTTCTTGTGATGATATGTCCCACCAATGAGACCTCCTTCAACCAGAATTCACACTTTCTGTACTTTTAATAGAGCTTCTCCTTGTGCAAAGTCTCTAGTACAGTTCTTAAATGCTCCTCATGGTCGTCCTTGGTTTTGGAGTATATTAGAATATCATCTAAAAATACTACCAAAAAATTCTCGAGGTAATCTCTAAAGACTCTATTAATTAAGTCCATGAAGATTTCTAGAGCATTGGTGAGTCTTAAAGGCATTACTATGAATTCATAGTGCTCGTATCTTGTACGAAAAGCAGTCCTGGGGATATCTTCCTTCTTCACCCTTACTTGATAATATCCCGATCTCAAGTCCACCTTGGAGAAGTACTGTGCTCCACGTAGCTGATCGAACAAGTCATCAATTTGTGGGAGAGTATACTTGTTCTTTATCGTGATTTTGTTATGTTCACGATAATTGATGCAAAGACTCAGTGACCCATCCTTATTCTTAATGAAGAGGACTGGTGCACCCCATGGTGAAGCACTTGGGCGCATAAACCCTTTATCCAGATATTCCTGTAATTGTTTCTTCAGCTCTTCAAGCTCTAAAACAGCCATTCTATATGGATTCTTGGATATTGGTAAAGCCTCAGGTATAAGATCAATTGAGAACTCAACATCTCTTCTAGGAGGAAGGCCATGCAGTTCCTCGCGAAACACTTCAGCGAATTCCCTCACAATAGGCATTAATTCAAGGATGGTTTCTTCTTAGGAATCAATCATCTGAGCCAAATACGTGTGCTCATAGGGTAGTAATATCCATGCTTGATATTATGGAGCTCAAGGAGATTCATCTTCCTCATGACACTTGTAAAGAATCAAGGGTCGATTCTCCATATGGAGTGTGATTTCCCTCTCCCGACAATTTATGTTGAATCTATATAAGGAAATCCAATAAATGCCATGAATTGCATCAAATTCCACCAGAGGGAGTTTGACGAGGTTCGCCAGGAAATTCAATCCACAGATCAAAACATGGGAGGACTTATATTCATGGGATGCAATAATTTCCCCATTTTCCGTACTCACCGACATCTTCACTTCCATGATTTTTGGTGGTTTTGGGATTGTTCTACTAAACATTCAAGATATAAAATAATCTGTAGAACCTGAATCAAAATGTATGTTCACTGTTCTTGAATAAATAACTAGCGTACCTGTCACTACTTCGTTGTCGGGGTTCACTTCGGTAGAAGTGATTGAAAAACCTCTTCTTGATGCCTTGGAGGTTGTTGGTTGCCTCCGAAAACCCTTGGATTAGGGAACTGATTTGCAAAATGACCCGGTTCTTTACATTTGTAGCATTGAACAGCACGTTGAGGTTTGAACGGAGCGTTCCTCTCCCTTGTCACAGCCGCGGGTATTTCTTGCCGACAGTTAACAGCTAGGTGCCCTTCCCTTCCACACCTGAAGCATTTCCTCGTCCCCTTAAGGAAATTTCCAGGGTGCTTCTTTCCGCACTTTTGTCAAGTGGGGTGCTGGATATTCTTAGCACCATTGGATTAACCATAAGACCTCCAACATTTAATTCCACCTTACGCTTCTTGTCCCCATGATACCGCTCTGATTACCCGATCTCCATTTCGACCTTGAGGGCACATCAGACAATTTCCTCATAGCTGTCGAAGTCACAAATCGCTAATGCTTTCCACAAGCTAGGTTTCATCCCACCAAAGAATTGTTCAACCTTGCATTCGGGGTAACGACAAAGACGGAAGCATATCGTGCAAGCCTTGTGAATTTTGCCTCGTATGCTCCAACAGATTCTTCTTGTTTTTTCTTGAGGGAAAGTAATTCTCTTTCCATATTATGTCGAAGGGTGCGCAGAAAATATTTATCAAAAAATAGCTTCTGGAAATCCTTCTATTCCAACTCCACGATCTTTTCCTCAGGCTTTGTATTTTTTATCAACGTCCACCATTGATCACCTTCACCATCCATACGATAAGCCTCCAAGAGAATCTTCTCTTGTTCAGAACATTTAAGGATAGAGAATATCTTTTCAATGGAGTTGATCCATTGTTCAGTGATCGTGGGATCAGATGATCCACTAAAAGTAGGAGGCCTTTGTCTCATGAATCTCTCGATAGCACCTTGTTATTTCTCAGGGGGGGTTGAATGTTCCTCTTGAGCAATATTTCTATTCAAAACTAGATTTATCTAAGAGAGAATTGTGACAAAGTTCACGATTCCTGCTCCCATTGGATTGGGCATCTCATTAATACAGTCATCGCACTGATCTTCACAACGGTTGTTATCCCGAGTCCTCCTATTACCAGCCATTGGCTGGAATAAAAGGAAAGTTAGGGGTAACACATAAAGGGTAATCCAAATACAAAAGTTGATGAATTATAAATAAAATTTTATTTCCTTAACTCATGAGTCTATAGTCTTCAATCTAGTATTTTCATGATCTACTTTCTAGCATATATTCTTAGGGGAAATTTTTTCTAATTTACTTAATAACGGTTCATACTAAGCTTTTGAATTTATTAAAACATATCCCCTGGGAGTGTTGTAACCAAGAGTGCAGCAAGGCCCGTTTTCATGCACCAGTTCTTGTTCGATTCTAGCTCAAAGCAGTGTTTTCGGGTTTTCCACCTAGGATACATCTATGCCCGAGTCGCCTCTACCTGCTCGTATCCAGACAGGGATGTATTTGTTTGATAAACCACTTACTCAGTACTTGCCAAAACATAGGTATGTTTTTATTATACATAGTCATGTCTCTAAGGATTTACTAGGGTTTTCTAATCCTAATCCCAAAAATAACTAAACCTATCCTCTGATACCAACTATGACAACCCTACTTTTTAATAAAAACTTAAACGTGATTTATTACATAAAAATTCACTTGATACAACAAATAAGATCGAGGGGTTTAGTGTCTTTGGGGATTATGATCATTACATAAAAACATGAAACATGAAATACTACATCTTTATTGAAAACTTCCTTTACATGACCACTACATTCCCTCGTACTTAGCATTGCATGGGATAACCTGAGAACATGCATAAGAAAAAGGTGAGCTATAAATCCCAGTAAGGGAATACAGATGGAATAACATGAGGAGTACAATACATGTTATACATTAGGAATATTAATAGTGCAGAAGAGAAACATGAACATAAAGGCATGATAAAGCATGATAATCATAACATGGAAATGTGGCAACAACACTTAACATGGAATTAGCATGAGCCAAGACTCATTGCACATGGAGCATGAGTAAATCCACATTACACATGAAGCATGAGTAAACCCTCGTTGCAATTGAATTAGCATGAGTCATCACTCATTTCACATGACGTATCATGATACTATACTTTACCAAATGCGTTGGAGCGCTATAAGGGCACACCCTTCTTAAAAATTTCATTTCATTCTAATGTGTGCCACATGGATCATAAAACATTGATTCATAAAACATAATAATTTACCCCAAGATAAAGAAATGTGGAATTCATACATTAAACTTTATAAACAATAAGTAAATAGGAATAAATGTGAATACCCTTGATGAAAAAATGGGCATGGTATTCACTACACAATTGCATTGGCTTAGAAAATCGGTGTGATTTCGGCAGTGTAACGACGTGACATAGGAATTCATAAAAATGGATTGACGAGAGAGAAAGGGCATCTCGTAATATTTACATGAAATGGACAGTAATGGGGTCATATAGATATATGTCCAAACAATTTTAATGGAATTTAGATTCATGATACAAAAGTATTGCTTGAATGTAAAAGAAGAGAGAGAAGTTCCTTTCGGAATTTCAGCATAGTAATGGGTGTACATGGGAGGAATTTAATGAGAGAGAAAGGGGTCTCCCATCATTAAAACATAAATAGGGAAGTATGATGGAGGTCTGAAACCATACCCCATCTTTCATAATTTAAATTAAAAGGGCAAAATAACTTAACGAAAATTGGACAAAAATGTGAAAGGAAGAAAAAACCCTTATGTGGAAGTGTGCTTCCAAAAGCTAGAGAGAGGATTTTGAGAGGCTTATTGGGAGCTTGGGGCACCTTGGGAGGATTCTAGAGAGTGTTGGGAAGAGGTTGGACGAACTCCAAAGGCTTTGAGTGAGGAGGAAGTGGGAGCTTGGGTGGGTTTATATAGGAAATGTGAGGGAATTCTTTATTATTTAGGTTTGGTTCCCCTTATATTAAAATAATCCAAACCACAAACCATCCCATGGTTTTTTGAAAAGGGAAGAGTAAAACAATATTTTATAATTCCAAAGTCCAAACTTATTAAAATAATAGGGGTTCTTATGTGGAGGTGAGTCACACTCCCATGGAAATTAATTTAAAAAGACAATATGTTTAATAAGTCTTGAGGGTTCCATTAATGCTTTGAAAAGTAAGTCAAACAAACCCAAAATCACATTATTTTAATGGTAAAACATATATTGTCCGAAATTAAAGCTTATAGTATTTTATTACATCACTATTGGGTCATTATGATGTCATAAAACACATTATATATTTAAACGGTATTTAATTTTTACCCAAAAATTTGATTGTCTCAGAAAATTATGAAAAATTCACCGTTGGATAATTTTGACATCCTGATTCCAGAAATAACCTTTATTTTATCTGAATAATTATCTAAATATGTTAATTTTCACATTTAAAATAAAAACCTTTATTTATCGAAAATTCACTGGTTTTGACAGAAATGGCTTTCAAACCTTAATAAAAATTATAATTGCATTCATAAAATTATAAGATAATTTATATTTAATAAAAATTGTTTTCATAATAAAAGTAATATTTTATTAAAATAATATTTAATTCAAAAATCCATTAATTTAATAAAATATATTTCTTAATTATGTAATAATTAAAAACACTATTTGTACTTTAAAAACAATTTACAATGTCTCAAAGATGACAAGGAGGTATATTCATTATTATATAAAAAAATAATATACATTAACATAGTACTAGAGATTCATTACATAACCCTTTAAAAAACAGCATAAGACCTAAGGGTAAGGTGTGCGATGGTGACCGACTCTTAGGGTGGCTCGGATAACATCACTGGAGTGGTAATTTCTATCAACTTCCACTTCTCCCATAGAAGGTCATGTTTGAGCTTGACATGATGAAGCTCAGCTTGGTCTTGGTCAAGAGTGAAGCCCAAGGATTCCACCTCTTTTCCGAGATCCAAAAAATGGGCTTCGTATGGGGCAATTCAACTATATGAGGCCATCGTTTCTTTTGTATGAGTAAATTGGATTTATTAAAGTCCTCTATTTATACTAATAATGTGATCACTGTTCAATGGCTATATTAGCAACGGTCAAAATTCTTAAAATAAAACAAAAGAAGATGACATCTTATAAAAATATTTTTCATAAAGAGACATTTAACTAGATCAAGAGGGATTTTCCATTAATGAATCTTTGGTTCATTATAGGCCTTGTGCTAAGACAAAAAATAATATTTTGTCAAGGTCTTGTATCAAGACACTAGTTTGTCTCATGAGACCTAACGATGCATCAAGGAGCTATAGAGGGCTTCTCCAATGACTTAGTAAGTCCAATGCATTCCTAATATGAGAAGGTTTAAACATAATATAAACATTCATATTAAAACTAGCATATGAAATGTCAATACTTTATCCATAAACCATGAATGGAATAAAAATAACACATCCACAGTCAAACATATCACGAAACCTGCAATAAAATATGGATGTTTTGTATCATAACAAATCAACTTCAAATATTCTTAAAATCCATCAAAAGATTTTGACATAGATGAAATAAAAACCCTTTTTAGAGAAATATATCATTTTTATTTTGAAATAATTTAAGAAAACATTTATTTTGAAAATATTCTTATAAGATTGTAAGGGAAGCTCTGACAATGTTATAACGTCAGAAAATAGCCGCACCTGCCGTATAAGTTAAAAAACATTCTTACATTAATTTTTTTGAAAAGGTTGTAAAGTAGCTTATTTGGAAAATGACAGAAAGATTCCTTTGAAAACATATAAGGTAAAATAAGTGTATTAATGAATTTTCCTCATTTTCTAATAAATAGTAAAAATGTTTTGAAATACATTTTTAAGAAATAGGGATGTGGATGAGAAAGAGGTCATAGTAGATAATTATGTATGAACAACCTCTGATAATAAAGAGATAGTGAAATTAATCCTGATCATGTACTATTACTCAGTCTAGGATAGGTTAAACACCTGTTTAGTGGTGAAATAATTGTTATTAAATTATACAAGAATCACATACGTTAATATGATATAATATTATATCTTTTGATATTTCTTTGTTAATACTATCTTAGTATTATCGTCGTTTCGGGTGTTAACGATTCATTTTCCTTTATATGATTTGTTATGTAAGTAATGTTTGTTATGGATAGGATGTATCTTAATCATATTCAGAATAATATTAAGTCTTTTAAAATTATTTTTAATCATCTAATAAAAATTAGTCTTGAATTGATATGATGGGGAATGAATCTCATCGCGTTCGTGGAGACGGTAATTCATACGTACGCACGAGTGATAATATCATTCTTTGGATATGAAAATAATATATAATTGGATGGAATATCATATATACAGAATACTTTTCATGTTATATTTATTATTTAAATCAATTACACATCATTATTATACCCATCAAATTAATAATGTATTTAATAACAATAACACCACGACGAGGAGACGGTAAGCCGTACGTACGCACGTATGTTGACATGTCATTAGAAGGATGGGTAGAATAATTAATTTGGTTTTACCATATTCATAATAACATCACAGTATATAGAATATTCTGGATTTATTATTTTAGAATGGAAACAACAAATAAAGAGGAAGTGGGAGAAGAAAGGAACATGAAAGAGGTGATGAAATATTTACCTCTTCTTCGTGTTATTCCTTTTGATTAGATCAATAAGGATCCATTGGTTGGATTTTTTACTAAAGTAAGGCCTTTAGGATGAAGGGAGGATAGTTGAGAGGGTATTTGGGCAGGGGTTGGATGAGGAAAAATTCTTTGAAGGTGTGAATTTGAGGGAAGGGGGAGTTCCCATTTATAATAGGGGTGAGGGACACCTAAGGAAAAGCTAGAAATATTATTTTATAATAAAATAATTTTCGGTTACTAATGGTTCCAAAATTAATTATTCAAAGTATAAGGTTGTTATGGGTCGAAACCCACTTAACCAATAGGTTTTAGACAGGATTGAGTCACTATATTAACATTATTTTTTAGATTTAACTTTTAGTTAAATAGTTTGACATTTACCATGTCTCTTTGTATTTTTATAGTATATGGTTATTGAACTTGCTGTTAACATCCAAGAGAAACTAAAGTGGTTCATTATTGACATATATAATATTATTTAAGATATTTTTCCGAACCGTATATTTTTAGTAATAGAATATCAATTAATAATATAATATTTGTTTTAAAAACTCTTTTATATCAATTTTGACACTATTTGGTATTTTGTTTTTTCTAAAATCATTACAACATTATTACATGGAAAAAAATTCATCTAACCAACCCTAATAGGTCCTATTAACCTATAAAATTAGTGGAATTCATAAAAAGTCTGAAATTTCATTTATTTGGATATTTATAATATCAATTATCTTAATATTTCATTAATTAGGTAATTACTGCATCATCATTGTGTCATAAATAAATTGAATTATTTAATGTATAAAAATTATAAATAAAATACCATTATGTATGAAACCTTTTTAGATTTCTAATGAAAATTTATAGTCAAATTTATCTTATATGTAACCCTATATTAAAAATGGGTTTGTTATTAAACTTTGAATTTAACACTTTTAACTCTTCTTTGAATTAAATAATAATAATTGTCTTAATCTAATAAAAGTGGACCTAAAGGATCATATTTTATTCCTAAGGTTGTTTTTAGTCTAATTACACTTATCCAATAGAATTATGACATGTGTTAGGGTAATAATAATATCATTTTTTACCCTTAATTCCCATATTTACTTTTAATAGTGGTAAATAAAAGTAAAAGGTTAATATTCACCAAAATATTATTTTCATCTTATTGAACCACATTTTACTTACTGATATCAACTGTGTCTCTCATATTTTTTAAATTCAACTCACAGAAGTGGTAAAATTAAGTTTTATGTTAATTTTCAAATGCTCCTAGGAGGTGGGTAAAAGACAGTAAAAAGTTCAATAAAATTGTTATATATTAAAATTTATTATAAAATGACTTCAATGAATTACATTAATCTTATATAGGTATTATGTATCTATTTTGACCTAATATAAATTTTAATAAAATAAATAATTATTTAAATAAAAAGTCGGTTTTAAACTATAACTCAGTACTTTTCACTATTCATCAAAAATTGAATATTTTCAGAAAAATACCAAAAATTTATCCTAAGGTAATTTCGATATTACGAATCCAAAAAAGAAGTCCATTTTGAATGTTAAAATTTATAAAATTTCAAAAATTGGGTATTACTCTTCATAACGGCTAGTTTCATTGGTTGTGGTGTGTTAGAACTCGAAGTTGCGTACAACACATACTATTGTATTATTCAAAGAGAAGTGTATCATGGAAGCTTGGGGTGTTAAAAACATCTCAACAAATAGGTTTTAGAGATGTTTATTATACCATTTTAACCTTATCTTTTAGATTTAACTCTTAGTTAAATAGTTTAACTTTTACCATGTCTTCTTGTATTCTTACACTAGATGGTTAATAAACTTACTCTAAACATCCAAGAGGACCTCAAGTGGTTCATTAATGACATATATAATATTAATTAATACATTTTGACAAACCATATATTTTTAAGAATATTATATCAACCAATAATATAGTATTTGTTTTAAAAACATATTTCTGTCAATTTTGACATTATTTAGTATTTAGTATTTGTGAAAATAATAATAGCATGATTACCAAGAACGAAATTTATTTAATCAACCCTTTACTTTTCATTTTATTCTATAAAATTAGTGTAATTCATCAAAAGTATCAAATTACATTTATTTGGATATTTATAATATCAAATATTTTAATCTTTCATTAATAAGGAAATTACCGCATCATCATTGTGTCATAAATAAATTTAAATAAATAATGTCTACAATTTATAAAGAAAATACGATTATGTATGAAATATTTTTATCTTGCAAATGAATATTTATAGTTGAATTTATCTTATAGATAACCCTATATTAAAAAATGTTTAGTTATTTAACATGGAATTTAACTCTTTTAACTCTTCTTTAAATAATATAATAATAACTACCCTAATCTAATCCAAGTGGACCAAATAGGATCATATTTTATTCCTAAGGTTATTTTGGTCGAATTTCACTTATCCAATAGAATCAGAACATGATTTAGGGTAATTATAATTTCATTTTTACCCTTAATTACCCGATTTACTTTTAACCGTGGTAAATAAAAGTCAGAAGTTACTATTCACCAAAAATTATTTTCATCTTATTGAACCAAATTTTACTTTCTGATTTCAACCATGACTCTCAGATATTTTAAATTCAACTCACAGAAGCTGTAAAATTATGTTTTTTACAAATTTTCAAATGCTCTTAGAAGGTGGGTACAAGACGGTAAAAAGTACAATAAAATATTATACATCTAATTTTATTTTAAAATGACTCCAATGAATGCAATTGAACATATATTGGTATTATATATCTATATTTACTTAAAATAAATTTAAACAAAATAAATAATTATTTAAATAAAACATCGGTTTTAAACTACAACAGAGTGGTTTTCACTATTCATCAAAAATTGAGTTTTTTCTGAACAATACTAAAAATTCACCACAAGATAATTTTGATAATACTCATTCAAAAATGAATCCTATTTTACCAAGTTCAAAACATATAAGATTTTTTAATTAATTTAAAATTAATTCCCATTGTCGAAACCGAAAACAGGTTTTAAAAAAATAAAAACTATCAAAAGATTGACATATATTTATGACAAATTTAAATGTGAAATTACTTATAATGGCCTAAATTGTATTAAATGATAAAAATATTATTTAATTATTCTTCCAAACCATTAAAATGAATAATCTAACCCTATAAATTATTTTGATTAAAAAGTTGTTTTCAATTAAAATTTAGTATTTTTCAGTATTTATCAAAATATGAAAGTTATCAGAAAAGTACCAAAACTTTTTTCAAATTAAATTTTTATATACCGATTCAAAAGAAAATTTTGATTTCATAAATTTAATATATTAATGTTTTGAATATTGGTTTTAAAAAGTTTTTTCCATTAGAAGGTGTTAAATTTTTTTTTTTTGAAAAATACTTCTTTTATCTAAAAAATGAATTTGTTCTTATATTATGACTACGAAACAAATGAAAAGGATTATAAAATTATATAGAATATATAAAATTAAAATTAAGTTAATATTATTCAAACCCGCTTTAGAACGAATAGTTTGGTATGTTTTGGTGTGCTCAAACTTGGTGTTGAGTGTAGAACAAGCTATTGAATTAACTTAAAGAAAATAACTTACTATTAATATCATGGGGTGTTACAAACTTTACTAAATTATGATAAATGGACGATAAGACCCAATTATTGATATCTAGATGAAGATTCCCAATGAAAAATCCAGTCTTCAATAGATTCTGTGACACAATCTTTGGAGAGAAGGAAACTAGCTCCCTAAAGCGGTCAACATATGACTTCACCATCTGCTAGCCTTACTAAACATTCCTGAGATCTTACCTTTTATTCATATTCACCTCTTAATTTATAAATCATAGGATGAAGGCAGACTTCAAAACATACCACTTCATTCAAAATTGCATTAATGATAGAGTAATCATGTCACATTCTTCAATATATAGACACTCAAAAAACCCCAGAACAGCCCAAACTCTAATAGATTTAGTATTTCCCAGCAATATGAACACACACACTACATTCTATATCCAATCCACTAAATCTAACATACGTCGATCACCATGACATATAGAAAACACTCGAGAAGAAATAAAATCTAGGAATAACTCATTATAATCTTTGGGGAACTCTATGGGAATCACTTTCTAAATAATATAAGGAAATCCATTTCAAACTCTACATCAATCCAAATCATAATCGAAAAGAATAATTTGAGGAAAAAAAACAGGATCACAAACCAAACACATACAAACACAACCAAAAATACAAATTTCTGAAATCACACCATCCATTTTAATTTCAATATTTCCTTCTTACAAGGAAATTATATAAACACACAATATTCATTTCATAATAAAAAACTCTCATTCTAAACCAAAAACCAATTTCTGAAATCATTTTTTGCTTTCTAAATCACTTTAAAAACAAGTAAAATCCTTTTATTTCAAATACACACCAATGGAATTCTATGAATTTTGGTACACTTGTTCATCTGTTTCCATCAACACGTTCCATCACATACTTTACACACATTCCCACACATAGGAAAATGTTAATAATTAATATAATGAGTTACATTTATCATTCCATTACCAAAACCCACTAATTAACCAAACTACCAATCCAAAAAAATCTTTCAAAAACTATATTTACAATCTGAAACCATTTGATAGAAGTCCTTTCCATTTCAAAAGATACTTTCCATTAAAATCATACTCACATCCACTGAGACCGAGACAATAAATAACTCATGAAAAACTACCGAAATGAGGAACCTGTAGTCATGACTAACTAGACAACATGGTTGTGGGCCATTCCTCAAGAGATAAATAACAACTAACAGGATGTTAAAACATGAACATGGATTCCACATGGTTCACTACTCCATGTGAGATCATGACATGACATCATCTCACCTCTATTATCATTATTCAATCAAAAATAAAATAAAAAGAGTCTAATCCTAGACTAAACCTTGTAACTTGAGGATTATAATGAGTATGATTTTGTGGCACTCTTCTCGTACCTACCTCCAGTGTCCTGATAGTCCTAGTATCCAGTTTACCTAACACAAAAAATAAAAACGTTCATGTTTGGATACCATTTTTTCACGAACCAATATGATATTTCATCCAACCCAACATAATACCTGGTCTGAGACATGGCCCGAATGACATTCCTAACCCCCATGGGCTAGAAAATAGTGTTAGGCATCAAACCGAAACCAACTGTGAAGTATTTCAGCCCAATAACCCAGATCAAGTAAAAGAAATGAACAAGAATAGTAAATTACAATAATTTATTCTCAATAAATATGTAAGCATATTCAGATACAAGATACAAGTAAAAAACCCATAAACTAAATAAAAAAACAAATCAAACTACTACAGACATGATCTCCATGTGAAATCATTGTCACCACCTTCCATAATTTGAAAAGTCAAAAATCCAACCTGCTCAAATGATGATAACACCAACCAGAAAACCTAAACCTAAAAAATTGATCAAGTTAATTAGTATCAAATTGTAAATGTTGGGTGTGATCTAAGCAGCTCACTAGGGAATCCCTAAAAAATCCATACATTACCTTTCAAAAAAATATTCCATAAATACATGTTTTGAAATAAACATATTATATAGGTATTTATTCTAATTTTTAATAAACAAACAGAGATTTATATTTTTTTAAAACTCAGACCACATATCCATTTTCGAAATGGGTTACTATTTAAACCAATGCGCACACTAAATGTCCAAATAATGAAATAAAATACAATTCTGAAAAAAACAAATACTATGAACAATAACCAAAGTGTAGAAGAATATAACAAATAACATATTGATAATAAACCATGGTTTTTACTAAACATACCTAGAGAGATACCTATACACAATTGAATTGGACTCACCATTCGGGATATGGTGTAGCTTTATAGTATATAACCAACAGGTCACTCTAATCTAGCAAATCCAGTGGAACGTCTAACAAATCACTATATATTTAGGGCGTACCAACCCATCTAATCATGGTTTATAAGTAAACATTACATTTCCCTGTAAAATATTTCAATGAAAACCATAGAAAAGATACTTAGTGAAAGGGGCAGGCCCTCGCATGTGTGACTCACCGTACCTACTGCCACTGCACATGCCTACCCAAAACACTGAAACAACCTATGAGAAATCCCACATGGGGAAATTATCTATACGGGTTATCTACATAAAAAACCAATTACATGTTCCAATTGGTCCATAACATCATTCAAGCTTCAAAACATTTCTCAATACATTGAATAGTGCTAACTCAGTATTAATACCTTTAAAATCGTGATCCATTTAAAAAGAACATAAAGTGCCAACGAGGAATCGAATATTATCAACTCCAATATATCACAAAATATATCAAAAAATTTCTAAAAACATCGCCTTAATATGAATATTTCAAAATGATATTTTACTTTTCAAATTCATTTTCATTTCCAATGCCATTTCAAAACCATGTTAAAATATACAAAATATATAAAGGGGCCAAACGAACTTTCATAACATTTAGAAAACAACTACCTTTAAAAGTAAAAAATGATTTATAATATCAAAAAAATCATGAATCCAATTTCATTCTATTTTAGAACATAGTAACCATTAAAAAACATCAAATGATTAAATAAGAAAATGGAGGATGTGAGATAAGTGTTTTTGAAATTCGGTTCTTTAAGTTTAACTAATTTATCTAAGAACATTATTATTTGTGTTGTCATCCATGTGTGAATATATATCACACATGGATGTGAAAGAAAATGATGGTTTACCAGGGTAATCCAGGAAGTTATCCAAAACCATTTAGTTAAAGAAACACCACATGTATTCCAACCAACTTAACATACCACACTTATGATTCATCCCATAAAAATCACTAATTTACATACACAATGTCAAATTGATACTCCCACAATAAAATCATAATATAACCAAGGTTAAACACTAACAAATACACATTTATTTTTCAAAATAACGGTTGAAATTTTAATGAACATCTCATGTACATAACATTAAATATAATTAGCGAGCCCTTTCAAAAACCACTTCCACGTGTTTTTATGAAAAATTAAAACATAATACCATGTAAGGAAATCATACCCTTAGAATGATAAAAACATTATTATATTATTTATGAATAAACAATATCAATGGAATGATTCATAATGTAATGTAATGGAGACGCCTACCTCAATGTTGTGTGAGTGCGATGAAACCATCGGAGAAGATAGAACTAAGCCTCATGGAAAATCCACACACCCTAGATCCAATGAAAAAAGAAATAAACACATCAATAATGTTACCTAGTGTTCATCCAATGAAAATAATCACTACTGGAGATGGTGGTTTTCCCAACAGATATATACCAACTGTTTGAAGAAACTGATGGTATACTATAAAAAATCCACATTTGCCAATGGTTTTCTCAAGCTTTTGGAAAATGTGTTAATATAGTTAATCTTTCGCAACGGTTTGAAAAAACCATTGGGAAAGCTTTAGTTTCTCTAACATATACCAACGGTTTTAATAAAATGTTGGAAAAGAGAGGCATTACAAATGAATTTTAAAAATCGTTGGGAATGTTTTCTCCCAAATACCCAGCACCCCAGCTCCCACTCAGCCGGATTACAGACCCAATCTAGTGCTCCTCTCGAAGTCTTCTCGCCTGAAAAACTCCTTCAAGATATAGATCCTTCTTAAATCAAACAAATTTTTATTTCTACACTTAAAATTAGTAATTGTTACATTAGTTGTAGTATTATTCTTCTTTTTTATGTTTTCTATTTTGACATTGGCTTAATTATAGTTATTGATGTCTTTAGAGTACCGAACCCATTGGTTTGTTTTATGTTTTTTTGTTCTACACTTAAATCATGGTAAAGGGTTTGTTTAGTGGGGTTTGTTTAGTGCAGGGGGTAAAGGTTTTGTTTTATGATTTTTGAACTTTAGTTTAGTGGAAATTTGGATTTTTATTTTGGCGTTGGTTGGATAATGGATTGGAATTGTGAACACCCCCCACCCCCAGCCCCCTGGATACCTCCCACCCCCCTAGACAACCCCCCACCCACCAGGACACCCCCCCATTGGACCCCCCCCCCCCCCCCCGCAACCCCACCCCCTGGACACCCCACCCCATTGGACTGCTCCCTCCCCCCACCCCACCCCACCCTCCCTGGACATCCCTCACCTCCCATGGACAGCCCATCCCCCTTGGACACACCCCACACCCCCTGGACACCCCCACCCTTTGGACAATCCCCTCTCCACCCCCACCCCCTAGACACCCCACCCCCCTAGACACCTCAACTCCACCCTCCCTGGACACCCCTGACCCCTCAAGGATAGCCCCCACCACCACCTCCACCACCCCTAGAGACCCCACCACCCCTAGACACTCCCACCCACTACACACCCTCCACCCCCTTGGACATCCCCACCCCACCCCCTTAGATACCCCCTGGAAACAACCACACCTCCTAGACATCACCGCACCTCCCAAGTGGCTGACCCAATTATTAAATTGGAATTAACAATGTAGTTTGTTTCTCCTTTTCCAAATGAAAATTTCTAAGTGACCCATAGAGACTTGTAAATTGAATTTGTCATGTTTTGATAAATTGAATTTTTCAAATTTTGATAAATTGAATTCTTCAAGTTTTGATTAAATGAATGGGTTGTTTGGAATGAAATGGCTAATGCATGATAGTTTGGCTTTCTTAATGAATAAAATTATTTTAAATAAAAATTCCCTAAGGGGGCTGGAGAAGGGGTAGGGGGATTCCCATGTGTGTGGGGTTGTCCAGGTGGGGGTGGGTTGTCTAGGGAGTAGGGGGCTGCAGGGGGTAGGGGTTATAAGGGTGTGGGGTAGGGGGGTATGGGCTACCCCAAGGAGGGGTGTGGGCTATCCAGGGGGTCAGGATGGGGTGTCTAGGTGGGGGAGGTGGTGTGGGGAGTCCACAGAGGGGGGGGGGTGTGCTATCCAGGTGGGGGGGGGGGCTGTCCAGGTAGTGGTGGGGGGATGTCCACGGGTGGCTGTCCAAGTGGGGTCGTGGCTCTCCAGGTGGGGGGATGTCCAGGTGGGGGTGGGGGTTGTCCAGGTTGGGGGGGCTCTCTAGGTGGGGGGATGTAGGGGAGGCAAGGTGTGAGATGGCCAGGGAGGGGGTGGGCTATCTTGGGTGGAGGGGTTATCCAGGTGGGGGAGGGGGTATGGGTCTTCCAAGGAGGGGTCTACAGGCGAGGGGGAGTAGACTGTCCAGGGAGGGGGTGAGATGTTCAGAGGTGGTGGTGGATGGGCTATCAGTGTGGGGGAGGGGGTGTAGGCTTTCCAAGGGGGGCGGGGGTGGGCTTCTGAGGTGGTGGAGGGGGTGTTAGTTTTTTAGGGTGGAGGGGGATATGTCTAGGTGTGGTGGGGGTGTCCAGGTGGGATGGGGGCTATCTGGGTGGGGGTGCAGGGGGTAGGGGTCTACAGGGGTGTGGGGGTGTGGGATATCTAGGGAGGGTGTGGTTTTTCCACTCCAATACTCTTTAAAAAATAGGAATAAAATTATAACAATGTATAGTTAATTTCACATGTTAAGACTTTTCTTGAAGTTCCATACCAACAGTCACTCTTACCCTTCCAAGAATAAGTGATCTCTATAACGAAATCTCACTAAGGTTCTTATCCAGTATACATATTGATCTCATATAAATTTAACATTCGTAAAAATCCATATCACCTATTTCTATAACAAGGAGAATACTTTAATAAGTAGTGTCCCATCGAAACATGGCTCATAAAATCTGATCCACGTATGATATTTGGTGGTGTGTTTACAATTTGTTGTGTTGTGTTTTATATGTATGATATACATGGTTTACACCAACAGTCTTCTCTGTCATCTATATTATTCTTGAAATCATTCTATAATTGGATAAGGATTGGATTTTATGACCCTAGTTTGGAGGTGGACACCCCCCCCCCACCCCATAGACACCCCCACCCCCTAGATAGCCCTACCACCCCCGTGGACAACCCTGACATCCCCTGTGGATACCCCCCCTACCCCCGAGGATAGCCAGCTCACCCCCGTGGACTCCCTGAACCCCCCGGGACAACCATGCCACCCCAGTGGACAGCCCGCCCACCCACCCCATACCCCCCTGGATAGCCCCGCCACCCCTGGACAGCCCACCTACCCATTGGATACCTCATACCCCCTAGAAAGCCCCCCACCCCTGGAAAGCCACCTAGACCCCCCCCCCCCCCGGCCCCCCTAGACAGCCTTTCCACCCCCGTAGACAGCCTGCCCAACCCCTGGATACCCCGTACCCCCTGGACACCCCCCCCCCATGGAAAGCCCACCCACCCCATCCCCCTGGGAACCCTGTACACCCTGGATAGCCCTTCCACACCTGTTGATAGCCCGCCCACTAATCATTTACACCCTGGAGAGCCCTGCCACCCCCTGGATAGCCCGCCCACCCCCTGGACACCTTGTACACTTGGGACAACCCCCCCTGGAAATCCCTCCCGACCCCACCCACCTGGACACCCTCGATCCCATTGGACAGCCCTGCCACCCCCGTGGTAATCCCACTCACCCCCTGGACACCCCCTCCCCCTGTGGACAGCCCCCACCCCCGTGGATAGACCGCCCACCCCCTAGAAACCCCGCCTGTTCACCCCCCATCCCCCCGGACACCCCCACAGCCATGGAAAGCCCCCCCCCCCACCCCCACCCCAGCCTGAGTGGACTGCCTCGCTACCCCCATGGACAGCATGACCACCACCCTTGGATAGGCCGCCCACCCCCCTAGACACCCCGTACCCCCTTGGACAGCCTCACCACCCCCCTGGATAGCCCTACCACCTCCTAGACACCTCGTACCCCCTAGACACCCCCCTCACCCCTGGAAAGCCTTCTCCCCACCCCTAGACACCCTGACCCCCTGGACAACCATTCCACCATTGTGGACACCCCCCCCCCGCACTTCCTATACCCCCTAGACTTCCCCCCACCCCCACCCCTATGGACACCCCCCCGGACACCTGCCCACCAACCCCCAGTCAACCCCCATCACCCCAGACGCCCCCCACCACCCCTATAACCCCCCCCCCCCCACACACACACACCCTCGACCCCACTGGACAGCCCTGCCACCCCCGTGGATAGCCCGACCACCCCCCGTGGATAGCCCCCCCTGGACAGCACACCCACCCCACTGGACACCTCGTACACCCCTGGACAAACCCGCCACCCCCATAGAAAACCCACCCACCCCCATGAACACCCTGTACCCCCTGGACAGCCCCACCCACCCCTAGACACCCCACTAACCCCCCTGGACACCTCGTACCCCTTGGACAGCTCCCACCCCTGGAAATCCCCCACCCCCTAGACACCCCGCCCCCCTGGGCAACCTTTCCACCCCCATGGATAGCCCGCCAACCCCCTTAGACACCCTGTACCCCCTGGACTTCCCCAAACACCCCCTGGACATCCAACTCAACCCTCTGGACACCTCGTACCCCCTAGAAATCACCCCACCCCACTGGACACCCACGACCCCCTAGACAGCCTTTCCACCCCCATGGATAGCCCGCCCACCCCCTGGATAGCCCGTACCCCCTGGACATCACCCCCCACCCCTGTGGACAGCCTGCCAACGCCCTTGGATAGCCTCTCCACCCCCGTGGACAGCCCACCCACCCCCTGGACATCGCGTACACCCCTGGACAGCCCCCCACCCCTGTGGACAACCAGCCCACCTAGACACCTCGACCCCCCTAGACAGCCCCCCACCCATCAGACACCTCCGAACCCCTTGGATAGCCCTGCCACCCCCTTTATTTCCATGAACCAGACAATTTTGGGCCAAACGATCACTTACAATAGGTGTTGGGAGATGAGAACCCTGGTAGAGTACGCAGCCGACCTAGGAAGAGTATAGTTCTGACGATTTATTGACCCTCCTCAGGTATGATTTGTAGTGCCACCGAGTTGCAGCAGGTTAAGGTGTAGAAAAAAGAGGCTGAATAAAGGGCCCTAGAGATGGCAGAACAATCAGCAAGGGAAAACACTTCATTTTTTAAACTCATGTAAGTTTTACATCCAACACTTCCACCATAGGCCATCACTGCTTGTGATTAATATATGTCATCGATGTGTTCTATATATGGTGCACTAGGTATAAGTTCAAGTAGTGGTCGAGATAATGCGAGGAGGAGGCCGAGGAAGAGGAGGAGAAGGTTGAGGAGGATGCCGAGGCAGAGGAGGAGTGCGAGGAGGAGGACGAGGCGTAGGAGGAGGGCGATGAGGAGGTCTAGGCTAAGTACGAGGGAAAAGAGGAGGGCGTGGATGATGATGGGGACGATTATGAGGATGAGGGTGAGAGTGATGATGATGGTGATGATAGTAATGGTGATGAGGGACAGATTGATCCGTTACATTTTTTAATGATATTACTGACCTTTGATGTTAATTGGTTTGTTGTGCCTGAATATATGTGTGATTAGGTAGGTCGAATTATCTTTATTTTTTATCTATAAATAATAAAAAATTAATTGTTGATTTGGTTTGACTGATTCACCCAACCCATATACAACCCCCACCCCTGGACACCCCATACCCCCTTGGACAGCCTCTCCACCCCCATAGATAGCCCACCCACCTCCTAGACAGCCCCTCCCCCTCTGGACAGCCCCCACCCCTTGGACACCCCTACCCCACTGGACAGCCCGACCACCCACGTGGATAGCTCGCCCACCCCCCTGGACACCCCCTCCCCCTTTGGATAGCCCCACCACCTGGATGGCCTATACCCCTGGATAGCCCCTCCCAACCCCATGGACAACACTCTCACCGCCTCTGGACACCCTATATCCCCTGGATAGCCCGAACACCCTCGTGGACAGCCCTCCCACCCCCCTAAAAACACCCTCCCCCTGTTGACATCCCCCACCCTCGTGGACAGCGCACCAACCCCCCTAGACACCCCTACCCCCCATGGCCAGCCCCCCCCCCCCCCCATGACATCTCATCCCCCCTGGACAGCCCGCCCACCCCTATGGACAGCCCACCCACCCCCATGGACAGGCCACCCAACACCCTGGACAACCTATGATAAGGTTAGGATCTAACACACTAAGAGGGGGAGGGTAAAATCAATGATATGATTTTCATTAAATTATCCTTTGTATTGAAACAAGCTTTTCCTCATGTTAAAGAATTATCACATTTCTAAAAACAAAAACAAAAATCACACTTCCACGTGAACTAAACTATTTAAATGGTTCACTACTCAACTAGAATAGTTGCATCCATGTTATGGTTTGGAAAAATCCAATACCCCACAATCCACAAGAAAAAAATCCTTTAGTGTGGATAAAAGAAAGTTTTATATACACTTACAGTTACGTATCTCTATGATAAATACAACTATGCATGTGATTATTATAGAAAAATGGTGTCATACATGTTTTTGTAACATGTTAAAAACCATTCACCAATTTATTCAAAACAGGTTACTCTTATTTTTTTAACTTTCACTTTTGATAAATCTAGAAAAAATTCTTCACTCCCATGGACAGCCCACCCACCACCCAAAGACATCCCCTACACCCTGGACAGCCTAACAACCCCTGTGGATAGCCCACCCATCCGCCTGGAAACCCCACACCCTAGTCACCCCCTCCCAGCCCTGGACACCACCCCACCCTCTATAACCCCCCCCCCCCGGAAACCACTCCACCCCCATGGAGAGCCCCCCCCCCCCCCTCACCATGCCCTGATGGACACCCCCCCCCCCCCCACACACACACACACATACCCTGGACACCCTGTACCCCCTGGACAGCCCCACCACCCCTTGGATAGCCCACCCACCCCCCTAGACAGCCCCTCCCCCTTTGGAAAGCCTCCCCACCCCCTAGACACCTCATACCCCCACCAGCTGAACATCCCCGTCCACCCACTGGACACCCCATACCCCCCTGGATAGCCCTACCCACCCTTGTGGACCACCCCTCCCACTACCTTGGATAGCCCCACCCACCCCCTGGAAAGCCCCCACCCCCGTGGACAAACCCACCTACCCCCCTGGACAGCCCCACCCACCCCCCTGGACACCACTACCCCCCATGTACAACCCGCGCACCCCCTTGGACACCCTGGACAGCCCTTCCCACCCCTGTGGACACCCCATACCCCCCTGGATAGCCCCCACCCCGGTGGACAGCCCCACCCACCACAGTGGACAACCCCACCAATCCTCTGGACACCCCTGACACCCTGGACAGCCCTTCCACCCCTGTGGACCCCCCAGCCCCCCCGACAGCCCCCACCCACGTGGACACCACCCCACCCCCTTGGATAGCCCCACAACCCCTGGACCCCCCCCCCCAACCCCAACCCCCATGACACCACCCCACACACTAGAAACCCCCTAACCCCTAGAAAGCCCCCAAACCTCCCAGACACCCCCCCCCGGGACACCCCCATAGACACCCCCCCCCCCCCAATGACACCCTTGACATCCCCCCCTGGACAACACCCCCCCCCCCCCCCACACACACACACCAACACCCTACACAGCCCCCACCACCACCCCACCCCAGGACACCCCCATCCCCCTGGACATCCCCACCCCTCTGAACACACCTACACCCCTTGTACAACCACCCCAAACCCCTGAAAATCCTCCCAACCCCCTGAATTTTGAATTGAATTATATATGTATTTAATTAACTTATAAATTATGTGTTCGGGGTGTATGGGTATACTTGTTGTATGTGTATATTTGTTGTAATTCCCTTATGAAATATGTGTTAATTCGTTATGTGTGTAGAGGGTAATTAAATACATAATTGGAGGTATTCATATTTATGTTTGAATTATGTGTTGGATGAATTCCATATACATTCATACAGAATTCAATATTTATTTTGTAGGTATACATGTTAATGGTATATTGTGTTACTTGTCATATGTGTATATATTATACAGATATTTTGTTGTCTACAAATTTTGCAGGCCTTCTGGTGTAATTGATGCAGCTCCATAGGGGGACTACTGGTGGAATTGATGCAGCTGCACAGGGGAGGCCAGTAAGTGGTCTTGCTGCTGCGGGTATAAAAATAATAAGCCAATGGTTCACAACTGTTGGTATATGTGTCAAACCAGAACTTTTACCAACAGTTTACATAAAACCTTTGGTATAATTATATGCTAATGGTTTTTCAACCGTTGGCATAGATAATTTTACTTGAGCTTTACTAATGGTTTTCCACAAACCATTGGTAAACGTATATACTAACGGTTTATAGAACCGTTGGTATAGAGATAATTCATGCTATTACTCACTATTTAAAACCGTTGGCAAACATATATACCAACGGTTTACTGAATCTGTTGGTATATAATGATTTTTTGGACATATACCAATGGTTCTCATAGAACTGTTGGGATATGTCTATCCCTACGGCTTAAGACCCAATGGTTTGGACAACTGTTGCTATTATTTATACCAATGATTTTCCATCCTTTACCAACGGTTATAAACTGTTGGTAAAGCTAAAATTTCCAGTATTGAATACATCAAGTAAAACCCTATAATCAGTATAGGAGAAGTGGAAGAGGATAAAATGGCCAAAAACCCATAAAACCCACCATGATTTGAAGGAGGAGCATCCATAGAAGAGCATGATCCATGGTGAGGAGGGTTTTGGGACCCCTTCATGCACCAAAAAATGACCAAGATGGAGTGGGAAAAAATGGGCATAAAATATGTGAGGTGTATAATAGGTATTTAAATATTTTAAATGGAAGAAAAACTGAAACTGTTAGGTCGCATTGTTTTCCAAACCATGCAGTAGCCACTTTCCAAATGGAAAGAACTCCACAAACGATTACAGCTCGATTTTCCAAAACTGTGTTCAGCCCATATTCCTTACTACTAGACCACAAAACATTCCCCATGGAATCCTAGGCGAGGATGTACAGTTTAACTAAACCATGCTAAGTCCATGAACATGCCATAAACTAACCTGAAAGTTCCAAAAATAACAATTCGAAAATAAGATCAACTTGAATCTCCACTGAAAAGATAAAAATCCATGAAAAGGATAAAAAAAATTAATTTCCAGGGTTAGGGTGTGACAATCTATTCATTGATTAATTCTCACTTCAATGATATGATAATTAAGAGATTTAACCATATCAATTTATATTCTTTGGGACATATGTTTTTTTATAAACCAATCTAATTTTATGAGGTGTATCATCTTTAATTTTGATATATTATATCCTGAAACTCTTTATGTTTGTGATATTTAATGTACCATTTCAATATATCCTTTAAATTGGTTTAAATTTGAACATGTATGGTGTGGAAAAGGCTTTATCATACAATCAACTTTTATTGAATATATGTTATCATGAATTTTCATTTAGAGGACATTATATGATACTGATTTCTTAAAATAATTTCATTACTATAAAATGAATATGAATGTTTTCAACATATTTAATTTTAATTTCATCCATTATTTATTGATGAAATAGCATGAATATATTTTGTATGTGATGTCGATATTATATCTTCTTCTAGATCAGTTATCTTTCTATTTCAATCCAATGTGATTGAAAATGGTTTCAAAAATTTTCCCCCTAAAAATAAATGACTTCATAATTATTTTTATATGGTCTTTGAACTTATTTTAAAATTATTTTTTAAAATTAAATGGAAAATTTCTTATGTTTTTTCCAAATGAGTCACATTTGAGTCCTTTTACCAAAATATTGAAAACTATGTTTAATTGGAACATTTATGTTATGAAATGTTTTTTTCATAATAATTTCCAATAAATTTTTTATGATTCAATTATATTGATCAATGTTTATTTTGGTGGAAATATATTTTAAAAATATTTTATGATTTATGTAAATTATTATCAAAATGAAAAGGTTATTCTCTTAAGTAATGTTTCCAAGTATGTTTTAATAGTATTTATATTCATCTATATGAATTGACCATGATGTTACTTACACTCCACTGGGATATGTGGTATTTATTCTATCATTATTAATTCTTTATATGGATTGTGAGACTAACATTGATTCCATTACTTTTTCACATCGAATACATTCAATCATTACTTTTATGTAAAAAAAGTGAGAGATTAAAAATGTTTTAATCGTTATATAGTTCATGGATTTTTTTTTGATTATGGGTTGTTCCATGTGTAAATCAAGGATAGGTGGTACTATTATTATCTATCGTTTGGTGGAAAAAAATATAAACCAATGATATGTGGCTCTATGATAAACCAATGAAGGGTGGTATCCAATAGCTTAGGCTGGAAGTACATGGACATTACATTACTTTTTCATAATACTTAATTCAAGACACAAACAGATAACAAAATACCATATCAGTTTAGTGTCTTTGGAATCTTGGACCATAATCTTCTAACTTTGGGAATGATCTTCAACATATCCGACAAATATCTTCCCCTCTTGTTTTCTTACCTAAATCCTTTCTTAATATCCTGGGAAAAGAAAACAAAATAAGGTTGAGATCAAGTGCTCTGTATGGGTAAACTTTGGGAAATTAAAACAAACCATAAACGTAAGAATGTCAAAACATGAACATAATGTTTAAATATCAAAATCTTGGTCCATGAAATAAATCATAGAAGTTTTTAAGGAATAGATCATAAAGGAACATTAATCATGATAAAATATCATTGGTATAAAACATTGGATTGTTGTAAACAAATAAGAAAAAAATATGATTTTTATAGTATCCAAAGCATTGCTTACAATACCATCATAGTGGAAAACTCGTTTACTAAACTGGGTTTACTTGCTATTCCAACCATTTATCATTGAACTGGATTTAAATGCATTTACATCCCAGTATTACTAAACTATATTTACTTTTCATTCATGTCAGGTTTATCTAATGACATATAAATATTTACCCAATGCATTGGAGGGAGATATAAGTCTAAAAACCTCATAATTAAATTATTATTACATATTTAACAAAAACATAAATCATTCAACATAGCATACCCCATGAAACTAAATGGGTGTCTTAAACATCAATTGATCATAATATAATTCATATAAGATAAATATAATTCATAAAAATAATTCCATCCTAAAAAATCAAATAAAATTGATAATATAGATAGAAACATAACCCCATGTCATCATATATGGAAATTAATTTTTATAAAACAATTGAACATTATTCATTAGGAAAAAATCCATTCTTTTACAAAAATGTTTTCTTTTCACAAAATTCCATGAAATTTTAAAATAAAATAATTTATTTGAAAATAATCTAGAAATCATGTAGATTAATATTCATATAAATAATGTTTCATGAAACTATAAAAATCCATTCATGCCACATAAGTTAAAACAATCTCCTCATACTTTTTCCTAAAAAATAAAAAACTACCTCACATCAAATAATGAAAAAGATTCCTTTCGAAAAGTTTAATAAGAATTCACCATAGGGTAAATTTAAATTTAAAAATTTATAGAATAATAGAAATAATATTAATTAATTAGGAAACATGGATGTGTATGATAAATATACCCTAGTAAATACCTATGTGTAAACAATATCGAATAAAAATGATATTGAAAAATTATCCCTTACCAATTAATAATCAGTCGGATTGTATGTGCCATACAATAAAGAAAATAATATTCATATTTAAATAACATGTCATTTATAAACATAATATTTAAAACATTCATGGGTAACATTAACATCACGCAAAAGAATTAGATGGTGTGAAAAGTATATGTCCCACATAAATAAAAGTGAGACAAACTAATCTCTTATGTTAGGTCTGATATGAATTGTATGTATCTGAACCTCTTTTATAATGATTTAAATAATGTTATTGACTTCTTCCAGAATAATATTTATTTTTATGATATCGTATATTATCATATTATCATCGTTGGTTGTTAAAATTTCATAGTTACTTGTAATTCGGGTGTTAAATGCTTTATGTTCTTATGAATGATTTGTTGAATAAGTTTGGCTTCAACTTATTAGGTCATATTTATATAATTAGAAATTATATTAAAATAATAGATACCATATTAATTCATTATTTACATTTATATAATCATTCATTAATTAATATCATGTAGAATTAATCACATCGCATCGTGGAGACGGTAGGTCGTACGTACGCACGAGCAACAATATCATTTGAATAGTTGTTGAATGGTTTTGAAGTGTATGGTGTATAAATTTTCATAATAAATATCATGTTATAATAATCATATATAGTTATTACTTCCATCGTTATACTCATCCATGTAAGTTGGTGGTGAAAAACAGAGTACACCACAGTGTGGAGACTCTAAGCTGTATGTACACATGTTTGGTGATATTATTTTTCGTAAGATGGATAGAAGGTGTAATATAGTTGTTTCATAATTATAATAAAATATAAGTATATAAATGATACTATAATTATTACATTATAATGAAACAACTAATTAATTGGAAGCATAAGAAGAAAAAGAAAAAAAAGATTGAATGGATCGATAGAAGAGATTACCTCCTCTTAGACGTGCTCCCTTTAGATCTCCTCTTTATGGCACTAGAGATAGTTTTTTCAGGATACCAGAACCTCTAGCATGCGACTAGGGATGTTGATAAGATAAATGGTCAGGGTATAGACGAACTTGAAGTCTTAATTAGTTGTGAATAAATGAGGGAGGAGGTGTTCTTTTATAATTGGGGTGAGTGACACCTTTTGGAATTTCTAAAACTATTAATTTATTATAATTTGAAAATAAATAAAAATACCTCAAAATGTAGATAAATTAGATTCTAATATATGAAAATATTTAAATCAAATCAACCAATAAAATTTAGACATGTTTTTATTTCAATTTAAACAATACAATTTTAATTAAAAATTAGTTATTCTTATTAAATTTTAATTAAGATTACAAATGTTTCAATATTAAATGGGTAAAATATTTACTTATTTTATTTAAATTATACCATAAATGAATAATTTATAACATTTTAGACAATATCATAATTATTATATATTTTTAATAAAATTACCACTTTTTGTAAAACTTTATTTTAAAAAAATATCAATTGTGCCAATTTTGACACTATTTATTCCATAGAGTTTTAAAAATATCAAGATAATGTGTTATCCTAGAAAAAAAATATTTTATTTTATCGCTAATGGGTCGAGGTAATTTATGAGATTTATTGGATAAATTAAGTATCCCAAATTATATTTATCTTAATATGTTTAATAACATTTATTTGATATCTCAATTATTAAAATAATCACAACATCAATATTGCTTAATTATATAATATTCTTATATTAGAATAAAAAATTGAAATAAAATAAAATGGTGAAAATAAATTTACAATATTTCATAATAATATATGTAGTCAAATTTATCTTCTGAATATCCAACATTAAAAATGTTATACTTATTAAAGTATGAATGTGACAACCTTAACATCAATTTAAATGACTAAATTTTGAACCTAAGATGTTAATTGTATAATTTTATTCATCAAATAGAATTTTTTAGGTTTTAGGATTATTTTATTCTCCTATTCATATTATTTGTTACACTAATTACTCGATTTACTTTTAACTGCTGTAAATAAAATTTACCGTAGTAACTATTCATAATATCCAAAAAAATGAAAGTAACTTATTAACATAATTTGAACCAACTGATTATAAATATGGAATCCATTTTTCATAATTCAAAACACATAATTGGAAAAAATTAATTTAAAATTAAATCTCGTTGCCAAAAACAAAATAACTTATTTTTAAGAAGTAAAAACTTATCCAAAGATTGTCATGTGTTTATTTCAAATTTAAATATGAAATTACTTCCAATGACCAAAATTTAATTAAATTATAAACATAATCCAATTACACATTAAATCCAATTAAAAATATAATATAACTATATAAATTAATTAGATGAAAAGACTGTTTTGAATTTAAATGAAATATTTTCCCCTCTTCATTAAAATATGCATTTTATCATAATAAACTAAAATTCCACAAAAGTAGATTTTTATGTCCTGATTCTAATTTAGAATATTATTTTCTATAATATAATATATTAAATTTTTAAAAACAATATTTAAAATTGGTGTGCCGTCAAATGGTGGAAAAACTGCGTTTTTTGAATAAACCTTCTTTTTGTCTAAAAAATGAATTTGTTCTTATATAATGTCTAGAAAATGAATAAGATGAATTTTAATGTTATATAAAATTAAAAATGTGTTTAATAATATTCATAAAGTCTAGCTTATGTCCCATTATATATTAATATTTTCATAATATATTTTTGTTTAGCAAAACTCGGTATTGTGTACAATGCAAGCTTTCGAGGAAGGCCGATCTTTAGTATAATGCAAGACAAGAATAGTGTTGTGTAGACTATAAGATAATACTGTGTTTTGTATATTTCATGCTAATATTGGTGTAGCGTACAACACAAGAAATCAAAAAAATTAAAAATAATTTATCTCATAAAATCTCAGGGTGTTACATTTTACCCCTTTAAAATGAATTTCGCCCCTCAAATTCGTATGGGTTATAAAAGGTTTACTACTTGAATGTTTCATTCATATAAAACTGCAATGTAAAAATGAATACTAAATCATCATTTTAAAAAGGAAATTTAAAAGCATAATAGTTACTAAAGTAACTCATCACTAGGTTTCCATATAGGATAACATAGGTGGAAAGTGAAAACGTGGAAATGGAAGAAAAATATAACCATCATGTTCTATTTTGTAGTGATAGAGAATAAGGATTGGAGAAATTTAACAACGATAAGTCCATAAATATCTGATCATTTAAGGTATCATCTAATTCATCATATAACTAGGTATGTGGATAACATTTTTGGTTTTCAAGATCCATTCCCTAATGTTAAATAATTTTCATTGAGAATAAATACTTACTTGATTTTTATAGAATCTCACCATTGTTCGTGCCATAAAAATTAAATCTTCATCTATTATTTAAAGAAATAAAGTTGAATATGTCATTCTTGAAGTGTTATCAGATCATGAAATTGAATGATAGGTCATTCCATCTGTCTCAACAAAATGGTTATAACAATAAATCAAATATGCATAAGGAGACCTATATTGAGATAATACATTAATCTAAGAAACTTATACAAGAATATTACATATAATATCCATAAATGGATTAAGTTACATTTCATCCAAAAAATAAAAAATATAAAACTTTATGAGGAGGTAAACTAAATCAACTTAAAATTTATATCATATATCTCATAAGGTAGTTCTTGGTTTTCACATTCCAAACATGTGAATACCTTAAACAAGTATTCTCTTAAAACATGAATTTCTATAGAAACTTAATTAAAAAATTAATTTTTTCAAAATTAACATTTTCCGCACACTAAAAATTCCAAAAATTCTATATACTCAAACCATGATATCCCATTGTACTTATATCAGTCATGAAGTCCTTAATAATATCAAATATTTCATTATCTCATTATCCCTTCATTATGAACATATCATGTTCTTTCCAAAAATATTTCAATCACTTTTCTTGGTTACCAATACCATATAATTATTGAAAACCACAAGAGATAAAAACATATATATTCCAATATTCCATAAAACCATAAAATTGATTCTACCACACTCTTTTGGAATCTCATTACATAAACACTTAGTCATTACAACACTTCATTGTCATACTCAGCATCACCAATAGTGATCGCATGTGATTTTTCTCTGCCTTTTTCCATAAGAGGTTATTCACATCGGTCATCATCATTAACCCTTATATTTGGTAACTAGTTAGCATAATTCCCCATTTCATTTCACTTTTAGCATTGAAGTGTGGGTGGTGCGTTCTCTGTAGTCTTTTCTCTATTCATGTCATTAGTAAACTTTTTCCCATTAATTCGGCACTCAACTTCTCAATGAACTTATTTTCCACACTTAAATCATTTTCTAGTCCCTTTATGTCAATCTCCACCATGTTTCTTTCAACACTTTGAGAATAAGGAAACATTCATATTCTTTTCTTCATTGTTTTGAGAATTTCTCTTGAACTCCATCTTTATTTTCTAGTCAAAACCATGAGATTGATATGTAACATAAACATCCACTTATACCTAGATAGAAAAATGAAAAATATATTCATAGCTACTAATGTATCTTATAGCTAATTCTCTTTGAAGACTTGGTTTTAAGACACTGAAGAATCGATCAACTTTACCTTCAGGTTGGATGATAAAACCAGAATCATACCTTACAAATCATGTAAACTTTTCCTCGTATGTACCAACTGATTCATCATCCTTTTTATTACTCTCAATGAAATAATTTTACATCATATTTTGATGAATATAAGGGATGTAATTATTGAAAAATAAGATCTTTAACTCATCTCATTCCATGGGTTAAATTTCATCTTATTGCCTTGTATTCTAGATTAGATTCCACCACTGGTCTACATCGCCTTCTAAATGATAAATAGATAAAATGATTATTTCATGTTCTGAATAGAAAAGGATGGAAAATATATTTTCAATGGTATTGATCCATTGTTTATCAACAATTAGATTATAAGTCCCACTGAAAGAATGGGGATGTTGCCTCTTACAAGACCAAATAGAATATTGTTTCCTTCTCTGCTCATTTGGAAGTCGAGAATGATTCATAGCTTGTCTAAGTATATAAATAAAAATATGTATTCCATCTCTCATAACATTTTTTTTTGAGGAGTAAAATAATTTCATTTCCTGGTGCATTGATCATTAACATAGTTCCTTCAGGTTCCATCCATTGTCTAAATCCCCAAAAGAATTGTGTGAGAGGTAAAAATCATACTCAGAAAACAAGATAATAAAAGAGAGGTGCTTTAAATCTCTAACATCTTAGGTTTAATCCAAGGTTATTCATGATTGTTACAATAATTATTTTACTTTAACCGATATTTAGACTTACCATTAAGAAATCGCAAGACATACCTTAGAAATATATCTATGGATATCACTAATTTTTTTGTATTCTAGTTTCCAAATGTTGACTAAACCTTCGCTCTGATACCAACTCTAATGAACTAGGGTTGACGTACATGAATATTACATTAAATTTTTGGAATAATTTATACATGACATAAACAGACATCCAAAGAACATATTTGTTAACATTACTTAGAAACATAGACCATAATATTCTAACTTGTTGAAATATCATCAACATCTCCCACAAAGATCTTCCCCTTCTTTTTTCCATCTTAAAACCTTTATTTATATCCTGGGAAAAGAAAACATAAAAAGGGTGATCTCAAATTCATAGTAAGGGTAAACATTTAGAACATAGAACAAACCATAAACATAAGAATTTACAAACATTAGCATAAATTTTTTCATATCAAAATCTTGGGTGATGAAATAAATTGCAGCAGTATGTAAGGCATAGATCATAATGGAACATTAACCATGATAAAATAGAATTTGTATAAAACATGGGATTATGGAAAACAGATAATAATATTATATTATTTCTATTGTAGCTAGGGCATTGTTGTGGAGACCATCATAGTATAAAAGTACCTTTACAGAACTCGGCTTACATTCCATTATAGCCTTGTATTACAGAACCATATTTATTTTTCATTTTGGCCCTATATTACTGAACATGATTTTTTTCAATTCTTGTCATTTTTAACTCATGGTATATAAATTTTTACCCAATGAATTATAGGAGGATATAGGTCCCACCAATCTCATAATTAAATCATTCTTACATGTTCTACAAAAACATAAATCATTCATCATATCATAACCCATGAAATAAACTGGGGTTTTTAAAACTCATTCCATTATAACATAATTCATATAAGGTAATGGACTTCATAAAAATAATTCCATCATAAACACAATCAAATCAAAGTTATAATTGGGATATAAACATACCACTATGTCATATTATATGGAAATAAGTTTGATGAAACACTTGAACTTTATTCTGGAGGAAAATATCTATTCTTTTTCAAAAACATTTTCTTTTCTCCAAATTCCACGCAACATTAAAAGAAAAGAATTTAGTTGAAAATAATTTTTAGATCGTGTCTAAGAATCTTTATGTAAATAAGGTGTCATGAAACTGTAAAAATCCATTCATTCCATATACGTTAAAAAAATCATCTCATACTTTTTTTTGGAAAAGTCAAAAAGTTCCTCAAATTGAATAACGACAAAGATTCCTTTCATATAATTTAATAAAACTTCACCAAATGGAAAAATTAAATTGGAAAATTTTTAGAGGAATATAAATAATATTACGTAATTACGAAACATGCATGTGAATGATAAATATTCTCCTGTAAATACTTATTTATAAAAAATATCAGATAAAAATGTGATTAGAAAATTATCCCCTACAAATTTATAATCAGTCGAATAATATGCCTCATAAAATAAATAAAATAATATTCATATTTAAATATCATAACCATAATAATAATAGGAATAATAATAACATTCATGGGTAATATAAACACCACACAAAATAATTAGATGGTGTATAAGGTATATGTCCCACAGAAATAAAAGTGAGACAAAATAATCACATACCTTAGGTATGATATGTTTTGTATGTATCCAAACATATTTTATAATGATTTAAATAGTTTTATTTAATTCATCAAGAATCATATATGTTTTTTGATATCATATATGATCATATTATCATTGTTTGTTAGTAACATTTCATTATTACTTGTTATTTGGGTGTTAACTATTTTATGTTCTTATGCATATTTTGTTGAATATGTTCTGGTTCTCCTTCTTAGGTCATAGTTATATAATTATAAAATTATATTAACATAATATATGTGATATTTATTCATTCATTACATTTATATAATCAATATTTAATGAATATCTTTTAGAATGACTCACATCGCATCAGGGATATGGTAGACCATATGTACGTACGAGAAATAATATCATTCGAATAGTTGTTGAATGGTTTTGAATTGGATGGTGTTTAAAATTTTAAAATAAATATCATGTTATAATAATAATATATAGTTATTACTTCAATCATTATACTGTTACAAGTAAGATGGTTGGGAAAAACAGAGTACACCATGGCGTGGAGATGGTAAGTCGTACATACGCATACATAGTGATTTCATTTTTTGTAAGATGGATAAAAGGTGGAATATAGTTGTTTAATAATTATAATAACATCTTAGTATATAAATTATAATGTATTTATTAATTTATAATGAAAAAACTAATGAAGAGGAAGTAGAAGAAGAAGAAAAATTGAAAGGATCGGTATAAGATATTATCCCTTCTTTGAAATTCTCCCTTTAGATCTCTTCTTGATGGCACTAGATTTGGTATTTTGAGAATACAAAAACATATAGAATGTAACTATGGAGGTTTCAAAGTGAAATTGGCAGGGTATAAAAGAACTTTAAGGTTTAATGAGTTGTTGAGAAATGAGGTATGAGGTGTCCTTTTATAATTGGGGTTAGGGGCACTTTTGAAATTTAAAAAATTGTTAATTTATAATAATTTGAAAATCAATTCAAATACCTCCAAAATTAGATATATTTGAATCTAATATATTATAATTTTAAAAAATCATCAACCAATAAATTTTATATTAGTTTTAATGTCAATTTAATCATTATCAATTTAATTAGAAACTATTTATTCTATTTAATTTTAATAAAGATAAAAAATGTTTTGATATTGATAGGGTGAAATATTTACCTATTTGATTTAAATTATACCATAAAATAATAATTTATAACATTTTAGACCATATCATAATTCACTAATGGTAATTTAGGCTATATCCACAGTTTGAAATCATGGCTATAATTCCAAAAACCGTGGCTATATGTTATAGCCACGGTTCAATGGACTGTGGGTGGTATTAGTGTGGCTATAAGGCAAGACCTATAGCCATGGTTTGAAACTGTGGTAGAAAATTAATCCACATAAGGCCTATATCCATGATTTTAAACCGTTAATATAGGGATTTATCCATGGTTTAAAACTATATCTATATGCCTTCCCATTTCATAAAAAAACACCCCCCCCCCATTAAACACCCCCCCACACCTCAATGCCCCCTGTATATCCCCCCAGGATAGCCCCCTTACACCCATTGAACACTACCTTCACCCCCATTCCCACACCCCCCTCCTAGACACCCCCTTATACCCCCTGGAGACGACCATTGAACAACCCCTTGCACCCCCACTGCACATCCATGCCCCCTTTCACCCCCCCTCTTGAACACCCCCTGGTAGTATCCCCCCCCCCCCCCGCAAAGCCCCTCTGGATAGCCCCCGACCCCCCCCCCCCTCCTGGACACCCCCACACCCCCTAGATAGCCCCATTGCACCCCCAGGACAGCCCCCTTTCCCCCCAAGTAGCTCCACCCCTCCTAAACAACCCCCTTTAACCACCCCCTATAGTATCCCGCCCCCCTTCAAATCCCCCAAGAGATCCCCCAACCCCCCCCTCGCAGTATCCCACCTTCTGGACAACCCCCTTTCACCCCCTTGAACACCCCATATACAGCCCCATTACACCCCCCCCCCCTCCTATACACCCACTGGGACATCCCCCTTTCCCCCTACAGTATCCCTCCCCCTAGACTACCCCTTGCACCCCCTTGAACACCCCCTTGCACCCCCCCCCCCCTACAGTAGCCCACCCCCTAGACATCCCCCCCATGTAGTAGCCCACCCCCTATAAATCCCATCTGGACAACCTATGACCGCCCTGGACACCCCCCAGCATCCCCCTAGACTGCCCCCTTGCACCCCCTTTACACCCCTTGAACAGACCCTCCCCCACCCCCCACTGCCACGTAGTAGACCACCCCCCCTACAAAGCCCCCTAGAGAACCCCCCACACCCCCTCCCACTTAGAAACCCCCTGAAAGCCCCTCCCATCCAATTAAACATTAGAAAGGGGGCATAATCGTTACATAATTAACTACATAAGGAATTACCTCTCATGTGCCATGTTAACCATGTTCGGTTCCATTTAACACATTCAAATCATTAAAACATGGCAATTCCATTTATAAGATAAAAGGGGATCACATGGTGGTGACTTGGTCATTACAGCACTTACCTACATGGGGAATTACATCTTAAAAACCGTTTAAAAAAAAAGAGGGCAACCCCATACAGGGATATAAAAAGCATTGAGTAAAATGTGTGATTTACGACTAAGAACAACATCAAGTATAAGGAAAAAATCAATGCAAAAATATCATGAAAGGTATACCACTGTGAGTTTTCAAAGATAGCGCACCTCCGTTAGAGGGGTTTTATTGAAAAACCAACACTTGTTTATCTAAAAAAACAATTATCTTAACTAACACTTATTCAAGTACTAAAATGTCATGACCTAGCGCTCGAGGCCAATTCTGTGACAACCTCAAGCCCACATTCCATAGGCTTAGGGATGGCGACCAGCACCGAAGCTGTATTCCCTAAAATTGGGAAGTCATTTCCTTTATAACCTTCAACACACACTACCAAGAACACAACAAGATATGAACTCTAGTAAAGTTAATAGTAATGTGATTTAGGACAGTATGTTAAAGGGGCCACAATAAAAATCCAACTAGATAGTACAAGGAACACTGGAATGTAGAAGACGACTAATAGATGAAAAGCATCTCCTGGATTGTCCACCACGAATCCTACCTGAAGGGTAGGTACAGCTCACGTACGACCATCTCTGCGGTTCGCCTCTTCTAACGTCCACCTCCGAGCTACCTCCTGTCCTGGTACTCTATTTTTCATTGAGTGTGTGTCCTTCATATGCACCAAACACAACAGGTTGCAGGCATAGCTTATTCATGGGTGCGTATAACGATACTTAGTAGGGACCCCGAGACCCTCAAGATCTCACAAAATCCACTAAGGATAAACCACGCAACATAAAATCAACTGACAACCCTACATAGGTATATGACCATACATATACCTAAGTTATCAAGTATACCCATCTCAATCATGGGAAAAAAACAGATTCCAACTCAAATCACAAAGATCAATTGTTCCACAAATGAAGGAATACCGTGAAGGCAAGTACCACAAAGGTACTCCACAAAGAAGAATACAACCACGATATTACTCTGAAGGAAAATACCATAATGTACAGACTCAACTCACACCAGGTATTTATTTTGTACATTAGTAGAGATGATTAGATGTAACTAATAAATCATCTTACTCTGTTAAGAGGAATACCCAGGAAGAATCCCTAAATACTGATCCGCATAGGATTGCTCGGTTCTGACCCACATAGGATCGCTCGGTGCTGACTCACATTGGATTGCTAGGTGCTGACACACACAGGATCGTTCGGTGCTGACCCACACAGGATCACTATATACTGACCCACACAAGATCTCTAGGGTATTCCAGCATGAAATCCTAGAGCGGTACTATGTGGGACCCTCAATCACAGACCCAAAAAGGATCTCTTTCTCAAGTCACATCCAGCTACAGGGTTCCCGCACTAGGATTTCTCATCTCCGGGAGGATCTGCTCCTCAATCCACTAGTTGATACTCCAAGTGCTATGAAGTCCCAAGAAGAAGTATTTCAAAGGACTGTGTGTCAATTGAAATCTCGGTCTGTGAGTTATTAGTCATTTAGTCCTGAGGACCTGGTTGGATTCATACTCAATCCAACCCGACTGTACTCCAACTTTATCCAAAAATCATGTGGGGTATACCATAGGGACAGTCTCACTCCAAGGTTTACAGCGTCGTTGACGGTTTGTCAAATGGATGCCTGGTCCCAATGTTATGGTTGATAGAGTGAAAAAATTGAAGTTGGCCCGAGTCTAGTCCGACCCAGCCTGGGATGACCTAGTTTGGGTCGACTCGGCCTAAACCACTGATTATGTCCTAGCTCGGTCTAGGCGGATCCTCCTAGGTAGCGCGGTGTGGCCGTGGGGGAGCACAAGGCTGCGCGCGGTGGTGTGGAGGCTGTGAGGGCCGCGGAGGCCGCGAGGGGGCCGTGGAGGTCGCGGTTGGCTGTGAGGCCATAGAGATATGTGAGGCCGTGGGGCGACACAGAAGGCCATAGGGAAACGCTGCGAGGACACAGGGCAGGAGTGGCCATAGGTGTCGAGGCCACGGGCGGCGAGGCCGCGTGGCGAAGGTGGTCGCGGTAGGCGAGGCCGCGGGGAGGTTCGGCAAGGCCACGGGGTGGCTAGGCTGCAGGGGAGCGTGGAGAGGCTGCGGGTCAGTGGTGGTTGTGGGAAGCAAGGCCGCGGGGTGTCATGGCGAGGTCGTGGGGTGGTGATCCGTCGTGGAGGGCCATGCGGTGCGGTCACGCACCATACATTCGATGGCGCCTAGCTTGACAGGTCGCCCTCTGTTTTTCGTCTTCGTCATGGCAGGCGGTGGTGTTGTCCGTCATTCTTGGGCCCCACCGAGGTTGTTTGTCGTCCTACTCCATCGTGAATAACACAACAATTTATCATGAGAATTGCGGAGAGTTCAGGCCATGTTTTTTTGGCCCACACCCACTGTGTTATAGTGGTTGCAAGCGGCAATAATCTCTTACTGATTTACGATGAATTGTCAAGAACAGGTAAGGGGAAGAAATTCAAACAACCACACTACCTTGATTTCTTGTTGACGTTGGAAGGGTTTAAGTCAATGATGTCAGCATTTCCCCGATCATCGGTTCGTTCTTCATTGGATATCCTTCGACGATGTTCTTCTTTGTAGAAATATTCATCGAAGGAGAAGAGTTCTTCATTGGAGAATGTTTCTCCAAAGTTTTCCCCAAGCTTCTACCTTTTCCAATGAATTCTCTCAAAATAATATCCAACCAAAAGAAAATGTGCTTGTCCAATTTTAAATTGTTGGCACAAAACAAGTTGGCATCATTAATCAATTGATGAGGCATAATTAATTAATGGGAGGAAGTCCATGGGTTAACTCTTCATTAATGAGGGAGTTTAAGGGGTTTCTCCCAATAAGAGGGGAGTTCAAGGGGGTTTTAGTCTCGGGTGGTCCCCTCCACCACAACCCATGTGGGAGGTTTTAATTTAGTTGGTCCTCGCCTTTAAACTATCCACATGTGAGGTTTCAACAAAAAGAAAAATTAAAATAAATGTTTATTTTATTTCCAAGAAAAACCCAAATTCTATCATTCACTGTAAACCAACTACGGTCGAGTTGAAGGTCCCCTTAAGTGAATACCGGTGCTGCGAGTTCAATAGTGCCCTCAGATTTCAATTCTGAACATCAGTTCAAAAGTTAAAAAAAACCCACTCACACGTTTACTGAATGTACCCAAAACAAATTTCAGAAATTCATTCCAGGCACACCATGCCTCAGAACCACGCGACATCAATTTTTGCGGACTCATAAAATTCCCATTAAATTAAAAAAAAATACATGGAAATTCTAGGTCTTTAAATTATCCCCATCTTAGGGATTTGCATCCCTATAAGCCATAACTCAAACTAAGGGAACAAGTGGGGGTACTTAGCATGAATCTGAGCCTCCCGCTCCCATGAGATCTCATGGAGGTTCTCGTGCTGTCAATGAAAGTGCACCAGAGGTATCAACCACCCATGAACGACCCGCACCAATCGATCCTCAATATCAACTGGAATCTCCTTAAAAGTCACCCCATTGTCAACATCCACCTTGTCGTGGTAGATGATGTGAGAAGGGTCGTGAACATATCTCCTTATCTGTGATACATGGAAGACGTCATGAACATGGTGCAACTAAGGTAGAAGAGTTAAGTGGTAATCCAGCTCGCCAACTCTGTTGAGGACCTGAAAGGGTCCAATGAACTTTGGAGATAACTTCCCACCTCGTCCAAATCTCCGCAAACCTCGTCGAGGTGAGACCCATAGAAAGTAGTGGTCGCCATCCTCGAAATCTAGAGGTCTCTATCTCCTGTTGGCCTATGAATTCTGCCTGATCTATGCAGTCTTCATCTGCTCTCAGATGATCTGCACCTTCTCTATAGTATCTTATACCATCTTTGGTCACACTAATGCTGACTCCCCTAGGTTTGTCTAGCACAAAGATGGTCCGCAAGGTCAGTCGTACAATTCCTCAAAAGGTGCCATCCCAATGGTGGAGTGATATATGTTGTTGTATGAAAACTCCACCAAAGTGAAGTGATCCTCCCAGTTGTGACCGAAGTTGAGGACACAAGCACGCATCATGTCCTCGAGGGTATGAACGGTCCGCTCAGTATGGCCATCCGTCTGAGGATGGAAGGCGGTGCTCAAATGAAGCTACCTCCCGAAAGCATCCTACAACCCCTTTCATAGTCGGGAAGTAAAATGTGTATCACAATCGGAGACAATCATTGAGTGTACTCCATGTAGCTGCAAAATCCCCTGCACATAGAGGCATCCTAAGATCACTACCGAACCCTATTTTCTGATCGGTAGGAAGTGGGCCGACTTGGTGACTTGATCAACGATCACCTAGATAGAGTAATGACCTATGGATGTACATGGAAGTCCTATCATTAATTACATGGATATCCAATCCCACTTCCACTCTGGGAACCCTAAAGTCTGAACTAAGCCTGCTGGTACCTAATGCTTTGCCTTCACTTGCTGGCAAGTGAGGCACCGAGAGACAAACTATGCTACTGCATTCTTCATTCCCAGCCACCAGTACTGTCGTCGGAGGTCCTGGAACATCGTATCCACTCCTGGATGTACCTATAGAGGGGATGTGTCTAACTCCCTCAATACTTCCTCCTGAAGTGATACAGGTACCATGGTACATCCTCTGAAAAGGATGACCGGCTCCCCACCTTCATAAAATCCATCAGGTGCTTGCCTTTTGGATATATGAGCACGTCGATCCCCATAGTCAACATTTCCACGATGCCCCTCCCTGACTCGCTGAATAAGTGGGGGAGTGACTATAAGGGACTGAAGAAAATCTGATCCATCCTGATCCACAAAGGATATCTACAAAGCGGTCAGCTACTCTGTCACCTCGCCTAGCAGCTGTATACCTGACCTCCTGCTGAGTACATCTTCTAGAACGTTCCACTTCCCAAGAGTACAGACTATCTCTAAGTCATAGTCCTAGAGGAACTCAAGCCAACATTGATGTCTCTGGTTCAAGTCCTTCTGATAAAAGATATACCTGAGACTCTTGTGATCAGAGTACACTATAAAATGATCACCTATCAAGTAATGTCACCACATCATCAAGGTGAAAACCAATGCTACTAACTCCAGGTCAGGGGTAGCATAGTTCTTCTCATGTTTTCTCAGTTCTCGAGAACTATATGCGATCACTATTAACTCATGCATCAGGAAAATTCCGAGTCTGGTCCCTGATGCGTCGTAGTAAACCACGTACCCTACACCCTCCTCTAGAAGCCTCAAGATGGGGGATCAATTCAGCCTCTGCCTCAACTCCTAAAAAATCAGCTGGCATCTCTCCGACCACACAAATGGTTTGCCCATATTTTTAAATGCTGATAAAGGTATTGCAACTCTGGAGAAATATGGCACAAATATCTGGTAGTATCTGGCCAAACCCAAGAAACACTGTATCTCCATCACACTCCTGGATGGCTCCCAAGAAGGTACTATCTCAATATTCAATAGATCCAATGCAACTCTAGCCTCCGATATGACATGTCATAGAAAGTGAACCTCTCGGATCCAAAACTGGCTCTTTGAGAACTTTCCATAAAGCTGGTGCTATCAGAGTGTGTCCAGTACTACTTGCAAATGATAGGCATGCTCCTCCTCAGTATCTGAGTAGATCATAATGTCGTCGATGGAGACAACTACAAGGCAATCATTGTATGGAAGAAATATCTTGTTCATGATTCCCATGAACACTGCAGGAGAATTGGTTACACCGTATGGCATATCCAACAACTCGTAGTGGTCGTACCGACATTTGAAAGTTGTCTTCTGCACATCCTCGTCTCTTACTCTGAGCTGGTGATATCCTGATCTTAGGTATATCTTAGAGAACCACTGTGCTTCTTTCAGCTGATCAAAGAGGTTGATAATTCTTGGAAGTTGGTACTTGTTCTTCACGGTCACCTTGTTCAGGTGCCTATAGTCATCACAAAGTCTCGAGCTCCCATCCGCATTCTTGGTGAACAAAATCATTGCTGCCCAAGGAGAAACACTGGGCTGAATGAACCCTTTCCCCTGTAAGTCCTACAACTATACTCGCAGCTCATGAAGCTCCGCAAGAGCCATCTGATACGCTGGTGTAGATATCGGTGTCATCTCGGTGTACAAGTCAATTTAAAATTCCACCTCTCTACGAGGAGGTAGACCCAGAACATCAATAGGGAAGACATAAGCATACTGGTCCACCACTACATGATAACTTAGACTCTCCACATCAACTAATCTGAGGTTAAGTCTAGCCAATGGATTAGTGATTGGTTGCACTGTTCTCTGAGTAAGTACATCCTATGCTTCAAAGGATCCCTTCTTGCCGGTAAAGGTAAACCTGGTCTCATTCATGCGGTCACACCGCACTTTGTCCGTAATACAGTAAATCTAAGAATCAAATTTAGATAACCAATCCATATCCAAGATGACATTGTAAGGCCTCGATGCTACTACTAAGAGATCCTAGCCGAAGCTCTTGCCTCCTAGAGTAAGCTCGCACTGCCAGCATCTATGCGTAATCATTGAATCTGCTCTCTTAGGAGTCTCTAGCTGTAAGAATTGAGCCAACGGCTCCATCGGAATCTCTGAGCTCCGAGCGAGGGTAGTGGAAATAAAAGAATGACTGGAACCTATGTCAATAAGTACTACAGCTAAGGTGGAGTACACACATATCATATCTCTTATCATCTCTGGAGAGCCGTGATCATAGGACTCATCTTCATGGAGCTGATCTCACCCTTGTCCTCCTGATCCCTACGGTCGGGGTGAACCACCTGGTGGTGGTGGTGGTAACATCTTGAATAGTCACCCACCGCCAACTGCATGGCCATCTCCTCTAGCACCTCTGCCTACTCCATGTAGACTTCCACGGTCGAACCATTGTCTCTTCCTGGGCGGTCCCTCGACCATCTGCTGATCATCCATACGGCTGGTCGGAGAGTCATGAGCCATGTGACCCTACCCACCTCATGCATAACATTTTCTGCTAATGGCATGATTGGCCCAACCTCGGGTGCCTCTCACAACCAACCCTGAATCCTCCGGTCGTCCACTTGTAGTTCTGGTCCTCTTGGACCTCTGTGCCATATGTCTGCTTCCATCTGTAGAAGACTCTACTACGTGACGACTGGAAGTGGGTCTCGTTGCTGGTGACTGCTCAGCAAGAAAACACTCCACTAATAGGGCTTTCTCTAACACCCCCGCATACTTCGGGATGCTGAGTGAGATCATCGAAGCCCTGATCTCCCGCCTGAGTCCCTACGCGAAGGTTCGGGCCTTGAAGAATGGGTCCCTCACCATATTAGTGGAGTAGCTGGAGATGTCAGCGATCCTCACTGAGTACTGAGCCACAATCATGCTACCCTACTGTAGATGAAGAATCTCCTGTATACGCACTGCGCGAAGAGTCGCTGGAACAAACTATGCCCAAAACAGGATCTTGAAGTCTTCCCAGAAAGGCGTCACGTCATCATGAACATGGAGAATCAAGCTCCACCATCTGATTGCTGTTGCCTGTAGTAAACTGGAGGAAAGGATCACCATGAGATCGGATGGTGTCCCTACTAGTCAGAAGACTCTCACCACGGCCTCCAGCCAATCCTCATCCGCCTGTTGGTTTGTCTCTCCCCAAAACCTGGGTGGCGTCTGGCGTTGGAACTCATGCAATGTGATCAAGTGGTGTCCACCCTCTGCTGCTGGGGCTGGTGACATCAGTGGACAAATGGGTAATGTTATCGTGGGTGCCTCTGCTAGTGCCTCTACTGGAAGATGGCTTTGCACCAAGTCCTCATCACTCAGTGGGCTATCAGTGAGTACTATATCTTGAACCATAGCTGGCTGTCTGCTTGGAGAAATCCTAAAAAGAAACAGGTGCACAATGGTCAATAAGTTATACCTGGTGAGATGACTCAAGAGATCACAATGAAAACCCTTCAAAAAACACTTTCAATTATTGTATTCATGCATTGAGTCAGAAATCAGAAGTCATGGTCCTGGTGTATAGATATGTTGGATGCTGCACCAACACTGGATTCCCTAAACTGATAACCACACTCACTACACTTAACAATATTATATTAAAAAAGAATTATCATAGTCCTATGTTCTACAGTAAAACTGACTTCTCTGGTAAAAATTTTCCATGACCCGTCCCCTAGGGCCGTGCCGTGACTACCCCAAGTCCGCCTTCCATAGGCAAGGAGCTAGCGACTAGTGCCGAAGGCGTATTCCCAAAAACTGGGAAGGCATTGCCTTTATAACCTGTAACACACATAACCAAGCACATAACAAGATACAAACTGAAGTAAACTAAATAGTAAACAGAGTGAACACAGTAATTAAAAGGGGCCAAGAATACAGGCCCAATTGGAAAGTACAAGGAAATCTGGAAAGTACAAGATGATTGATAGGTGAAAAGTAGCTCCTGGATCATCCACCATGAATCCAACCTAAAGGGTAAGTACAGCTCACATACGGATGTCTCTGTTCTTCTCCTGGTCTAACATCCACCTCCGAGCCACCTCCAGTCCTGGTACTCTCGTCCTCGGTCAACGTTTTCCGTCTTTTATACCAAACACAATAGGGTGTGGGCATAGCCCATGCTTGAGTGAGTATAATGATACTTAGTAGGGATCTTGAGACCCTCAAGGTCTCACAAAATCCACCAAGGATAAACCACACAGCCGGAAATCAACTAACAACCCTACTTAGGTATATTCTCATACATATACCTTAGTTATCAAGTATAAACATCTCAATCATGAAGAAAACACCTAGTCTAACTCAAAACCAAAATCTCAACTATTCCACAAAGGAAGGAATGTCACGAAGGAAAGTACCAAACAAGTACGCCACATAGAAGAATACCACCAAGGTATTACCACGATAAAAAATACCACAAGGTACAGACTCAGATCACACTAGGTATTTCTTAGGTACAGTTTTAGAGATGATTATATGTAACTGTTGAATCATCTTACTCTCTTAAGGGGCAGACCCACGAAGGATCCCAAGGTTCTGACCCACACAGGATCACTCCCTGCTACCCCACATAGGATCACTAGATGTTGACCCACATAGGTTCGCTAGGGTATTCTTGCATGGAATCCTAGAGCAGTTCCATGTGGGACCCTCAATCACAGACCCACAAAGGATCTCTTTCTCAAGTCACAGCCAGCTACTGGGTTCTCACACTAGGATTTCTCATCTCCGGGAGGGTCCGATCCTCAGACCACTAGTCGATACTCCAACTTCTATGAAGTCCCTCGAAGAAGTATCAAAATGGGCCGCCATTCCATAGGGGTATCAACACAACATATGGTGCTTCAATCGGACGCTCGGTCTGTGAGTTATTAGCCATTTAGTCTTGAGGGCCCAGTTGGATTCATGCTCGATCCAACTTGACCGTACTCTAACTTTATCCAAAACTAAAGTGGGGTTTACCAAATAGACCACCTCTCTCCAAGGATTACAATTCCATTTATGGTTTTTCAAATGGACGCCCGGTGACAATGTTATGGTCAATAGAGTGAAAAATTATATGTTTGCACGGGTCTGGTCCGACCCGATCGGACCGACCCGGCCCGACCCACAAGGTCCTACCTGGCCCACGCTGGGTGGCCTGACCTGGGCGGCGTGGTGTGGTCGTGGGGTATAATGTGGCGGTACGAGGTGGTGCGGAGGCCGCGAGGGCCGAGGAGGCCGTAGAGGTCGTGGGTGGCCGCACGGCCGCGGAGGGCTGGGAGGGGGCCGCGGAGGTCGCAGGTGGCTGCGAGGCAGCGGCGGTCCGCGGAGGGTTGTGAGGGGGCGGCGGAGGTCGCGGGTGGTTGCGTGACTGCGAAGAGCCGTGAAGGGCCGTGAGGACGCGGGGTGGCACGGAATACCGCAGCATGACGCAGAAGGCAGTGGGGCGGCTCAGCGAGGGCACAGGGCGATGTGGCGCGACTAGGCCGCAGGGCGGCACAGTGAGGTCGCAGGGTGGTGCGGCGTGGCCGTGGGGCAGCATTGGCCACGGGCAGTGATTCCGCGGGGGCGGCAGTGGCTGCGGGTGGTGAGTTCGTGGGTGTAAGAACCTGGGTTTTTAGAACGGGTCAAAATCCCAACCCCGTTTGAATTTTTGACTTGTTTCTGAGAAACTAGAGAAACTGGGTAGTTTCTGGAAATTTACAGACTACACGCCGTGTACTTTAAAGTACACACCATGTATGGGTTAGGCAAGTTCCATCTGTGTGCCACCGAGTGCACGCCGTTTGATGACCCTATAGGAATTTCTTAATACACGGAGTGTAGTTATAGACACATCGTGTACCCATGACCATGTAGAGGCCATACATGGCATGTAGGCCTGTTGGTTGGGTATAATTTCTTAACCAAGTACACGTCATGTCCTCCTCGGACACACCGTGTAGTCTATCCATGTATGAGGAATATACATGGCGAGTGCGTAAGTCAGCGAGGAAGAGAAGAAAAAATAAGTACACGTCGTGAACTCATGTCAGTAGGTTCTGGAAAGTAAGTAAGTGGAATTTTAGTAGTCTTATGAATAGTAAAATGATACATAGCATGTAGTCCTAATGTAGACGCCCTGTAGTTTCTTTTTTTCGCTAAAACGAGAAGTAGCGTCGTTTTGAGGTAGAAACTCAACCCCTTCATCGAGTTGAGCAGGGAGAGCCAGCCAGGATTTCAATCCCCTCACATTCCTTCATATGAGCCCCGATTCGAACATCGATTAATCCATTAGAACCTCCTCGATAAGGCATTGATTCCTCTTGATATATTTTTCTTGATTTCTGTTCATAATTGATGCATTGGGGTTAGGGAGTTTTTGATTATTTTGTAGATCTACAGTGTTTTAGACCTAATTGGAGGATGTTATTGGTGTAGTATCATCATACGGGTCTAAGGTAGATGGTGCATACCTCTTTTTGAGTTTTCATAGTCATTTGGGTGATGCGGCCTTCAACACATTTTCGGGTAAATTGAGTGTGACCATGTTTTATCTATTATTACCTATTTAACTGTTAATTGACTAATGGAATGCCTTTGGGTATTCCCTATTACATATTTTTCATGAGCGGGGTCGAGCGAGTGGTCAATGATCATTGGGGAATTTTGGTTGCAGGCTCCAAAATGGTATTAATTGAATTGTATTGTCATAAACTGTTGAGTTTAGTTTATTGAACCTTGATATAAATTGTTAGAGGCTCTCAAAACCTCTGTGCTGGAATGGGACAACACCTTGCTAGTGTAATTAAAATTTTTATCTATCATTCTTGTTTAAATATTTCTATTGTGATTATATATGTGATGTGTGATATTTCATATGTTGGAACCTTCAGGTTGTGCTAGGCAAGGCCTAGGTATTGTTGATGGTTTTTGATCACAAGTTGGGCTTGGACCGGATTACACTGGGTTGTTCTGACCACGAGATTTGGCATTCGAGTCATTGGATTGAGGCAGGATGATTGTTAGGTTGGGCATGGCCTGGGATACTAGGATGGCAAGGCCCTCAAACATGAGCGTCATGGTCGCAGGGACACGAGGTGTCCGATGTGTTGTGTCTTGGGTACTATTGTGGTGATAACCACTTACCTAGAAACTTAGAGTAGTGTGCACACATAGAGACTTCGTGATGAGGTAGTATTGACCACTCGTGTGGATTGAGGCCCACGTTAGTTTCGGTTTAGGTACTTTTGGTTTGGGGGTGCTTGTCGTAGGAAGCCATGTAGAAGGTGAGGAGATTTCGGGGGATACCATTGAGGCTATCGGGTTGGGGGAAGAAGCTCACCGTTATTTGAGGGCAGATAACGTTGTCCCTTGGATACATTACATTGAGGGAATACATCATTGTCCCTCGGGCTACATTATTTGCGGGCAGAAATCTCTGTTCCTCTGGTTACTTATTGAGGACAGGCATAGTTGTTCCTCCGGGTTACTATTTCTCGGGCGTGCCTTCGTGTTATATGATAGAGATTATGGCATTGACCGAAGCAGGTGACACTCTATGGTAGCTACTGGGGACCAATAGAGTTTATATTTATTTGTGCACAGTTCTCTCGACTGCTTCCCTTATAAAGTCATGACTACTTAAACACTTATAATAGGTACGCACTGTTGGGTGGTATCATACTGAGATTCGTCTCACACCTTGCACGGGCCCTTCGGGATGCGTGCAGAATTTATGGATTTACATGTGGGGAAGTGGACTACTTCCGAAGCTGGGCTGAATTAGCCATTTCATTGAGATGGTATGGACCTTGAGGTCTTTCCTAGCTAGAGTTATTATATTTTTTTTACTTTCTTGTATCAGCATGATTGTTTTATAGCTATTATTGGTTAGTCATTTGCTCCCTTTATATTTAGATATGTATGACCTGCTTTGGATGCATGTTTTTTTGTTCAGTAGTATTTAAAAGTGATGAGCATGTTGTTGTGTTTATTTCCAATGTTGTTGTTTATGTTAATTTCTTCTGCTGTTTATTGATATTGAATGTTCTTCCGCTCTACGGGTCTGGTTCAAGTTTGTTGAGTGTTTTATTTCTGCTTCATGTTATATATTATTCCTTGGACCAGTACCCTTATTATCCTTCAAGAGGGTATATCCTCCCCACTATACCTCAAAGACCCTCGCTGCTAGTCGGAAGCCACTGGAATTCGGGGAGGTGCACCTAAGGTAGTAGCACCCGACCCGTTTAGCACTGTTTGGGTGGCTATTTGGGCCCAGGTCGTTAAAAGGTGGTATCAGAGGATTTGTTGACATGGATTTAGTAGCAGCGTTTTACTAGCTACTGATGACACTGAGGCTTCTCTTTTATTTTTGTCGATTTACTATTAAGGATATGGTAAACTGCATATAGTTTGTTACTGGAAATGGGTTTCAATCTTGTGCTTCGGTGCCTACAGCCCTAGGTATGAGGGATGAACCAAGTTACCTTGGGTGGGAATAATCATTTTCTTTTTTCTCAGATTATAGTTTATATGATTTCCACCTCATTGGATCACACGTTGTGCAATGCTATTGATTGTGATAGGTAACCCTTGAACCAGTGCGGTATGGGGGGATTGGACCTTGTCCTGGAATGGAAAAGCTTGTCTGCGTGGCTTTTGATAGGTACATATTAGGGTATTTCAATTTCATAACCATATATATGCTTTGTGATGTGATAATTCCATGTGAATGATATCAATTGTCATGCATTGTACTCATGAAATGTGAAAAGGTGAAATTCCTAATAGAATTTCTTGTTTATTGCAATGTGTTAGGTCGTGCTTTGTATATTTGTAAAATTTCATGCGATAGGGTATTTGGGTCTGGCTCTTGTACGAGTAGGCAGGTACTATCAGTTGAGGTGATTTTGATCACCAGGATTGGGCGACTCGGTCGTCAGTTTGAGGCAACGTTGGTTTTCAGGACGGGCATGGCCCGAGGTACTTTTGATTTATGGATCTGTTAAGGGCGGGTAAGGAGGCCACGAGGCCGGGATGTCATGGGGCATGGTTTGTGGTGGGTGAGAGTAAGGGTAGTAGTTATGCACTTCCTTTTACTGCTTTCCTTATCTATGTTATATATGTATAAATTGTTATGTATATGGGTTATCTTACCATTTATGTTATTCAGCGGTTTCCTCTTAGACGTCTCGAGGGAGCGTCAGGCAGGTGATGATACAGTGCCGCAAGATTATGTTCAGGATCCGGTATAGGCAGAGCAGGAGCTGCAGGTATAGGCTCAGGGACAAGATCAAGTTCACGATTCAGTGCAGGCAGGACAATAACCTGGTGTGGCAGTGTCTGTACCATGGATCGATGAGCATCTCAATGCTAGCCTGGTATGTGTCTTGTAGGGGATCGACAGGTGTGCAGGGTACATAGCCATCTATGGAATATCTAACGCAGGAGTTACAGTTGCAGCACCCGATACTTTTTCCGTGTGAGGGTGGTCCGCAGGCGGCTGAGAACTGGATAGAGAGCATGCAGATGATCTTCTGTAGCTCGAGACGCCTATAGGGCAGAGCGTTAAGCTGGTGACATGCATGCTACGAGAATCGGAAAAGCGTTGGTGGGATGTGAATGTCCAGGCTCGCAGGAATGAGGTACTGGCATGGAAAGACATCGAGGATAGGTTTTTCGAGCACTTTTACCCAGAGACACTGAGAGCAGAGAGAGCTTGAGAGTTCTTGAGTCTTCAGCAGGGAGACATGTCTGTCATGGAGTATGCAGCTACTTTTACTGAGCAATCTCTCATTGCACCTGGTATGGTAAGTGATGATGCGGAAAGGGTGAGGCACTTCAAGTAAGGATTGTGACACTGCATCCAGAGCCAGGTAAATATCTTTAGGTTGGGTTCATTCTTAGAGGTGGTGAATTAGGTGCTCATAGCAGAGGGCAACCAGAGGGATAGACACCAGGTCGGTCGGGGGACGGTTTTAGGTGAGGGTTTAGATAGCAGAAAGTGTTTACATGATGAGTTCTAGTAGGGTAGTCAGGCCAATGACTTAGCTAGACCACCTTTTAGTAGTTTTTAAGTGGTTAACTTTCAGTGTTGATACCCAGGGCATGTTTGGACTCAATGTGATATGCCTCCAAAGGAGTTCCCATCATGAAAATAGGTCGGGAATTTGGAGAGGTTTTGAAGGTATCCTTCTCAGACAGTCGGCATGAAGGGACCAATAAAAACGTTGTCATATGGAGTTGGTTCAGCTTTGGTACCAGGACATGGTAGTTGAGGTTCAGCTACATGTGGAGGACGTCACAAAGACAGTGGTATCCAGTTGAGGGGTCAGTGGACGGTGGCTGGAGTAGCATCATAGGGAGGTCAGACATTAAGAAGCTGTACATTAGGCCAGGTGCACACTGTGGACCTGTCAGAGGCTAAGCACGTTGTTGAGCCGAGGACAGTTAGAGATACACCATGGGTGTGGCCGTGATTTTCTATTTTTTTGGCATGACCTATAGAGGAATGTCCATTTAGAGTGCACGTGATGCACATGATCTATGTGGACTGACTAGATTCAAGTCAGTGGGATTGTCACCATATCAGGTGTGTTATATATTAATATATATGTATGAGATGTGTAGCATAAGGGGCATCGAGGATGCGGGTTACATGAGGTGTCGTGGGCATCGGGGAATCGTGGATGTGGGTTACATGTGGTTCCTTAAGCATAAGGGCATTGAGGATGCAGGTTACTTGAGGTTCTAGGAACAAGGTTAATCTTTGAGCGTCCATGGGATGTAGAACCTCCTAGAGGTGCACACCAATGCGGTGCAGGATATGTTGGGTGTTAGGAACGACTTATGAGCACCAATGAGTAACTAAGGTAACGATGCATCACGGAAGGACTATCCATACGTAAAATAGGTTAGTGAACCTTTTTTTCGGTGTTTTCATGTTGAGACTGAGCTAGTTGATTCCTATGGTTGGGAGCCCCTTGATGAATTTATCCAGAACCTTCAAGACCAGGGTAGTCCGGGGTACTTCAATCGGGGTGGAATGATCTGTGCCATCTCTAGGTTATTTTGATTGCTCGGGGATGAGCTATGTTAAGGTGGGGAGATTGTAAGAACTCGTGTTTTTAGAACAGGTCAAAATCCTGACCCTGTTTTAATTTTTGACTTGTTTCTGAGAAACTGGAGAAACATGGCAGTTTATGGACATTTCATACTACACGCCTTGTATGAGTTAGGCAAGTTCTAGCCGTGTGCTGACAAGTGAATGTCGTGTGATGACCATATAGGAATTTCATACTACACTATTTGTAGTTATAGAAATGTCGTGTACCCATGACTGTGACCGTGTGGAGGCCATACATGGAGTGTTGGCATGTTGGTCGGGTAGAATCGTTTAACCAAGTACACGTCGTGTCCTCCTTGGACACGCCGTGTAGTCTATCTTTGTATGAAGGATATACATGGCATGTGGGTAAGTCAGCGAGTGAGAGAAGAAAAGCTAAGTATATGCTGTTTACCCCTTGGTACACGCCGTGTACTCATGTTGGCAGGTTTTGGAAGGTAAGTCGGTGGAATTTCTGCCGTCTTGTGAATAGTAAAATGACACACGCTGTGTAGTCCTAAAGTACACGCTGTGTAGTTTCTTTTTTCGCTAAAACAGGTAGTATCCTCATTTTGAGGCAGAAGCTCAACCCCTTCATCTGGTTGAGTGGGGAGAGCTAGTCGGGATTTCAATCCCCTCTCATTCCTTCGTCCGAGACCCGATTTGAACACCAATTGATCTGTTGGAACCCCCTCGGCATGTCCTTGATTTCTCTTGATCCATTTTGCTACATTTCTATTCTAGGATGAGTTATTGGGTTGGAGTGGTTTTGGTTCTTTTGTAGAACTACCACATTTTAAACATAATTGGAGGCTGTTATTGGAGGAGTATAATTATACGTGTCTCAGGTAGGTGGTGTGTACCTCTTTTTGGGTTTTCATAGTCATTTGGGTGACGCGGCCTTGAGCAAGTTTTTGGATAAATTGAGTTTGACCCTAATTTATCTATTATTACATGTTTAACTGATAATTGACCTATGGTATGCCTTTGGGTATGCCCTATTACCTGTTTTTCATGAGCGGTGTTGGGGAAGAGGCCGATGCTCATTGGGGTATTTTGGACGGGGAGCCAAAAATTGTATTAATTGAATTGTATTGTCATAAACTGTTGAGTTTAGTTTACTGAACCTTGATCTGAATTGTTAGAGGCTCTCAAGACCTCAGTGATGGTATGGGACAACACTTTTCTAGTGTAATTCAACTGTTTCGTTTCCTTTCCTTTTTAAAGTTTTCCATTGTGATTATATATGTGATGTGTGATATTTCATATGTTGGAACCTTCGGGTTGTGATAGGTAGAGCCTGGGTATTGTTGAGTGATGTTGATCACAGGTTAGGGTTGGCCTAGGTTACGTTGGGTGGTTCTGACCATGGGATTGGGCGTCGATTTGAGGTTGGATGAATATCTGGTTGGGCATGGCCCGGGTTACTGGGATGGAAATGCCATCAGACTTGAGAGGCATGGTCATAGGGACACGAGGTGTTAGAGGTGTTGTGTCTTGGCTACTATTATGGTGATTACCTCTCACCCGGAAACATTAAGTAGTGTGGACACAGAGATACTCTATGATGAGGTGGTTTTGACAACTCGTGTGGGTAGAGTCCCCCGTTAGTTGTGGTTTAGGTAATTTTGGTATTGGGGTGCTTGACGTAGCATGCCACGTGGAAGGTGAGGAGCCTTCAGGGGATAGCATTGAGGATATTGGGTTGGGGGCATAGGCACTGTGTTATTTGAGTGCAGATATCACTATCCCTCTGGATACTTTACTTTGAGGGCAAACATCAATGTCCCTCCGGCTATGTTATTTTACGGTAGACATCATTGTCTCTCTGGTTACTTATTGAGAATATGCATTGTTGTTCCTCCTGGTTACTATTTCTGAGGTGTGCCTTCAGGACGTTGGTAATTGAGACAAGCGGTGTCAGGGGACACATGTTTCCGGGTTATATGACAGAGATTCCGACATTGGTCGAAGCAGGTGACTCTCCATGGTAGCTGCTGAGCACTAATACAGTTTGTATTTATTTGATCATCGTTCTGTTTACTACTTCCCTTATAATGTAATGACTTCTTAAACACTTATATTTGGTACACACCATTGGGTGGTATCCTACCGAGATTCATCTCACACCCTTCATGGGTGCTTGGGGAAGCATGCAGTCTTTATGGATATACATGCGGGAAAGATTCCATCTTTAAGAGCTAGGCTACATTAGCTGTTTCGTGGAGATGGTATGGCCCATGAGGTATTGCCTAGATGGAGTTATTCTATTTTTCATACTTTCATGTATCATAATTCTTGTTTTTTAGCTAATGTTGGTTAGACATTGTCTCCATTTATATTTAGATATGTATGACCTACTTGGGATGCATATTTTGTGGTTCAGTAGTAGTTACAAGTGATGAGCATGTTGTTGTGTTTATTTCTGCTGATATTGTTTATATATATTGATTCTTCTATTTCTTGATATTGAATGAGCTTCTGCTCTGCGGGTCTAGTTGGAGTCTGTGGAGTCGTTTATTTCAACTTCATGTTATATATTAATCCACAAACCAGTAACCTTATTATACTTTGAGAGGGTATAGCCTCCCCACTATACCAAAAAGACCCTCCCTACTAGTCGGTAGCCTTTGGCATTCGCGGAGAAGCGCCTAAGGTAGTATCACCCGACCTGTTTAGCATTGTTCGGGTGGTTTCTCGGCTCCGGGCCATTACAGCGGGGTGGCGTGGTGAGGTCGTGGGGGGGTGGTTGCCGTGGGGGGTGAGGCCACAGGGTTTTGCGGCAGCGCGACAAGGCTGAGGAGCGGCGATCTGTCGGGGCTGTCCATACGGCGTGGTCACGCACTATGTCTTTTCCAGAGGCCGTCTTGACTGGCCACCCTCCGTTTGTCGCCTTCATCGTGGCTGGCGGTGGTGTCGGCCACCGTTCTTATACCCCACCTAGGTTGGATGTTTTCCTCCTCCTTCGCGAAGAACAAAACAAATTATCACGAGAATTGCGGAGAGGTCGGGCCAAGTTTGTTTGGCCCACACCCTCCTCATTAGAGTGGTAGCAAGCAGCTATAATCTCTTCCTGATTTAAAATGATTCGTCAAGAACGGGTAAGGTGATGAAATTCAAACAACCAATCTTACTTGATTACTTGTTTATGTTTGAAGGGGTGAATTCGGTTACATTGGCATTTCCCTGATCGTCGGTTCTTTCATCGTTGGAGATCCATCGATGGTGTTCTTCATTGGAGAAATATTCATCGAAGGAGAAGAGTTCTTCGTTAGAGAATGTTTCTACAAAGTTCTCCCCAAGCTTGTAACTTTTCCAACAAATTCTCTCAAAAGAATATCCAACCAAAATAAAAAAAATCTCCAATTTTAAATTATTGGCACAAAACAAGATGGAAACATTAATCAATTGACGAGGCGTAATTAATTAATTGGAGGAATTCCATGGGTTAACTCTTCATTAATTAGGGAGTTCCCTGGGTGTCTCCCATTAAGAGGGGAGTTCAAGGGGTTTTTAGCTTCGGGTGGTCCCCACCACCACAACCGATGTGTGAGTTTTTAGTTCAGGTGGTCCCCACCTTTAAACCATCCACATGGGAGGTTTCAACAAAAAGAAAAAGAAAAATAAAAGTTTATTTTATTTTATTTCTATTTCCACGAAAAATAAAAATTCTATCTTCCACCCTCGACCTAATGTGGTTGAGGTGAAGGTCCCCTTAAGAGAATACTAGTGCTGTGAGTTCAAAGATGCCCTTGGATTTCAATTTCGAGCACCGGTTCAAAAGGTACAAAAAACTGCCCGCACGTTTACTGAACATACTCAAAAAAAAGTTCATAAATTCATTCTAGGCACACCAGGCCTCGGAATCACGTGCCGCCAATTTTCACAGACTCGTAAAATTCCCATTTAATTAAAAAAATACAAGAAAATTCTAGGTCTTTACATGCTATTTAATATAAAAAAGCAGAAATAAGAAGGAAATTAATTTCAATTTTAATAATTATTGAATTAAAGAGGCTAGGTGAGGCTCTCCACCTCAAAGGATCTGAACCACACTCTGTGATTGAAACATTTATTAGCGACAAATCTAAGATGCGTCATCCATCCTTTGAGAATATGAACCTATGAATATACATAAGGATGCCCAAACCCCTATGTATGTGTCTGCATGGCCTTGAAAACACACAAGAATATCCTTATATATATGCTCACATGCATAATCCCATTATCACCCACACACGTCTGCATTTTCCAAATATATATATAAGCACACCTAGCCCCTTATAGTTAATCGTGTTGTTAGGGGAAAATATACATATAACGGGAGAACTTATTATATATATGCATACCTATGTATATTTGGTGAGTCTCCTTTAACTCTAGTTTCTACAACACACACGAACGGGTCGTGGGAGACTTTAACAAAATGCTAGTGACCTAATAAATAATAATTAATTCAGCCAAAAAAATGAAGTGGGAGGAACATGATTGGTGAGAAATGCAATAATATAACAGGTGATGATGATAATAGCATCAACATGCAGCATCATCAGTAAGATTAAGACACCAGGAAAACAATATCTTAATGAAGTCAAGACTGTGTCATGTGAATGCATGGGTCAAATGAGATATTTACATAAAATAATAAAACCAAGGAACTACTCATTCAATGTTGTTAGTTACTAATTCCCCAAGTACATAATTTTTTTACATTTTTAATATTTATCTTGTATGATTTATTTTAAATAGTAGCAAAAATCGTCATTTTAAGATCTCTTCATATTTGACGGAAATATGTTCAAAATTAATAGTGATAAAATTATAAGTAATATAATTACTGAGTGTCTGAGAAACTAATAGTGTCATTGAAAAATGATATACATATTGACACCATGTCATAGGATATACTGTAGTAGTGATTTTAGATATGTATATGCCTCAAAATTCCTTTCAATAGGGACAATCCCCCGGACCCCCCCCCCCCTCCCCCTCTAGGATTGCCCCCCTCTCCCTGTATACCCCCTTTCACCCTCCCTAGAGAACCACCATCCATCCTGCCCCCCCCTATAGAAACCCCCATCCTAGACACCCCCCTCCATCCAAGAAAACCCCCATCCCCTACAAACCCCAGGCCACCCCCCGCCCTCCCCTCCATCTTGGACATCCCCCTCCCCGTGAAGACCCCTTGGATAGACCCCCATCCATCCTGGACACCCCCCCCCTCTTGGGCAGTCCTCCTTCCATCCTGGACACCCTCTCCTGGACAACCCCCCATCCATCCTACCACCCATCCATCCTGGACATCCCCTATCAATCCTAGACACCCCCCTCCTGTACATCCCCCCATCCTTAATTCCCCCCATCCATCTGAGAAAACCCCTCCTAGACAACTCTCAATCCATAATAGATCCCCTAAATAGACTCCCCCTTGACAGACCCTATAAAGTCCCTTGACAGACCCCCTGAAGACCCCCCCTGCTGCACCCCTTCCCCCATGCAAATCCCCCCTCCACTCCCCCAAAGATAGAGCCCCCCTACATTGTGCATACCCACCATGTAGACACCCCCAGTTGTTCTTGCATGTGCATTCACACGGTGATAGTCCAATTCTCTAATAAATAATCCATTGCTCAATAAAAAACACAACTTTTCAAAAAACATACATGTTCTAATGGTCTAAAAAACTATCCACTCCTCCAGTTAAATAAATCATCCACTTCTCAATAAGAGAACATGAAGTATAAAAAATGAAGCACAACTCATATTTAATAAAATTAAAAGAAAATATTAACTTGAAAGAAAAAAATGACCCACTACTTGAAAATATATCTTTGCTCTAATCATTCAGGACAGTGTATTTCTCCAAAAATCGAATGTTTGTCCACCCTATCACCTTGTATGTAGGATCGAAACCCTACATGAATATTGATTACACATAATATATTAAAAACATAAATTTTTGGTACATACTATTTTTATAAAAGTGAATTAAACATGAGTAAGTATCATAAGTTAAAAAAAAATTAAACTTGAATTCAGGGAAAAAATATCACCAAATGTAAGAATCAATTTAAGACAGGGTGCATGTTTACTAATTACACCAAGTGGATAGACAATAATTATACCATCAGGGATATGTCATGTATTTTAACATGGAAAGACAATCTATGTACATAGAGTGCACAAGAATATGAGAGAATACACAGTCATTGATTGTAGTACACCAGAAAACCCCTGGGAATATAAGATACTTTGTGTTCCACATGTAAATGACAAGTAATTTCACAAGGATTACCATGACAGTTCAAGATGAGGACATTCCTTGGTATCCAGGCATGGTCACTCATCATGTGAATGTATATAAACATCATTTAAATTTCTAAGATATATACAACCTATGAATCTATTTATTTGAGACTCTTATTTATGTCGTTGAGTAGATTATCATGGGCAGTGTTTCATGCATAACATAATAGAGGAACACATTTTTATAGGTGAGATGTCGTGAAATGTGATGGTAATGGGGCATGCCTCAAATTGATTCTTATCCAATAACGATAATCATGTGTGAGACAGAACATTTAAGCAATTCCACATCATTTTGTTATGTAATAAAACTAACGACACTAACGTTTTACTAGAAAAATATAAATTAATGATCATGTGAATACTTAAATTTCACCCTCCTCATCATCCTTCACCCTCCCCCTCCCCCTGTCCTACAGACCCCCCTACATACAGCCCTCCCCTCTCCTCCTAGACAGCCCCCCCAGACACCATCTTAGACACCCCCATCCCTTCTATACCCCCCAACCCCCTCCCTCTAGGACACCCCCAGATCTCCATAAGGCCCAAGGAATGTATCTTATTATTGTTGGATGGTGACAAGTGTCAGGGTATCAAAGTATAACCATTGGTAAATTTTTCACCCTCCGAATATGAATAACTACATCAATGAATCCACCCATAAATCCAACATGACTCATCTATACATCGGTCACTCATGCAAAAAATAAATAGTTTAAATATAAACGAAACAATCAAACATCGAATATTATTTTAGAAATAATAAAAGCTCATAAATCACATCATCACATAAAAAAGTAAAAAGAAGAATCCCACGTATATAATAAACTAAAATAAATATTCGGGCCAACGAGGATTATATATAAATAGAATAAAATATGACCAAACCTGGATCACTACTAACTACCTCCTTATGACCCACAATCCCTCATACAATACCATACCATATATCATCATACCAACTAGAACATTAACCAAGTTAAAAGAACATAACCTAGGATCTAAAAGTAAACATGAAATTTTCATACACCCATTCGCGTATACATAGTGTGAACCAGGATGTGCCTTGTCGGATATCACTAAGGAGTTTGCATAATTCCTTTGAAAATAAATTTTATTAATGATAGTTTAAAATATAAGTAGTGAATAGGTTTTTCACAAGAGAGTGTAATGAAAAATTGTACCATTCCATAAATTATTTTTTAAAAAAACATAAATTGTCATTTTAAAAGGAAATGCCATCAAAATAAGAAAAAATGTGTTTCAAATCCATTAAAATAGAACTAATCCTTTTTCACTTTTTTCCAAATCCCTATCTCAAAACTACACCTTTAAATTAGTCATTATTTTTCCTTTAATAAAATAATTTGAAAACTATTTTTTAATTAAGTTTGAATATAAACTAAAAGCATAACTAAGATGGAAGATATAAACATAACATGCACCAAGATATCAATGGGAAATTGATAATAAGAAATAACTGAAGTGAGAGGGGTATACAAATAAGTCATGGGATGAGATCCTCTAACCAATATTCAATGAATTATAGACACTATATGAAACTAATTAGGCTCTAGAAAGGGTGATACTAGACCAAGTTCCACATATTTCTCACTGGGACCTTATGTGAAATCAGATCATCCCATTCAGCTTCCCCTTTCAAGTCTCACCACATATAAAATAGACCCCTGGTAGGGCTCTATTCTTATAGGGAACTATCTTTCTAACATACAAAAAACTAGCAACACATGTCACTAAACCATCAATTATTTACCTATGTTCTCATGATAAATCAATATAGTGGAGGTGGAAAATCAAAATAATCACAAGAATCGATAAAAATTTATTTTAAATAAATCTCATATAACCTCCAACTCCAAATCACTCATAAGAAATAGCCCTATTCTCTTCATCCATATTAAAAATAGAATACAACATCCCTCCTCAGGGGCCACAATTCAAATCATGCATAACCAAAATAAGGGGAATAATCGATGGTCTTATACTCATTGTAAAAATATCTTATATAAAGAGAAAATATTCCATTTTAGAAAACAACTATGAATTCCAAGTCATTTCTATCATTTAAAAACTGACTTTATCACCTTCTTTATAACTATTCTATGTGATACCACACTTAAAATAATATATAAGACCAACTACCATTTCATTCAAGACATTTTAAAATCCAATATAACTATTATATTTCAAAAAATACTTGAAAATCAAACCAATACCAAAATGGGTTCAAATACCTATGTTAATAAATTATTTTAAAATTATCCATATAGGTATTCCGACAAACGCTTTTCATTTTAACCAACAAATTAAAATTTAGAAAACCATTATAAAACCATTATTCCAAGAGAGAAAAACATTTATAATAATTTTTAAACCCACTATATCTTTTAAGTATTGATATACTTTAAAAAAAGTTTTAGAAAACACCAAGAAAAAAATGAAATTCTAATTAAACTAAAAATACAAAAATACCTACCTCAATCCAAGAATAACTGGTTCTGCAACACATATTAAATGAGGAATTTTATGAAATGTCAAAAAAGCATATAGATTTTATACAAAATATCTATGAATAAATAATAATAAAATAATGAAAACAAAATTGTTCACAAAAAGGAGGAGTATGATCACTGTGAGGGGGTTGGCCTCGTCAGAGGAGGTTGGGAGGCCACCTAGGAGCAGCGTCACCTGGGGGAGTTGAGGTGTTCTGCATTCGATGGAAGCAAGGGGCACCATCACGAGGGTTACCTTCGTGAGGGTTACCGTCGCGAGGGGAACCATCGGTGGAGGAGTATTGGGGAGAGGATGGGACGTTATGGGCATCGTCAAGTAAGGAGGGTCGCACGCAGATGGTATCGAGGATGACGGTGCCACCATAAAGGTCTAGTGTTTAGAGGGTCGTGCACAAAGGGTATCAGGGAGGAGAGCACTGCCATGATGGTCAGAGGGTATCATTGAAGAGGGTATCGTCATGATTGTCTAGGGTTTGGAAGGTTACATGTAGAGAGTATTGGGGAGGTTGGAGGAGGAGGCCGACAAGTTTAGGTGAAAAAAATAAATGGCACATTTTAGCCATGCCCCAAAAATTTAATTGTGTCTATAAACAAGTTATAGCCACATAACTATAATACTGTGGCTATAGGTCCATGCATATTACTTAAATTTTTTGTAGTTATTATTATGTATTTTTAAATTGTTTTATGATTTTTATAAAACATTATTTTTAAAAATATCAATTATGTTATTTTTTACACTTTTCATTTAATAGATTTTTAGAAATATCAAGATTAGGTGTTATACATAAACAAAATATTTTATTATATCTCTAATGGGTCACTATAATCTATAAAATTATTTGGACAAATTAATTATCCCAAATTATATTTATTTTAATTTTTTAAAAAACATTTATTTGATATCTCTAATATTAAAATAACATCTACATCTATTTTGTGTAATTATTTAATATACTTATTTTAGAATAAAAATTTAAAATAAAATACTATGATGAACATAAATTTACTATATTTAATAATAATATATTTAGTCAAATTTATCTTTTGTAAAATCAAACATTTAAAATGTTATACCTATTAAATTATGAATGTGACAACATTAACATCACTTTAAATAAAATAAATTAAATGTCATTATATCTCCTTTAAAGATCCAAATGGTAACTTTCTCAGTACTAGGATTCTTACAGTCAATGTATGATTGAAAAATATGATTTTTTCATGTTTTTAGTCCTTTTATGGTTAATGGTATTTTAATAATAATTGTGTTATGGATTTCTCCTCAATTAATTAGTTTTTTCAGCATAAAAGTATTAAACATTAAGGTAATTATTAATTTTATAAAAGTTAAAAATATATTACCAGGATGTAGGTAATTATTTTATATTTCCCCGGAATATATTTTTTTGAAGATATCACCTGGTTATCCGTATATTAAAATTATTATACTTGTAAGAAATGTGAGTTTGACATTTTTTCACTTTCATTGGTTTTATTAATATCTATCATTTTCATTGTCAAGTGGACATTAAATGACAAGGTTTGGAACTTAATATGTTAAGGATAAAATTTTATTCATACAACAGGTTTTTTTTAGGTTTTAGGATCATTTTATTCTCCTTATCATATTAATTTCCACACTAATTTACCTGATTAACATTTAACCGCAGAAAAACAAATTACCATAGTTAATATTCATAATATCCAAAAAAATAAAATTAACATATTATAATATTTTGGAACCAATTATTCCAAAAATGGAATCCATTTTTCATAATTTAAAATAGATAATTGGCTAAAATTTATTTAAAATTATTTCTCGTTGTAAAAAAACCAAAAAGATTGTTTTTTAGAAGTAAAAACTTATCAAAAGATTGTCATGTGTTTATGTCCAATTTAAATGTGAAACTACTTACAACGACCAAAATTGGATTAAATGATAAAAAATAATACAATTACACTTTAAAAATAAATAAGAATATAATCTAACTATATAAATAAACTAGATGAAAAGGTATTTTTGAATTAAAATGAAATATTTTTCACAATTCATTAAAATATGAATTTTATCAGAAAAATACAAAAAAATAAAAAATGTAAATTTTTATGTCCCATTTATAAATAATAAGATTAGTTTTTCAAATATAATATATATAAAAGTGTTAAAAACTAAATTTAAAATGGGTGTGCCATCAATATGAGACAAAACTGTATTTTTTAAAAAACACATCTTTTATCTGAAAAAATTGAATTTGTTCTAATATAAAGTCAATAAAATACATAAGATGAATTCTAATGTTATATAAAATTCAAAATGTGGTCAATAATATTCATAATGTCTAGTTTATATCCAATTAAATAATAACATTTCAATAATATATTGTTGTTTAGTGAAACTCGTTGTTGCGTACAATGCAGATATTGAGGAAGGTCACTCTTACATGTAATGCACACCAAGAATAGTGTTGTGTATACTGCAAGATAATAAGATGTAGGGTATAGTGCAAGATAATATTGTTTTATCATATAACACAATACATCGATGAAATTAATGTTAATATATCTCATAAAATCTTGGGGCGTTACATGGTACCATGATAAACCATGAACAGTTGTGTCTAGGATATCCCACCAATGCATTTAGGACAACCAAATTGGAAGTTTTACTTCCATGTATTTCCACTTGTAATAGTGATATAAAGATAATTTCCCATGATACTAATACATTTTCATTATTCTGGATATGGGTTTTAAAAAATACCATTTATCCAGATTCACATGACATGCCTCGTGACTTGTTTATTTTCATTAATCATACATTTTTTCATTCTTTATTCATTCATATATTTTTACTAATATTGGTTTGGTGGTTATGAGTTATCTTTTTTTTTTCTTATTAACTTTTATTACACCATCATACCCTTTTTATGATCATATTCTCACTAATGACATTCAATTTTTAATGCTTATGTTTTCCCATACTAATCATTTGATCTCACACTTATTATGATTCATTTTAGCAAGTTTACCAAGATATATATTGAATCAAGTTTTTTCAAGAATAGTTTTATATGGTTGATAATGATAAATTTATGTGAAATGAGAAAATCAAGTTGAAATGTGAAAAATTATCACTTCAAAACATGGGTATTGTTTAAGAAATAACTTTTCCTAAATCTCTAAAAGTATAAACAAAAAATATCCCTGATTGTGTAAGTTATTCAATATTTACATTTAGAATTCTATGTTTTGGAGTGTGAAATTGTTTCCAATTTCCTCCGTATTAGATAAATAAATACAATTTATTTGTTTTTATCATAGGATCTTAGAGTATAGGTTCAAGGCTATTATAGATTCAGATGTTTTAAATTAAAGTATGAACTTACCTTTATGTGGGATATAGATTACATATACATAGGTATTAAAACTCACGATATAACCCTTAAATGACACCTTTTTTTCTTTCACCCATATGTGATGTATTGTTACCTTTATATTTTTTAGTATATCCATTAAAATGATTTTTTATACCCACCCATTAGTTCTAGTTACCCCAAAATATACTATATATTGATATACCAACTTGAATGCATGTCAGGTTGGTGACATTACATATTAATGCTAACTTTATGTAGTGTATTTATTTAGATTAATTTTATATGAGGTGTTGTGTTCCCTTATGTATCTCGTATCTTCCCTTACGCAACCTAGGTGTACCCTTATGCAACTAGGGTGTAACATTATACACTATGGGTGTACCTTTACATAGTGGTGTTGTACCATTACTTAATGACTGACTACCCTTAGAAGTAATATCCCTATCATTAAGTAATTGTGGGATCCTTTAGTCATCACATTGAAATTTTGTGTTACTTTTACGCATATAATGAAAAAACATGTTGGCCCTAAAACCTTTCAGAGAAACCATTTTGTGAGGAATATAATACCATTGCATTGGTTTTTGAAATCGAAACATATCTTTACACAATAATCATTCCACTTAATTACCCTTTTACCCATAAACATATTCCATTACATAATATATAAATGAATTTATGAAAGATTTAAAATTAGATATTATATTTATATAATTCATGTTCCTACATAAAGTATACTTTAAACAATTAAATTTTATTATTATAATCATTTATATATGAATTAATATTCAATAAAATATTGTAACTCTTATATTACATTACATTATTTAATATTAATCACATATATTTTAAAATTAATTAATTCAATTTACTCAATCTAAATGTATTCTAATTTCAACCTTTAAACATACAATTTTTATTTTGTATAATTAAATAAATTCAATGTAATTAATTAATATATTACACATATGTAAATAATAATCTTTTTGACTTAGAAAATATACACTCGTGGTAATGCATAATTATGTAATGAAAATATATTAAATTTGAAATAATTTTTTTATAAAAATCTATATATATTATTTCATCAAATATTAGACAAATATAAAAAAGGTAAATTTTAATTAATTGAATATTGTAATTCATTTATTCCGAATACAGTTTTTTATATAAAAACAATTTGTTTATCAAAACATTATTTATTAAAACAAATATCTCAGTTAGTTTTTTTGTTAAACTATCCATTTATTTAATAAAACTTTTTTCTATATTTTTAAGGATGTTAGATTCCACCATCCAAAAATTAATTGATTCCCCAAAATTTAATATATGTACTTAATAAAATATTCAACCTCATGTCTCTTCCTTCGTGTCTTGAATGTCTTTATTTGTACATGTAATTAACGTTGTATCCAAATTAACCTCAAAAATCCCTATATTAAGTTATGTTTCAACCACAATTATTTTAACATAGTATTCATTTTAAATCGAAAAAATGTATTATCATTATTAAGAAATGATTATACACATAAAAAATAATGGTTACATAAACCTCAACCCAAAAAAAAACATCAACCAAAATATAATTAATTACTCTAATATGGGTGTCTAACCAATGGAACATTTGAGAAACCATAAGCTTTTAATCCAATGATATTGTCCATAATTGTCTATATAACCTATCAGGAAAACATAATCATATTAAAATTATTCTAAACCATAGTCTATAATAGAATGTGACTTATGAAGACTTGTTGTCTTAGATCCAGTGCTCGAAACATATACTTCACATATCTCACTTGATATAAAGCTTGAAGAACTTTTATAACAACTTTTTCATTATTATGCATTAATTTGTGATTTGTTACATAATAATTAACATAATACAACCTCTAAGATCAATATGTATATTTTCCCTAAAAAATTTGCTATAATGTACCCCAACATAAAATAGGGGGTTCATCACCTCTATTGAAAAATCCTTAATATGCTCATATTATTTCATCATTCATAAACATTCCTAGGATAACCCTGGGACATATAAAAGAAATGGGTGAGATGTAAATCCTATTATGGGAATAATGAAATCATAAAATAATGGAGGTCTTACATGTTAGAAAATAGGAATATAAATAACACATAAAGGCTATGACAATAAGAAAACATGAATAATGAGTAATGATATAAAATTATATAAAAAGAAAACATCAGATCGTTGAAGCATATATAAAAATGAAATAATAAACATATTTAATGGTTACAATCCAATACATAATTAATTAATTTTAATTTGATAATCAACCACGAACCATAAATGGAATCTCATTTGGATAAAACAATACCCAATTCATTGGAGTGCTAATTGGGATCACACATCAGAATCATATCATGTACATGTGTATGTGTGAAACCAAGATCGTATGAAAAATAACATATGTAACAAAATTTCATACCATGATAATGGAATGTGTATTACATACATGTAAGTCCCAAATAAAAGTATAATAAATGAATAATGGTTAACAACCTTGATAGGATATTACAATGGGTATTCACTATAAAATGTTTGGAATAGAAAACTGCAGTGCAATTTCGGTAGTATAATGTGGATGAATATATCATCATGAGATAGATAAATGACATTGAATGGGGTTTCTCATCACATAAAAACCTAAGGCGCATAAGGTTTATGTGGAAAAAGATATACCAATAGAAGGTTCTGGGGTGAACAATAAATGTCGGTGGGCTGGGTACTTTAAAATATTCATCATTGGAGTGATGTAGCTTCGTCACCTCATGCGATCTAAGACCCAATAGAGGTACGAGGATCTCAGGTGAATTTAAATAAGAAAAAAAATAATTAAATAAATGTGTATGTTGTATTATTCGTGGGACGTTCGATAACATCTTTTCATCTATGATTGTTTTTTAAAGGATCTGAAGTAGAACCCCTTAAGATCATTCCCACATTCTTAAAGAAATTGTGTGAACATCGATCATTGAATTATGAGTGCAAGGGTGGTGTTTAATTGATTAATTTGATGTCACAATGATTACCATGACTTCATTCCTTCAGTCCATGAAGACGTCCTTGGATCTATTTCTTGAATATTGTCTTTCTCAAGGATATGGGGGAGGGAGGAGAGAGGAGCACTCAATCCATTAGAAAATGAATTCCCCTGAACATGGAAATGAGATCCACAAGTACTTATATAGTGTATGTAGAAAAAACCTAGTTAGGGTTCCCATCCCCCATATATCTAACTTCTACTAAATATATAACAAATAAATTAATATTATGAACTAACGATGACATAAATATTAAATATATTTTATCACATACTTGTAACATATATTCAATGTATATTACATGATAAAATAGAGTCATTATCTTGACTGGTAATCCCTCTAATGTTAAATTAACCATGAATATTAAAAATATAATTGAATCATTTAATATTATTCCATGATTTTACATAAACACTTTCAAATAAATTTATTAAATAAATTCAATCTTTTGTTATATACTCAAATAATAATGAATTTATTTATTTATTGATATTCAATATATATTGGACAACTCTCAGAACGTATAATGGGGACTACCATTTCATATATATTTATTCATCATAATAGGGAAGAATCTTGAATGCGTTATTGTGTGTGACCCTCTATCCCATTATCACTATAGAAATGAATAATATTCACGGAGCACAAGTAGAATCTAGAAACCCATAATGGCCACTAATGACACATGGATTATTCATAGAAACGACATCCAACTTGTGAGAACACATTATGTAAAATAATCTATTTCTCATAGATATCTCAATAAAGAAATATGTACACTAGTTTCATCATTATTTTCTTGCATTATTATTTGTTGATTTAACTAGACCAAATTTCCTTCATCTTTCATTGCTAACAATATAAAGAAGGTACTGCAATCCTGATCAACTAGGCCCGATATATAACTTCCTCAACATGGAAGAGGGAAATTCAGCCTTGATCATTTAACCAATGTCATTCCAACGTATACACACCTAAAACAAGATACCATGTAATGAATTTATTGCCCTTTTTTTACATACATCAGAATACATGATTAAATGGAACACATTGATAACGATCTCAACTCTAGAGACCAATACACATGCCCATAGATAGAAAAATAATTAACACCGAAAATAGGTGGTGTTTCTATTGGTGGGTATGTCCTCATGATCTCACAACCAGAGATTGAAAATTGAGAGAATCATGAGAATAATTCTTAATGCTTGTGATCCCCTAACACCCAAGAGTCATTCATCAACTGTGTCCAATAAATATGATTTGTATATAACATAGAACGTATAGCTAATATTAAATTCATAGTATCTTGAGGTTCTCATTATATCCTGAGATCTATAACCATTTGAGATGAAAATTACTCAATGGAAATTACCCTCAAACAATGGATGTAGAAAATTAAATAATAAAATTGTAAGTTTACATTATGTATATCTAACTATATGCATGATATGGTCAGCAAAAGTATGACATAGTTGGGTCTAGGGAACACACTATTTAAAAACACCTACTTATAAGTGAGGAAACATTCTAACCAACATTTTTATCTGTCTCATGGTAAAAATATGGTTTCTACTAAGTTATGGATTTAGTTTTTGGTCCTTCCATAATTTTTCTGCATGGAATTTATTCTCTATGCGACCTCACTAGCATGAGTAAAACTTTTCTAGAGATAGTATCTCTAATTATATTTATTTTTCCACTATCATAACTTGGAATCCTAGATATTAAGAGAATCATAATTTAAATCATGGTAATTATTTTCTTACTATGTGTGACTTGAAGAACTATAAGAAATATTTGTGAATATCTTCTTTATTTCCTCAAAAGGTTCAAAAAACTCGACATTTGTAGGTATGGATACCACTAGCTTATATGATCTCGTATCACTCAACAACTTGTCCCAAATGTGATATTTGATCACGTGGATCTATGTTAAACTTTTTTGTGACCCCAAAAAACTAGTTCTAGTTATTCTCAACATTCTAGGAACAAAATCTATTGTATTTTCTCATGTACAATCTGATGGTTTTGACTGCATCCCTTCTAGTTCTCTTGGGTATAACTAATATTTTACTACTATAATGTATATCTTGGAAATATATACTGTTTTACATATCATGGAATACATAATTGATTCATTTCTTTAGTGTATGGAATTAATGATTCTATGTTAATATCCTCCCATGTCTCAAACATGTTAATCAGGATGGATAATTCCTTGTGAAATTGGTAACAATTCCCTATTCAATTGTCTGAACATAGATTTTTCAATAACATTTATTTATATCTACGTCTAACTAGGTAAAAGAAACCATTATATCCACCTCAGTTGATACTATTCCCTAGAACGAAGTTTTCAACAGTAAACCAATCATTGGATAATATCATCTATTATGGTCTTAACTAACTACATGACCAATAGTGGTTTTTCATATGTTACCAAACATATTACTCTTAGAAGGCTATGGTGCTCCCACTAACCATGCATAGATACGTGGAAAAGATTAATTCAAAATGAATATTCTATTATATTGTGGATTAATTTAACCCTAAACTAGATTTTAGTAACTAGCAATCTTATTGTAATTTTATGATGTCACTAACACATTCTAGTTGCATCTTATAGACACATTCCATTAAAGTTGGTCTTGGAATCAAATGAACAATAAAATTAACAAAGACATTAGCAATGAGAAATGAAATTATACTAAATATGGGTATAAATACTTGGTATAAAAATCGATCCTTATTGGTACCATTATTGTACCATCCAAGTATAATGTTATTTGATACCCATCGATGTATTCAAAATAATAATCCCCTGTACATTTATACATAGAATCCATTTTTGAAATTTAATTGATATTGTTAATCTTATCTAATTTTCATATCCCAGTTATAGAAATTATTATTATAAATGAGTAATATATCACCAGCCATAGTGTTAATAAAAAAATCAATATGGTTTGAACCATCCTATAATGTGTGTGTCTCTAGAATAATCATTTTCCACACCTTTGGTGGAACATGCTCCTACGACCACTATTTGTGCATCTATTTTATCAACTAAATCCATGTTGATATAGCTACAAATAACTCCAAAATATATGTGCAACCTTTTATATAAATATTGCCTAGCTCTCAAATATATCTATTCTATGATAGGGATTTGAATAATTCCCAAAATAAACATTAGGATATTAACTGAGATACACATTTTTTTTAATCATGTTCATTTATTTTCTAAATGGACTCTTTAAATCTAAGCATAATGTTCATATGACATAATGAATGTTCATCATAAAACATATTTTATTATATACATTAGTCATTTTAGTTGGCATATGATTATGGGATATCACCATTATTTGGGAATCAAATCATGAAATATAATGGATGTTTCAGCAAGTTGCAACATTGATACTCAATACATAATAACTGTAATGTGTAAGATTTTTGTTTAGTAATTACTCGATACAGAATATTATTAATCAATGATTTCTTGTTCAATATATTATATGGAATTATGTCCCAAAGAAACTCATATCTTAACACCCTTCATATATCATACTTTACTTGCACAATACATAATCACATAAAGGATCCTTATAAAGTATATTAACCACTGTCTTACCCTTGGAATAGTTCTCAATATCTTTTTGAACTAATTCCAAAAGCATTGTGAATTACCATTATCTATAAAGGTTTCATTGTCCAAAACAAAGTATATAAATTGATTAAACCGTAGGTGATTAGATTGGATTATTTTAATTACCATCCTAGGAATATCATTGATGTCCACATGTGTTTTTCATGAAAAAGATTTATTCTTCCACAAATTGTTAAATGAGTGTTACATTTATATTCATCAGGTATTTCCTGCCAATAATTTATTTCTGAACTATTGGTTGAGTATAAGATACTACAAACAGAATTCATTCCTAAACAAGGAATAATTCCACTTTATATCCAAAAGAAACCTGAGATAAATCATTTGGTTATACTCAATAGTGGTTTTACATGAATAATTCACTTGGAAATATTGAAGGTGCATACATCTCACCATTGAAATAAGAATATTTTACATATTGTAATGTTTCTAATCCTTACATGGTTATTGTATTTATAAACTAATTTGTGAAAAAAATATCCTATGTAATACCTAGGAAGTAAAACTAAAACATTAAATTAAATAATAAATATTAACTGAAGAAGAAGTGTATACTTTCTTATTCAATTCAGTCCATTGAATTTAAATGTCCATTAATTAATATCATGTTATGAGTAGAAAATAAACCTTTATTTAATAACCAAACTCCTTTCACTGATTAAATTCATGAATTTGTCTTCGGCATTACACATTCTATTGGCCATTTCTCTTTGACTTTCATTTTGTTCTCCCTAAGAATTAATGATGTATTTTTCATTTATATTCTTATACACTTTGTGATCCTTAAAAAATAGGTAACAAATAATTTAATTCATCCTATTTATTTTTTAACCTTAAATGAAACTAGAGTGTTCAGAAATAAGAGTTGAAATCCATGAAATACAATGATTCATCTACCATATTTTCAAAAATACATTTTAATAATCACCCATTCAAATTGTTCTTCTATTTTTCCCCACAAAATTCTTGGAGATGTGACAACATGTGTAATCAACCATGTCCCAATGGTTTAGCTGTAAAAACCATGGGGCCTTGGTGATAACAATTTGAGATAACCATCACATGATTTATACATGTTTCTACTATAAAATATTTATCACCATTTCATCCTAAGGTAGCTTAACATGTATCGGGACAGCAACACCTTGAATATCTGATATAGTAGTATTATGATAATTTACATGCAATAGACTGGGAAATTCATCTTATATAATATGATATTTCATTCTTAATGAGGAAGCAGAGAGAGTAATCCAAAGAAGTTGGCCAAATTGGTCAATCATCATGTCACATCCAGACAACATTATTATTATTAATTTTATAGAAAAAGATTCTAAGTGAAGTAAAAAAGGATTCCCATTTATAATATTAATCAAAGAATACTTTGGATGAATCCCTTATAAAGAAAATTTTATCTGGCTATTATGGAAATGATCATCAGATTCCGATCAGAACATGTACAGAAATTAAAAGTTATTCGGTATGCACCTCCAAACCAAAATATGAAAACAAAATATAAATATATTGTTCATTGATTTTAAACTATGAAATCCTATTCTCTATCCAGAACAATTACATCAAATATTCATAACATGGTTATATTGAATCGGATCGACATGTGAGCTGTTTCATTGGGACCAATTTGAAGCTCAATATTAATTTAATGAAAATATATTTTCTATTTGGCTCAAACAAATTCACATAATCCCTCTTATATCAATTGAAGATAACATGGAATGTATAATATGATGGTGTTCTAGGTATCTTAAAATTTTCATCATTGGAGCGATGCAACTTCGTTGTCTCAGTTGATTCAATCCCAAATAGAGTTCTAAGGATCTTATGTGAATTGTAATGATCAAAAAAATAAATAAATAATTATTTACCTTAATTAATTCTTAGAGTATTCGACAACAACTAGTCTTAGGGGATCATTTCTTAATTGGTATAAAGATAAAACCCAACAGATCATCCACACATTCTTCAAGAATATATGCGGACGAAGATCATCGAATTCCAAGTTCTACCACAGGGTTCCAAAGATTCCTTTGATGTCACCACAATCACTTCGACTTTATTCCTTTGATCTATGAAAAAGTCCTTGGATCAAAATCTAGAATGGAGTATTTCACTCTCAAGGGTGTGGGAGGAGGATAAATGATCTCTCAATCAATTATCAAATAAAAATAATTCACATGGAAATTATCAACTCATGTACTTATATAGTGGATATAAAAACTACCCAGTTTGGGTTCCCGACCCCCATATATCCAATGTCCACTACATAAGTAATAAAAAATTAATCATGACAAACTAACTGTGTCACAAATATTATTTACATTTTAGCACTTACATGTAAGAAATATTAAATATATATTATATAATAAACCTGATTCATTAACATGAATCATATTTCCATCTATTATTAAATGAACCTTTAATATTAAATATGATATTTGTTCATATTATTTTATTCCATGTATTTACATAGACACATTAAAATACATTTCATAAATTAAATCAATAAATTATTTTATACATAAATATAAATGAATTTATTTATTTATCAATAATTGATAACTCTTGTACAAATAATTGACCCCATGATGATCCCACTATGTCCTATATACCTATTCATTAGAATATGGAATTATCCTGAAAGAACTAATTTGTGTGAACCGCAAGGTCCTTACCTTAATAGTAGTGAATAATATTCATGGGAGAAGAGTGGAATCTATAAACACATCATGGCCCCTAAAGAGACAATGATTAGTAATAGAAATGACATCCAACCTAAGAGAATACAATCTATAATATAATATCTTTTTCATATGATATCTTCATATTGTTGGGCACACACTTCTGTCATCATCTTTTTATTGCTTTATTATTTGTTGATCTAACTAGACGAACAGACCGTTGACTACCATGACCAAGGATTTAATGAAGATATTTCCATTTTGATCAACTAGGACCAAGATATCACTTACACAACTCAGAATCGAATGTTTCTATCTTCATTATTCAATCAATGTCATACCACCAAAGACAAACCCAAAACAAGATATCTCACAACGAATTCATTATCATGGATTTCTATTTTCATAAAACATCATGATAAACATCACACATTAATAAGGATATCAATTCAGGGGAACAATACACATTTCTATACATATGAACTATCAATGACACCCAAAAAAACCGGTCTTACTATTAATGGGAATGTTTGGGAGATCTCACTACTAGAGATCACCAAGTGAAAACTCAATGAGAAGAAGTTTCATTACATATGAGTCTCCAACACCTGATAGTCAGACATCAGTTTTTTCCATTTAGTATAATCTATTGAGTCCATAGAACATATATTTATGATTAATTTCATAGTATCTTGAGGTTCTCATTATATCCTTGTATATTATAAAATTTTTTGATTTGATAACAAATCTATGTGAATTACCTTCAAATAGTGGATGCAGAAATTTCCACACTACCATGGTATGTTTACACCATGTATATCTAACAAAAATAATTATATGGTAATAAAAATTACTACATTTCGGTGTCTATGTAACCCACTATTACAACACCAAATATACGAATTTTTGGTAAAAGAAATAAGATAATGAAGATGCATGAAGAAAAAAAGAGAGGGAGAGATACACTTACCCAGAGATAGAGATTCCAAAAGAATGGGTGGAGCTACTTGATAGATATAAGACTATAGGAATTCTATAAAGAGGTTAGAAAAAAGTAAGGGCGTGATCAATGGGTTTTGAGTAAGGTTTAATGGTATCATGGGTGGGATTATAAAGGAAATGAGATAGGATTTCATTATTATTTCACAAACATAGGATTATACTATATATAATAATGTAATAACAACCGAAAACATTAACAAGATAACTTCCCATGTCTCATTCCCAATTTTAGTGGTTTTTAGTAGTTTATAAGGATAGTATCCTAACTTATTAAAATATAACCCCTGATGATTTATATGTGAATCATGATTTTAAAGTAATGATTTTAAAATCATAAATTATTATACAGGTTTTAGAGGATTCATAAAGAAGTTATTAATTTAATAAAATAAACTCAAAAATAAATTAATTTTAATGAGATACATATAATTGGTCGTGGATACCTTTTATTTATTTATTAAATCACCTTTGGTTTATTATGATGTAATAATTCAGAAAGTATATTTATACCATATCATATTTTTACTCAATAATCCGACTATCTCATAAAATTATGGATAATAGACAATTTCATATTGTCAAAATGATTATTACAAAATAGTATTTAATTTATCTGTATAATTATCCATATATTATTATTATTTCATTTAAAACAGAATTGGTATTTAATGAGAAATGATGGGTTTTTAAAACAGTTTTCACACCCTTATAAATATTACATTTGAAAGCATAAAACATACATTATATTTTAAAATTTATAATAATTATTTACCAATAATAAATTATTTATTTCAAATATCCAAAAATTCATCAAAATAAGTGTCTTGATTTAAATGGCATATTACCCAAAAATAAAATATGGGTGTTATTGATAAAAAATATAAATCTAATATAATGTAACAATACTTATATGTAAATATATAATTTATTCTAATAATATATATATATATATATACATATTAGTAGGGTCTTGATACATTTCCCTTTTTTACACTGGAAAGTACACAATGTCTATGGTTTGTAGCATTGACATTTTCATGGGGTGGTTCAGCGTACATAGTTCAGGGCGTGTTCACAATGACCTTGAAATTCCCTCATAAACAGTTTCTATCTTGCATTAGTCATTGGTTATTGGATGGGGAATGGTCAATTAAAATTCCCAATGAAACTATATCCCTTTAAATCCCTAATAAATTGGATTCATGGGGTTTGATCCAACTGGTTGAGGACATAATATCCCTTTTTGTGTAAACATGATTTTTAAAAACCATGTTTTTATAATAATCATATGATAACTGTTAAAATGTGATATTATCAATGTTTATGATTCTTAATGGTATTTTAAATCTAATAAAATATAATAAAACCAAGGATGTTCACATTTTTTTATAAATATAATATATAATAGGGATCTAAATTCAACCACAAATAAGAATTTTATTTAAAAAAGATAGGGTAGTTATAGTCATCCCCACTTAAGAAATATCACCCTAAAAATGTTCAATTCAAACACTTAAATTTACTAGGGTAATTTTATTTAATCACCTCATCTGGTTCCCATTTCACTACATCAAAATTTTTGATTCTCTATAGCACTTTGACTAGGTTAATTCTTTACGATATAATATCTTCATCAGCTGCTACTCATAGTAAATATCATTCCCTAATGGTACCAAATATAGATTTAATACATGTTAGGGGTTTGGTATATAAATCCTCAAGTGGGATAAATTGAACAAATTAAGATGATGAGATATGGTAGCTGGGAGTGCTAGTCGATATTCCATGAATATAGTGTGCTCTAGGATCTGAATGGAACAGTAGTATATAAGACTACTCTTCCCCTTTATAACAAATCTCATGAATTTATTCCATGGAAATATATGGAAGAATATATATTCTCCAACATCAATATGTTTTTCTCATCATTGGCTGAAATCATAGTAATTTTTTCGACCCTATCCAGCCTTAATGTGCTTTTGAATTGTGATTACATTTTCAACAATTTTCCCAATCATTTTAGGACCCATCGTTTTATGTTCCCTAACATCATCCCATTAGGTTGGCATTTTTCAATTCTTCCAAAATAGTTCTCCATAGGAACCCATTTTTATTAATTAGTGGAAACTACTATTTTATGATAACTAGACCAGAGAATGATGATGATCACATTCTTCATTAAAGTCAATCGAGAATTATCTCAACATGTATTCTTGTATCTAGTCCATTCATATTGGCCATCATTTTATGAGAGATATATCATTCTGATGTTAAACTCATTATTTAGTGAATGTTGAATACTCTTCCATATAATGTAATGAAATTGTTGATCTCAATTAGATACAATCAAAAGTGGTATTTCATGTAGCCTCATATTTTTTGTACTATATATACTTGCTAGTTGATCGAGAAATAAGTCATCTCTAATTACAATGATGGGATTTTAATTTCTAATATTATCCATCACTACCCATATAGATTTCTTTAAATTTATTTCTTCATATGAATAGTGAAAAATTCTATGTTTATGTTTTCTCATTTTCATGTAGTTACGGGTAATGGTTTCATCATCCCCATTGATTTTTTCCTTTCTACCTTTTCTTAAGGAAATACAATATATCTTTAGTCTTATTATGAAATATATTTTTTGATATTTTCCCAAAAATAGTTCTCTCATAGATTTCAATGCATATTTTTCTCCTTAGATGGATGGATATGGTTGAGCTATGTGAATCACCCAACTAATACTTCTTTAACTATATATTTTATGTAACATATATTCTTGATGAAAATATTACAACTCCATCATTAATTTTGAAATATAAGGATTTCAATTTTCATATATCATACTTATTAGTTTCAATTTTCACATTAACTCTTTGAGAATCCATGATCATGTCTATAAGGTTTAAAGAAGATATAATTTATGAGTTGATTGACTAAGTTCCATTAACAAACAATTCCATTTCAATCCATTTCATGTCTAAGAATATAAGATCCCTCTAAATTCCCATCAATGAAAAAATTAATGGATCATTTCTACATGGAGAATCGTACATATTATGTAATTTCACTAGATATTAGTGGTTTGATTAGTCATAATCCTTAGTAATATATAAAAATATTTTTTTTGGCACATACTCAGATATTTCTCTATGAATATACAATTCAGGCTCTTGTGATCTATATATATTGAAAACTTTCCAAAAACAGATAATTCTACCATATTTTTAATGAAAAAAATATTATTTACAACTCCAAATCATGTTTTTTATATTTCTTTTAATAAACATTAAATTATTTAGAGTAATAGGATATCACTTTTTCATTCTTCATTAAAACATAGCCCAAACCCATCCTCGATGCATCGTTATATCTAACAAATATATCCCCACATGTGGGTAGCATAACTACTGGTTCAACGATAAGACCTTTTCATTTCATGAAGCACTATTCCCACTAATTATTCCAAAAAAACATGACTCCCTTATGAGATAGTTTTATTTTAGGGTATAAAAAACATTATAAATTTATCACAATTCAACGATAGTACCCATCTAGTCTATAGAAACTACAGATTTTTGTCATAGATGTCATCGTCATCCAAACTCCAATTGATTTTTTCATTTATGGATCCATATATATCCCAATAGTTGTGACAATATTCCACATGACTAATACATCCTTAAACTAGAACTAACATATTCTTTACATTATATAAAGATTCTCCATTCCCATGTCTTTAACATAGTGCTCATATGCACCTCATTCTCCTCCATGATTTATGAATATATTATATTATCCTATATAGTATCTACTAATTTTTTTAGAAATTATGTATAATGAATTTATTAATAATTGCCTTGAATAATTTTAGATAATTAATATATATTAATGAAATTAAATTTATCTAAAATTTCCCATACCTTTTACGGAATGTAGTCTTGTGGATATCCTCCTTCTTCACCCTTCAATGATAATATGTAAACTGATGTTCCAACTTAAAGAATTATTGAGATCCACATACCATTTCAAATAGGTCATTAATATATTGAATATGATACTTATTATTTATCTTGATCTTTTTTATCACATGATATTCAAGGAAATGTGACAATGGCCAACCAACATTTTAATAAAGATGAGAGGCTCTCCCCAGGGTAGGTACTTTCCTGTAGGATTCCATTATCTATATTCCCTTTTACTTTATTCTTCATCTACTAATATTACAATATATCCATTCTATATGATTTATTGGAAAATAGAGACACCCCATTTATAAGTGAAACTAAAAATTCAACATCTTAGATAGGTGGAAGGACAAGAAATTAATCAGGAAAAACATTAGTGTATTCACTTAAAAGGGTCACACCCTCATGGATAGAAATTTTATTAGAATCAATCATTTTATCAGGATACACTTTATCATTGTAAGGAAATATATATTTTTATATGATCATTCTAAAGAATATTCATCATCTTCAAAGAAATTGTACGTAATCGGCTGATAATTCACAATACAGAGAGTGATTTACTTCTCATTGAAATTTATGTTTTATTTTTATTATGAATTCCCATTCATACCCATAATTAACTCAAATTCCACTATTTGGAGTATCATAAGTTTCTCTAGGTAGTTTAGCACACAAATTGTTACAAGATATGAGTATTTAATTGGGATGCCACAATTTCCTCAATTTTCATTTTCAATAACAGATCTGCATTCATGTTCTATGGTGTGATTGGAATAATTATAATAAACATTCATGATATAAGTAATTAAAAGAACTATTCTAAAAAAATTGTTCACTATTTTAGAATGAAAAACTTTCTTACATGGTACCACTTCTTTTTTTAGGATCCACCATAGTGGTTGACATGGAATATTATCCCCCTTGATACCTTAGATGTTATTAGCATTGATTGTCTTTAACAACCATTGGCATAGGTTAGTGGTTCACATAGTGTCGATGTTCATTGAAATTGAGACATTTTACAATATGTCGTGGGTAGGATAGGTCATTCCTCTCTTCTATTTCACTGGTTGGGTTATCTTATAGGAAATCACTACCTATATGCCCTTTCATTCCACAAATAATGAATTTTGTTTCCCTTTAATCAATTTCGGAGGTGTATCTATTAATTATTTTAACAATTGTGATATTAAAATCTCATACCACCGTTATATGTTTCTATCACACAACTAGAACTAAGTTTCATTTTCTTACTCTTATCCTCATGAGATGCTTGAGATTTTCCAATATTTATTTCATTATTGTGGTTACACATCATAGTTTCCTCATAGCTATCAAACTCTCATATCTCTATATTTTGTTAGTGAATTAGTTTTATCCAACTAATTAAGCAGATAAAATTGCATTCAGGGGTAATGAAAAAGTTAGAGGCATATCATGATTGTTTTTTATTTTATACTCATATGTCCCAACGTATTCATCATCTACTTTTAATGATGGTAGGGAAATCCCATTCAATTTCAATTTGGATATTTAGAGGGAAATCGTTGTCTAAATACATTTTCCAAAAATTTATTACTCACCATATCATTTATATGAACCTAAGGCTTCATGTTATTAACCAAACTCAACCACTTATCAGTTTATCCCTCCAAAATATAAACACCAAGTATAACCGTCTCTTCCCCAGAACAATAATATATGGAGAAGATCTTCCCAATGTAGGTTACCTATTGTTTCATGTTTAAGGGAATAAATTATCCATTAATAGTCGGAGGCCTTTTATGTTTAAAGGTCATAGTTGTATATTTTTATTTATTATCGGGATTAGGGAAGTCCTCATAATTCATCATTTTTTATGAACTAGATTCAACTGAGAGAGTATCATCAAAAAAATATCGACTCCTATTCCCATAAGTTTTTGAATCTCATTGGGGTTTGTTATCACATTTCCCATCACATTTATTTTTAATCGGTTCCAATTATTTCAGTCCATTTTATATAATAATATAAAAATTTGGGATGAGTAATTTTAAATTATTAAACACATTAATGGGAATCCAAAAAAATAAAATTACTAAATTAAAAATGAAATCCCTTTGACAACATTTTATTTTCTACGAATCATTATACATTATCCACAATATATTCTGTAGAGACCTGAAGCTTGAAGTACATTGACATTATATTTTAGTAATACTTAGTACATAACAAAAACACGCACAGAAGGATCTTAATAGTTTAGTGTCTTTGGAGACTCGGAATATAATCTTCTAATCCTGGTGAAAGATCTTTAACATCTCCCATAAAGATCTTCTTTTTTTATACCTAAAACCTTTCTTTATATCCTGGGGAAAATAAAACATAAAAGGGTGAGCTCAAATGCTCAGTAAGGGTAAACAAAAGAAATATCAATAACATCATATACATAAGCACATAACTTTTGGAAATCTTAACCTGTAAAATAGATCATAATTTCATAACCTGAGAAAACTCATGGCAGTGAAATGTAATCACAATAATCATAACTTAAAACATTAAACTTTGTTTCATACACACATAATCATATAGAATCATTTCTTATTAGTCAAGACTCATTTCCAAGACTATCTTAGTGGACAAAGTCCCTTTCTGAACCGAGTCACCCTCGTTTCAGTCCTGTTTCACTGAACCGGTATAACCTACCATTCCATCCATGTATATCTCACGAGATATAAAATCTTCACCCAATGCATTGGAGGGAGATATAGGTCCCAACCATCTCATAATGAAACCATTCTTATGTGTGCCACAAAATCATAAACCATACATCATAGCATAACCCATGTAATAAAAATGGGATTCTTAAACATTGTGACGTCATAAAACAATTCATATAAGATAAAGGAATTCATAAAAATAATTTCATAACAACATAATCAAATTAATGTAAAAATAGGGATAAAAACAGAACCCTTTATTATCTTTGATGGAAAATAATTTTGATAAAACACTTGAACTTCATTCTTGAGGAAAATATCTTTTCTCCTTCAAAAACATTTCTCCTTTCCTAACATGTCATACAACTTTAAACTAAAAGAAGTTGATTAAAAATAAACTTGATAACTTCTAAAGGAAGCTTCTTGGAAATAATTTTTTAAAAATCCATTCATGCAGTATAAGTTTAAAAAAACATTCATCGTACTTTTGTCGGAAAAGTCAAAAAGTATCTCGTACGAAAAATGACAAAAGATTCCTTTCATATTCTTTACTAAAAACTCACCGAAGGGTAAAATTGGATTTAAACAGTTGTAGGTGGATGGAAATAATATTACATATTCAAGAAACATGGATTTGGATGATAAAATACACCCCAGTAAATACTAAAGTATAAACAATCTAGGATAAAAAAATGAGATTGTGATATTTCCCTTTTCTTAGATCCGATTTGCTTCGTAGGTGTCCGAACATCCTGTATAATAATTTAAATAATGTTATTGACTTATTCCATAATCATACTTATTTTTATTATATCATATATGGTCATATTATTATCTTCTTAGTAGTAATATTTCATTGCTGCTTGTTATTCGGGTGTTTATAACTTTTTGTTCTTATGCGTGTTTTGTCGAATAAATTCTTATTATTTTCTTTAGGTTATAGATACCTCATTTCCAGAATGGTATTAGTGTAATATATATCATATTCATTCATTCAATTCATTTATGTAATCATTATGAAATGAAGATCATGTAGAACGAGTCGCATCACATCGTGGAGACGGTATTCCGTACGTACGCATGAGTGATGATATCGTTCCTATGATCGTGTAATTGTATTGGAGTATTTGTATACTATTTAAGAATCAATATAACTTTATAATAGTCATATATAGTCATTATTTACACAATTATACCCATCCAAGTAAGGTGGTGGTGGAAAATAGATTACACCACGGTGTGGAGACGGTATTCCGTACGTACGCACGTGCGGTGATTTCTTTTTCCGTAGGATGGATAGATGGTGAAATAGGTTTGTTTCATACTTATAATAACATATCAGTATATGAGTGATACTGATGTTATTACTTCATAATCAAACAACTAAAGAAGAAGAAGTTGAAGAAGAAATAAAGATGAAAGAATCAGTAACCGACATTACCTCTTCTTTGAAGTGCTTCTTTGAGACCTTCTTTTAGGGCACTAAAATTGGTCTTTGAGGAAGACAAGAACCTCTAGGATATTTCTAGGGAAGTGGAGAGGAGAATTTTCCAGGGGTTGGTCGAGCGTGAAGGCTCAAAGTTGTGTGAGGAAGAGAGGGAGAAGGTGCCCTTTTATAAGGGAGGAGAGGGGCACCTTTGGAATAACTAAAACTATTATTTTATTATGAAGTCATGTTCGGTTCTAAATAGCTCCAAATTGATTTATTTAGTGGCTAAGGTAGGGATGGGTCGAAACCCTATCATACAATAGAATTTAGACAAGTTTAGGTTCCTATTTTAACCGTATCATTTAGATTTAACATTAAGTTAAATAATTTTACTTTTACCGTGTCTTCTTGTGTTCTTACACTATAAGGTTAATAAACTTACTATAAGAAGCCAAACGAACCCCAGGTTGTTTATTATTAATATATATAACTTTATCTAAGTCATTTGGCAAAACCATAGATTTTTAGGAATAAAATAACAAATAATAATATAATATTTGTTTTAAAAACTATTTTATGTCAATTTTGACACTATTTAGTAATTGATTTTTGTTAAACTCATAACAGAATGATAAGTTCGATAAAAGTTAATTAAATCAATACTAACATGTCATATTAACCTATAAAATTAGTGGGATTCATAAAAAGTCTCAAATTATATTTATTTGGGTATTTATAACATCAATTATGTCAATATTTCATTAATAAGATAATTACTGCATAATTGTTGTGTTATAAATAAGTTAACATATTTAATGTCTAAAACTTAAAAATAAAATACCATTATGTAGGAAATCCTTTTAGCTTTATAATGAATATTTATAGTCGAATTTATCTTATGTATAACCCCATAATAAAAATATTTTAGTAAATAAACTTTGATTTTAACTCTTTTAACTCTTCTTTGAATTAAATAATAATAAATGTCCTAATCTAATTCAAGTGGGCCTAAAGTGTCATATTTTATTCCTAAGTTTGTTTTTGGTCGAATTACACTAGTACAATAGAATTAGGACATGTGTTAGGGTAATAATAATGTCATTTCTACCTTTAATTACCCTATTTACTTTTTACCGTGGTAAAAGAAAAGTTACTATTCACCAAAAAATTATTTTCATCTCATTGAACCACAATTTACTTAGTCAAATAAACCGTGTCTCTCGGATTTTTGAAATTCCACTCACAGAAGCTGTAAAATTAAGTTTTATGAACAATTCAGTTTTTTTAACCACTTAGTGGTTTCACTATTCATCAAAAATTGAATGTTTTCAGAAAAATACCAAATATTAGGCCTAAGATATATTTGATATTATGAACTCAAAAATGATGTCTATTTTACCAAATTCAAAACATATCAGTTTCATTAACTAATTTAAAAATTAATTCCTGTCGTCAAAACAAATAGTGTGTTTTTAAGAGATAATAACTATCAAAAGATTGAAACTTGTTTATAACTGGTTTAAATGTGAAATTACATCCAATGAACATCATTGTATTAAATTGTAAAAATATATTCTAAATATAATTTAAAACCACTAAAATTAATAATTTATCACTATTAATTATTTCGATTGAAAAAGTTTTTTTTTATTAAAATTTAGTAATTTCCACTATTCATCAAAATGTGAAAGTTATCCGAAAATTACCAAAATTTCACCCTAAGGTAATTTTGATATTCCAGATCCAAAAATGAAGTCCATTTTGAAAAATAAAATTTACAAAATTTCAAAAAGTGGTTATTACTATTCATAACTTCTAGTTTTAATAATATTTTAATAGCATATCGTTGTTTAGTGAAACTCAGTATTGCGTACTACACAGGCTATCAAGGAAGGCCGCGATTGTGTGTAATGAAAGGCAAGTCAAGGATGCGTGTTGTGAAAGCTCCTTTCTGTGTAGCGTACAAAACGAGACATTAATGAAATTAAAAAGAATATTTTTCATAAAATTTCAGGGTGTTACATTCTACCCCCCTTAAAATGAATTTCTCCCTCGAAATTCGTCGAGGTTATAAATGGTTTACTATTCAAAAGTTTCTTTAATCAAAACCCACATCATATAAAGGAATACCAAAACCAATCTTTAAAAAAAAGTATGAAACATAACGGTTACCCAAATAAACTAATCACTGGGTTTCCACATAGGTGAAAATATGGATATGGAAGAAAAATCTAACAATCATGTTCTGATGGAGAGTGGTAGAGAACATGGCTATGGAAAAGATAGCAATCACAAAGCTGTAGATTTGTGATGATCTAGGGTACCATCTGATTCATAGGACATAAGGGCACTAGGACAACATTTTTGGTTTTCAAGATCATTTCCCTAAAGTTGATGAAATTGGAATTAGAAGAAATACTTTCGTAATTTCGGTATAGTCTCACCGTTGATCGTTCTTTGGACAATTTCCACTTATTCTCTTAAAGAAATGAAGTTGAATTTGTCATTTGTGATGTGTTAACAGATCATGTGATAGAATAATGGGTCATTCCATCTGTCTCAAACAAAAGGTTAGAAAAGTTACCAAAAAATACATAAGTCCATCTATAGTGAGATTAATCATATATAGTTCCTAAAATGGACTTATACTTCATATATCATACTTCTTAATATGATAAAACTAGTTTCTACTAAACAGGGACTTCCTGTAGGCCAGTGGTAGGCGATAAAGCCCAGTCGCACTTCGGTTGTGGGTTCGATTCCCACAGCCTTGTCCGGCGCGATGGGTTGTCGCCCGTCCTGCAGGTTGTCCTTTTTCTAATACTACATTACTATAACATCACATAAATAATATCAAAAAAAGTTCTATACTTAAACAATACTAAATTATGGTTAACATAATCCATTCCAATCTTTAGGCTTATCTAAAATACTTCGGTCTAAGCTCATAGTATAAAGAAAATGATTACTTGAAATGTCGTCAACCAAGCATGTGAATACCATCATTTATCCCCCATATATCTTGTTGGTCACATTCCAATCATGTGAATACCTTAATGATGTATTCTCTTGAAAAATGAATACCCATTAAACCTTAGTGAAAACATGAATGCTGTCAAAAGTTAACTCTTTCCACATACCAAAATCCAAAAATTCTATATACTCAAACCATGATATAACCTTCTCCTTATATCAGTCATGAGCTCATGAATACTATCAAACATTTAATTTACTCCTTATCCCTTCATTATGCGCATATCATCTACATTCCAAAAATATCTGAATAACCTTTCATGGATACTAGTACCATTAATCATACACTTTCAAAACTCAAGGAAATACAACAGTGTAACAATCCATAGATGTCTCTTTATTCCATAGTAGCATGAGATTAATTATACAACATTACACATGATAAACATGTAATCATTCCACTACATTCTTAAACCATTGACCGAGCTTCATCAATTCTTTCATCTCACATATCATTTATACTCTCTTCATCATCATCCACATAAATACTACCCATATGACCATACTGATTCTCTTCATGAGACTTTCCCTTAGGGATTTTGTTTGCATAATGCCCGTACATTCCACATTTAAAACATTTAACCATTGCTGATGTCATAGCAATACCATTATCCTCATCCCTGGTGTTAACTGAACCTTTTCCTTTGCACTTACTGGCTTTGTGTCCTTCTTTTCCACACCCAAAGCGTCTTCCAATTCCTTTGAAACATTCTCCTTGATGCCTCTTCGCACATGATTTACATAGGGGAAATTGAACTTTCTTTCCTCTATGATCATCATGAAACTCCATCTTTCTCTTATTAGCCGAGTCAGGAAACTTACCAAATTTTACTTTATTGATCATATTATGAGATTTCTGACTTGGCATTATAATGATGTTTGGACTTCCAAATCCCATTTCATTTGGTTGCTCATAAAGAATATCATTCCATTGTCCATCATATCCTCCATTATCGTGAATCATCTTGTTTCCAGCCATTTTCTAAAACCCAAAAAAAATAGTGTGAGAGGCAAAAATCATGCTAGGGATAACAACATAATAAAGGGGGTGTATCCTCAATATCTAACATCTTAGGTTAAATTCTATGATCGTTACCGTAGTTCTAGGACTGTATCCTATACGTATACTTATCCTTAGGGACATCCCTAGACATACCTTAGAAATATCTCTAGGGATCTCACAAACGTTTTCGCATCCTAGTTTCCAAAGGTTGACTAAACCTTTGCTCTGATACCAACTGTAGAGACCCGAAGCTTGACGTAAATTGACATTACATTTGCGGAATACTTAGTACATAAAAAAAACTCACACACAAGGATCATAATAGTTTAGTGTCTTTGGAAACTCGGAATATAATCTTCTAATCCTGGTGAATGATCTTCAACATCTCCCATAAAGATCTTCTTTTTTTATACCTAAAACCTTTCTTTATATCCTGGGGAAAAGAAAACATAAAAGGGTGATCTCAAATGCTCCGTAAGGGTAAACAAAAGAAATATCAATCACATAATATACATAAGCACATAACTTTTGGAAATCATAACCTATAAAAGAGATCATAATTTCATAACCTGGGATAACTCATGGCAGTGAAATGTAATCACAATAATCATAACATAAAACATTAAACATTGTGGCATAAACACATAATCATAGAGAATCATTTCTTATTAGTCAAGAATCATTTCCAAGACTATCTTAGTGGACAAAGTCCCTTTCTAAACCGAGTCACCCTTGTTTCAGTCCTGTTTCACTGAACCGATATAACCTACCATTCCAGCCATGTCAATCTCATGAGATATAAAATCATTACCCAATTCATTGGAGGGAGATATAGGTCCCAACCATCTCATAATGAAACCATTCTTATGTGTGCCACAAAATCATAAACCATACATCATAGCATAACCCATGTAATAAAAATGGGATTCTTAAACATTGTGACATCATAAAACAATTCATATAAGATAAAGAAATTCAAAAAAATAATTCCATCACAACATAATCAAATTAATTTAATAATAGGGATAAAAATAGAACCCTTTATTATCTTAGATGGAAAATAATTTTGATAAAACACTTGAACTTCATTCTTGAGGAAAATATCCTCTCTTCTTCAAAAACATTTTGCCTTTCTTAACATGTCATACAACTTTAAACTAAAAGAAGTTGATTAAAAAAAACTTGAAAACTTGTAAATGAATCTTCTTGGAAATAATGTTTTAAAAATTCATTCATTCCGTATAAGTTAAAAAAACATTCTTCGTACTTTTGTCGGAAAAGTCAAAAAGTACCTCATACGAAAAACGACAAAAGATTCCTTTCATATTCTTTACTAAAAACTCACCGAAGGGTAAAATTGGATTTAAACAATTGTAGGTTGATGGAAATAATATTACATATTCAGGAAACATGGATGTGGATGATAAAATACACCCCAGTAAATACTAAAGTATAAACAATCTCAGATAAAAAAATGAGATTGTGATATTTCCCTTACCTTAAATCCAATTTGCTTCGTAAGTGTCCAAAACTCCTGTATAATGATTTAAATAATGTTATTGACTTATTCCAGAATCATACTTATTTTTATGATATCATATATGGTCATATTCTTATCTTCTTAGTAGTAATATTTCATTGCTACTTGTTATTCTGGTGTTTATAACTTTTCGTTCTTATGCGTGTTTTGTCGAATAAATTCTTATTATTTTATTTAGGTTATAGATACCTCATTTCCAGAATGGTATTAGTGTAATATATATCATATTCATTCATTAAATTCATTTATATAATCATTATTAAATGAAGATCATGTAGAACGAGTCGCATCACATCGTGGAGACGGTATTCCGTACGTACGCACGAGTGATGATATCGTTCCTATGATCGTGGAATTGTATTGGAGTATATGTATACTATTTCAGAATCAATATCACTTTATAATAGTCATATATAGTCATTATTTACACCATTATACCTATACAAGTAAGGTGGTGGTGGAAAATAGATTTCACCACGGCGTGGAGACGGTATTTCGTACGCACGCACGCGCGGTGATTTATTTTTACATAGGATGGATAGATGGTGAAATAGGGTTGTTTCATACTTATAATAACATATCGGTATATGAGTGATACTTATGTTATTACTTCATAATTAAACAACCAAAGAATAAGAAGTGGAAGAAGAAATAAAGATGAAAGAATCAGTAACAGACATTACCTCTTCTTTGAAGTGCTTCTTTGAGAACTTATTTTAGGGCACTAAAATTGGTCTTTGAGGAAGACCAGAACTTCTAGGATGTTTCTGGGGAAGTGAAGAGGAGAATTTGGCAGGGTTTTGCCGAGCATGAAGGCTCAAAGTTGTGTGGGGAAGAGAGGGAGAAGGTGCCCTTTTATAAGGGAGGAGAGGGGCACCTTTGGAATAACTAAAAATATTATTTTATTATAAAGTCAAGTTCGTTTTTAAATAGCTCCAATTTGATTTATTTCATGGCTAAGGTGGGGATGGGTCGAAACCCTATCATCTAATATAATTTAGACAAGTTTAGGTTCCTATTTTAACTTTATCATTTAGATTTAACATTAGGTTAAATAATTTTACTTTTACCGTGTCTTCTTGTGTTATTACACTATAAGGTTAATAAAATTACTATAAGAAGCCAAAAGAACCCCAAGATGTTTATTATTAACATATATAACCTTATATAAGTTATTTGGCCGATCCATAGATTTTTAGGAATAAAATAACAATTAATAATATAATATTTGTTTTAAAAACTATTTTATGTCAATTTTGACACTATTTAGTAATTGATTTTTTTGAAAATCATAACAGAATGATAAGTTCGAAAAACGTTAATTAAATCAATAATAACATGTCATATGAACCTATAAAATTAGTGGGATTCATAAAAAGTCTCAAATTATATTTATTTGGGTATTTATAAAATAAATTATGTCAATTTTTCATTAATAATATAATTACTGCATCATCGTTGTGTCATAAATAAATTAACTTATTTAATGTATAAAAATTACAAATAAAATACAATTATGTAGGAAATCTTTTTATCTTTATAATGAATATTTATAGTCTAATTTATCTTATGTATAACCCCATATTAAAAATGTTTTAGTAAATAAACTTTGATTTTAACTCTTTTAACTCTTCTTTGAATTAAATAATAATAAATGTCCTAATCTAATTCAAGTGGTCCTAAATGGTAATATTTTATTCCTAAGTTTGTTTTTGGTCGAATTAAATTTGTCCAATATAATTAAAACATGTGTTAGGGTAATAATAATATCATTTGTACCCTTAATTACCCTATTTACTTTTAACTGTGGTAAAAAAAGTAAAAAGTTACTATTCACCAAAAAATTATTTTCATCTCATTGAACCACATTTTACTTACTTACATCAACCGTGTCTCTCGGATTTTTGAAATTCCACTCACAGAAGCGGTAAAATTAAGTTTTATGAACAATTCAGTTTTTTTAACTACCACTTAGTGGTTTCACTATTCATCAAAAATTGAAAGTTTTCAGAAAAATACCAAATATTAGGCCTAAGCTATATTTGATATTATGAACTAGAAAATGATTTCTATTTTACCAAATTCAAAACATATTAGTTGCATTAACTAATTTAAAAATTAATTCCCGTCGTCAAACCAAATAGCGTGTTTTTAAGAGATAATAACTATCAAAAGATTGAAACTTGTTTATAACTGCTTTAGATGTGAAATTACATCCAATGACCATCATTGTATTAAATTGTAAAAATATATTCTAAATGTACTTTAAAACCACTAAAATTAATAATTTATCACTATTAATTATTTCGATTGAAAAAGTTGTTTTTAATTAAAATTTAGTAATTTCCACTATTCATCAAAATGTGAAAGTTATCCGAAAATTACCAAAATTTCACCATAAGCTAATTTCGATATTCCAGATCCAAAAATGAAGTCCATTTTGAAAAATAAAATTTACAAAATTTCAAAAAGTGGTTATTACTATTCATAATGGCTAGTTTTAATAATATTTTAATAGCATATCGTTGTTTAGTGAAACTCGGTATTGCGTACTACACGGGCTATCAAGGAAGGCTGCGATTGCGTGTAATGAAAGGCAAGTCAAGGATGCGTGTTGTGCAAGCTCATTTTGGTGTAGCGTATAACACAATACATTAATGAAATTAAAAAGAATATTTTTCATAAAATCTCGGGGTGTTACATATTCGGTAACATAGATTCTTATGGAAATTTTTGTTCCTTAATAATGGTTAGTAATGATATTGTGATGTTACCAAATCATATCCAATTAGATTGTTAAACCAGGTGTTTATCAAGGACCATTTTCATCCACCACATCCTAATAAACTCCAGCACAATGCATTTATTTCAGTTATTACCCCTATGTACATATTTGATAAATACTCATCAACTTATAGTATCTATAGTTGGATGTATATCCATAGTAACCAAAAAATCTATAATTATTGAAAATTTAGTGATGTATTCATTTATTTAGTCTTATCCCTATTGAATTATCTATATTTTTTAATCATAATCCCATATATAACTAAAACATTCTTTAAAAGAAACAATGAAAACCCTTTTCTTTATTACACATTAATTAATTGGATTTTACATAAGAATATACATAATAAAAAATGATGATCGATAATTATAGATTAATTAGGTAGTTAGGTAAAATAAATAACAACGTAATGGGTGGTACCTTTCCATTATTGAAAACTAACTTAACCTGCTCATATTATTCAATCATTCTTAAACCTAAATTGGATAAGCTGGGGGCATACCTTATAATGGATTGAGCTATAAAGACTGGTAAGGGAAGAGGAAAAGAATAAGTTGAAGACGGATTTAGATGCTATAAATTTTTCATATCAATAGGACATAAAAGGGGTCAGTATCAAAACATGCATAGTAAGGAATGATATATCATTATAACAAATCAAAACATCGGAATGTGGAAGCAACAAATATTACCTTATAAGCTTATCTGAATGTTAACCTATAAGATATCATAACACAATGTGAATAGGATAACCCCCTGTGACCCATTAATTGAATCTTTTGATACTAAAACATTACGTAATGTGTTAAGGAACTATATAGGCACACCCATCATAATAAAATCATGTACAAGCATATGATTTTCACATAAATCATATATATAATAACAAATTTTATAATATTTAATCCCATTATAATGGTGTGTGGATTAAATACATTTGAATGACCCATAAATTATATATATTGTAGCATCCCCCAATCTGACACTCTCTTAGACGAAAGAAGAGGTTTGGTTACTATACATGAAACATTCCCCTCTGTATTCTAGAGGTTGCTGACTAGAATCGGCAGTGTGAAATGTATACTGGGGAGACTATATCCCCTAGTATGAAGTGTCATAAAAATAGAAAAAATCACAATAAATTGGAAATAAAAAACAAATAATATATAATAGCATAATACAACACAAATGGTCAATAAAATAATCCAATTAAAATAGTGGTATACTGTACTAACATGATTGAATGTAACTAAACTCCATAACAGAACAATAAAATAAAATACTACTGTAGACGCCGGAAAAGTCCGTTGTTCCCAAACGAAGCTCCGGATGCGGAAAGAGAAGTGATATTTGGAGTCAGAGGCACGTTCCGGAGGGCCCGGAGGGCCTGTGCGAAATTTCAGAGACCCGCGCGAAAAGTTGAGTCGCGGCGCGCAATCCTCCCGGGATGCGCGCAATGCGCTGGGCCGGCGCGCTATTTTGCGCGCCCGTGGCCGGCGCGGCTCCCTTGCGCGCTGGGTCCTGATTCCGCGCCCGCGAAGGGAATTCCGCGCCCGAGACCGGATTCTGCGCCCGGGGTTGCCTATAAATATAAGGCGACCCCCGACGTTTTGAAGGTTTCCAGAATTCGAACGGTCTCCCGTGCGCGCAATCCAACCCCTTCCGCGCGCAATGCCGATCTTCAGGTAACCTCCTTTCTTTCGTGCAATAAGGCCTTGGGGTTCGCCTTCGCGCGCAATCCCCTTGGCTCCTTTCCTTTGAGTAATCCTTAATCCGAAGGCCTTTGCGCGCAAAAGAAGCCTCTTGCGCGCAATTGCCCCCGGGTGCGCGCAATCCAGCCCGATTGCGCGCACCCCCCATTTTCAAAGTGGTCATTCGTTAGAGAATGAGCCATTGCCCCCGCGCACTACCCGAAGCCCGGTGCGCGCAATCTCAATCATCCGCGCGCAAAGGGCTGGCGCGATTGCGCGCCAGCCCGCCATTTTGCGCGCCGACCTGCTGTTTTGCGCGCAAAGCTCCTCTTTTGCGCGCAATCCGCCGGGGTCGCCCCCCTCTGACCCCTTGAGGGTACCCGCCTGCGTGGCGCCCGATGATCTTCATCCTGGGTGCCCGCACCGTGCGTTGTCTTTCCGTGCGGCCCTCCAGGCTTGCGCGAAGTGACACAGACCCATCGGCGGCAACCACGTCCAGCATGACGTTAAACTGCACATTCGTCCTGCATGACGCTAAACTGCACCACGTACAGCATGACGTTAAACTGCACATTTGTCCAGCATGACGTTAAACTGCACATTCGTCCTGCATGACGCTAAACTGCACCACGTCCAGCATGACGTTAAACTGCACATTAGTCCAGCATGACGTTAAACTGCACATTCGTCCCGCATGACGCTAAACTGCATCCGTCCAACATGACGTTAAACTGTACTACGTCCAAGCTGCACGACGTTAAACTGCCCGGCGTATCGTCCGCGCTGCAAGACGTTAAAATGCCAAGCATCTTCGTCCTCAGCACACGACGTTAAACTGTACTTCGTCCGGCAAGATGTTAAACCGTCCGCTTCGTCCTCAGCACACGACGTTAAACTGTACTTCGTCCGGCAAGACGTTAAACCGTCCGCTTCGTCCTCAACACACGACGTTAAACTGTACTTCTTCCGGCAAGACGTTAAACCGTCCGCATCACCTGATCCCGTGCCTCGCACGCAGGGTCCTCCCGGTTTGGATGTGGCCCCCACCCGCTCGTCTCTGCAGGGATGTCGGGATTGTCCCTCTTTAGGGACGATTTAATGGGAGCGGCTTTTCCCTACGGGGGTAGGGTATTACAAACCCCTAGTTTCCTGTGGGGGGCTGCACATGTGTATCTCAATTGCGCTTCCCCACTGCCGAAGCCAGTAGAGGGTGTGACTGGGATCGAGGTGTCTCCTACTTTCGGTCCAAGTCCCTTCCAACTGAGTTTTGCCGCATCCGGGCTGCCTCAAGTGCGTAAGTCCTGACAGAACGAACTACGTGGACTTTGATCCCTGTCTTCTAAACAGGGTACGTAGGAAGCCTCTCCGAGGTTCAAGCCCGCCACCTGGTCGTCCCGGTCGTATTTACGTTGGTTCGTCCATCAGTGGACCCCTCCTGGGTTCACGCTTGCGTCGATTCACCTATGAATCCGCCATTGTGGGGGACTGCACATGTGTATCTCCATTGCACTTCCCCACTGCCTTTTCCTATTTCTCCCTTCTTCCGGCGGCCTCGACCTCTCTGTGAGTCGGCTTGCCAACGTCCAGCATGACGTGAAACTGTGATCCACCCGGCCGTTCCATCCCCCTCTGTGCGAGGTGGTTCGGTTCAATCCTCCGCCCGACGGCCTCGATCTCCTTGTGAGTCGGCTTGCCATCGTCCAGCATGACGTGAAACTGTGATCCACCCGGCCGTTCCATCCCCCTCTGTGCGAGGTGGTTTGGTTCAATCGTCTGCCCGGCGGCCTCGATCTCCCTGTGAGTCGGCTTGCCAACGTCCAGCATGACGTTAAACTGTATATCTGAACTATGCTGAATTTGATCCACGCTAACGCGTGGTACGTAGGAAGCCCCTACGGGGTCCAAGATCTTCACTCCATCATCCACCCTGATCCTTACCCGGGCCGCCACATCCCGGTGGGGTCATGCCATTTCATCCCACTCCACTTCACTCGGGAAGCCGCCCATGCGCTGGCCCCAGCGTCGGAGGTTCCCCGCAAGGGGTTCTGTCATCTGATCCACTCTTCGTGTTGATCAGTCTGATGCCGTCCCCGCTGGACGTTAAACTCGCGGCATACCCCGTGTTAAACATGGGAAGCTGAGGAAAACCTCAGGTAACACAGTTCCCCGCACCCAGTGCGGGATGCCTCAGGCCATCAGGCCTTCGAGAAGCCCTATTAGGGACGGAAGGCAGACATGCAGAGGCGCAGTGTCAAGACACGCCCCCGACACCCGGAGCCACCCGATCTCCTCACCGCAGGTTACTGCCCCGACCAGACTCCTTGGAGCTTCCGGGCGGAAGCAGCGTAATTAACCGGTGTCCATGAAGATATGGCGCCGGGAACGAGATTCACGAACATTTTTAAATCTATGAGGGAGACCCGGATTAGGCGACGAGTTCCGAGGAGACGTCCACGGAAGGAGGAGCCGACATCCCATCATCCCGGATTCGATCAAGGAGCAGACGCCCCTGAATAAGGGACAGATGCCACCCGCCCTTGGAAAGCGGGACTGCGGGGCCACATGCCGCGCGCCTATCCCCTCGGGTCGACGGGTGCACGCGCGAACGCGTCCTGGCGGAACAGCGTAACCCGACGCACATCCGCACCGAAGACCAGCATGCTGCTCGACCGAGCATTCAGTTTTACCCGCCAGGGGCTGGGGAGGGGAACGCGGGCACTCCGTCTCGTGACGTCGAGGGCCTGGGTCGCCCCCACGGAAGGCGTCGTGGCACTAAGGGTTGGTTGTCGATTCCTTTTCCTGTCAGTGTTAATGGGTTCTTCTCCCTGCTTTCAGAAATCAGGTCGCCCAATCCAGTGCCTGATCGCCGCCCACCCACTGGCGCAGGGGTAGGGGAAGCACCGACGCGGCTACTCCGCGCTGTCCCGCCCGTTTCACAGCCGTCCCAGCAGCCGCAGCTGCGGGGCAACCACGCCCTCTCTCCCCCTCGGAGGTCATCCAAAGAAGGGTGATCAACAGCTTGGTGCGGAGATATGAGGAAGAGGGAGTCATCCCCACCAGGGACATGGCTCGCCTAGACCTCGAGGGAGCTGCACCTCGCCTCCAACGCCGCCCCCGAGGGCCGCGCAGGGAGGCACCGCTGCCTACCTCGACGTCCAACCGCTTTGGGAGCTTATCCCCGGAGCGCTCCGACAACTCCTTCCCCTATGCGGATGAAGTGGAAGATGCCCGGGACTACCCTATCCGAGGTCCGCTCCAGGGATCCACGATAAGGGCTCCCGCCAGGCCACGGCGGCACCGCCGCCAGGCCCCTCAAGTCGAGGAACAGGCTCTCCACCTTCCCGCGCCGCTCATCCCGACTCGTCTGTCTCGACGCCAACGTCGGGCACGAGCGGAAGAGGATGCCCACCTTGGGGCCCTAGCAACGGCGGCCGTGCTGGCTCAAGCCACTGCTGGCTCCAGTCACCAGGCCCCTGCGCATCCTGAGTAGGGGAACTTCTATGCCCGACCTGGATCGAGGCCTCGACTGCCCCAAAGGCAGGTTGGGTTGACTCTCCTGGTTGCTGGTACAGACAATAGCCACCGCGGACCACCTCGCGGTAGCGCTATTCACCAACAGGGGCTACTCCGTGTGGCCGATCCAAGAGGCATGGGTCATCCCACCTTCCGATCTCGGCCCGGAGGCCCGCCCGAAATCATCTCTCCCCGCGTCCCCTTTGATATCTGTCCCGGTGCCCCTCGCACCTTGGTTTCCAGTCCTCCTGGCCCCAGTACCAGTGCGGCCGGAGGATGCCAGGACAGAGATCAGCTCTGCCCCGAAGAACCACCCAGGGACAGGAAGGCAAGGCGTCGACGCCGAGGGAAGAATGTTACGGAATTCCGGACAGAGATCTGACCGGTTCGCTTCTCTGATTCAGAGGCGGAGTACGATTCGGCGACAGAGCCCTTTCCCCAATCCCGCCAGTCAAGGGCAGGGGTAGGAATGCGGCACGTCAGCCTCGTGCTCCCCGAGAGCGAGATCGATGTGATCCCCGCTTCTCTCCGAAGGTATATCCGGAGTAGCGAGGGCCTGGTAGACCCCCAAGGATCAAGCTTGCGGTTGGTACCGGCCCCTCCGGAAGCGCCTTCTGCCTCGATCGGAGAAGCTTGAGACCTTTTCTGGGGACTGACGGACGAACCACGATCTAGTGCACCCTCGGCGAGCACCGACGCTACGGCAGGATGTTTGCTCGCCGGCCCGTCCTATCGTGATGTGGTAGCCAGGGCACCGCCACCCTCAGAGGGCGGCCCGGGATATGGAGGCCAATCGGCCTGCTCGCCGTATTCACCGCCGGCCAGCCCGTCGGCCCGACGGCCTGCCTCGGCACCACTGCCGGTTCCCCGTCCATTCCCAGTCTTTGAAGAGCACCAAGGAGACCTGGGTCCCGAGCTCGAGTCGTGGAGCTTCTGGACCGTCCTTGCAGAGGGCCACTTCCCTGAGAAGTTTTGGCCAGTCGCAGGACCGGACTTTGATGCACCCGAATGGCTCACCCCGGATGAGTTCGAATGCTTCCGCCGAACTCTCCGGGAGACTCACTCCCGTCTTCACCGCCTACAAATGCCATACCCCGGGAGCCTAGCACACCTTGAGGATATTGGTGAGCAGTGCCGTCAAATTGACCTGGCCACGTTCCCCGCGGTTCGGCACCCCGGGTCATTTGGGCACCACGAGGCCCTCCAACAACGATGCGTTGAGTGTTTTCAAGTACTCCGCAAGGTTATCGAGGAAGCCACTCCCCACGTGTATATCCGTGGATGGGGGCAGTACGCAGCCCTACGCTTCAGTGCGATTTGCCGACAGCCCGATTTAATGGGTGGCCCTGAGGGTATATCCCCAGGGACGGAAACGGTCAATATGGATGACCTGTCGGGAGAGGGGAACGACTTGGAACTTCTCGACGGGGGCTTCCCCCCCGAAGACAAGCCGTCGTCAGAGCCATAGGTGAGAGTCACTCGTCATCAGAGGAACCTCCTGGGGCTCCCCGCACCTACTGAAGCACTGATGTTGAGCCGAAACGTCAGCAAAGTTAAAGAGCACAGCGAGGCTATAAAGCCCGCCAACCCATCTGCCTCCATGCAGAGGGAAGAGGAGGATCCCGAGAAGGCTACGCTACGTCAGCAGCTCGCCGAACAGAAGAAGCTGGTTGACCAGCTCCTCGCCGAGCGCGCTGCAGAACGGCGGCCTGACTACGGTGATCCTAGGCCAGGACAGCAGGGACCGGAACAACCGCTCCTCGATGAGACTCTCCCGGGCAACCGTGATTACGCCGTGTTCGCCGACAGAAGAGAGGCCATTGCCTATGGCAAGAGGGCGCGGTATGTTTCGCCACACCCTCCCGAGCGGCGTGACTACCTGAGAGACCCCGCTCGGATTCCTCCCACTGCCCCAAGGGCCGCTCCGCCTGCCATCCCACGAGCTGCCGAGTTCGACGACCCGGTCGACGACCCGATTGAAGGGCCATGCAATGCGATCGTGGTTAGAGATCCTCGCCAGGACTGGAACCCATGTCCGGACGATCCAATGGCGGCACTCATTGCCCGCTTGGAAGCCTTGGAGACTCGGAAAGTGGCAATCCCACCGGACGGCCAGCCATACCCATCATGGGTGGATGACATGCCGGCGCCTCCGGGATTTGGGAATCCCACTTTTACCCCCTTCAACGGGACTGGAGATCCGCCACAGCATTTGGCCCATTTCAACTCGAGGTGCGGGCCTATGTTGGGGACTCCGGCGCAGCAAGAGGCCGCTAAGCTTCGCTGCTTTGTCCAGACACTGGAAGGGCCAGCATTTGTCTGGTACAGCCAGCTCCCCGTCGGGTCGATAACTAGCTGGGAGGACCTTCGTAGACAATTCCTCAACCAGTTCAGTTCCACGACCCGGAAGACGAGTATCGCAGACCTCTTCAAGTGCAAGCAGAGGCCTGATGAGCGAGTCGCGGACTTCGTCGCCCGATGGAAGGGTCTCACGTATTCCCTTGACATGCCATTGACTCAGGAGCAGTTGCTGACAATGTGCGTCGGGAACGTCAAGACCGAGCTGGTCCCTTCATGGATCACTCAGAATTAACCCGGAGGGTTCAGGGACTTCTCAGACAAAGCTCAACGTCTTGAGGAAGCCCTGCAACAGGCCAGCCAGGCACACCCGCTGCCTCCTATGATTCCTGCAAGGAGAGCCAGCAGGGCTGAGCCCGCTGCTGTTGCCCAGATAGAGGCCCCCAGGCCATTGGAGCTGCTGCCGGCGAGACCAGCTCCACAGCCTCACAGGAATCCGCCTCCACGGGCTCAGTTCCCGGCCAAGCAGCGGCAGCCTCAAAACCGGCCGGCCCCTTCGCGTAATGTACCGCCACAACCCAGGCGAGATAATCAGGGTCCACCTCCTCGGCAGGCCCCTCCAGCCCCTCGTCAAGACCACGCTCCCAGGGGCCCGCGATACCTGACTTACTCATTTCACGAGGATCAGGTCCCCGGTTATTTCTGGAGCGCCCTGGAGCAGAGGATTGTGCGACTGCCTGAGTGTTGGAGGCCAGAGGAGGCACATCTCACGGATAACCCACGCTACTGCCCTTACCATCGGGCCCTGGGACACACCATCCAGCGGTGCTATGTGTTTAAGGATTGGCTCCAAGACCAGATTAACAACAATGTAATCAGGTTGGGCCCAGCTCCAGCACAAGTGGCGGGCGTGTTCGTGGGATCAGATGACGATAGCGGCGATGAGGACGAATGACAGCTGGTCTCCGACCGCGGGTCCCAGAAGTTTAAAAACTGGATGGCCCGCAAGACGATCATTCGCGCCCATGGAATCATTCGTGCGCGCTTGAATCAGCCTGATCCCCCAGAATCTGCGGGTGCTGCTTCGGCATCGTCGTCCCAGCCTGCCTCTTCCAAGAGGAGCAAACGGCGGCAGCGCAAGAAGGAAGAGCGCGCCCCGCCGGTTCCGCCACTATCCCGCACTCTCGGCGATTTCATGCCCCCGGAGATGGGGATCCCTCCTCAGATCCGCCCCGTGGTGAATGATTCGTCCGATGACAGTATTGGGTACGCTTCGGTTAATACCGTCGAGCTGGTAAATCCCTTCTCGGTTCCCGACGTTGAAGAACACCAGGTGGACCTCCCTAGTGTCCCCGGTCGTCGCCACCGTCGGAAGAGCCGCAACAACAGGAGTCACCGGGGCACAGCAGTTGGCACCTCCAGCCAGGCCGTGCACGCCACTGAGACCAGGCAGCAGGCTCAAAACCGAGCACAACGTGCGCCCCCCCCCCATTCGGGGATGACGGATTCGCCTCCGCCGCTGTTTGTGGTGTGGGACCAGGAAGAACCGCCTCAGCCGCGTCGCGACCAGCTCCGCCCTGCCACGAGTCCATCCCGGCCTCCTGACCCCAGTACGGTGACCATTTCCCGGGCTTCAACCAATGAACAGCGAGATGCGCCAAGCACAAGTCGGCCGTCAGTTCAACCGGCAAGGCCCGTCATGCTTCCAACCGCAGAGCAACCTCCTGCAACCAGGGGCTCGCGCTTGGCCAAAAAGTATGATGTACTGAAGCACTTGGCCGACATCCCAGCGAGACTCTCCATCCTTGAGGCTCTGCGCATGTCATTTGAGATGCGCGAGGCACTCGCTGAAGCCCTGAAGAGCCCCCTCCAGTTTGAAACAGAGGTCGCGGCTGCAGAGGCCTTTCACGCCGAAACGATTGAGGACGCCGAATGCCAGGCAGTTATCTCGTTCTTCGGTAAGGATGAAGACCCTCCTATACAAGGGCACATTCGTCCGCTGTATGTTACTGGCCAGTTCAATGGCCTTGAAGTCCGGTGCTGTCTTGTCGACACGGGGTCCGAGATTAACTTGATTCCAACTCGGACGCTCCGGAGGTTGGGGTTGTCTGAGGATGACTTGATCCCCTCCGACCTCAGGATCCAGGGGTACGACCGCACCGAGCAAACCCCGGTCGGCAAGATACGTTTGAAGACCCAGTTCGGTGACTTGGTTGCCAACACCGAATTCATGGTGGTCTCTCAAGACACTGCGTATAACGCATTGATGGGTAGTCCATGGCTCCACCTTCATGTGGCGGTTCCCTCATCATACCACCAATGCCTCAAATACTCCCTTAACGGTCGAGTAGGCGTGCTTCGAGGAGATGCCTCTCCTTTTGCCTCATGTGAAGCCCGCTATCTGGACGCAGACTATTACAAGAGCAAGGATAAGCAGATCCTGGCAGGTGAGGTCGAGCCTGTCGCTATTGCAAGTGATCCCTGGGCAAGTTTGGATGATGCTTACGTCCTCCCGATTCAACGGTTGGACGTAGCCATGGTCTCGACGGCTTGTGAGTCTCCCGATGAGATGACCGCGACCGCCCGTGCCAGCACCAGCGGCCCAGCAGGATCTGGTAGCCCCAATGCAGTTGCCAACGCAGTCTCTCCCGTGGACGATCCCTCCCCGAGTGGAGAGGACGTGGAAGATGCACCCCCAGCCTTTGAGGAGGGCGTCCCCGCCACGGTCGATGAGTTAGTACAAGTGAACCTTGGAACCGAAGCAGATCCGAGACCCAAATTGGTCAGTGCCGCCATGCCCTCTGAGGAGCGGCAGCAGTACGTGGACTTTCTCAGGCAGCACCATGATGTGTTCGCTTGGGGCTATGACGAGATGCCGGGGCTAGATCCTCAGGTAGCCGTCCACCGCCTTGGTCTCCCGGCGAACCATCGCGGGTTCAAGCAGCCTCCCAGGAAGATGCACCCATTTCACGGTGCCATGGTTGAGGCCGAAGTTGACAAGCTTATCAAAGCCAACTTCGTGAGGGAAGTCCAGTACCCCAAATGGCTGGCCAACATTGTGCCGGTCCGGAAGAAGAACGGGCAGATTAGAGTCTGCATCGACTTCCGCGATCTCAACCGCCACTGTCCGAAGGATGATTTTCCCCTTCCAGTGACAGAGATGTTGATTGACGCCACGGCAGGGTTCCAAGCCCTCTCCTTCATGGATGGATACTCCGGATATAACCAAATTCGGATGGCCCCTGAGGATGAGGAGTTCACTGCCTTCAGGGCCCCCCAAGGTACCTTTTGCTACCGGGTCATGCCTTTCGGCCTGAAGAACGCAGGTGCCACCTATCAACGGGCGATGCACTGCATATTCAAGCCAATCCTCGGCACACTGGTGGAATGCTACGTCGACGACTTGGTAGTTAAATCGCGCCAGCGTCAGGACCATCTCAAAGATCTTGAGAAAGTGTTCGGCTTCCACTGGTCTCGCTGCCTGAAGATGAACCCGTTGAAGTGTGCCTTTGGGGTCACCTCCGGAAAGTTCCTTGGATTTGTGGTAAGATACCGGGGTATTGAGATCGACCCAGAGAAGATCAGGGCGATTAGCCAGATGCCTCCCCCAGGTAACATCCGGGAACTACAAGGGTTCCAAGGCCACTTAGCCTATATACGCCGATTCATCGCGAATCTGGCCAGCAAGTGTAAGCCCTTTTCTCGGCTCATGAAGAAAGGTGCCACCTATGTATGGGATAAAGAGTGTCAGACCGCTTTCGGGGAAATCAAGCAGTATCTGCTGCAACCTCCGGTTCTGATGCCGCCTGTATCCGGGAAGCCACTGGTCCTCTATGTGACCGCCCTGGAACGGTCCCTTGGCGCCCTTCTCGCCAAGAAGAACAACGAGGGAACGGAGAATAGCCTCTATTACCTCAGTCGCATGCTCCTCGATGCGGAAGTCAGATATTCCCCCATCGAGAAGAGCTGCCTGGCGCTCGTATTTGCCGTACAGAAATTACGGCACTACTTGCAGCACCATGAGGTACAGTTGGTTTCTCGGGTAGACCCGTTGAAATATATCCTGAGCCGGCCTATGTTGACTGGCCGTCTAGCGCGGTGGGCTGTGATTCTCCAGCAGTTCGACATCAGGTATGTGTCTCAGAAGGCCATCAAAGGGCAAGCGTTGGCAGACTTTCTGGCTGCTCACCCAACCTCCGCGGATCAGATGCTGGATTTAGGCTTTCCTGATGTGGCCATTCTCTCGGTCGATCGAGCCGGTCCATGCTGGCAGATGCACTTTGACGGTGCCTCCCGGAGCCCCACCGGTAGAAGACTTGATAATCCTAAGCTCAACAGAGTGGGCTTGGGTATCGTCTTCATCACCCCGGAGCAAGCCGTGCTGCCATACTCTTTCCTGTTGTCAGAGGGCTGTACCAACAATGAGGCGGAATACCATGCCCTCATCACTGGCCTCGAGTTAGCTCTCGAGATCGACGTGCCCCATCTGTTTGTGAAAGGGGACTCCGAGCTGGTTGTTAAGCAGATCAATGGCGACTATGTTGTCAGGAAGCCGGAACTTGTGCCGTTGCTGGAGTGCACCCTCCTGCTGATGGCCCGGTTCCCTTCTCGGCCAGAAATTGTCCATATTCCCCGGTCGCAGAACGGTCGAGCAGATGCTTTGGCCAGCCTTGCTGCGTCACTTGCGGAGCCTGAACAGGATAACCTGATCGTCCGCGTGACGCACTGCAGGCTCATCGCTCCTGTTATCCCGGAGGGAGATCCCGGCCCGTCGGTAAGTAATCTCACCGCGGTTGCCCTTGTGCCCAGAGCCCCGAGTACCCCAGATATGGCAGTCGAATCAGCCCCTGATTGGAGGGCGCCTTTGGTTGAGTACCTCCAACATGGCATTCTCCCTTCGGATCGGGCCGAGCGCGAGCGAGTTCGACGCCGCGCATCGCAGTTTGTCCTCCAGAGCAGTCCTGGCCTGGAGCAGATCCTCTATAGATGCGGATTCGATGGTGTTCTCCTCCGTTGCCTTCAGGGAGTTGAGATCCCACGAGTCATGCAAGAGGTTCATGCTGGTTCATGCGGTGCCCATCAGACTGGGCCAAAGCTGTCCCACCAGATTCGGAGGTTGGGATACTTCTGGCCCTCCATGATCCACGACTGCATCGAGTATGCCAGGAGGTGCCATGCGTGCCAGGTTCATGCGAACTTTGTGCATCGGCCGCCGGAGCCTCTCCATACCACCAGATATTCTTGTCCCTTTGCACTCTGGGGGATGGACGTCGTGGGACCTTACCCGCCGGCGACATCTCGCCAGTGCCGGTTCATTCTGACCGCCACGGACTTCTTCTCCAAATGGGCAGAGGCGATTCCGCTCAGAGAGGTCAAATCCTGTTCGATCGCTGACTTCGTGACCTCCAACATCATTCATCGATTTGGAGTGCCTCACGCTATCCTCACGGATAACGGAGCCAATTTACGAGCAGCTGAGTTGAAGAAGTTGTACGCCAAGTACAACATTCGCTCGAACCATACATCTCGCTATCATGCGCAGGCGAATGGACAGATCGAGGCGTTTAACAAGACCCTCTCTAACATTCTGCAAAAGATGGTTGGTCAGAACAAGAAGAGTTGGCCGGACAAGCTCCTCAATGCCCTCTGGGCTTATCGGACGACGACTCGCAATTCCACCCAGATGACCCCTTATTCCCTGGTGTATGGAGCTGAGGCCGTCCTGCCCATCGAGATCCAGTTACCGTCCTTGCGCACTGCGGTCCACGACAAGCAAGCGCCGGACAGAGCTGCTGAAGCCCATCTAATCGAGTTGGAAGCACTGTATGAGAATAGACTTCGCGCCTTGCACAACTTGGAGAGGCATCAGAGAAGAATGGCTCGAGCCTTCAATAAGAAGGTTTGCCTCTGCTCCTTCCTGCAGGGTGACCTAGTGCTAGCCCTAAGAGCGCCAATGATCCCCGGCAGGAAGCCACCCAAGTTGGAGCCCAAGTGGGAGGGACCTCTTGTCATCCACAAGGTCTATCCCAATGGCGCGTACTCCCTAGCGACTATGGATGGTGAGCGTGTCACTCCTCCCACCAACGCTAGGTTCCTCAAGCAGTACTTTGTCTGAGTGTACCACGTCCTGCACGACGTTAAACTGCATACATCCCGCATGACGCTAAACTGCACTACGTCCAAGCTGCATGACGTTAAACTGCCTAGCATATCGTCCGCGCTGCAAGACGTTAAACTGCCAAGTGTTTCGTCCAACATGACGTTAAACTGTACTCCGTCCAAGCTACAAGACGTTAAACTGTTCAGCATTCGTCCAACATGACGTTAAACTGTACCTCGTCCAAGCTACAAGACGTTAAACTGTTCAGCATTCGTCCTTCATGACGTTAAACTGCACTTCAAGAACTATGTGTGGCTTGATTCCCATCCTTATGGGATACGTAGGAACGCCCAGATGTTTGAAACTTCGGGTCCAGCCCCCCGCCTCTTAGAGATTCCCCCTTCTCTGGGGAATCCGCCACCTTCGGGTCACCCTCAAGGCGTGTCCCCTGACCCCTTGCAGTGGTCCACCGGCGTCAAGAGTATTCTGGTCTATTGCCAGGAGGGTCAGGTTCAGCTTGGTCAGGCTCCTTCCGCTTTCCAGGCTTCATGCCCCCCTTCATTCGGACCCATCATCTACACCCTGGGTGGGACCCCCGTGAGCGGTCTGGACACAATGCCTCAGCGCTCTCCCACCAATCTGGGTTGGCACACCCAAGGGTCGTGGGCAGCAAGTCGATATGAATCCTACGATTGAGCGGTCGATGCTCGTCTGCTGCCTCATTCCATCAACGGTCAGTGCGATAGTGATGCTGCTTTTCCGCCACGGTCGGCAGTACTCATATCGTTACGCCGGTGCTCCAGTCCTTGAGTGAGTGGCCGCATGATTCACATTTTCCACCTCCCATTCTAACCAGGCGAAACCTTGACACTCTTGACACTATCCCTCAGTGCATCTTGGCATATCCAGGGGATAGGACTACGAAGTGGCATACTCTGAGGTCTTTATGGTCCGAGCTCTATGACCTTAAACTAAGATCTCCCCTCTCATCGTCCTGCATGACGTTAAACTGCACTTCAAGAACTACGTGCGGCTTGATTCCCATCCTTATGGGATACGTAGGACCGCCTAGACATTCATGTTTCAGGTCCAGCCCCATCCTTCGGGAATTTCCATCCCATCCCGGGCCCTTGGCCCAGTTTCCCCCGGGTGTGCGGCGTATGGTGTGAGCGCGGGGCTATGCCCTCATTCACGTCGGTTTGCTCGCCACGCTGTACGCCCCCCCCCACGTTTGGGGATGCCTTTCGTGGGGATGCCTTTCGTTTCCCCTCTGAGGTCTTTATGGTCCGAGCTCTATGACCTTAAACTAAGATCTCCCCTTTCATCGTCCTGCATGACGTTAAACTGCACTTCAAGAACTACATGCGGCTTGATTCCCATCCTTATGGGATACGTAGGACCGCCTGAACGTTCATGTTTCAGGTCCAGCCCCGTCTCTTGGTTGATCACGGGGATCTTCCGTCTTTTGGTTGCTCTCAGGGTGAGACCTCCAACCCTTTCCGGTGATCTGTTAACATGTTTGGGTACTTTGGCCTATGACCCGTAGTGTCGGATGCAATCCCGACAAGTCCTGTGTTGCTTGTCGGGCCTCGCGCTTCCTCTTGTTTGGGCCTTCACTCAAAGGGATCCTCGTTAGCGGTTTGGGTACGATGCCTCAGTGCTCTCCTACCGCTCCGGGTCGATTTACCGGCGGGTCCTGGGCCGCAAATCGATATGAATCCTGCGATTGAGCGGTTGATGCTCGTTTGCTTGCCCCGTTCTAGGCTGACGCGATCGGATGTTGTGTTGCGAATGCGTCAGCAACGTCCTTGATCACCATGTCGGCTCTCTTAGGCTCCGAACATTGGTTGCGCGGTCTTCATCACACTCCGCCTTTGTGCGTTGTAGTGGAATCTCGACACTCTCTTCATACTGACCTTCAGTACACCTTTACACGTTTGGAAGGCCAACCAGGGTAATGGTGTCTGTCGAGGCTCCCACGATCTGAGCACCAAAGATATACGCTGATGTCCTCTCTAAGGGACATGTGTGGCTGGACCCTCGCCCCCATAAGGAGGAAGGAGTCTCCCGAACAATCGAGTTCTGGGCCCAGTATATCTGGAGGCTAGCATCTCTGCCCCTCGGGTGATGGACATACGCAGGCCCCTATCCCAGGATCCTTCTCCTGGAATCGTGCGTGACCGCAGGGCTGGGTATGTTCCCACCTCCACTGAGTCCGTCGTATCGCGATAAGCGGATTCCCCCATGGTCCGAGCTCTAAGACCCTAAACTAAGATCTAGCCCCATGGTCCGAGCTCTAAGACCTTAAACTAAGATCTACCCTTATGGTCCGAGCTCTAAGACCTTAAACTAAGATCTGCCCTTATGGTCCGAGCTCTAAGACCTTAAACTAAGATCTCCCCAAATGGGATTCTACGTCCTGCATGACGTTAAACCGCACTTTCAGAACTACGTGTGGCTTGATCTCCAGCCTGATGGAGTACGTAGGAACGCCCGGGCATTTCGACTCGGGTCCAGCCTCAGGGATCGCTAAGTCCCGCCCCTCCTCGTTGCCGGCTGTCTGGCCTGACTTCGGGTAGAGTGGTGTAGTTGTGATATTCTCCCCGATTCAGCTCGGGATGCCCCATCGCAATGGTGGGAAGCGACGATTTCCTCGTCAGAGAGGTTCTGTCTGAGAATTGGGGTGATTCACGGCCAGATTAGTGCATCCGCCTAATACGCTCTCCCCACGGTGGCGCAATTTTGAGAGCGTTGGATTCTGTCCGAACAAATCGTCACTTCGCCCCATGCTTCGCATGCCCTGTTGATCTGGATTTCCACCCTTGTGTCTGAAGGAGCCCCCAAAGCGGTATTCATGATGACATGTGGTCCGCCTCCTGCAATATGAATGATGACCTGCGGTCCGTCTATTGCAGTTGTTATGGTCGATCCACTGTCCGCCTACCGTCTTGGGCATTTCCTGGAAGGCCGACCGTTGTGGATGTATGGATTCGGGACACGCGATTCACCCTTTCTCATTTCCCTATGTTCGGATAAAATCTCAACGCCCCTAGCGTTGTCCCGCTCGTGTGTCGGAACAAGTTGGGGGGATGATACATTGATTAGGCTTGAGGTCTCCTTTCCTAGGAATGACCTCCCTCTTTTCTCTAGAAATCCAGGCCCAATTGTGGATGCCTGAAGCTTGGTTAACGCTCCCGCGAGACAGTGGATTGCGGTTGAGCATGTTAAGCCAAAAGATGCAGATAAATATATTGATTCATACAAATGGATCGAAATATTGAGTAGCGGAAGCAAATGTTTTTTGGGAATGGCAAAACAAAGCCCCTAGGGATTAGCGTGCTGGATAAGTCTTTCTAATGCCGCTACCGTTTGGCTGGCGGCCTCCAGAGCTGCTTCTCGGTCTCTGCGTGCCCTATCCTCATCGGCGGTCGCAGCACGCAGTTCGACGATTCTGGCATGTGCACGCTCCCGCTCGACTTGAATTGTGACCATTTGTTGGCCCGCCTCCGTCAGCTGTACTTGGGCGTCAACCAGCTGGGCTGCTAGTTGCTCCACAAGCTCGGTGCATGTTGCGACGAAGGCCTCTTTCTCTGCCGCCTGCCCTTCGAGACGCCGGACTTCCTGCTCCGCCGCGAGGAGCGCCCGCGTGTTCTCCGACACGTCCCGACATTGTGCGACGTCGGCACGCTGGCGGCTCTCGCGCATCTTTTCGGCCATGAAATCACGGACCGTCAGATGGAGGCGTTGAGCATCAGCTCCCCCTGCACACAGGAAGCACAACCAGGTTTGGAGTGACCCCATGCGCCCCAGCCACTCCGATGGGTCTCGCTTGAGGAAGCGCTGGATGCACTTCCACCCCCTTCGGCGCGCTATCCGGCTCTCCTCGACCGCCTCCGCGTCCGAGTCATCCATCTCCTCGGGGTCGGCAGGCCGGTAGGCAGGGAAGGCAGCCAGCAGGTCTGCTGCAGGGTCCGCCCCTGGGAGGTCCTCATGAGGGATAGGTTCCCCAACATCTGGGTGACCTTCTTCTCTCTCCCCAGCGGCGCTGACACCCTCGTCAGCCCCCGACCTATCTCCGATGTCAGCACCGCCGGCGTCTGCGGCCCCCTGATCAGCATTTGGTGGGGCCGGCTCGGTTTGGGAAGTCTGTTCCGGAGCAGGCGGCATGTCCACCACTGGTCCACTCGTGGATGGCCTGGGTTCGGCAACCCGACGAGCCTCCAGTGTTGAGATCACTGCGCGGGGCATGCCATGGTTAGTCACGGATCGTCAATGGCAAGCACCAGCAGTAAAGTAAGGAGACTTACGGGGGTTCAAAGCATCATCTTCCGCTGCCCCGGCCGCCGCAGGAACAGTTGCAGCAGGGGACCCCTTAGCGCTTGTCAGTTCAATGATGGGCGTCTGGCCCCCACCTTGTCCTGCTGGCGCCTCTCCTACTCCCACTGAGGACGCCTGACCAACATCCGTGTGCTCCTGAGAAAGGTGGAGAAACGGGTTAGAAGCTGCATAAGAGAATGGATGAAGCAGGTTGAGTAGGGATAGAAGCGGACCTCGAGGAGCTCAGTGACATCAACATTGTCAGAGCCGGCCACCTCGCCACTCTCCCGCGGGCTCCCCCGATGGGACCTTTTCTCGGAGCCTTCATCCTCCCACGTCTCCTCCTCTTCCTCGGAGTCGTTACTGTCATCTTCTCCCGGCGGAATTTGTTCTGAAGCGGGTTTGAGACCGAGCATCACCTTCACCAGAAGGGATGGCTCCGCACGCTGACCACGTTGGCGCGCGTACTCGTCCATGGCCGTCAGATATGCATACTGCCGGTTGAAGTCCACCCTGTCGGTGATCTGGAGGCGCCCGACCTCTGGTAGATATATCCCTTCTCTGAGTATCTTTCGCCAGATGACGTCGGTCCCCAGTGACTGCCGCAGGGTCATCCAGGCCGACCGCAGCGCCGGGAAGACTGCATCGTGGGAGGGTTCGAGCAGACGCCTTACCTGCTTCCCGGGCCGCTCTTCGACCACCGCACGCGCCCCCTCTCTGGGCGCCGAGGTCGTAGCGGCAGCCTGCGATGTACCCGCCGCCGAAGTCCTGCTCGCGCCGGCTCTGCTGCTTGGCGCGCCTCCGTTCTCCCCCGTGTGGCGACGCCTCGCCTCCTTCTTTGACGCCCGGTCTCCGCACGGGTGACCTCGAGCCGCCAAACTGGCTTCCGTAGAAGCCCCTCGGGGTACGCGATGGCCCAGTGTTCGGCGTACTCGGTTGCCAAGCCTGCGTCAACCCCGGTAGGAGGGAGAGTGATGACGTCGCCAGAGCCAAAGGCGGCAAATATCAGCCACATCTGACGAAGGACGCCAGGGTTCGTCTCCTCCCGGACAGTAGTGAATACCCTCTTCGGCATCCGTTGAAGGCACCCGAACTGCCTGGCGAACCGGGTTGGCACGTAGGGCTCGCAGATCACCTTCCAGTCGATCCGAGCCACGAGCACCCCGCCCCGCATGTTCAGGAAGTATTCGTGCTGCTCCAGCGGACCCTGCCCATTGTCGATCATCCGGCCGACGGGAGTGGGGAACGGACTGAAGTTGAAATTGGCATGATTGCCAATCCGAATCCTCACTCCCTCCTCGCTTAGGGTCATCGGAGCGACCCCCGCAATGTTTAGCAGGGAGGGTCGCAGGCCATTGCCCGGAGGAATGATGGCGTTCGGAAATGTGTACCCACCAAGGTGAGTAGCCACCCAGCCGTGGAAGAATTGAAAGGGCCCACAGATCCTTCGTGGCGACCCCCCTCGTGAGATGCGTCCCAGGATGGCATACAGCTTCGCCAACACTGGGACCCCGAGGTTGTATCTTTTGTTGGCGGCCATAGCGCCCGCCATCGCCAGTGTCGCCGGGCGAACACCCATTCTCGCGTCCCGCACTGGCAGGAGCCACCCACTCAGAAAGGCGGCCAGGAACGCCACGTACCGGACATTTGGGTCCCGGGCCTCGATGACGCGATACCCCCATGAGCGGTAGTCGCCCGTCTCCAGGACCCGCCAGTACTACCTGTTTCGGCTGCTCTGAGCCGCGGTCGGGCACCGCTTCCCCCTGCCTGGCATCTTGACCGCCGGGTCATGCTCCAAGAACTGGCCGAACCACTCCTTGTAGGCTATGTCCTTCTGGAAGTCCTTGATCCCGAGCGGCTGCGTAGCCAGATCAAGCAGATGCCAGGTCAGAATGGGAGTCCGTGACCTGTCTTCCCAGGTGTTCTTTGGTGGCAGGAACTCATCGTACTGGTAACCTTCCAGCGGGATACCTCCGATGCAGTGGATGTCCCAGAGGCCAATGTCGACCTCCCCATGGTGAAGATGGAAGGTGTTGGTATCCGGGGACCAGCGGGTGAACAATTCCGGCCCGAGCTCGGACTGCTGGTAGAAGTGGAACTGCGACGTCCACACCGCCTCAAACAGGCCGATGTACCGCAGCTCCTCCGCGAAGTGATCGCAGGTGTGGCGTACCCAGAACGCCCAGGGCCACTCACTGGTGAAATTGCCCCCAGACCGCATGTCCCAGTCCTTCAGCCAGCCCTTGGTGTCGTCCGTGACACTTTGGCGATATATGCTCGAGTAGAGGGCTGGAGAATTCTCCGCAGTTGGCTCACCCCCGTCAATGGTTCGCGTCCTCGGGTTCAGGACATAGACATCCAAGTGCCTGGTCTCCCTGGCAGGATGCCCATTGTTGGTGATGTTATATCGGGTAAGCTCGTCCTCCCGAGTCACCCAGGTCCGTGGCGCATCAACCTCGAACCCTGCCACCGAAACCTCATCTAGGATGCCGAAGTTCCAGAGGGGCAGGTTGTCCGACAGTGGATATGTCTTCTGGGCCTGCGTCAGCAAGTCGAACAAGGATTGATTGTTGGAAACAATCTCCTTGGCTCCGTAGACCTCCTCGTTCGTCTCCATCTCAGCTCTGTGAGTGGCGGCATTCCCCTCATTTCCTTGATGCGCGGCCATCTCAGAAGCTTCGGGAGTCGTGCGGGCTAAGGGATGAAGCGCGCGGAATCGGACGAGGCTGGTAGAAAAGTTTGAAGGTTGGCGCGCAATCCAAGTGGACGGCGCGAAATCGGGAAGAATGTCACGCAAAGTTCCGGGTTTTTGCGTAAAAGCAGGGCGAAATCCGGACGGTTTTGCGCGCCGATCGGGCGAATTTCGCGCCGGAAAAGGCAGTTTCGCGCACGAGAGCATTGGAGCTTATCGCGCGGAAGGCCTGTGTACGGAACGTGGGACCCTGGACCCCTATTTATAGGCGAGGCCGGGGCCCGCGCTGCGCGGAAAGCGCTTTGCGCGACCGCAGCGGCGAATTGCGCGCCCGACGCCCCTTTTTTGCGCGCCTAAGTCCCGCGCCGCCCAGGACTTCGGCATTCCGGCGTCTCCCTCGGAACCCGATCGTTGCGACCTCTCGCCGATCCGATTCCGAGGGGGGGCTTTTGTAGACGCCGGAAAAGTCCGTTGTTCCCAAACGAAGCTCCGGATGCGGAAAGCGAAGTGATATTTGGAGTCAGAGGCATGTTCCGGAGGGCCCGGAGGGCCTGCGCGAAATTTCAGAGACCCGCGCGCAAAGTTGAGTCGCGGCGCGCAATCCTCCCGGGATGCGCGCAATGCGCTGGGCCGGCGCGCTATTTTGCGCGCCCGTGGCCGGCGCGGCTCCCTTGCGCGCCGGGTCCTGATTCCGCCCCCGCGAAGGGAATTCCGCGCCCAAGACCGGATTCCGCGCCCGGGGTTACCTATAAATATAAGGCGACCCCCGACGTTTTGAAGGTTGCCAGAATTCGAACGGTCTCCCGTGCGCGCAATCCAACCCCTTCTGCGCGCAATGCCGATCTTCAGGTAACCTCCTTTCTTTCGCGCAATAGAGCCTTGGGGTTCGCCTTCGCGCGCAATCCCCTTGGATCCTTTCCTTTGAGTAATCCTTAACCCGAAGGCCTTTGCGCGCAAAAGAAGCCTTTTGCGCGCAATTTCCCCCGGGTGCGCGCAATCCAGCCCGATTGCGCGCACCCCCCATTTTCAAAGTGGCCATTCGTTAGAGAATGAGCCGTTGCCCCCGCGCGCTACCAGAAGCCCGGTGCGCGCAATCTCAATCATCCGCGCGCAAAGGGCTAGCCCGATTGCGCGCCAGCCCGCCATTTTGCGCGCCGACCTGCTGTTTTGCGCGCAAAGCTCCTCTTTTGCGCGCAATCCGCCGGGGTCGCCCCCCTCTGACCCCTTGAGGGTACCCGCCTGCGTGGCGCCCGATGATCTTCATCCTGGGTGCCCGCACCGTGCGTTTTCTTTCCGTGTGGCCCTCCAGGCTTGCGCGAAGTGACACAGACCCATCGGCGGCAACCACGTCCAGCATGACATTAAACTGCACATTCGTCCTGCATGACGCTAAACTGCACCACGTCCAGCATGACGTTAAACTGCACATTTGTCCAGCATGACGTTAAACTGCACATTCGTCCGGCATGACGCTAAACTGCACCACGTCCAGCATGACGTTAAACTGCACATTTGTCCAGCATGAAGTTAAACTGCACATTCGTCCCGCATGACGCTAAACTGCATCCGTCCAACATGACGTTAAACTGTACTACGTCCAAGCTGCACGACGTTAAACTGCCCGGCGTATCGTCCGCGCTGCAAGACGTTAAACTGCCAAGCATCTTCGTCCTCAGCACACGACGTTAAACTGTACTTCGTCCGGCAAGACGTTAAACCGTCCGCTTCGTCCTCAGCACACGACGTTAAACTGTACTTCGTCCGGCAAGACGTTAAACCGTCCGCTTCGTCCTCAACACACGACGTTAAACTGTACTTCGTCCGGCAAGACGTTAAACCGTCCGCATCACCTGATCTCGTGCCTCGCACGCAGGGTCCTCCCGGTTTGGATGTGGCCCCCACCCGCTCGTCTCTGCAGGGATGACGGGATTGTCCCTCTTTAGGGACGATTTAATGGGAGCGGCTTTTCCCTACGGGGGTAGGGTATTACAAACCCCTAGTTTCCTGTGGGGGGCTGCACATGTGTATCTCCATTGCGGTTCCCCACTGCCGAAGCCAGTAGAGGGTGTGACTGGGATCGAGGTGTCTCCTACTTTCGGTCCAAGTCCCTTCCAACTGAGTTTTGCCGCATCCGGGCTGCCTCAAGTGCATAAGTCCGGACAGAACGAACTACGTGGACTTTGATCCCTGTCTTCTAAACAGGGTACGTAGGAAGCCTCTCTGAGGTTCAAGCCCGCCACCTGGTCGTCCCGGTCGTATTTACGTCGGTTCGTCCATCAGTGGACCCCTCCTGGGTTCACGCTTGCGTCGATTCACCTATGAATCCGCCATTGTGGGGGACTGCACATGTGTATCTCCATTGCACTTCCCCACTGCCTTTTCCTATTTCTCCCTTCTTCCGGCGGCCTCGACCTCTCTGTGAGTCGGCTTGCCAACGTCCAGCATGACGTGAAACTGTGATCCACCCGGCCGTTCCATCCCCCTCTGTGCGAGGTGGTTCGGTTCAATCCTCCGCCCGGCGGCCTCGATCTCCTTGTGAGTCGGCTTGCCATCGTCCAGCATGACGTGAAACTGTGATCCACCCGGCCGTTCCATCCCCCTCTGTGCGAGGTGGTTCGGTTCAATCCTCCGCCCGTCGGCCTCGATCTCCCTGTGAGTCGGCTTGCCAACGTCCAGCATGACGTTAAACTGTATATCCGAACTACGCTGACTTTGATCCACGCTAACGCGTAGTACGTAGGAAGCCCCTACGGGGTCCAAGCTCTTCACTCCATCATCCACCCTGATCCTTACCCGGGCCGCCACATCCCGGTGGGGTCATGCCATTTCATCCCACTCCACTTCACTCGGGAAGCCGCCCATGCGCTGGCCCCAGCGTCGGAGGTTCCCCGCAAGGGGTTCTGTCATCTGATCCACTCTTCGTGTTGATCAGTCCGATGCCGTCCCCGCTGGACGTTAAACTCGCGGCATACCCCGTGTTAAACATGGGAAGCTGAGGAAAACCTCAGGTAACACAGTTCCCCGCACCCAGTGCGGGATGCCTCAGGCCATCAGGCCTTCGAGAAGCCCTATTAGGGACGGAAGGCAGACATGCAGAGGCGCAGTGTCAAGACACGCCCCCGACACCCGGAGCCACCCGATCTCCTCACCGCAGGTTGCTGCCCCGACCAGACTCCTTGGAGCGTCCGGGCGGAAGCAGCGTAATTAACCGGTGTCCATGAAGATATGGCGCCGGGAACGAGATTCACGAACATTCTTAAATCTATGAGGGAGACCCGGATTAGGCGACGAGTTCCGAGGAGACGTCCACGGAAGGAGGAGCCGACATCCCATCATCCCGGTTTCGATCAAGGAGCAGACACCCCTGAATAAGGGACGGATGCCGCCCGCCCTTGGAAAGCGGGACTGCGGGGCCACAAGCCGCGCGCCTATCCCCTCGGGTCGACGGGTGCACGCGCGAACGCGTCCTGGCGGAACAGCGTAACCCGACGCACATCCACACCGAAACAACTACCACACAAAAATAAAATACAAAATGTCTTGGGTTCCAAACCCCATGACAGCCACATCTCTAAAATCCTCCACAAAAAAAATAAGATTTAAATTTCAAGCTTTATTTCCCTTGTTCGAACCTTCATCCAAAAAATCTCATCAGGTTCCAAACTACTTCCGGAATAGGATGTGAGTATAACTCAATAGGACGGCACCACTATGTCTAAACAAAACCAGTCTTAAAGAAGTGTATAAAATAAATAAATAATCATATTTATTAATTAATTTGATAATTAAGTAAATACCACATCCTTCATATGATTTCTGTGGAATATACCTAAGTATGCCTTTTGACCAAGCCAACCACAAAAATATAGGAAGAGTAAACAATCTATATCAGCACCATGAAAGAATATCTCTGATCATGTCTAATGGCCATTCCATAAACAACAATATACCATTATAATAGACACAAAAATCTTGGATAAATTCCTATAATCATTATAGTATTCTGGGTTAATTCTATATATTCATTACAACATTGAGACTAGGCCAAACCCACCCACTAAAGAAATTACAACATATTCATGTGTATGTAATTAGGCCTAGAACATTATATAAACATCTCGACATGGAAAAAAATTCTTTTCATTCATCATGGATATCACAATATAACATCATATATCTTAATGTATAATTATGGGAATTACCATTATTCATTCATATGCCACATGTAATTCAATTCACAATTGATTAAAAAACATAAATAAGCAACAAGTCACACATTAGGGATTCTATAATGACAAATATCCCTAGGATAATTGTCATGATAAATATACTATAATCCATTATCCAATTACAAATCAATTTGAATCCAAAGGAATTCAAGGGATAAACTATTTCAATTATTAAATTAATTTTTTTGAGGGTGAAATTTTGATATTTTCTTGAACATTGAATTATAAAACCATAACATTAATGTTTAGATCCCCTACCATATACTAAAAATCTAACAACACATCCAACAAACAATGCCCATGATGAATAAGGTGCATATAATTTCTAATAGGATCGTTAGATTAAAACTAATCATATCAAAACCAACAACACAATTGGGTACAGAATTTACCATAAAAGTTGTAGATCTAAAGAAAAAATGGAAAAAACATGACCAAAGAAAATTACCAGGGATCAGTCACTTGAACATGATTTCTGTAAGGGGTTTTTGCACTAAAAAATTTCCTAGGGGGTTACCATATGTTTAGGGGAGAAAAGATTCAGTGAATACCAATGAAAATTATACTCACAACATGTTTAAAATAGTATGTCAGATATTTACATGTCATTTCTAAAATTACACACCAATTAAATGATTTTAATCATATTCTCTGAAAAACTAGTCAACTCGTGTTTTTTTATTAAAACACATGATCAATTACATAATGTGTAATCCTTTTACATGACGTTAAATGTTCTGCATTTGAATTTTCCGCCAAATTTCACTTTAACTCTCCCAAACTCAACTAAATATTCTAAACTCATATGGACCCCATTTTAACACTTTGTACCATTTATATTGTGACTAATTTAATTTTAAATTAATACAACCCTGAAATTTTGGTCATTTTTTTACAACAAGTATCTCCATCATTAAACAAGACTCATACATTTAGGCCTAAATGAAAAACTCATAGAAAAATATATATGGAAAAAATATGGGATCCTACTACCTCCCCACCTTATAACAGCTCATCCCCATGTTGTTCAAAGAATCTTCAGGATGTCTTCGTGAATAGGGTTGTCCACTGTGTCCCCATATCAGACTTCCTCTCCAATGTATCGTCCTGAACTCTCCCATGTTTCCATTGCACTCTAACCAAAGGTATAGTCTGACCCTGAAGATATTTATCACTATGATCCACAACATGTATCAGATGTTCCTCAAATTATAGATTAGCTATAAGCTTTATGTATGAAAAATCTATCACATGAGAAGGTTCTAGATGATATCTTTATAGTTTTGATATGTGAAACATGTCATTCATTGAATTGTTACACTATGTAATGGCTAGAGGGTACACCGTTGGACTGATCCTTGCATGTGTTTCAAAAAACCAAACAAAACTAAGTGTTATATTCCCCTTTTTCATGATTTAACATTACCACAACCTTGGAGAAACCTAATGGAAAATTGATGACCAACCTATAACATGAGATGTCATCCTCGGTGGTTAGAATATGACTTCTTCCTACTCTTTATGGTCACAGACTAATGTTTAATCAATAGAACCTATTCATATGTCTCATGCATGAGATTAGGTTCATCAAGTGTTGACTCACCAACCTCTAGGAAAAAAAGAGGCAAAAAATACATCCTTTCATACAAATCCTCAAAAGGATCCATTTTGAATGATGCCAGAAATATATTTCTATATAAAAACTCCATGAGTGCCCTATGTTTCTCCCATGAACCACCAAAATCCAAAATACATAGGCACATAGAAAATCCTACAGTACTTGAATAGTCCTCTCAAATTAACTATAAATATATTGGAGATAAACTATGCTTAAATTATCTTGTGATCCCAGAGGTTTCTGGAGACCATCTCAGAAATAAGATGAGAAATGAGGGTATGTGTATGAAATGATACTCAATGGAACTACATGAAACTGAACTACATCATCCTTGTAAACATTACCTGGATATCAACTCTACAGGTTTCCCTAATAGAGAATAAGTGATAATGATTTTTTAATTGATTCACAACAACTCACACAATATGTCATGACCCGCTCCACACAATGTTTACCCCTCCATGGACAGCAATGTGAGAAAGGAGATAATGACCCCTGAGTCCCACCTCTAGTAGGCCCCGGGTTGGCAACTAGCACCAAGGGTATAGTAAACACCCAAATGGGAGGCATTAACCTCTAAAAGAACACCTGAAAAGGAGAGAGATAAGATAGACACCAACCAACTCCAACTCAAACAGCAATATAAAATAAATCCCATGTACACATATGTAATTTCATGAAAAATTACTGCAACTTAAAGTATAAAAACATAAAATACCCATAAGAAAGTTAAAAATAGCAGTAACCCCACACCCCAAACAGCTTTTACAACCCCATGCTATTAAAAACCTTCCTGATCTCCAACCTGCTCCAAGTGACCTGAAAACAGTTTATATATACATAGGGTGAGTATAACACTATACTCAGTAGGATCCTCCCCAAAACCTCTCGTGCAAAAGTAAAGAAAGCATGCTAAAGCATAGTGAACAAAAAGTGAAACTAACTCGTCACCTAAACAGGTATTCTATGTTCCCAACATCACCATGGATACTCTCACCATGTATTGCATATAAGAGTATATAATATAATAAATAATATCAAGGGTACCCCACTACTACTTCCCCATTGTTTTTCTACTTTTCACTAGAGTCACACGTCCTAAGCATCTCTCTCCAAAAATGCTTTCCCAAGTACACATGGGTGAAGCACTACAACATGCGCCTCATGCAACAAAACCACCACATCCACATAAGAAAATTAACAATGTAGTTCCCGAGAGCCACCACAACTCAAAAAACGTGTATCGTACATAGGGAATTATTTCACAAGCCATTACAGACCACACACCGAGTAAGGATCTTCAAGCCATCATAGCCTATACATGTTATTACCATAGTAGTCCATAGGATAATATATCCAGAATATATGTGTGTGAAGAAATACAATCCATTACATACCTCTACACACATATATGGAGAAAAATCACCATTGTGCCTACCAGCACAAGTAACTCCCATGAGAAGAGATCAGGGCCTAAGGGGGTCTTTAGCTATCCATCCTCCCACTAGAATGTTGGGAAAAACACCCCCAGGGCTCAGAATAACTGGGGTGTTAGTTTCCCTAACTGATGGGGTGGAGTAGTGTATAGAAATCCATAAAGTATAGAATATTCTATAGATCAAATCCATAATATGGGCATAACCTAGTCTTAAACTCAAATGCAGCTAACGTCTCTCGAACTCCCGGCTCCCACTTCTAAGACTAGGTATCTTATAAGCACATAACCATTTAATGATATTTATTACATTACAACATTCCATTTCTATTAGTTTCACATTACATTAATTAATTCTCTAAACAATAAATAACCATTAACAATTTCCACATTATATATCATTAGCATCACATGCAAGTTCACTATTCCATTAAATTTCAAACTCAGCATTGTGTCCCAGCAATCTCCAACCCCATGGGTTAATATCATTTATTCAAACATTTATTAACAACATTATTAATTTCACATATTCCTAGGAATTATAGAAACACATTTTAAGATAGTGAACATAAGGGGGCTAAACACGGTGAGTAGATGAACTACTCATTGAGTCATTGTTTCCTATAGCATGAGAATAGACCCATCCTACCTCGGGAATCTAAACACGAAATGCATGTGGCATACCCCACGTATCTTCACTCCTTTAAGAAGGAGGGTAAGCAAACCAACTGCCTTTAGCAGTGGGGAAAGTAAATAAGATAAACAACCAAAGAAACAATAAGCATCCAAACATTCACATCCAATCCATTTATTCATCCATGGTGGCCTTCCCGACACCCACATGCATAAACTAATTCATATCTCCACTCTAGGAATCAACTGCTGCCATAACCAAAATACCTTCCCGCCCCCCACATATCCCAATTTCCTTCCATGCTCACATCACAAAAGAAGAAGCAGGAAAACAAACATCATATCAACTTGGCTCTTAGCCTTTAAGCAAGCAAGAGGGTAACATAGAACCCTATGAGGCATTATCTGTTATCAAACAATTAGTTATTTAATCCATCAAGAAATAATCGATTTATTATTTTTCAGGATCCAACAATGGGAAACCTAAACATTAAGCTATCACAATTGATTAAAAATGATTACTGTATCAATTGGATTAACATGAAATTATAACAAGAAGAACTAGATTCATTTATAAACATCTTTTTATTTAGCCAAAAAAATTATCAATTAATTCCATCTTTATTTTCTTTAACAATTTCCTTCAAGAAAAAAAATATAAACAAAGAAAACAGAGATATCACGCAATTTATCAAAACAAGAGGCAATAACATATGATTGATATCAATTTATCCATCTTGTTAAAATATTTATTATGTCAATTTTATTATGATGCAGTGGATTAAACATTCTTACTATATATTTTCACATAAAAAAATAAGATAATCAATGAATCCCATACCTCGAACGGTTCTTGATGTTCTTTATACATGAACGAGCCACACAATGGGTTACGATCTCCTCCCCCCGCAACAACTGCATCCACCCGAGGATGTCGTGGCATGACCGCACCATCCAAAACCCAAGAAACTCCATTAGAAGCATGGAGATCATATTCCATAATATGTAAAGGATAAAAAAGTGAAGGTGAACCCAAAATAACAATGGTAAATCGTACCATATATTGAAGATTGGTGGATACCGCTTTGTTGCACCAAAAAAGGGGTGAACTAGCAGCAAGAAGAACATCGAGGGAAACCAATAGATAGGGAAAAGATTGATCGCATGACTCCTATAGTAAGGAAGGAAATGTTCAAGAATCTCGCACCAAAGAACAATGAGGAAGAACAAGGGAGGAAGATATCTTATCCCTTTAGAATATTTATAGGTATGTGGTTTAATATACGCTGGATATTCAATTAAAAGTAGATCACATTAAACCACAAGGTTTGACCAAGTAAAGGAATCCGAAGAATTATAAAAATTGATATAAGAGTTACAGGCTTTTATTCAGCCTTAAATACCTTAAAACAAGGCCTTGGATGCATTCTACATCAAAGAAATCATTAAATCGGTGAAACTATAAAAATCTCAAAATTTTCTAAAGGAAATATGAAACTGTTATAGAAAATATGTAGACTAAATGGTTTAGAAGCCTTGTAGACTCACTATTCTAGAAACACTATAAACTCACAAGTCTGGAAACACTATAGACTCGTCGTTTTTGTGACAACGTGACACTGTAGACTCAATGTTTTTGTGACACGGTGACACTGTATATCTTCTGTGACACTGTAGATCTTCTATTTCTATGATGCTGTAAACTCACTATTTCTATGACACCATGACCCTATAGATACTCCCTAACACTGTAGATCTTCCATTTCTGTGACACTATGAAAATATAAACTCACCGTTTTTATGACACCATGACAGTGTAGATATTCTGTGAAACTTTAGATCTTTCTTTTCTATGACACTGTGACACTGTAGACTGGCCATTTCTATGACACTGTGAAACTATAGAATCACGAATTCTATGACACTAGGACACTATAGACTCAACATTTCTATGACACTATGACACTATTCGTTAAACTAGAAACACTATTCATAGAACTAGAAATTTGGTAAAGTGTTGGGGATGCGTCTCCTTGACCTCCCATAATAACTCAACCACCAGATTTCAGTTAGTGAATGGACCAGAGAGGTTTGGGCCATTACATCAGATACCTCTCAAAACACTCTCATCCTCAAGAATCCAAAACCAACCAAAAAGGAAACAGAAAAGGGGGTCAGAACAACCACTCCACACGATACCTTTCAAAATATATAAATCCATAAGAAGCTACAAAATAAATTCATCTTATAAACATGAAAGGTCTATATTCACAAAGAAAACATTGTTACATGAAAAGGGTTAAACATAAAACAAATCTAGGTACTAAGAAGATATCTGCAGCTCATATTCCCATGTACTCTCCTCCCCACCACCATGTCACCATAAGACATAAACCAAGGTAATTGAAGGACCATGCAACACCTTCTTCTTGCGGTCTTGGATATCTACAGGCCGCTCCTCAAAGGTCACTTCATCATCAACATTGATCTCTCCCCAATCTATGATGTGTGAGTCATCATGAAGATAATGATGGAGTAGTGATACATGGAAAACATATTATATTTGTATCATCTTTGGGGGAAGTGGTACTCGATACGCGACGTCTCCAACATGAGCCAACACCTCAAAAGGCCCAACAAACTGGGGAGAAATATTACTCCCCCAAAGAAACCTTCACTTCCTGCGATAGGGAGTCACCTTCAGAAACACATGATCCCTAACATCAAACTCCAAAGGTCTCCTCCTTTGATCATCATATGATTTCTCACGATCTTGTGTTGTCTTTAACCTCTCACGAATCACCTAAATCATCTTTGTCTTATTCTTCACTAGTTCTAGTCGGAGAATTGATGACTCACTTAACCCAGTCTAGAGCAATGGAGAACGACAAGGTCGTCCATACAAGGCATAAAATGGATCTATACCAATGGTAGAGTGAAAACTCTTTTTGTAAGAGAACTTCACTAAGGGTAAGTGCCTCATCCAAAAACCCTCAAAATCTTGGACACAAGATCTCAACATGTCTTCAAGAGTTTGGATGGTTCGCTCTGTCTGACCGTCCATCTGCAGATGAAAAGTAGTGCTAAGGCGTTACTGAGAACCAAAAGCATGATGGATATCTCTCCACATCATAGAGGTAAAACAAGGTTCTCAATTAGAAATGATTTTCCTTAAGACTCTGTGGAGTCTCACCACCTCCTCCAGATATTGACTTGACAAAACGCCCACTGAGCTCGACTCCTTGATTTCTATAAAGTGGGATGATTTCAATAAATAGTCCAATACCACCCAAATATCATCATGTCATCCCGGATCTCGCGGTAAACCATTAAAGATGTCCATTAAGATTTCCTCCCACTTCCATTGAGGAACATCTAATAGCTGGAGCATACCACTAGGAAGATGGGGTTCGGCCTTCACCTTCTGGAAGACCAAACATCGAGACACAAACTCCACAACTACATGATTCAACTCAGGCCACCAAAACTGACTCCTCAAGGCTTGGTACATCTTTTTCACACCAGGATTCACCACTGATGGAAAACTATGGAACCCTCTAAGAATTGTCTCACACATCTCCAAAGGAACAAAAGGCCTTTCAGGATAGAACACCCTATGTTCTTCATCCTCAGATCAACCATCGGGGGCCTCTCTACAAACAACTCGGTTTCCATAGGCCTCCACCTCTAGATACCCCAAATGGGACTCTTCCACCTACTACACTAGAGATGATTTCACCATCATCTAATAAAGACAAACTCTGCCCCCAACTTCTTCCATATTGATATGTAATACTGAAAGTTCTTCCATTACACTCCAGGAATCACCAGATTCATGCACTGCATCACTACGTGACTTATGGCTCATCACATCAGCTACAACATTCCCCTTCCTAGGTGTATATGAGATTTTGAATTTTTATTCATGTAAGAACTCTATACATTGACATTTTTACAAGTTCAAATCACACAGGGAGAAAACATACCTCAGGCACTTATGATCGGTGAAAACTAGAAAGTTCTCACCAATGAGTTAACGTATCCACTACATCATAGAAAACACCACAGCCACTAACTCAAGATCATGGGTGGCATAGTTATGTTCATGGGAATGCCACATCTGATAACCCTATGAAATGACTGATCTATGCTGATTCAAAACACATCCTAACCCCATATGTGAAGCATCACAGAAAACATCAAAATGTACTTCCTCTACTGAAAGACAAGGAATTGGAGCACTTACCAACTTCTCCTTCAGATACTCGAAATTTTCCTGAAAATAATCAGTCCACATGAACACCTAATCCTTAATGTTAAATGCTATTAGACGAGTCGCAACCTAAGAGAAATCGGCTATGAATCTCCTGTAGTAGCATGTGAGATGAAAAAACTCCGCACCTCTACCACTATCTTGGTGGATTCGAAAGACACAACTGCTTATAAATTTGATGGATCCATAGATACTCCCTATGGGGACACAACATTCCCCAATAAATAGACTTCTCAAGCCCAAAAATCACACTTCAACAACTTCCCAAACAAATATTGTTGACAATGAACTCCCAAAACAGCATGTAGATTCTCTGCATGCTCCTCCCCAAAGGTGGAGTACACAAGGATGGCATCGATGAAAACAACTATGAACTTATATAGGAACTCACGGAACACATAATTCATTAATCCCTTGAACATATCTGTAGCATTCATCACACTGAACAGCATTACAACGAACTCGTTATTCCAATGATGACATCGAAAAGCAATCTTTGGGATATCCTCGTCCATTACAAGCATATGATGATATCCTGACCGCAATTCATTCTTTGAGCACCAACTTGAACCCTTCTATTGATAGAATAAATCATCAATTCATTGTAGAGAATAGTGATTATTCACTGTCACTTTTTTATGTGAAGATTAACGATACACAACCACAAACTGGTGTCAGCCTTCTTCACATACAAAACTGGTGAACCCCATGGTGACACACTTGGCCAAACAAAACCATACTGTAACAAACCATCAAGCTATATATGTATCTCTCACAAAACATAAGGTGACATCCAATATGGAGACATAGATATAGGAGATGTTTTTGGTTGTAGATTGATCCCAATCATGGTCTCTCATCGAGGGGGTAATGCTACAACCTCTTCCGGGAAGGCATCATGGTACTCCTCTATGACCCTAGGAAACGCCAACTATTGAACCTTTGAAGAACTCAACATCAATTAATTATTTGTTTTCTTTTATTTATTATAGGTTAACCTATCCCAATTACTACCCATTAAAACATAGTCACAAAGAACAATGATGGATGATCCTTTCCTAGGTCTCTACCATGAAACTAGTATCACCTCGTTTAGTAGTCATTGTAAACATAATGTTCCAAGCATCATATCACAGGGAGGCCTAAACTCCAATGTCTTAGCCGGTCTCCAATGTTTACATCACTTTCTAAACTTGAATGAAATTATTTCCCTAACAACCCATGCAACCTCACATGTGACAAACTCCAAAATCCATCTCATACCTCAACCAGACCTTCGATACCATTATTTCATGACCCCCACCCCATAAGGTGTACCCCTCCTGGGCTGTCAATGTGAGAAGGGAGATAATGACCCCTGTGTCCCACCTCCAGTAGGCCCCAGGTTGGCGACTAGCACTTAGGGTATAGTAAACACACAAATGGGAGGAATTACTCTCTATGAGAACACATGAGAAAGAGATATATAAGACAGACAGCAACCAACTTCATCTCAGACAACAATATAAAAGAAATCCCATGTACAAAAATGTAATGTCATGCAAAACTATTAAAATTGAAAGGGGAAAACTGAAAATACCCCAAAGAAAGTAAAAACAGCAGCATCCAAGAACCCCATGCTAGTTGAAACCATCCTGATCTCAATCATTCTACATGTTACGTGAAAAATATTTTATATATACATTGATTGAGTATAACAATATACTTAGTAGTATCCTCCCGAAAGACTCTTGAGAAAAATTAAAGAAGGAATGATAAAGCACAGTGAACAACATGTGAAACTAACTCATCACCAAAACAGGTATACAAAGTTCCCATCCTCACTATGGATATTCTCACCATGTATCGCATATAAGATTATATAATATAATAAACAATATCAAGGGTACCCCGCTACAACTTCCCTACTAGTTTGTCGCTTTGCCCCAATGTTGCACGTCCTAAGAATCTCTGTCCGAAAAGGCTTTCCTACAGACACCTGGGAAAAGCACTACTACATACACCTCGTGAAAAAAACCACAACATCCATGTAATAAAAGTAAATAGGTAGGTTCTGGGATCCACCACATATCGCATAACGTGTATCATACTTCAGGCATTATACCTCAAGATATTACAACCCAAACACAGTGTAAGGATCCTCAAGCCATCACAGACTATACATGTTACACCTATAGTAGTCCATAGGAAAATGTATTCATAATATATGAGTGTGAATAACCACAAGACATTACAGCCCTCTACACACATATATGGGGAAAACTATCTGGTGTGCCTACCAGCAATAGTAACTACCAAGAGAAGAGAGCAGGGCCAAAGGGGGTAGTTAGCCATCCATCCTTGCACCAGAATGATGGAGAAAACACCCCCCAAATCTCAGAATCCTTGGGGTATCAGTTGAAATAACTAACTGGGTGTATTATTGTATAGAAACACACGAAGTACAGAATATATTATAGCTCACAACCACACTATGGGAATAACCTATTCTTTGACTCAATTGCAGCTAACGTCTCTCAGAATCTCATCTGCCACTTCGAAGACTAGGTTTCATATAGGCACACAACCATTTAAAGAGCATTATTATATTACATCATTCCTTTTTTATCAATTTCACTTTATGTTAATTTATTATGTAAACATTAATTAACCATTAACAATTTCCACATTATATTTCATTAGCATCACACCCAATTTTACTGTTTCTTTAAATAGAAACCTAAATATTGTGTCCCAGAAAGCTCCAGCCCCATGGGTTAACATCATTTATTCAATCATTTATTAACATAATTATTACTTTCCCATATTCTTAGGAATTCTATAAAAACATTCTATGCTGCTAAACATAAGGGGGATCAACACAGTGAGTAGATGAACTACCCATCAAGTCATTGCTGCATATAGAAAGAGAATAGATCCATCCTACCTTGGGAAGCTAAACACGGAATGCACAAGGCATACCCCACATTTCATTGTCCCATTTCGGAAGGAGGGTAAGAAAACTAGCTTCCTTGATCTGTGGGGAAAGTAAAGAAGATAAACAACCAAAGAAATAATAAGCATCCAAACATCCACATCCAACCCATATAATCTTCCTCGGTGTCCTTCCCAACACCCACATGCATAAACCGATGCATATCTCTTCTCTAGGCATCAACTGTAGCCACAACCAATAGTCATTTATGCCCCCACATATCAAAAATGCCTTTCAGGCTTACATCACAACACAAGAAGCTGGAAAACAAACATCATATAAACTGGGCTCTTAGCCCTTAAGCAAGAAAAAGGGTAACTCAGAACCCTATGAGGCATTATCAATTATCAAACAATCCATCAAGATATAACCGATTTATTATTTTCAGGTTCCAAAAATGGAAAACCAAAACAGTAGGATATCATGGTTAATTAAACATTCTTATTGTATCAATTTGATTGACATCAAATTGCAACCAGAAGAACAAGATGTATTTGCATGACTTTTTATCTTTAGCCAAACAATTATCAATTAATTTCATATTTACATCCTTTACCAATCTTCTTCAAGAACGAAATGGTAAACAATGAAAATATAGATATCACATTATCTAGCAAAACAAGAGGCAATAACATATGATCAATATCGATTTATTTATCTGGTTAAGTATTTATTAGGTTAATTCCATTGTAATCTAGTGACTAAAACTTGCTAACTATACATTTTCACATAAAATAAAAGAGAAGAAACAAATACACTACCTTGAATGGTTCTTGACGTTATTTATATGAGAATGAGCCGCACAATGAGTTATGATCTCCTCCCCCTGCAACAACTACATCCACCCGAGGATGTTGTGGCATGATTACACCAACAGAAACCCAAGAAACTCCATTCGAAGCATGGAGATCATATCCCATAATATGGAAAGGATAAAAAAGAGAACATGAACCCAAAATAATTATGATATATCATACCTTATAGCAATGATTGATGGATACTTCTTGGTTCCACCAAAACAGGGGGTGCACTTGCAGCAAGAAGAACGTCGAGGGAAACCAATACATAGGGAAAAGTTTTATTGCATGACTCCTAAGGGAAGGAAGGAAAGGTTCAAGAATCTCAAATTAGAGTACAGTGAGGAAGATAAAGGTATGAAGATATCTTGTCCCTTTAGAATATTTAACATAGTGGTTTAAGATAAGATAGATTTTCCATTAAAATTGGATCACATTTAACTACACAGTTTGACCAAGTAAAGGCATCTCGAACCTTAGAAAAATTAATATTGGAGTTATGGGATTTTAATTGGACTTAAATCTATTAAAACAAGGCCATTTATGCGTTTTATGTTAAAGAAAAAAGTTAAATAGACGAAACTTGAATAATCTGGAAATTTAGAAAAGGAAATATGAAAAAGTTATAGACACACTGTAGACTCATGGGTCTAGAAACACTGTAGAATCACCATTATAGAAACACTATAGACTCACCGGTCTAGAAGCACTGTAGACTCACCATTTATGTGACACCATGACACTATAGACTCACCATTTCTGTGACATTATTACACTGTAGATCTTCGGTGACACTGTAGATCTTCCGTTTCGGTGAAACCACGACACTGTAGACTCACCGTTTTTGTGAGATAGTGTGACATTATAGATCATTGGTGACACTGTAGAGCTTAAATTTCTATGACACCATGAAACTGTAGACTCACCATTTCTGTGACATCGTGACACTTTAGATCTTCCATGACACTGTCGACTTTCCGTTTTTGTGACACCATGACACTATAAACTCACCATTTCTGTGACACCATGACATTGTAGGCTCACCATTTCAATGACACCATGACACTGTTGAATCTCTATTTCTACGACACCGTGACACTATAGATCTTCCGTGACTCTGTAGATCATCCATTTCTGTGACATCGTGACACTGTTCATAAAATTGGTAGCACTATTCATAGAACTTGAAATTTGGTAATGTTTTGGGGATGAGTCTCCTTGACCTCCCAGAACACCTCCAACACCATATTGCGGCAAGGGAATGGACCAGAGAGGTTCGAGCCATTACACAATATCACTATTATTGTATATCCTGTGTAGTCTCATCATAAAATCCTTTGTGACAACATCCCATTTTATCTCCAAAATGGGAAAAGGCTGCAAAATCTCTACTGTCCTATTATGTTCTTTTTTCACCTATTCACAACAGAGGAATCTATCCATTAATATTTCCACCACCTTCTTCATTCATGAACATCAATAATTTTTATAGAGATCACGATACATATTTTTCAAATTGGGTTGCACCGACCATCTAAAATCATTAAACTGTATAATTAGCACCTTGTTCAAACCCATAAGAACCAAGAATTGGCCATGGAAAAGAAAATAATTTCCACTTCTAAGAGACCATCCCGATATAGGTTCCCCATCATATAATTTGTCTCTTTGAAGTTGTCCCTCTAGATTAGAAAAAATCTCACTCATAATCTAATCGAGAATCATTAGTATAGTAGATGTTGATGTCTGGGATATTCACCTCTATGATTTCTGATCATCCAAATGCATGTATGAAAAATAGAAATTATACACCACTCATCTAAAGATGTTCATAGTGCTTTATTTTATGTTATTTGGATAAAAACTTTGGTAATTATGTTTCCCTTTCCTGGTGTATAATCCAATTCATTTTTGATAGACAGTAAAAACATGACACACAGATTGTGTGGAAGGTTTAGGTCTCAATGAAAAAATATGTACCTGAGGATCTTGTTATCAGTGTATACCACAAACATCTCAACCAATAAGTAATGTCTCCAATATATCAGGTCATGTACCACTATTGGTAAATCTAGATCATGATTAGGGTAATCACTTTATTGTGGTATTAGCTCCATAGATTCATAAGTAACCACTAAATCATTATTTATTATAACTTATTAGATTCCAACAATGGATGTATCATTGTACCCAATATATTCTTTACTCAGAACATGTAATGTGAGGATATGTTTTGAGGTCAATATTCCATTCCTCTCTTGAAAAGATCATTCTCAGTCATCATACCATACAAAATTCACCCCTTTCACAGACAAACAGTCATTGGTGTTTCCAATATGGTGAAATCTTGGACAAGATGAAAGTAAAATCCTACTAAAACTAGAAATATCTAAATTTTGAAAATGTTATTGGGTTATCCTATGATATCATGACTACAACATTTTTTGGATCCATTTAAACTCATACCTATGAGATTACATGAACCAAGAAGTGCACATTGTTTGTCCCAAAACTATGTTTAGAAATTTTAGTGTATCGCCAATGCTCCCTCAATGCACACAAGATGATGTTCAGTTGTTTGGAATGATTATATACAAAATTTGAGTACAATAATATATAATTGAAGAAAATCATAACATATTTATCCAGAAAAGGATGAAATACCCCAATCATTTTTTCCCTAAATACCACAAGCACATTAGTCAACCCAAATAGAATTTCTACGAATTCATACAATATATATGTGATCCTAAAAGTAGTTCAAGGAATGGATGATAGTCTCACCATTAATATATGAAATCCTAATCTCAAGAGAATGATGTTGAATATATTAAAACCACTTAACTAATCAAAAATATTGTCAATGGATGTAAGAGAATACCGGTTCTCGAACATCATTTGGTTCAATGTCTGATAATCCACAAATAAGTGGAAAGATTCATCCTCCTTTTTATAGAGGAGGATAGGAGAACCCCAATGAGATTTAATCATCTGTATAAAGCATTTATAAGGAATAAATTACAATTGATCCTTCAACTACCAAAGCATAGATGGTGACATTTGGTAAGGGAGTATATGAATTGGATCTAGTCCTGGCAGCAACTTGATCGTTAACTCGACCTCTTACTCAGGTGGTATTCCATAGTACTCATCTTATAAAACATAAAAAATGGTCTAAAATTGGATGAATAGAATCCTTATAAATTCCACCATTATCTAGAGAAACACTAGAAATATGATCCGTGATAAAATATAATTTTCACTGAATTGGCCCCGCATGACCATCCTATTGATCCCACCAACCATGGTGAGAATAAATTCCTCATGCTTAATATTATAATGTATCTATCCTCCTATAAAATTACATATGATCCTAGAATATAACTATCCAATACATACCAAGGATAATTTTAAAGCATTAAATTTCCAACATGAATAGTTTCCAAAGGAAGTGCTAACCACAAATATCTAGAGAACATGACTTTTATAGTTTCATATTCTCTAACCACACTCCCAATGATGTGTCAATGGTTATAACACAATCCATTCTTTCCACATCCAAACCTAAACTATTTTCATCTATAAAGGGTAAAAAATAATGTGATTCTATTATATCAAACAAAAAAATCAATGGTTGTTGAAAAAAGAATCATTCCTCTAACGATACATTGTCTTGAATCCACATTATCCAGAGTTGTATGAAAAAAATGAAACTGACTTATCCCTATTCCATTTTCCCTAGTACGACTATCCTAAGTTATTTACCTTTCTTGGTATTCTTTACCATGCATTGGAGTACCACATCCCCTTACTCGGCCTAAAAATCATATAGAACACAATCTATTATCCTATTAAGATGTGGCGGAGCCCCTTCCCGATTATAGTTCCATCCATGGTCCTCTACAACTAGATTTATATGTAAATTTAAATCATAAACTCTTAATATGACCCAATCGTCAACATATGAGACCCTCAACTATGGGTTAAGGAACCTAAGGGCTCTTGTGACCAAATATTTCACACTGATACACAATAAAAGAACATGATTTTGAGATGGTAGTCCATTGCCTTGACTGATCTTCCCATTATTGCCTTGAAAAAATTGTCATAACAGTCCTTCTTACCACTCGATGATGAATATTCATATGTCCCTACTGAAATAACATTAATGATTTTTGGGTCCTTTTTCAGATTCCCTTATGTGATGAATTCCTGATTCATCATTTATAAAAAAAATATTAAATAAAAAAACATTTTCATGTGACTTAATCGCATAAGTAATACTGTCTTGAAAATGTATCACTCTAGAGATATCATCATCTTTCAATGATGGAATAAAGTGTTGAAGGTCAGTAAATCATCTATCATAGTCCAATACCAACAACCCCTCCCATGTGAGATGCATAAATTATTGTGATTTTTCAAACCTTAATAATTTAGTATAGAAATGGAATATGAGATTCATCTCAATGTCCATCCATGATAGCTCATCTTATTATCTACATTTTTCTAGAATTTCCCACAAACACTTGGCTGGTCTATGAATCATATATACAGTAAGATTCAACCCTATACCTTTGAGTGTCTTGATATTCTTAAAGGTTGTTTCTAATGAATTAACCTAGAACACGGCTACCAGGGGCCCCCCTTCCCTAGTAAATATAGGTAGATGTTGTACCTAAAAATATCTTGTCATATTTGAAATAATAGGAATGGTATACAAAGTATCCCATTCCGTGTATCATATGACCCATAAGAAGCTATCACGAAACTAATTATCCACACTCTTCTTAGGAAGTAAAGGAAGCTCTGGTTAAACTCCTTTAGGAGCATGTTTATTACCGCTCTTTTGAATCTCAAGTTGGAGATGATGATGAGGAATTTTCTCTACAAGACAAACACACAACATAGAGAACCGTCTAGCAACTAGGAGAACCTAATAGTTGAATGGAACTTAGAACCAATAACTCCTCATCTTTGTAGAGATGGATTATAGGTATTGTATCATGTCATGGAATGTCATTTAATTTGTCTTGTTAAATAGATATCTCGTATTATAGTTTAATAGGAATGTATATACTATATTCATAAATAGATAAGTTCATATCATGAACAATGCATGTCAATATATCTATATGTTCTAATTTGATTCATCTATTCTCATCTCACTCAATATCGGCCCAAGAGTACAAATCTGAAGAAATAGTAAGATAATAAAACAATGAAGAAACCCAACATGTGAATAACCTATGGTGAAATAACATTAATTTTAACTAGAACACATCAAAAAAACACTCTCATCCCATGGTAGTCACATTTCCCCCATACATGGGTTAGCTACTCCCATGAAAAAGTTCATTACCATGTTCTGATACATCCCAGTCACCATTATAAATTTCCCCAAAATTATGGAAGAAGAAAAAATAAAATTCAACTCTAATACCACTTTATAACCTCATTCTATATGTCACTCTCTCCTATGGCCATAGAGGGTTGGTTATGAGACCCCAATATCACTGCCCCATACACCATAGGATACAGACTATTATTGGGGGTGTGAAATGTATAGTAAGGAGACTATACCCCCTTTATGAATTGTCATTGAAGACGAAAATATCATAATAAGATAGATGTAATAATCAATATAAAGATGATGGTTTATGATATAAAAAAGGACAACTAAATAATCCCATAATAATAGAGGAATAATGTAATGATGTGCTCTAATGTAACTAAATTTCATTCCATAAAAATACATGAAAATAATAAAATAAACGAAAAAAGTATCAATGTCCTGAGTCACAAAACCCATGTCTGTCCCGTCTCCAGACTCCAGTCCAGCAACAAAAAAGAAAGCAATGAAATGGTCCTTTTCCCATGTCCAAATGAGTATTCAAGAAATTATTCTGGGTTCAAAATGGAATCCCGAATAGGGTGTGAGTATAAATTAGTAGGTTGACACCACCTTGTAAAATAAATTACATTTTGAGAAATTTTTTATGAAATAAAGTGAAAAGAAATTCTATTAATTAATTAAAAAATTAAATAAATACTATAACCTAGTTCATATATGTTTCAAAATATCACTGAGAAGTTCCTACAACTGTGAAATCCAAGACCATATAACCAATGTAAAAAAATATGCTTCAGTGACATGGTGGAATATGTCTTATCATGATTTACAACCATTCCAACCAAATCCATATACCCATGGTATGGTAACAAAAATCTAGGACAACTCCGTATAAGAATTAATGCATTCTATGTAAAAGACCTATAATAATTACACCATTGTTACTTGACCAAGCCTTATCACAATAGGCATTATATCATATTCATTTTCATGTTACAAGGTTGAGCTCTTTAAATAAACATCTGAGAATTGAACATAATTTTTTTCATTAAATATGGATATCACAATATCAAATTATATATATAAATTGTTAATTCTATGAATTACAAATATTTTCTCATATGCCAAAATGAAAATCTATTCACATTTAATTAAAAATAATATCAACAAGAAATATGAAAAATTTAGGGATTAAATAACAAGAAATAACTCTATGTAACCAGTCATGCTATATATGCTTTAATCCATTAGCCAATTACAAGTCCATTTCAAACCATAAGAATTGAAGTGATAGAATCATTCAAATTTTAAATTAATTTGGGATCATGAAATGAGGTTTTAATCATGATATTGAATTAGAATGGATTTATCAAACCATGGGGTTAATGATTAGACTCCATACCTTATAATTATGATTCAAAAAAAATTATACGGCTAATGACCATGAGGAAGAAGGTTCATTTTATAAAAAATATGTTCCTGAGATAAAAAATGATCGAGAACAAAAATAAGTATGTAATTTTGTAAAAGATTTACACAATGGTTTATGATCAGAGGAAAAGAAGGAGGAAACATTACCAAATGAACCTATCATGGATAAATCACATAAAAGAGCCATCTAGATGGGGTTTAGCACTCCAAAATCACTAGGATGGTCTCCCTAGGTGGAGAGGAGAAGAGATACATTATATTACATTGAAAATCATATGCACATCATGTTTAAAATAGCAGGTTGCGAATTTAAAAATAATTTAATATAGTTACACATCATGTAAATGTTATTAATGGTGTTAGCTGAAAAATGTGTTGCCTAAAATTTATTTTTGTTGAAACCCATGAACAATTACATGACTTTTGATCCCCTTACATGACATATAAATGTTCTGTAGTTGTGTTCTCATCCTATTTTCACGTTAAGGCTTCAAACCTCCTCTAATGTTTTTTAACTTAATAAGAGCACATTATTGCACTTAATCCTATTTATAATCTATGTTCACAAATTATACAAGGATACATCCATGAACATTAAGTCATTTTCACCGATAAGGATGTTCATTTTTGAACAAGACTCAGTCATTTTGGCTGAAACATAATACCCAAAAAAATACCTACAAAAGTATGGGATCATATATATATGTTTATAATGTTGAACACCCTTTATTTTAAATGGATATGAGTATTCATTAAGAAAATTATTGGAATTGAAAATCATAGTGATATTTTGGAAGCATAACATAGGAATATAAATGCCCAAATATAGGATTTATTAATTGGAAATGTGTATCTAATAATTATAAAATCATATATTAAGTAATGTTGATGTTGAATAAAATATCCAAACACTAGTAATTCCATATAAAATTAATATGATAATGAATATGGTTGAATAAAAATGATGATAGGATCCCTTAACTTTAGAGGGTGATTCCAAAACCTAGTGAGGAGATTATTGAGAGCTTGGGGGAACCATGGGAGGACTATAGAGATTGAAGGGAATCATAATGACATGATCCAAAGTTTTTTAGTGAATATAGATGGGATATTTGTTGGGTTTATATAGGAAAAATTAGTTTAACTCTTAATTATTTCTCAAATATAGGTTTTGGACTCTAAAAATATTGTACTCAAAATAAAAAACCCATGTATTATTTTATCTCATTGTTTCTTGGAAGGATTAGTTTTATTTATTTATTTAATATTTCAGAGGTAATAAATTCTTAATATATTACCCTTTGTGATTTATTTCAGTATTGATCAGAATGAAATGATTTTAAAACCATAAAATATAATATAATTTTTAGAGGATTAATAAATTATTTATAAAATTAATAAAACAACCAAAAAACAAATTTATTTAAAGGTTTAAAATGTAACTACTCATGGATATATTTTATAGTCTTTATTATATCACTTATGGGTCTTTATTACATCATAATACACCCCATATATTTCTACTCTATTTATTGTTTATCCTAAACTTTTACTGTCACTGATAATTAAGGAAAAATTTCACATTGGATAAATTATACATAATGATTCAAAAAACAATATTTTTAATAAGAGTAATTTTCTAAATATATTAACTTTAAATTTTATTATAGAATCACAATTTATTGAGAAATAATGGCTTTTTTAAAATAAAATTTTTCAAAAACTTATTAAAATTTCATTGGACATCATAATAATTGCACTATAATTTACATTTAATATCAGTTATTTAATAACAATATGTTATGAAAATATTATTTATATAAATAGTCCATTAATTCATCAAAAAAATGTATTAATTGTTTTTCCATATTACTGAAAAATACAATTATTGATCTACCAAATGTAATTAAAAAATTATAATATTACAATTATATAAAGAAAGTATTAACATTATTTATTGAAAAAATAGTAATATAAATATTATTAGGTTATTGGTAAATTTCCATTTTTTATACTTAATAAACACTCCAAGGGTAAGATATTTATTGGTGAGATTTTCATAGGGTTTTTCAGCATTTGTGGTTAGGGACCCAGTCTCTATGAGCTTCAACTTCTATTGTAACTGATTTTTCTCAGGAATTAGTTATTGGATATAGAATTTGGATTGGTCAAGGGTAAATCTCAGTGATAATATATCACTCAAAAACTTTGATAAATGGTGTTTTTAGGGTTTGATCCTACAAGTTGAGTCTATCATATCCTTTTTCTGTATCAATTTGATTTTTCAAAACCCTTTATTTATACAAATCATTTGTTCACTCTTCAATATTAACATGATAAATTTTTATGATTCAGAACAGTATTTTAGAATAGATATAATGGAGTCAAACCACATCAGTTAATCAATTTTTTTTCATAATACTTAAAAGGGAATTTAATTCAATAATAGATGAAAATTGGCTTATTAAGGATCGGGTAAAAATAATTCGACCCCTCAAAACATATAACATTAAACTAAAATATTGGATGACATACATACCCATGGATTATTTAGTTTTAGATTTTTTGAGGATTATGAATCCTTAATATGTATGATAGTTTGTACAATATTCAATAAAATTTTATTCATATTCAGTCAATATAGACACTTAGATGAGAAAATTCACTATTGATATTTAAATCATTATATAACTATGGAAATCATTTTAATTCATCGGAAGGGAATTAAAATTTTTAATAAGGGGTTTTAAAAATTAATATATAAAAACTTATCTTTTAATGTTTTATAAATATTTTTCCAAAACCAATGACTTTATATCATCATTTTTAGGGAATTAAATCATTTCATTAAACCCATAAGTTTGACTAAAAATGTTTATCTCTTCAGTTTTCATAATAGGAGTTAATATTAAAAACATGTAAAAGACATATTATTTTGAAAACAAATTCCTTAGATAAATATAATATACTTTTATATAAATCATGGATTTTCCTTTGATTCTTCAAAATAGTTATTTTGAAAATAATTTATTTTCACGGAATATAATGATACTCCACATCCTTTCTTAAAAACACGTTGTAACTACTTATATTGGTGGTTTAAATCACATTTATGAAAATTTCTAACTTAGATTATCAGTATAATACCCCTTCCACATCATCAAAACAAATACCCAACATTGAAATTGTAAATAATTTTTATGTATATAATTACATTATATTTATAAATCCTTAAAAATAAGATTTCAAAAATATCATATATATGTGATTTATTATCAAAAAAATTAATTAAATGTATAAAAAACATAAGAATTGTACCCCTAAAAGAAAAATATGAAAATTTCCAAATACAATAAGTTATTTAAAAATTCAGGTGAAAAATAATTAAATCATCGAATTATACCTAATAAAATTCATTTCTAAAAAATATGGAACACAAATGAAAAATATAGTTCGTGGGAATATTCTTCATGTAATCTTGAATGACATAAATTATATTAATAGTGAATAAAATAATAGATACTAAACCATAAAAAATATTATTTAAATGATAAAATATATATCCCTTATAAAGAGTTTTAAAATTTCAGCTATGAACTTTTAGAAGTAAATATCTTATAAAATAAAACTTTTCTAGAATAAAAATTCTTAAAATAACCTCCCCTATAAATATTTTTTTTATAATATTAAAATTAAATAAAAGTTGTTTTTCTCTTATTATAATGGGTTTCCCATGAAATATTGAATTTTATTATTAATATCATATCCCCTTAAATGAAAAAGTGGTTTTGAAAATGTAAATTTAATAAAATCATTTTTCCTTCACTATTGAATCTACTAATATAATGTATTGTACTATAGATCACATCAATAGAGACTATATGATTCTTCTTATGAAACATAACTTCTACGAAGATAGGATTCCTATGAATATATAACCTTACTGTTATTGTATCTCTTATGACTAAAACTATAGAAATTGGAATAGTACTTCCAATGGAATAATTAATCTCTTAAAAGGTGATGTTTAATATTTAATTGATGACATTATTCTATATCTATAATTATATATGTGATTTTATAATTGTTTAACTATAATCATGGAGTTTATTATTCTTTTAATCAACAATCAGGTATAAAAAAATTTGTCTTCTTATCTCCATCCTTTTTTGAATCGCACAACTACATCAATATACCATTTAAAATAATATCAAATACTTTTATATGATTTGGTTATATATGACTTAGTATAAGATTAAAAAAATTAATCATTCAAGGAAAATGTCTTTAGTCGAATTATCAGATATATGTTGAGCAATCATAAATTGTATATATAATCTTCCATAAATTATGGTGTACATTTTTACATCAAATTTTCATTAACCATTATCATCATTTCAATAAAAATATCTTACAATACAATATGATAATGACATGGTAAATATATATATTTAATTATTTTATTAAAATGAGTGACTCGATAAGAATACATGTTCAAATATAAATATGATATTATATTTACATGGATTTTATAATACCATTTTTTATGTTTTCACCCTCATTTAATAACCCTCATGTAACCCCTCTTACATTTAGTACACATATTCATAAGGTATCATGACCTTTAGAAAGTTAAGTAAGACACCTATGTAAGTTTTTAATACCATATCTTGAGTTACTTGTATATAAAATTTGAATTGTATGTCTAATCCATACTCATGTATGGTTCGTTACCTTATGTTGTTTTTTAGAACCTTATGTAGCATATTTGTCTATTTGTGTACCATTACATGATGTTTTTTCTACCCTAATGTAACTCAGGTGTACTGTTTCATAACTATGGTGTTGCTATAAAGAACATGAGTCCACACATACACAAATGGGGTGTATTTTTATATAGTGTTGTGGTAACCTTACATAGATGGTGTTTACAGTTACATATCTATATCACTACATTTTCACATATTAGGGTAAATTTAAATACAAAATAAGACTTTAATGTTACCCAAACACAATGACTAAAACATTTGTTTAACCACTATAGAGGAAAATAGTATATTTAAAGGATAATTAAAATTAATTCACAAAGGATTATGGAATCGAATCATACCATTACATGACAATCAAACCACTAAAAAAAACCTTATATGAGTACACATGGACCATTACATAGTATTTAAAGGACATTTACGATAAATTTAAATATGGAAAGTAATATTATGCAATTCATCTTACTACAGAATGAAATATATTAACTATTAGATTTTATTATTTTCATACTATACACAATAATTAAAATTCAATAAAATTTAATTAATCTTACATTTTAATAGTTTACAAGTTATAAATAACATATTTTTTTAAAATAATATATTTTTTTTAATATTTTTTTATGTTATATATTCAATATTAATATTAATATTAACTAATTAATTATTATTTAATACGTTCTATGTAATTAATTTACATAGTATTCATATGTTAATAATCACCCCTTTGATTTGAAAAGAAAAAAATAATGTTATGTATGAAATTTAAATTCTATCGTTTTACATTTTACATTATTTTTACATAAAAAATATTATTAATATTTCTTAGAATAATATAAAAATATGCATAAATAAGAATTTTTTGAAGAAGAGTTTTTAAAATTGAATTATTGAAATTTTTTTAATTATAGAAAACATTTGGAATTTCAAAAGATTCAATATGTTTAAATATATCATAGTTGGTTTTAATTGTAAAAAAAGTCAATTATTTAAATGAAATTTATGATAGAATTCATGGTATGTATAACTAAGTGTATTCGTATAAAGAATAGGTTTGGGTATGTCTATGACATATGGGAAATAAAATGTGATTTTACATTTTTCAAAATTTTAATTTGGAAAATTAAATGAATTACAAGTGTCATTCACTGTTAAATATTTTACTATTGACCTTGGATGACATGTGGGAATAGGTTCTTGCATTATATTTTTTGTCTATGATTAATTCCATTTATATGAATTAATCTGATTGCAAATATAATTAAAATGTGGGGTTTAGATGTTTGATATTTCAAAAATATTTTATATATAATTTTCTTACATAGGCTATTAGTTTTATTTTATTTATCATGTATTTTTCATTCTAGTTTATATTTTTACAAATATATGACTACATATTATTAAGATAAAAAAGATTTAATATATGAATCTTTAGATTATGGAGGTTTGGAAATTTTATACCAAATTTTAGAGTCCCTTATGTGGTCAAAATGTGTATAGGGTAGTGGAATTCATGTACGGTTACAACATAACCTATGCAATGATAAAAGAAAATATTGTAAACTTTTTTGAGCTATTGGTTTAACATTTTGATGATATTTTTTATTGAAGTAAACTGGTTGAGATTTTATGGGTGGAGATGATCATTCCCCTATAATAATGTAATTAGGACCTTTTTATGTATGAGTAGCTCAAAAAAATCCAGAAATATGTTAATTAATATATAGATAATGCTTCTTTAAGATGTGGTGAATTCATGCTTGATGTTATTGAAAATTTTCATGTAAATAATCAAAACATAATTATTGGTAAGGGTGAAATTAAAGAAATATTGTGTTGGATCACGTCTTTATGGAGTATAATTGACAGTATGGAGAACCCAATGATTGGATGGTTGATCTGGAGAGCTAGATGATATGTGGAATCATATAAAATTATTAAGATGATGGGATTACCTAGAAGTAATATCATGTTATTATTCTCATGAAAATCATTACTATGTATCTAAATAAAGTTATTACAATTCTGTTTATTCATATTGTCCATGGGAAATTATAATCATAGACTATATTACCTGATTATTTATTTAATCCTTTTTTATAACATTGAAGGATGGAGATGAGGATCTCAGAGACTAAAATTTTGAAGATAATTTTATATAAATTATATGTGTCAAGGTTATCACATTTAACATGGAATATTTTCCCATAGTTGGAAAACTAAGATCTCATAACTTCCATGATCCTAGTTTTGGGATATTATACATGTAAACAATTTTATTTTATATCGACTCATAGTATATCATCTAGTATAAGGAATTATAGTTTAAATAACTCTCATTAAAAAAGTGATAGACATAAAACTCAAAGATAAGGATAGTTTCTTCCCCAGCTTGTGAGGAATTCCCATTAGTGTTATCATTATAATAAATTAGGTATTCTCAAAATAAATTTTAATTTACCAGTGATGGATTTTCATTCATTTGGTCATATATGGAAGTTAGATAATTCCAGTAGTAGTGAACCAAGGCTATATAATGGGTCGGGTTTGGGATAAAACCAAGGATGAGATGCTAGGATAATATTGTCATGAAAGAGTGTGGTTTTTGGGACATCATGTTCATTAATGTTTGGTAGGGGATATATTTCTCACTTGAGGCTTTATCAAAATAGTGAAATATCCTAGGTTATCCATATATCTGGAGTATTTCATCATAGTTTAGGATTAGGATAGGTTTTTTTCAATTTATAAGACTCTATCTCACTACAGAGGTGGTCAATAATGAGTTTGATGGAAAATCATATTTTGATAAACATTTTGGACGTTATTGGATTATTTTTATTTTTTTACTCTTTCATTTATACATATGTAGTTAGTGATTGTTAATTGGATTTATACTTCTGTGTAGGAAGGTAAATCATTATCACTCCATTGGGAAAGTGATCTAAGGTTATTTTTAATTTTCGAGAGCGAGTTACAATTGTATGTTGGTAAAATAATAAATATTATTTTTTGTGGTCAAATTGAGTAGATTCGATATAATACATTTCATGTATTGTTTTATTCACAGTTAGAAAAACAAATATTGATATAATTAAAAAGTAACATTTATATCACCATAGAATAAATGTTTTTCATTTTTCATGGAGAGGGGATTGAAATAAATATATCTACGTTTTAATCATCTCTAGATGAGGTTTATTCAGGGTCAGTTCTAGAGAATTTGTTGGGGATGAGGATAATATAATATAAGTATACTATAACATTATTATAGATATATATAAAAGTGTTTTACTAAGGAATCATTATGGTTCTGTCCATAGTGGGAGGTCATGTATTCAATTTCATTAACGATTAGTATGGATCGTATATCCCATTATACATAATAAAAAGTTTTGGAAAATGGTAGAGAGAATAATATATATTTATAAGATATTGAAGTGAAGGAATGTGTTCTCTCTAAAACATAATTATAGGATAAAACTATTTTTTAATAAAGGGTTATGGTAGTTTAAAATTATAGATATATTAATATAGGTTGAATCATGTGAAAGTATCCACATCAACACATCAATGGAAACATTCCTAAACTATATTTAGAATTTTTGTTATCTAAGATCAATTAAATGTTTGTGTATGACACTAAATATGTATGATTATGTAAATTCCATAGAATAATTTGAAGATATTATATAGAAAATATGTGTTTCTCACTATGTTTTCTAGTATAATGAATTTTTTAATATAATTTATCTCCCTGATGAATATGTATGATAACATATATCTTGATTATTTTACGTTCATTTTCATCAATAATATATTTTTATAATACTAGAAATTTGTGGATTTGAGTTACCACTACTATTTTGTATTAGGAACACTGAGAGTGAATTAATTTTATACTAAAATCTAAATGTTTCACTTCTCGACAAAGTTAGAGAAATAGTCTTATGTCAAATGATATTTGAGTCATGAATATCATGGGAACAAGAATTGGTAAACTTCATGGTTTCTTATTAGTGCCCCCTAAAATGATTATGATGGCTAGTTTCCTAGGGTTAGTAGTATACTATCATTTAAATCATTCATGATATGTCCTCATTGGTACCAATGATAATGGTGTTGAAAAATGGGAATGATGATCTAGTGGTTTTATCTATGTGATAGTGATTTATAAGGAAGAATATGTAGTTTCCTTGCCAAATTAAGAAATAAATATTGTATTTTTCAATAAAAGGAGTTAATATGTGAGAATTCATGATGTAGGATGTGTAAGAGATGCATAATATAACATAATATATATCACATCAATTCAATAATTATTGATTCCATCTAAAAAATAAAATCTAATCCTTATATAATTTTTTTTTGTATATATATAACCATCTTATTATGAAACAATTCTAAAATGAGCCGCATAATATTCAACATACACAAATCATTCCAAGATATATGTAGATGTTAATTTCTAGTTAAATAGGTGTAAAATAATTGTTATATATGCCCAATACTTTAGTTAGGGTAATAATAAAATCAATGAGTCCTATAGGATTCATCAATAGATCATTATCAAGCTATATATTTGAATATAGAATATTTGATATAATTAAAATAAATTGATACTAGAATCATAAAATTTTATCATGATGCATGAATCCATAAAATTGGATCATGGAATTAAATCGAAAAAATGATATAGAAAACATTACATATACCATAATAAATAAAACTAAAAATAATATTCCAATAATCCTGAGTTTTTCTACTAAAATTAAGAATTTAGAACTTGAATATGAATTAAAAATGAAAAAATATGTCAGGTATAACTAATACTAAATCCATTTCATTGTGTACTCTGCTTACCACTTATCACATAACATAGTGGACTTAGTAGAGCACTTTGATATACCATAAAACAGGGAAAACATATTGTATGATATATCTACTATAATGGACTCTAATTTGTATATATAATAGTATTTAATAAGTTGGTCATATGGTATATGGAGCGAATTCATTAAAAAACTACATCGAAAAATATTACATTGGTTATAAATCAATAAGATGATTTATTTAAGGGAATGTCAATATTTTTCTAAAATATTGAAAATAAATTTTCACTTAGTAAACATGTGTTATTAAAATTTATGATCTATTACATGAGTTATAAGCTGAAAAAACCACCTATAATAATTAATTAAAGATATATATAGTGATGATATCCCATATCTTATAGGGAAAAATATTGATAATCAATAATTCATGATCCCTCTTGATTGTTATCACCACTAATCTTCATAGACAATGTTCAAACAAAACATCAGTGTTAAATGGTTTCCACCAATAATCTTTAATCCTATTTTATGGTTTCATACTTATAAATTTAAGAGTATAATAATTTTATCTTTATTGATTTTCATCCAAAAAACTCATTTTTTTCAACCATAAAGGATTTTATTTCACATATACACACAATTTTTCATTTACATTCGGTATAATGCATGATAATTTATAATTGCTTATCAAACACAATAATTTTTATCTTTCCTTGTAGATATCATGGTATGATCATACAAAAAACTTTAGTCGAATAAATTTCATGATAACATTCAAATAATTATTTTCCCAGTTTCCATTGTAATGAATTTTTTTATCATAATGTTTTATAAATTATTATAATTTATCATATTGTGTGGCTAGAGATTAAATGTCGTATTTTTATGCATGCTTAGTCAATGTGTTTGACTTATCACAATGCATGGTTTGATATGTTAAAACCCTATATTTTCATGAAATAATCATATAGAGTCATAGTTATGATATATTATATATAATTAATGTTGGCTGGTATAAAGTAAAATTCAATAATGATTATATCATATGATTAAACAAAAACTAATTGTTTTTTCATTCCTTTCACCAGTTATGACTAACTCTCATAAAGGTTTATGAAATAATTTCATTTAAAATTAAATATACATTTGATTTAATGTTAAATGGGAGTCTAATATTATTTTCTAATTTATTATATAAATTTCTTTACGAAACCAATCACATTTTCAATGCCTTTGTATGGATATCTGGTTACACATATAAGAAAACAATAAGTGTAAATGTGGACAATAGTATCATTTTTATTTAACCACATGTAAGAGTGCATGAAAACAATACATACGGGGTTTCCCTTTTTATGAAATTTTACTAAATATGGGTTACAATCTTATGAATGGGTTACTTTATATGCAAGGTTCATTGTCTTTTATGTAAGAGAAGATATCTCATGTGTCTGGGTAACCTAATAGGTATGTGATTTGTCCTTTTCCAAAAAATTAATTGATATTATATAAGTGGTATTTAATTTATCCAATATTATTCTTGATAATGTTCCTCAATAGATTAGGAAATATAACTTAAGAAAAAGATCCATTAATTTTATATTCTGAATGAAATTTTCATTGTTTATATTTATTATATAAATGATAACTACTTGGTATTGTAAATAAGATATTTTCATACCTGAATAAAATATTTAATTTTTAAATTTTATGAATTTTTTTAATAATAAATTAATTTATTAATTATTAATTTAATTTATATATATATATAAATAATTTTTTTATATAATTTCAATCATATTTACATATTAAGTTAATATATAATGTTTTCACATTTTGATTGATAACAATTTATTGTGTAAAAAATTATGAAACACATAATATATAATCGTATTAAATATTTATTGTTTTTATATTCATATGATTCATACTAAATTAATTGAAAATTATATAGTATACTATATAATTTAAAAATGAAATGTTTAATTTGAAATATTACCATAATTTAATTCTTTTAAAGAAAATTTGGTAAATAAATTTGTAAAATAGATTATATTTAGAATTAGAATTTTTTTAGTTACATAATTTTAATTTTTCAAATATTTTTTTTAAAATTATTTGAACTTTATGAAATTTTTTTACATGGTTCAATTTTTTAATGTTTAAATAGAATATTTTTTATTATAATTTCTTTAACCCAATATAATTGAAATATAAAATTTTTATATTTCAAATTAGAATATATAATAAAATTTAATAACCTGTAGATAATAATATTATAATAATTCATATTATGATATTAATATAATATGTATATTTAAAATTATGGGTTCTTTATTCTAAATAGGTAAATTATAGATATTAAATTTGAAGATAAATTTATGGATTTTTCAATGTTATTACTCTAGTCGTTAATTTCATGAACTGTTTATTTATTTTAATGATATTACTTTTTTGTTAATCATAAATATCATTTTTTTGATATGAATTATTATATATATGACTTATATACGTGTTTTTAGCCTTCCTCTAAAAATAACAATTTAAAAATTAATTTAGTTACATTATTTGTAAGATAATAAATTCAGTGCTCATCCACATTTTATTTTCCATATATTTTTTGTATGGGATAGAATTAAATAGTTTAGTATGATTTATGAATATTTTGTTTCAACAATATTTATGGAATTATATTCCCACTAGATTAATGTATCACTGGTTAGAGGGAATTTCAATCATACTTTTCATTACACTAAAGGATTATTCTTTGTCTTTTAAAGGTTTGGGTTAACCATCAATGGATCCATTCTTAAAAAGGGGCGATTAATGATTTTACATAATTTTAAAAAATTAATTGAAAAGGATTCAAGTATCTCTTACATAGGATTAATTTATAAATCTTAATGATATTTTCGTCTTTTGGTTGCAGTTATTAATACTTCTTTCGAATTGTGTAAATATATACACATAAATAGGGTTTAAGAAATAGATTTTTTAGAGGGAATATGATATCATACTAAAGCACTAGAAACAATAATACATAAATATAATAACATTATACTAGGTAGTGATGTTAAATCTCTATTACAATTCATATTGTGAGATTACATATATAGAGAATCATCTCAAGTCCCTGATCATTTAGTACAAGTTTCCATAACCATAAGGCTTATATGGATTATCATGTGCATGAAATTAATGTAACTAGGTCAACCTTATCTTGGGCTTCCATGTTCTTGATTTTTTTATTATGTTACATTTTTATAGGAAACCATAAGTGTTTTAATAATATAGGAATTGAGTTGAGTGAATTAAACAGATGAATTTGTGTGATAATTTATCTCTTTAGTTTTCCATGTGTCATATATTATATGATTTATGTTTTTTTCTTCATAATACAGTGATGAATTATTTTTGTGATACCTTATATATGTCATGGTAAAATATGGATGTTGGCCGACTTATTGAATTTATGGATTTTAAAAAGGAATAATAAATTTGGTGGGAATATATTTAATAAAATTATTTATAAAATCAATGTTAATTATTACACTCATATAAGAAAGGATTATTTTATGGATAGAAAACTTATAACCATCAAACATGATATTAATATAATCTATTCAAACTTATATACATAATGTATGAAACTCCTATGATTTTCAATAATAAAAAAAATATTTTATAAGTGAAATTAAATATGTATTGTAAAAAATTATTTGGTAAAAACAATTATGATTTCTGACCAATTAATCTAGATTTATATGTGAATAATAAAATTATTAACTTCATTTTCAAATTTAAATAAAGGAAAAATAAAAATAAAAATATATTTTTTATATTCTCATATAATAAATATGATTGGATATATAAATTATATAGTGAGACTGGATATTCCATTGAGGTTTGTTTTGGTTATGGAATTCAGTCTGTTGGTAGTGATAGAAATAGGTATATAATAATTTTATACCCAATTTTTCTTAAACAATTTAATAATGTTTAAAAAGATCTTTTTTTCAAGATGTTTTTTCTATGTCAATAATAAATGTTTATAAAAGTTTAAACCTAAAAATAAATGTTTTTTAAAATATCTAATAATATTTCATTAGTTATCCAGTGAAATTCATTAAATCTGAATAGTGTTATCTAAAAATGTGGATTATTAATTCCAGAAGAAATAATATTTTTAAAATATTTGAGGGATTTTGTTCAACTAAATGTGTTTTATTTTTAAATAATAGATGTTATACGATTTTATTATTATATGTTGAATTCAATATGATACCAAATGAATATTTTTAAATTTTTATAAAAATAAAAGTTTTCAAAATAAAATAAATAATGAATTAATATTTTTTATAATCAATTGATGAATCACAATGGTAATATATAATATAATTTATTTGAAAGGAATGTATCAAGATTATATGTATATATCTAAGGTATGTGTAATGTAATCTCCCTTATCATAGATAATAGAATGAGTATTTTGTTAATATAGGTTTCTAATAAAAAAAATTAGATGATTGATATTGTTTTAATTCATAAGATTCTATGACATGATGTCAGAATTAGATAGGGTTAAAAATGTTTTTCCAGATAGTTTTTAAAAAATAATGAATTTATATTTCACTATGATTGGTATATTTTCATGAAATATATTATTTTCAATTAAATTTCCCAAACAGATAAATTAATATTTTAATCCAAAATCCTTGACATTTGTTTTAGGAATTTTAACAGAAGGTAATCATTTTTTTTAGAAAATTATGATTTTTAAAAATCTAATCACATATTACGAATAAAATATAATATCTAAGAGGCTAGTTTTAGTATTTTTTTAATTTAAAGTTTTTTAAATTAATTTAATAAATACTTTTAAAATTAAAAAGTCATTATGAATTACAAAAAAAATTAAAATGTTAAGGGTATGGTAGAAAAATAAATTTAAATATTAGTATTTGGTTTTATAGAAGAAGTGAATGTTACATAATCTAAAATGAGTTTAGAATGTATTGATAAATAAATAATTTAAATAGTAACATTTGATTTTAAAATATTTCATGTAAAATGATTGACATAATGGGTTCCATGAAATATGATGTGGTACATTGAAAAATTCCTATCAAGATAAAAAATGTTTTTGAAATTATATCCTTTGATTTTATAGTGTTGTGGAGAAATTTGTTTTCAATGGTTTGAATATGGGGAATATGATTTTTATATCATCCAATTATTCAAACTCAGATTCTTCACACATGTTACAATTTAATGATTTTTTTGGGATGTTTTATTTGGTGCGACATAATGATTTTATAGGAATTACTTTTAGATTTACTTATTTTTACAAAGTCCCTAAAATTGAAACAATCATTTTTTCAAAATTTTAGTATATCATAAATTATATATTAAAGAATATATTATGAATTCCTTTTTAAATTTTTATGAAATGAGTTTAACGATATAAAATTTAACATTTTATAAAAATGTGAATATTTTTGTTATCATTCATTCACAATTGGTTAATATTTATTTTGTGAAGTGTTTTTCTAGTTGTCCCCTGAAATTATAATATTATGTTTTAATAAATACATAATATTAACAATGTGTTTTGAATTGATAGGATAATTTGGGATCAAAATTTTAATAATTTAGTAATTGATACAATTATTTATAAATATTATTCAACGGAAATGCTCTATAGGTAATAAATCAATACATATTATTTGTATAGGCCTAGAATCGTATATCACATAGAATATCATATGGTCATTAATACACTTATGGATATATTCTTCCTATATATATTTTTTAAAACTGAGGTTAGTGAGATATCCTATAATAGCAAGAGATTTTATGATATATGTATAAATTCAATTTATTCGATAACTTATGATACACAAAACCCTAAGTCTCAATGAAGGATAATATAGTATAAAATTATGTCATAGTTTTTAACATGGTGTAATGAATATAAATACCCAAATTTTGAAATCAATATGTATAATGTGTTTGGGTAATTATAATTTCTTTAGTAAATTCATTAGATGATCTAAAAATTGTATTTTTTTTAGGAAATGGATTCTATTAAGTTTTTTGAGAAATTAATATAATTAAATTATTAAACTTATAGAAAACATATTTTAAAAAACTAAACATAATATTTTAAAATATTACAATAATTTAATTATAGATGTAATTATTTATAAAATTCTAGGATGTTATATTTATTTGATGAATTATGTAAAATTCAATAATTTATTGAAAATAGTATATTTGATTCAATAATATACAAACTGAAATATTTTTTATAGTTATCTTAGAAATAAAATTATTTCATTAATATTATCTATAATCCAATTACATAAAATTTAATTAATTTTATATTCTATTTTGTAATAAAAAATTATACTTTTGAAGCTTTTTTCTATTTAAAACTTCTTATAATTATATTTTTGTGGATTAATATTAAATTAAATTCAACCAAATATTTTAATTTAATCATAATAATTTTTTAACCAATTTTATTCAATATTTATTATTTTTTTAATAGATTCCTTTATTTTCAATATTATTAGTAAACATGGAAAATGATTTTATCATCAATAAGGGTAAAATCCCTAAATTAGGGTTAAAACCGTGTGACAAGGTTTAAAAATCAACCAAAAACATTACATTAATTAATTGGATGGGAGAAATTCCACCGTATAAATATCAAAATCTAGTGTGTGTGTGTGTGTGTGTGTGTATATATATATATATTATTTCTTTTACCCTTGATAATGAAATTTATAATCATTTATGTAAAGAAAGTTCAAAAAATTACAGTCTTGTCAATTTTAACCATTCAAATAGTTATATTGTGGGATTAAATGGGGTTATGTTCATTTAAAAAAATATTTTTAATATTAATTAATTTATCATAATTTAATTTTTTTTAATTATTTAGTGCTGAAAAAATTAACATAAATTCTTACACAATAGTGATACATACCTTGTTCAAGCAATAGGAAAATAATGTAATTGATTTTGACCAATCTAAATTTAATATTTTTTGTCAAGTTGTAAATAAAAATGAAAATTATTTATAAATAAATCATATTAGGGATGTTTTAATATTTTATATTTTAATTACATTACTATCTTAGTTTCATTAAAATTACATTAACTAAATATTGTAAATGTTATTTTAATGATATTTTATGTTAAATTATATAATTTTAAAATATTTAAAAACCCCTAAAAATGTTAAAATATGAATACTATGAAGCTAAATGGTTAAAAATTTCATTCCATTATCATTAATGTGAGAATATTTACATTATAAGTAAAATTATGGTCCTTTATGTTTGAAAAATATGGTATCAAAATTTATAGGAAAATTACTTAACAAGTGGGTTACGCCAAAAGATAAGGTTTAAAATAAAAGAAAGTTATTTAGAAATTATTTGGATTATTATATATAAAAATATCACATTTTTATTCTAGTTCATTGCTATTTAGAAGACTTTTTAATTTGAAATAAATTAATTATATTTAATGTTTTTAATTTATTCAAATTTTGCCTTTTCCCTCCCTTATAGTAGGACACTCCTATTTTTTAATCAAAACCATATATTCCATATATTTCAAACAAACCATTACAATTAATATGATACACTCCTATATACTTAAATTAGAGTATCCTTTATTCTTAAAAGATCATTCTTGTATTTCTTAATAAGGTGTCCAAATGAGGGTTGTTGAAGAATATGTAATCATCTTAACAGACCAATATCAAATTATTTTTTATTTAAACTATTATAAATAATAATAATTCATCATTAAATAATATATTCATTATAAAAAATTTAATAAAATGTTATTATTATTATTGACTCACCGTTAACTACCCTATATTCCATCAAATGTGTAGAATAAGTATCACTCGTCTGAAGGTGTGAACTACAACATCTACATACAATTCAATTTGAATCAATATCATTCAAGGATGCTTATTCTGAATGGAATAATGTTGAAATAATATATATATATATATATGATATAATTATGTTTCATAAACCATCCCATGTACGTTGATGAACTAATACCTATACTGGCCTATTTATAACCAAAAGGGTGTTCCTGATCAAAATAATATGGTGACTAGCAGCTGACAAGATACCAAAATTGAAGGTAATGGTTTTTATATAAATATGTGATAAAATAGTAAAAGATAGAAAATTATATAGTTGTTATTCAAAGCACTCCTCATGAATAAAAGTACCACAATTAGTTTGGTGAAAAAAACTCTTAATGAAATAACATTAAAAAGAACGATATATGTTTTAATAAAGTATCCCTTACCCTATTAAACATGTGGAACCTTTCTCCATTGGTCACCATATAACCATAGTCATGAGTATCAACCATAACTACCACCTTGTAGTATCGATTTCCCTTTCCTAAGACCTAACATAACTAGATCTTCATATTCATGAAGGAAAATGTATTCTTTGATATAGAAATCCATGTACGGTCTGACCAAGTGTACCATATTCAATTCTATTACAACTAAACCATTTATTCATTAAATTTAAATAAAAAAGGCATGGAAATAAGTTAGCGAATTTCCTATAAAAAAGATTTTAACATAAAGGGTTTTAAGGCATATCAAATTAAAAAAATGAAAATTTCATAGGAAATATTTTATATTAATCAACTGGAATAAAAAAATAATTATATAAAAATGGAATGTATAATAATGCCAATGAAAAGATTGAAAAAATTTCATTATCCCTAAGTTACATTAATTTATCTCTATTGGATCCTAAAACTTCTCAATCATTATCATGAATCAAGTATGTGATGAAACTCACTAAGCCTCAAGCCACCAATATAATCAAGCAACACCATATATGGGGACCATCATGGGATGTCATACCAAACATGGTTTATATTTTTTTTGTCATTAATCCATTTATATAATGTTATAGACCTAGAGTGATTGTCCAAATGACCTACTAACTATTCAGGCATACTTGTTCTTCAATCAATAAATCATTCAATAATTCCTTCTAGGTAAAATCACACATTTCAAATTAATTCATCATTCTCAATTCAATTTCTCTTGTTCTACTTGAATATGATGTATCGATTTCTAAACAAAATAATATATTTCATTCAAATTAATATCTTTTCTTGTAAAAATTAATTTTAATCAAGTTTCCTCAATAATAAATATCAAATAACTAAATTTAATCAATATTAAATTTTAACATTATTTTTCTCAAAATCCTCCTATTAGTTCCAATCCCATCAAATTTAGTTTATTTTCACAACTTCCATTCCCTTTTCAAAAAATGAATAAAATAATCTAAAATTTGATGAATTAATTAAACTACTAACTCATTTAAAATCAATCAACTAGTTGGGGTTTCTTATTTAGGGTAATGAAGTATGGAAACACCTACATTTAATCACATTATAAAATCATCACCTTTAGTGGGAAATGGAAATGAAGGATTATGGTGAAGGGGATAAAGTAATTAGAACTAGAATCATGATTTATTTTATCATATATTATGTATATTAATTACATAATTAGCTATCACTGTAATAATAAAGAAAAAAATATCGGGAGAAAATAAATAAGCATATATTCACTTACTAGAGAGGCATCAATATCTTCAGTAGCAACTTTTATTTGAAAGGGAAGAGAATTAAAGCGGTGAGTAATTGTATTTATAGTATCAAAAGAAATGAAAACAAATAATTGTTTAATGTGGATGATATATAATATAAAAGGGGATCCTTGTATTTTTAATATTACAACTGAATGATTAAAAACTATCGCACATGGTTTCTGAGTTTGGGTTTCATGGTTAGAAGTGAAGATACACCCAAACTGTGAAACCTTTAATGGATTCTAGATGTATTTATCAGTTTTTAGGGGTGGAAACATAATTTTGAAATATTATGATAACCTATCCTTTGATTCTATATAATGAACATGATTTTCCAGGCCGAACCACATGGCTTTCCCAAACTATGCGACAACCATGAACAACCCCCAAACCATCCAAAAACTATTAAAAACATCACCCAATGAAATCAGAGACAATAATTGAAAATAAATACTTCAAAGATAGGGGAAAATGTACCCAAAATAAGGTTACAATATGTTATAGTATCCCATATATATGAACTTTTTGCCCCCATATATCATATCTATAATATTCCATATGAATTAGATGAGACAATCACACCCTCATCAATTCATCACACACCCAGGTATCATGTTAATCAAATCCCTGGGGAAAAAAAGGGACCAATGGTATATTCGTCAATTGATGGAATCATGTAGTATAATCATGAACCATTACTGGATGTTGAGTTAAGGATAGGTTTGGTTCTATATCATGGTCCTCCAATCAAAATAAATGCGATGGATCATAAATATTCCTCCAAAAATGTAATATAAAAAACACAATGTGGATTGAAGAAATCATTATTTGAAATTATAGACGGTATTTTACATTACCAACTCAATCAATAATCTTAAAAGGATCTAAAAAACAAAGTGTTAGATTTCAATTATTTTCAAGACAATGGTGACCCAATAAAGGTGAAACACTCAAATTCACCAGGTCACCATCCAAAAACATTAAATGTTCATATAATTGATAATCAAAAAAATTATACTAGATCTATATATTTACCAATATATAATGAACAAACTAGATATTCGGCATTCTCTATTGAAAAAAAATGGTCAAAACAAGGAATCATAAAAAATATCCTTCAAATATAGAGATAAAACTATAATGACTTCCATAAAATGAATACAAGGGATCTATCTTGATAGATGATTAGTATCTATTAATATTAGAAAACTCAAATAGCCTCAAATGGTTAATCCAAGGTACACTAATGTTGAGAACACACAAACTGAAAATTTCTACTCATATATATATAGCTCTCTCTGTTTATTCATCCATGGATGATACACTATTATCTACAGTACATGGGATCCCAATGAAACTCAGCGGACTCTCCAAAATTAGGATGTTAATTGTGGATCCATATTAAGAACTATTACATGGGATGCTCCATATAATATTATAATCACATTCATATATATACTTCCCAAAACTATAATTTTTATTTTATCTCGATTGGGTATTAGGTGGTCCAATTTTTCCATCTAATCGATCATTATCTGTGTATCATTAATTAATTAAGGGGTAAATGGAAACCTAAAAATGAACTGAATATAAATGTCATTCTGTATTAAATTCAGTAGAAGAAGGGACTGAAGTTATCATAAAGGATTCAGGTTCACATTCTTGACCATTTGGATTGTATAACAATGAGATACAAAGTTAGTGATTTATCTTATTATACGTGAAAACCATAGTTATTAAATAATATCATAGAAAATCATTTTTGTTCTAATTTGAAACATCCCAATGGGAATTATTGCAATATCCCATACCATATCTTATACTGGGAAAAGCTATGATATATCATCTCACTAATTATTGGGCACACTAGAATTTGAAAATCTAATCAATAATGGTATCCCTACAGTAATTTTAGTCCATAATTATTTTAAACTCATCATTAAGATATTGTGGTAAAATAATAATATTAATAATAGAGGATTTCAACTATGCAATTATTATAACAGACTCTGTATCATCCCCCAATCCTCTAAAATGATGGTAATAAAATAAATCCATTAAATTACACTCTTCTAATGATTATATCATGGCATGGGTCAGATTATTCCTTATCAAATTGTTACTACAAATGTTTTCTTATCACGGGTGTTATAAATGTTGAAGATAGAGAACATAAGGTACTCCTCCTTACATCTCTACCAAATAATAAAATAGTTTTAATTAAATATATAACTCAATATTTTGTGTTTGGATTATATGTTAAACCATAGTCTTAAGAGGTAATGACACCAACACTTAATATAATTCAATAGTTTTGTGAGGTTAAGACCATGAGTTGGATTATTATTCTCATGTGCGATATGTTAACTAGAAAAATAAGATACCATGTGATCACCCTTTTTGGTAACGCATCTAAAATGACAAATTAATGGATCACCAAAAATAACATTCCCTTGACCATACTCATAAAGTCTCATCACTATGGTAGAATTAATAATACATTTAAACAAATTATGAGAAAAATTCAATTTCCAACAGAAAAAATATAGTACTCTATTATGATTAGGATAACTTATAGGAGAATAATTTTTTGTAATTTTATTCAAAAATAGATGTTAATATTTTTATATACTAAATAATCTATTTGTATTGAAAACATGATAAATTTTTAACCATTTCATGAAAACATTCTCATTCAAATGATACACTAATATATCTTGTTCAAAGATCATGTTTCCAAATAAAAATACTTTATTAGTATAAATACTATATTCTTTCATCATGAAATTTAGTTTGTGGTCTTTGAAAATTTCAATAACAACTCTCAAATGAAGCACATAGTCCTCCTAAATATTGGAATAAATATAAATATCATCTGCAATAATAGCATTAATGAGTTGTGGAACATAATTAATATCATATTCATATGTTCATTAAAATCACCCAGATAATTGGACAGAAAAAAATGCATAATGAAGAAATCGTAATGTCCATAACTACTCCTATTTTTTGTCATCAGGTTGTAAGACTTTTTGATCATTAACTCGTGATAACCTAAATATAAATAATTCTTTGAGAAATAATTCTATCAAATATTATTACCAAAAAATAATCAATAAATGGAAAAATATTATTCATTATTACTATATATCTATTTATTTTCACTAATCAACATAATGGTGAATCCGTCAATCTTCTTTATTTTTAAAAATCTTAGGCTCCACCCTAAGTGACACACTCAGGCGTACAAATACTTTATCGAATAGACCATCCAATTAGATCCTTAACACGTTTAGTTTAGTTGAAACAATACATCAAGAGGGAATTGATACCAACTAAGTGCTAGATACTAAATCAACATGAAACTATACCTCTAATACAAATGGAAATCTAGAGAAATTTAATAGAAATGTATTAGGAAACACTGTGAAAACTAGAGATAAATCATCACTCAATGATTCAAATTCATATTAAAAAACACTAATTTTAACCTACCCAATTACATAAAATAAGGTTTGGAACTACTCGTCCTTCGATACTGTTGTCTATGAGAAACATGGAACACACCATTGGGTGAAACATAAGAGACCCTCCAAAGATAATAGTAAATCTGAGCCATCGATCTTCATGAATATCATAGCACCCCTTAGCTGATTTAAGAGATTGTCGATGTGGATATTATGTTGTAAGTTCTTGGCCATCATTTGGTTCAATATCTTATAATCTTTACATATGTGCAAGGTAAAATTGACCTTCTTGGTGCAATGAACTAGATAACCCCATGGAGACATACAAGGACGTATAATACCTTTTACATTCAGATCATTCCACTAAATATGAAACTCATTATGAAAAACCGGTCCTATTATATAAGGTATGATATAAAATTCTTCTAATCTCGGTACCAAATTGATCATGAACTCAATCTCATGCTCGAGAGGTAATAAGTAGAACTCATAATGAAATAAATCATGAAAATAGTCTAACACAGGAGGAAAATAACAATGTTTTATTCCACCATATTCTATAGAAATATGTGATATATAATTCATTAGGAAATATAATATTCACTAAATTGGTCATATTCAACTTTTCTAAGGATCCAACTATCCATTTTTGGAATAAATGCCTCCTTAAATATATATATATAAAGGTAACTCTCCTCCAATAAAAATTAATATGATCCTAGTATAGGATTAAACAACTCATACATGGAGTCAAATATAAACCTATCATTTCCATAAAAAATTATTCCCATAAGAAACAACAACCAAACATCACTAAAGATCACTACTTGCAATGTTTTATATTCTCTGATCACACACCCAAATATGTGTCAATCTTAAAATCTCCATTCATTATTTCCAAAACAATTCCCAACCATTTCAAATGAGATAATATAAAAAAGAATGTGACTATACAATATCAAAAAAACACAGGAAAGTGTAGATGATATAAGAATTGTAGCTATGATATTAGATGGTCATATATCCTCCAAAGATAGAGTATTCTACATAAAAAGCAGTATACCAAACCTTCTAACCTAGACTCTAGGATGAGTCCCCTAAACTAATATCTTTTTCACATACTTCCATTCCTACAATAGTGTAATATATCCTCATCCTTGACTAGAACATCTTTTGGTACTCTATCCACTATTCGAATTAGAGGTGTCCAAGTCCATTAAAAATTATGGTACATTCTTTGATCCATGAATAATTCTTTGATGCTGAAATCCTCTACAAATCATTTATATGTGGAACATCATTCCATAAACACAACTCTCTAAAGTGGGATAAAAATATGAGGAATCTTGTTGATGAATATTCAAAATTTATACGACTAAAATAGAAAATAGAAGTGGTATAGATGCCCAATAACCTGATTTATCATTCCATTACTTATATAGAGAAAATAATCATAGAGTAGATTCCTTCAACTAGAATAAGAGCTCTCATTATTAACTGCTAAAATATTATAGTCGTTGTTGGGTCCTCTCTCATATTTCCAACCATGATGAGTTCCTGATTAATCACATAAAAATATACTTATATGATAAACATTCACTTGTGACCTGATATCATAGTGATGTCCTTCACAAAAGCATCTATCTATTGAGATATCAACCAAAACTAAATATAGTGAAAAAAAAATTTGGTCATCGAAATGTTCATCATAATCCACCTATTACACAAACTCTTTTGTCAGATATAAGAACTTGTGAGACTTCTAGTACCTCATAGTCTATCGATATAAATGTATCAATAACACCACCTGTATGTTGTTCCAGGATAACGCCTCCCACTACCCAACCAACTCTATCATATCCCATAATTTCATGGTAGTTACATTTTGTATTTATGTAGTATGATTCTCCCTACATTATGAGGCTGTCTCAATATGATTGAAGATCAAATTGAATGACACAATTGTGAACATGACTTCATTGTTTCCTATATTTCTAGTAATTGTAGGGTGATGTTGTAGCTAAACAAGTATTGTCTGCTCATACATCAAATAAACTATGTGAATAGTATCCCTTGCCATGGATCTCATGACCTATATAGAGTTTATTTTATACATAAAATATATCTAATTCTTAGGGGATGTAAGATTATATGGGTAATTTATGTTAGGAGGATGATAATTTTCAATATCCTATTTCTCATATTAAAGACAAAGAGGATGAATTTCCTCTACATGAAAAACACAATCCTAAGAAAATTGGCAATAACAAACACAATCAGCCTCTAGAAGTGATAACACCAGAGAAAAAATTCCCTTATTATCTACAAAACTGGCATAAGAGCGATTCATCATGACACAATAGTTTATTTTGTTAAATTTATCAAATATTTCACATATATCATACAACATTTCACAGTGGAATATACATAACACTTGAAATAAATATATCCCAATTATGAACAATTAATGTCAATATATCCCACTTTAACTCTCTTAATTCATGCATATTCATAATTTTCAATACGGTTTCATGAGTATAAATATCATGAAACAGTATAATAATGAATCCATAACATCACCCGACAAGTGAATCATTTAAGGTGAAATTACATCAATTATAATAAGTGAACATCATGACCAACAGTCCCATACCTATTAACATGGACTTTCCCATGTACAGGGGTTAGTTAATCCCATAAAAAGATCATTTACAAGTTCTAACACATCATATTATCCTTTCAACCACTAAAAATAGTAAATCAATAGAAAAGAAAAAAAATTATACTCTAATAGCACTTTGTAGTGTCCCATGATCTGGAATCCTCTAATGTTGCTGATACATGTTGGTTAAAAGACCACGTGAGAACCTCATCGTAACATGTAGGATTCTTTATTATAGTTTTCATTTCATATGCATAGTGGGGATACTATACCGCCCGTTATAGAGTAAAATATAGAATAAATGAAAATGTAAAAATAAATATCAATGTAACAGAAAAACTACAGAAAAAGAATATATTACAATTTGGAAGTAAATGGGAGACCAACCATCAATAATAAGAAAACATGTAATGATAAGATAAGATGTATCAAAAAATAAAAATGAAAATAATTCAACTAAAAGAACCTCAAGACATTAAATAATCAAAAAAACCATTTAATGAACCTCTTATTAGAACTATCTCCAATCTCCATCCCATCCTGTAAGAAACAAAGGAATAAACAGTAATGTCTCTTGCCTTGTCTAAACCTACATCCACAAATTTTCAGAGGGTACAAAATAGGTCCTAAATAGTGTGTGAATAAAACATTCTATGCTACACAACCATGTATAAATATGAATGTTATGATAATAAGTGTATAGAATGATGTGAGATATATGTTTAATAACTAAACATTTAATATATTACCTCACACAACCTTTATTGGAAGTATACCATAATCTATTTGAGCGTGTAGCACATCCATGACAACCAAAAACCATATATCCATTGAAATATCAACCAAAACCATAAACATGGAGAAATTAGATAAATCTGGGCTAATCCCACTATATAATAATTTCATCATGGGTTTGGATAGAGCCTTCTCAATAAAATAATTGGAAGATGATACTAGACTAATCCCCCTAAATATAAGCATTACATCATTGGAGTTATCATAACTCACTCAATATAAGCATTAAATCATGGGACTAGGCGTAACCCACTAAATATAACACTTGTAAAAAAAACTTCATTTAAGTCGGTTGTTTTTTCTTTTTTACCTCAGTTTTTAGAAGACGTTAATACAGACGACGTTATAAATATTTTATTATGTCGGTAATTTAAAAACTGACGTAAAAACATAACATCGTAGTGTTAATCACGTCGGTTATTAAATAACCAAAGTGATAAAACAGTGAGGGGGGTGTTTATCACATCAGTTATTAAATAATTGTCATGAAAACCCAATTTTTTTAAATAGAATGTCATCCTCTTCTCTCCCCAGTAACAACCAGAAACAAAACCAAGAATTCGTTCCAGAAAAACAGAAGTATACCAAAACAAGATCCAAAGAAAAATTAAGCATTTACATTGATAACATTTAAAATTTACCCCACTAGACAACCACCCACCACCCCCTGGATAGCCCCACCCCCTAGACAGCCCCCTCACCCAACTAGACAGGCCCCACCACACCACTGGACACCCCCCCCACACCCCTGGACTGCCCCACAACCCCCTGGACGACCCCAAACACCCCTGTACATCCCCACCACCCCCGGATAGCCCCCCACACCCCTGGAAAACCCCCACTCTCATGTATAACCCCCACCCCCTGTACAACACTCCCACACCCCTAGAAAACCCTCTGACACCCCTAAATCAGGACCAAAATGTTACCAAAAATAGACCAGAACCCCCTCACCCCACTTGAGTGCCCCCACCACACCCCTGGACACCCCCCACACCCTTGGACATCACCACCACCCCTTGGACATCCCCCCACCCTCCTGTATACCTCCCAACCCCGGGGTAACACTCCCACACCCCTGGAATTCCCTCCCACACCCCTGAAAAAAACAAAAAAAGTTACCAAAAAATAGACCAGAACCCCCTCACCCCACTGGACAGCCCCCACCACAACCCCCCCCCCACACACACACCCTTGGACTTCCCCCCACCCCATGGACAGCCCCCAACACCCCTAGAAAACCCCCCACCCTCTTGTAAACCCCTCATGGACTATCCCACCACCCCTTTCGACACCCCCCTCCCCACACACACACCCCTGGACTGCCCCCCACCCCTTGGACAGCCCCTAGATAGTTGGTGCTGGGAGAGGAGACGCCGCCATCCCTCGGGGGGCATTCTAATGGAAGGTACTCATCACTCTCACATGCGAAGCTTGAGATCTCAAAATGTTTCACATGTGGGAGTGATGAGTACCTTCAAGTGGTGTTCAACACCCCTAGGTATGGTGTTGCCTCCTCTCCCACTCCCTGGACTCCCCCCCCCATCCCCATGGAAACCCTGACCCCCCCCCCCCTCCACACTGGACAACCCTCCCACACCCCTGGAAACCCCGTCACCTCACATGACACCCCCACACCCCTGGACACCCCCTGGATAGCCCCCCACTCCCTCGGACAACCCTTCCACCCTCCTGGAAATGCTCCCCCCCCTTCAACTCTCATGGACACCCAGTATACCTCCCACCCCACCGGACATCCCACCCACCCCCCTGGACAGCCCCCACCCCATTAAACACCCCCCCACCCTTGGAACTCCTCCCCCCAAACCAGAATCCATACCAGAAAAAACATCATAAGTAGACCAAAACAAGAAGTAGAGAAAAATTAAACATTCGCATCTATAACATGCAAAACTTACAATTTCAACTTAAAAAAACTAAATCCAACCTAAAAAACTACCATATCCACAACCCTTGGACACCCCCTGGACACCACAACCCCCTTGGATAGCCCCCACCCTATGGACACCTCCCCCACCCCCTTGGACACCCCCTATACACCACCACCCCCTTGGACAGCTCCCCACCCCCTAGACACCGAACCCCACCCCTTGGACACCGCCTGGATACCACCACACCCTTGGACAACCCCCCCCCCCCCCCTCAAGACACCACCCCCACCCCTGGACAACCCCCCACCCCACTGGACACCCCCACCACTCCTTGACACCCCCACCCTTCCTGGACACCACCACCCACCTGCTACCCCCTTGGACACCCCCAACCCTCTAGACAGCCCCCCCCACCCCCGATAAACCCCCAAACACTCTGTACAAGTACCCACCCCCTTGGATAGCCCTGCCACCCCCTTAGACACCCACATCCCCTTGGACCCCCCCCCCACACACACACACCCCTAGACTCCCCCCCCACCTCCATGGACACCCTGAACGCCCCCAACCATCTGGACAGCCCCTCGAACCCTCTGGACACCACCCCCACCCCCTTGAACACCCCCTGGACACCACCAACCCCTTGGACAGCCCTCCGCCCCTCAAGAAATTCCCCACCCCCTGGACAGCCACCATCCATCTAGACAGCACCCCCACCCCCTGGGACACCCCAACCCCTCCTGGACACCACCCCCACCCTCTACCCCATTGGACACCCCCTGGTCACCCCTCAACCCTTTGCACAGCCCCCACCAACCCAAACACCCCCAAACCCTCTGGACTGGCCCCTACCCCCTTGGACACCCCCACCCACCCCCTTGGACAGCCCCGCCCCCCTCCACACACACACACCTGGACTCCCCCCAACCTCCATGGACACCCTGGACAGCCCCCAAACCTCTGGAAACCCCCCCCAAAACCATGGGATTTTAACCTCAAGCTACTAGTTTTGGCATATCTAGGGATTTTAACCTCAAGCTACTCGTTTTGGTATCATGACATTATTCAAAATGAGAACCATGAATTGTATCTCCTAATAGTCTAAAATGGTCTATTTTTCAATGAATCGGTTCTGAATAACATATGATAACTTCTAATAGTCCACGAGAATAAGCGACGTAAATAGTTTATGGAACAACAAAATGTGATACCCAAAATTGAAACAACCAAGGATCCAAAACAAACATTCCACAATGAAAAACTGTATATACATATAATATAAATCACACTGGTACACGGAATGGTTGTATCACAATGGATTAGATATAAATTGCAGTAATATAGGTGAATGAAATCATTAGTTGTCAATGACAAAAAATATTACCATAAATGTAGGGAATCCGCGAAGCAAAAAAACAAAATAGAAGTAGGTGAGGGTTACATGAATATTGCGATTCGATCTAATAGATCTGGTGATAATAAATAAGATGATGATGGAGAAACGAGGTAATAGGGTTTGAAATTGAATAATCTTACCTAGTTTAAACAAAAAAAATCACAAAACCTAAATATAGACTATCCGGGAAAAAAAAACAAAATAAAGTCATGGGAGGCTTACCTGAGTTTTGCGAGTGGAGATGATATATATGAGGAGAGTAAAGATGATAAAAAATGATGGAAAAATTAGTTTAATGAAACAAGATCAAATATCTGATTCTAGGTTTTCCGCAGGAGAGAGACAAGTCACAGGTCTATCAATAGAAAAATCATAAATGACAATCCATGGGGTGTGATAAATTTTTTAAATGTTTTATAACTTCGGTTATTTAATAACCGAAATTATAAACTATTTTTATCACATTTATAACGTCGGTTATTATAATAACTGAAGTCATAAATGTATCAGATATCGCATTTTTTACGTCAGTTATTCTATAACCGACGTAAAAAAACAAATCAGAAACCACAGTTTTTACGTCGGTTATTTTATAACCGACGTAAAAACTACAGTGTGTTGGATTTTTATGCCGGTTATAATATGAACGACATAAAAAAATTATGTGGGTTGGGTTTTTATGTCAGTTATCAAATAACGGACGTTAAAAAGGCCTCAGATGCCGCCTTTTTTAGGTCGGTTATTTTATATCCGACGTAAAAAATCGTTAGATACCTCATTTTTTACGTCGGTTATTTTATATGCGACGTAAAAACCCACATATCACATATTTTCACGTCGGTTATATATAACTGATGTAAAAAATGGTGACGTTAAAAACATTTTCTGCACTAGTGTAATCATTAAAGCATGGGATTTATCATATATTACTCAATATAATCATTATAACATGGGAATGGGAATAAATCGCTTAATATAAGCACTTATTATTAGGAATGGTAATATCCCACTCAATATAATCAAAACACCATTATAATATAATAATTCATATAATTAAGGACATCACAATGTAACAAAATATGTCTTAGTGGTCAATTTTGAAAATTACTATTATTATTTCAATTAGACCATCATATATGTATCAAATGAAAAACAATCATATCAATTAGAAGTAATCCACACATAAGGAAGTCACCAAATATCTCATGTCATTATAAAAAAACAAAAAACCTTTACCCAACTCAATTTTTAATTAAGTGTTTTCTCGCCCAAAGGGTATCAAAAATCCAGGTAAAACCATTCAGATAAGAGTGATTCATGGAATATTACAATCCATTATACAATCAATTAACAACCACATTATGTTAGATCAATATAATTATTTAAAATAATTTAAAATTATCAAACCATTTGGTTATGTTTTATACACTATACCATTAGACTATGATTAACCAATCTCTTCAAATAGAAGACTCCAATAAAAATGAAGGTGAGGAAGACTGTAAGTAGAAACAAAATCAAAATAGTTCATCATCAAAATAGAAAAAAAAACATTTGGAATGTGATTACACCATAATAATTGGATAAAAAATGAAGATATTGGAAAACTGGTGAAAACCACTCACTAAGGGTTACATATGTGATGAAGAAATATTGAATGAAGGGAGATAATCTAAAATCAAATGTATTTTTTCCTTTTTTTAGAGGAGAATAATTCCTGTATTTGATTGAAATATAATCATCCACACTTCCCACATAAAACTATATCTCACAATAAATGAACAATGTGTAATCAATTTACACATCGTGTATTTTATAAGGATCAACGCATAAAAAACTACCTCCTTAGTTTAATATTTAACCATGTTAGACATTTATATGACATGAGTGTTTTACATCATAAACATTGTAAAACATTTAACACATTTATATCTAGATGATAATAATTCAATTTAATATAAAACCCTAGACATTAAGTCATTTTCCCAACAAAGGTTCTACGACTCTGAACAAGACTATTCCAACAAGTCTTAAATTAAAAAAAATCAATGATATACATACATGGAAAATGGAAGAATCTTACATTATGTATCTTGACACTATTATTTTGGATATTATTAATTTATTTTTTAAATAAATAAATACAATATTTTTCCAATTCAATTATTACTTTATAAATGATTTTATAATGAGTATTATTGAAATTATATGTTGATATGAAGTAAAACAAGAAGTGTATATTTTGAAAATAAATTGGTTTAACTAGGGTTCTCTTATGATAAAGTATATAATTTTTGAAAATAATTATTTTTTATTAAAATATTCTTATTTGATAAAAAATTAAATATAAATTATAATAGAATTTTATTAATTCTAAGGATATATTTATAGGTCCCAGAATATGGTAAATTTTAGAGAATTTATTAATATACCAAAAAAATAGATTTTTATTTAAAGACGAGAATTCAAATATTTGAAAAATTATTTTTCATAAAATAAATTTTTTTATAACATCTTATAAGAAATAGCCAATAGTTAATTGTCAATAATTTTTAGATAGTGTTAAATTTTTATATAAAAATTAAATATGGTATAAATATACTATCAATAAAATCAGTTCACAATTTCTCAAAAGTGATATCATAAATTCTATAAATAGTATCTATAACCGAGTATAGATATAACGATTAATAATATCTTCATTTTATCTTATTTTATTAATTTTATAACACTTTAATTAAACCTACAATACAAGTATTATATTTTATAGTTTTAAAATAATTTCATTATGAACATGAATCACATCCACATAACCAATGATATATTTGTAAAAATTTCATTACAAATAATTATAAAATACTAAAAACCAATTCTATTTGGTAGAAATAATTAACCACAACCATAAGATGGTTTATCATTTTATTATTTTCTCATATAATGTCCAAATCCTATGGTTATAAATTTATAAATAATTAATCTCTATTTTTCATTAAAAACACTCAAAAACCAAACCACTCCTTCATTAAAACCACATTTATAATGATGTTTCATCCATCAATATCAATAAATCCTTGCTAATAATTTCTTATTCTCTTAAGAATATGCATTCATGCCTCTAAAATTTTCCTCACCCAGAAAGGGGATCCTCTCCACCTCTTTATTCAAGTACTGTATATGTATTAAACTGTTTGATACCCAATTTCTCATATTGGAATAAGTTTTTAAAATAAAAATATACTATCCATATTAATTTCGACTAGTGTGAGAAATTATTTATCCCTAATTAAACCCATCAAACCATCATTATGTAAACCCATTATACTTCTTGAATTTTCTTGCGATTTTTATGTACTCAACATTATACTGTCAATACCCATCCTTATTTATACCCATTGATATTTTATAAGATGTATCTATCCATAAATAATTGAAAAAATCAATTTATATTACACAAAATATTTTATCATTAGATAAAAACTGATGAATGGAGTTTATATATTTTAGGATCTATGCCACACACAAATTTATGTACATAATATGAATGTGATGGGTTGTCCAAGAACTATATAGCACTCTAAAAAATTGGGAAACGTTTTTAACTATTACATGTACATTTCATGGGAGGATGTCCCAAGAAAACTATGTTATGATGTCTCAAAATATATCCTTGAAATATGACCTGGATTTAATCATTTATTTCATCTCAAAAGTCATTATTTTACATTGATATTATCATTGTGTACCACACTTTTATGTTCATAATTTGGATTATCTTATTAATATGTCATCATGTTATGTATCATGACTCACATGTTATTTATTAACTTAAGGTATGATTTCATTATTCCCAAAATGGGATATATAGCTCACTCCATTATTATGTATACCCCTGTGTTATTTTATGTAGTATTAGAAGTCCCATGGGTTTTAAGACCATTGTATAGTGTTATTCATAATGTATTTGTATCCCAGTTTAATTTTAATATTATATGTATCTTATTTATTGTAGACACTAGGCCCCTTGAAATTGTTTATATAATAAATCATTAATAAAGGAATATTAATGATACAATTTTTTTTATCATATATCATTTGAAAATAAAATATATTTGCATGAAAATAGAGTTTAAAAAATATATTATATTTTAAATTATCGATTTAAGATATAAGAGGAAAACATGTCACTTAATCCATAATTGAGTAGATAAAAATTACTTTATCCATGTGTATTTCACAACAGGTAGATTATGATTATATGGCATTATGATTGTTTACAAAAATATCAATATAATATCCAAGAATAAGGGTTAAATATATAAACCTACAATAATTTAATAATTATGTATATACTATTTCATTGAAGATTATACTATATTTTCCTTAAAACATTTCTATATTTGGCTCATTAAATGACATGAGGGAGAATATCACCCATATTAACGAAGAATCTTTGATTTGGGATAGATAACATGTAAAAAAGGTGATGTTTAGTAAGAGTAATGTGTTTTAAAGAGTAATTTAATTATGAATTATGAATTAATTTGTAATTTTTTTAATGGGATAGATTAATGAAATCCATATGAATGATAATGTCTTGGAAATTGTTGAATAAAGGTTTAAATCATTAGAATAAAAGATATCATATGTCCTTGATGTCAAAAATTATTAAATAGAGTTCAAGGGAAACAACATTAATGATCTTGGAAGCTAATTGTCGAAGAGTAAAAATTTAGTTATTATGTTAAGGGGGAGAAGCTGAATTGAATAATAACATGAAAGCCCTAAAATCATGGGATCCCTTCTAAATAACTATATATATATATCATGGATTTTTTTAAATGTTGATTAATATATGTATATTGAATCAGGTTGGTAAAATATCATCATAATATATTAAGCATGTTTATTTTATTATGAAAGTGTTTAAATAACCCTTAATTAATGAAATGAGTTAATATATCACATTATGTATTTTTATTGATTATTTTGTTTTATTTTTTTGAACCCTTTTTCTACACCATGAATTAGTTAGTTATATTTAAATTCATGAAAAATATAAAAGATTTATTTGATTGAGTTGACAACTACCAATCTAAAATGTATTGTTTCCAGTTTTTAATAACTGGTATAGAGAAGAAAATGATAAATCAATATATTGTAATTAATTTTCTGTATTGGAACTCAATTAATTACAAAGTGAAAGTTTATGTGACCAAAATTTTGATGTTTTTTGTTTTTTAATAGGAATGATGTTAAAAGGCATTATTTTATAATATTAAATTAATACCATAGAAGTGGTTTTTAGTTTCAATCATGTTCAATAGAAGGATATTAGACTTTATAAGATTGGTTTCCTATATAAATTTACATTATAATACTGGATAAGAACATGTAATCTATCATTGGAATATGTAACTAAAGTTGTATCCTGATTTATTTAACAAAAAGAGAAAAAAAATTATTTATCATCTTGGAGGTTCATGATTAAATTAGTTTCATTCATTTTCAATGCCTATGAAAATTTATAGTACCGATGCATTTTAATTATAGTTACAAAAAAGGTTACATTCTAGTTTCTGTTAAAAACTATTAATATTAATAGTATAAACGACAGAAATCATAGATAATATTTCTTCTATTTTTTCTGTCAAAAAAGATGCAAATAAATTTGGAAATAATGATTCTTTTATATATTTCCATTTGAAATAATTTGTTCTATTTAATGTATTCAGTGACTCATTCATATGGAACTAAAAATTATTAGATAATTTATTTCATGATTTTATATAAGGAGAACCTATTTATGATTATTTTATAAATATTATCATCATTTATAAGGAATATTGGACTAAGAATATTCAAACATTCTATATAATTGAAAGTTAGTTAAATGATGTTTTATATTGTCAATGGTGTAAGTTTTCTGTATTAGAATTTTTTATTCACTAATATTTTGGAGATAAAATAATTAGAAGTTCTATATAGAGTGTATATATTGTAAAAAAGTTATATATTTTGGATTAGGTAATGAATGTAATCTGTGATGTTTCACCCTTATATTTGTTGATCTTGAATTGTATCGTATAATAGGGAAATATAATTAATGATGCATTTTGAAGACCGAATATATGATGGGGAAGGGATAACTCATTGAAATATTTTAAATTATATTCATATTCATTCTCTAAATTTTAAATAATTTTATTGTTTATTAATAGTTGTTTAAGGGTATTTTAATGAGAGTTGGTGGGATTGAATATATTTCAGGTTGGATGAGGAATATAGAGATAATTTTGGAGATATTAGGTTATATTCTCTTGGTAATCAATAAATCTGCTCGGTACATAATATTTTTCCCAAACTATGAGTTTTTATATGGTATATTTGAGTTTATATCTTTCAATATGATCAATATTTTAATAAATGAGAGTCATTTTGGATCACTGGTGCATATATAGTTTGGTTTCTGAGTTTATATATGAAAAATACAAAATTTTCATAGAGAAGTGATAGAGTCATTGAACTAATTATTTATTATATTTTATAATTTAATTATTGAATTTTGAAATATCCATTAAATTATTAACATTTCATAGTACAAAGAATTGTAATATTCAGGGTCCCTATATGATGTATAAGATTGATTCAATTGATATATATGATCAATCACATTAGATGTATAATTGTAAGATAGTGAGTATTTTTAAATTTAGATATATGTTTAGTTATCTAATGGGATACATAACAGTCATGTAATCATATAATCATGCTCCAAACTGAAATTTCTACAAAGGATCTGATCTATATTATGATTCATATTAGTAACCTTTAACAGGGAATGGTTATTATGGTGATATACAAAAGTATATTAGTTATCCTAATCAATAAACGTTCAAAAAAATTTATGTTAATATTCAATAATGATATACTATGGATAATTATTAACTCAAATGATGATTAAACTATACATAAATGATTTAAATATCATGATTCTAATTATAATCATGATTTTATTTTTTATTAAAATATATATTGATATGGTTTATCATTAATGATACAAATAACATATTTTGGTGGTCTAATACTTTATTAAATTTTTATTATTTTTTTACTAATGATGTAAATATAAAATGGGTTTCATGTTATATATATAGGGGACGTTTGATGTAGTAATGAAATGATTTGGAAGAGTTCGATAGGCTAAGACTAGGTATTTCACAAAGCTACCATGAATAATCTGAAGATGTCACTTTGTAAGAACATATTTTACAACCATGAAAATCATATATCTTATTATCAAATGGAAAAAGGATTTATATTGAAGTGAGTTATTAAATATTTTAAATAAAATATTATTTTTATAACTGTGAGAAATATTTTGTGATAAATAAATAATAATTTGTATGCATGAGAAGATAATGGATTGAGTTTTTGATAGAAATAAATTATAAAATTTGTATGTTTTAATAATGTTCATTATTGATTGAAAATATTGTGAATTTTTTGGTAATTTTATTCATATTTTATTTTAATAAACATGATGCGAAGATGTTAAAAATTATATATTGGAGAGAAAACATCCAATAGTTTTTATATCCGGAATTCTATTTGAAATAAATGTGGAATTATACAGGCCATGAAACTTCTATATTTTCAATAAACTCATCATTTTAATGATAATAGAGAAAAAAATGTTGGTGATAAGGTCATGATCATTATAAATAGGGGAATAAGAAGATAGATAAATTAAATATTATAGTATTTTTTATTATAATTCCTAGTGAAGTTAAAGGAAACCCTTGATGTTTCTCCATGATGAGGAAACATATAAAAAATTTAATATTGAGGGAAGATTATAGGTGGAATGATAGATAATAATTTTTCAAGATTATACAATATAAATAGAATATTCAAATATATAAAATTTTGTGGTTAAATTTAACATGGATTGTAACAAGAGTATAAGACCCTAAATTTACCATTTATTAAGTATTCCATTGATAATAAATGGGATGTTTTTAGTGTGTTCTATAAAAACCACTATACACAGAGTACGTAGCCATCTTTCATTGAATATAATCATCATAATAAACATTTTTTTTTCTATTAATTATTTACAACTTTTAGTACATTCCTTCAATACACTACTGAGGAAATAGTGAGTGATCCACACAATGAATTAGTTAAGAGGTAAATCAACAAAAAAAATTATGTTTCCCAAATTTATTAAATACACCCCCTTCTTAATGTGGACCACCATTCCAAAAAGAATTATAATCATTAAAAAAAGAAAATAAATTCATTATATATATACCACCAAATTAATGAAATTGGATGATAACATGTATATAAATTGAAATGTCAATATATTTCAAATCAATCCATAAAGGGATTATATGTTTTACTTTTTATTATAAAAGAATATATAGTCATATCAACTATATTTTTCTATCCATTCGAAATTTTTATTAATTTATTTAAATAATGTTCTATTATAATAAATATTTATCAGGTTTTATTAATTGAAAGTAACTATATGAAATTATATCACTATATATATATGATTATATGTGAATAAAATATCTATAATGGATCAATCATCATATATATAGTTCATTATTGAATCCGCACAAATATATTGATTTTTCCAAAATGAATTAAAAGATTATTTGAAAATAGATGATGCATGAAAAAGTAGAATTAGAGAAAATATTCTATATGAAACCTTCAATGTTTGAAATATAAAATAGTATTTACTTTACTGAAATATTCATCAGAGTAAGATAAATCAATGTATAATCATTTTTATTGAGCTTTATTAAATTTTACATAACATTGAAATACTCCTAAATATTGAAAATAATATAAAAATTATCATTTTCATAAAGTCAAATAATGAAAATTATTTATATTAAAATTTTTAAATATGATACCACAAATAATATTTTTTTTGGAAAATGAACCATGATATTATATATTGAAAATATGAATAGAAATATTAGAAATCTTATATAAATTTTTTTTTTATTTTTTTTTCATCACATTCAAAATAATTTTTAAACTGTAGAAAAATATGATTTTAAATTTGAACATCCTAATAACACAACCTTAAAATATAAAATATGGATAAACTAGAATTAAAATGTATTATATAATAAAAATAATGAAAATAAAATAAAGGAAATATTATTCATTTTTACAATTCTAATGAAACATGCATTAATAAATTAATTATTTAATATAAATTTAAATTTTATAAAATAAAATATGTATTTTATGTTAGGTAAAAACTATATAATTATTCATAATAATAATTAATAGATCGTGTATAAAATTTGGTACATGTGAATTAGAAATAAATAATATAAACGATTTTAATTATTTTCGATACCATTTCATTTTCATATAAGAAATCAATCAAAGTATAAATTTTTATATAAATATATAAATTTGGATAGGTAATGAGATAATATAATATGTGGTTTTAAAATGTCATATTATGTCAACCTTATTATATCATGATAAAAGGGGAAATATTTTCATTGAAGGAAATGAGATTGAGTCAGGAAAACCCTTATAACCTTCATAGTGTATGAATCCAAAGAATATGAACAAGGGAAAAGGAGATTCACAAAAATTTTCTTTGAATGAAATGTTAATAATCATATAATAAATAAATTTTAAAGAATGTACACATTAAAAAATAATATTTTATTCATTATAAGAAACATGACTAAATGAATGGAAACGGTGGCAAAGAACCCTTAAGGAAATCAAAATTTGTAAGCTATTATGGAATAATTTAAAAATGAAAATGATAAGTAAAGAAAAATAATCAAAAAAAGGTAAAATGTTTATTAATATAATACGATATACTAAAAAACATTTATTATAATAACCCATATAGAGGATACATGTTAAGATGGCATGGATTATGATATTCTCTTATAATACCAACTGTAGGATTGAAATGATGTAGATTCTCATTATACAAGAGGGGGTGAATTTTATACTTTAAAAACTTTTTTTGGAACTTTTAAGGATTGTAATGTTTAACAAAGATAAACAAGGTAAATTAAAAAAACCTCTAGTTCTAAAAACATACTTGAATCTGGAAATGTGATTCCGAGAATGTAATTCCAGAAATGTGGTTCCAGAAATGAAACTTAACAAAAGTTTACAAAGAACAAAGATTCTACCTTAAAGCGCATTGAATCTTACTTAATCGGAGTATACAAGTACTAGGAAGTATAAGATAGATATACTTTCCTCAACAACCAAAATGCAGCGGAAAACTTGAAACAAAACAAGTAACAAGTATTAAATCTTTTAACCCAAAGAGAAGGGTATCCAACATCCTTGGATAAAGTTCCCTTGATTTATACTTTCAAGAAATTATGTCTTACCCACACCAGGGTAAGCCCTCAATATGAAGATAGGTGTCTGTCTTTCTATCCCCGCAAGCCCTCAAATTCAAGATAGTCGGCACCTCTTTCTTCCTCAGCAAGGGAGTCCTAGAACATTAAGGTAGTCAACACCTTTGTCTTCTTATCCCTGGAATCCCTTGAATGTACTCAGAAACATTCGGAGTCGCACAAATCAATTCTAAACAAGATGTTCAGTACGCACAAAGCATTATAGTCTCTCTCACTAGAAATCACTTTAGTAGCATGTAATCTTTAGATTGATCAACTTGTTTGGAGCTCATTAAAATGAGCTCCTATTTATAGACACGACTTCAAAGGTCGGCTCCCTCCTCCCACAGTCATATTTTTCCTTGAATTTTGGATGGACCTGTACACGTGTCACTAAAACAATGATTATTTTGTAACTGAATGAATGACGTCGTTTTATAACCAAAACTTGTGTAAACAAAAATATGGTTACTTAACCAAATTCATTTTTCAGAGTGTAAGGAATAATGAAAGTTCAGAGTCTAATAAAAACCACATTCGGTGTCTATACTACACAGGTTTTCAGATTCTGTATTTAGAAGAATTCAAAACCTGAATTCTATCGAATTCCTGAGTCTGAATTTCAAGGAAATTAAGAGTCTTGAATTCAGTAGAATTCGGAGTCTGAGTTCATAAGAATTCGGAGTCTATACGTAGAAAGTTTGGAGTCTGATTTCATCAAAATTCAGAGTCTGAACATAGAAATTTCAGAGTCTGAATTCATTAGAATACGATCCTTGAACTTATAAAGTTTGAAGTTTATATTCAAAAGAATTCATAACCTGAACTTAGAATGTTTGGACTCTGAATCCATAAGAATTTGGAACATGGACTTGGAATGTTTGGAGTCTGAATTCAGAAGAATTCAGAGTCTAAACTCAGAAAGTTCAGAGTCTGATTTCAGAGAACTCAAAACCTAAATTCAGATTATGAGAATATAATTATCTATATATAATTATTTATATGAATCTAGTGTTTTTGATATGAAACTGAATTTTTTACTTAGACAAAATATGAACAATCAAAAACATGGTATGGATAAATTTTCCTTGGGGAAGGAAAATTTTTCATATCAATTAAAACATAGGGTAGATTAAATTTTCTTTAAGATAAGGTGTTTGTGATTTTCAAAACAAGAAAGAATGGAAAATTCATAAGGAAACCTTATTGACTCAAAAATCTCCCCTTTTTTGGAAATCACAAATATCCTTAGGAAAAAGAATATAAGGACTTAGAAAATATTTTTCTGGGATTTGAAAGTAAAACATATCTCCCTTAACACATGGGAAAAGATGAATATGACTAACTCTCCCTCAAGCTTTGGAACACTAACGATCGTATTCTAGATTTCCAAAATGAGGCTTAGTATTTTATTGCATACAGAAATATTCTTGGATAAGAACTCCCCCGTAGATAAAAACCCCCTTACATAGGGAAATTTCTTCTTTACTTATTATTCTTTTTTCATTCTCCCACATTGTGATTTTCCAAACGGATTAAAGGGAATGAAAAAGAAAATATGGTACCTCAAATATTAGTATAAGAAAACCAAAAATATATGAAGAGAAACAAAATATTTCATTAGGATTAGATAAAATTATACAAGGAAAGAATACAAAAAAAGATCGGATTTAGACAAGTTTATCCTTCCTTTTCCTTGGGCATCGGCTTCTTCACTATTTTTTCAGCTTCATGAGCTCCTTATGATCTTCCTTTTCTCATTTGAGAATCTAATCATGATCCTATGTTTTCTTCTCTGTGGATTTGATTTTTTCCTCCTGGGTGTTAAGAATATCATTCTGAGCCTTCAAGACTTCTTCTTGTTTGCCAAGCTTTTCATCTATCTCAATCCTGAGATCTTTTTCCCTATTCTAGCTTTGAGCAACTGAACACAGATCTCCATTCAAATCCTTCACTTATTGCATCTGGGAATTCTATTCCAGAGTCATATTTTCTTCAAAATTGTATGTGAGATATTTAATCTTATTATCTTTGGTGTCAAAGGAATCCTTGAACACTTTCTTGAAATTCATCAAGAATCCACATATCTTCAACAGTCATTCTTGACCAACTGGTCATCTTCTTGCATGACCTTTTGTGAGATTCATAGTTAATAAGAAAATTCTTCAAATCTTCTTCGAGTTTGACACACTTATCCATCACCATGAATACTGAATCCAATTTCTAATTTAAGGATTGTTGAAGCATTTGGCATCTCAATTTAATGCTTGATAAAATCGGAATAGTGCCAAAAACAATTTTCAAAGAATGAACTACGAAACCATGTCCAAGGAAGGACGACTCCGAATCTGAGACCTTACATGGTGAGGGCTCTTTCTCTATTTCAATTGTATTCCTCTTCAATGATCCACCAGCTTCTTTCTTCTTCACAATAGCATTGGTAGGTGTATCAACAAACACCTGTTTTCCTTTATCAACCTTCGTAACAGCTTCCTCTTGGTTAGGGGATTCGTGTTCACTATCAGAAAGTTGTACAATTCTTTCTTCATCAACCTCTTCTTTCTCAGCTCCTGCCTCAACATTTTTTAGATGAATGAAATCTCTATTGATGATTTCTTCTTCAGACAACATATTTAATTCATCTTCACCCTTCTCTTCATCCTTATAAAGAGTTGAAATCTTTGATATATCGTCTTGGGATGTTCGGAATGACAACTTCTCATAAAATATTTTCATCTCATGAAAGTCCTCAACTTGATTTATGAGATATTTAGTATCTCTAATTCCTTTTTCTTCTTCTTCCACTAATTTTTCTTGAACTTTTTTTTCGTGGATTTTTACCGGAGTCACAAATTTCTTTCCTAGAGTTTATGGTAAAGATTCTACCAGGAAGGATTCTGGTACCAGAATAGTTTCAGAAGCTTTCTCAGTATCCTTTAGAAGGGATTCCACAATCTCTACTTCAGTCATCTTCTTCTTTTGTTTCTTTTCTTTTTCCTGCTTTTCAAGCTCATCAGTAGTCTTTTATTTTAAATATTTTTCATTAGTAGGATCCAAAACAAATCTAGGCTCCCCTAATTTCTTTTTCTCCTTATCTTCCCTCTATTTTTCTACTACCTCATCTGGATATTCTTTTTCTTTCATAGGCTTCGGTGGTGTGTATTGGGTTTCCTTAGCCTCTAGGGATTTTTCATTATCTTCCACATCCATCATATTTCTTTTCCTTCCACCCTTTTTAGAAGGTTCAGCTGCCTCCTGTTTCTTTAAAATAGCTTCAGATTCTTCTTCAAGAAAGTCAAATAATTCTTCGAATTCTTTAGAAAACCCAATTTTCATCCTCTTCAGAGTATCATCACTTACTAGCATAACTTTTCAATTTCATGGCTTAGAACTACAAGGTATTTTGAAGGACTCTAAACACCGAACAATCAGATTTGAGAGAATGTCTAGATACATAATAATCTGAGCATTCATATTTCCATTCATTATATTCTCAATCGTAATTAGAATATGATTAACTAGGTTTATCTTACTTAGATTCACCAAGAAATCCAGGATGTAGATATAAATTTTCTTCAAATTGTCCTTGTCTCCTTTGCTCAGAATGATAAATCCTTGAACCCACAATTCAAGAATCCTAAAATTTTTAGTGAGCTGAATAATCTTTAGAGTATTTACCTCTTAAATACTAAGATATTACATTGCCTTTACCATATTAAAACTTCCTTGATCATCAGGAAACTTATGAGAGTAAAACTCAGCTTCTCCTTCATATGGGATTCCAATCAAACCAGCATCCTTGGTATAAGATAATGAATATGTCTTCCTATAGAACTTAAAATAAAAATATTCTCTACCTTATTCCTTGAAAAAGCTTACTAACTCATAGAACTCAACCAGTTGTTCTAGGTACACCAGATCTTGATCTCTTGGTTTCGATACGAAAACACTCTCCCATCCATTCATCTTGATGTTCTTCGAGATTATAGAATCATACATAGAAAAGAAATTTGGATGTACCAACCATTATTTATAAATTTTCCATTTATAAATAGGCTTGATAGTTTACATGTATTTTTGGGAAGATACTTCAACAGGAATTCGGAGGAAAGAAAAATCTGAGAAGATTCTAATGGGCTTAAGTAGAAGGGCGAAGCTTCAGCATGCATGAGCTTGAGTTTTGATATGGTACAACCATTTGGTAGTCATTTATATAGGCATTTGAAGTAATGTTTCAGCTTCCAGACTCAATCCAATGGTGGAAAAACCTTCTGATCATATCTGATGGTTTAAATGATAGCTGCAAGGAAATCTTGGTAGGATCTGATCTTTTGAGATTTTTTAATAAAAACATTCAGATCTAAGAAAAACTGAATATAGAAAATAATAAAAAAATGAATAAAAAAACCAAAAAGTAAAAGATAATTATGAAAACTCAAGAAAGGAAACATACCTTTCAAATTTCTAGGATTATTATTCATATTGATGAAAATTATTCTTGAAGAACTTTATATTCCAACATTTTGATTATGGAAATTTTTTGAAAAACTACCTAAAAAATTTTAGAAAATCTTCATTACGAGAAATTTGGAAAACCTTCATTATGAAAATTTAGAAAATATTCATTATAAAAATTTAGAAAATATTTATTACGATAATTTATAAAACAAATAAATTAGACAAAAAAAATTAGACTAGGAAAGAAATTTTAGAATTTATCAAACAAATGTACTCCCCCTATGAAAAGTAGTTTATTATAGTAAGGATATTGGTTTTAATAGGAAGATAACAAAGAATATTACCTTATAGTTATCATTCCAAACTTCTGTTTAATGTATTCAAATCTATTAGATGGAAAAGATTTTGTGAAAATAATAGCAAGTTGATCTTGTATTCTGATAAATTGAAGAATGATATCTACTTTTTGTGTGTGATCCCTAAGAAATTGATGCCTAATATCTATGTGTTTTGCACATGGGTGATGTGCAGGATTTTTAATTAGGGAAATTTCACTAGTATTATCACACAAAATTTTTGTTTTGGTAAAACACATGCCATAATATATGAGTGTGTGTTGCATTAACAACACTTGAGCACAACAACATCCAGCGGCTATATATTCAGTTTTAGCAGTGGAAAGTGCTACTGAGTGTTGTTTTTTTCATGACCAATAAACTAATGAATCTACTAAGAAATGAAATGTTCTAGATGAAATTTTCCTATCCATTCTATATCCACCAAAGTCGTTATCCAAAAAACTCTTTAAAACAAAATCATTTCCAAAAGTATAAAAGATTCCATGATCCATGGTTCCCTTTAAGTAGTGAAAAATCCTTTTCACTGACTTTAAATGAGACTCCTTAGGATTGGATTGATATATTCCACATAAGTATAATGAAAACAATAGGTCTGTACAACTAGTTATCAAGTAAATTATACTTCCTATCATACCTCTAAAAAAAGTTTGATCTACTAGTTTCTCATCTTCATCAAGATCAAGTTAATTTGAGGTATCAATGGGAGTACTTATACTCTTAGTGTTTTCATATCCATACTTATTAAGATGATATTTAATGTACTTATGTTAGTATATATATATACCTTCTGGTTTTTGAGAAATTTGAAAACCAAGGAAAAATGTTAACTCACCCATCATACTCATTTCAAACTCAGATTTCATTAGATCCGTAAAGGAATCAGTTAAATATTTCTGAGTTGAACCTAATATAATGTCATCAACATAAATTTTAACAATAAAAACATTTTTGTTATCATTATTTATAAAAAGTTTTGAATTTTCATTTCCCATCACATAATTATTTTGAAGCAAAAATAATGTAAGCCTATCGTATAAAGCTCTAGGGGATTTCTTATGTCCATATAAATCTTTGGTAAGTTTAAAAAAATTCTAATATTGTTTTGTATCTTCAAAACCAAGAGTTTGTTCAACAAAAACTTCCTATTGTACAAAACCATTAAGTAAAGCACATTTAACATCCATTTGAAAAAGTTTTAAATTGAAGAATGTTGCAAAGTCAAGTAGAATATGAATAGATTCAAGTCTAGCTACTAGAGAATATGTTTCTTCATAGTCTATTCCTTATTGTTGATTATAGCCTTTAGCAAACAATATAGATTTATTTCTTACTATGACTCCATTTTCATCACACTTATTTTTGAAGACCCATTTTACTCCAATAACAGAATTTTCCTTAAGTCTTTCAACCATGGACCAGACATTATTCCTTTCGAATTAATTTAGCTCTTCTTGAATAGATTTTATCCAATCATTATCACCTAAAGCTTCATCAGTGCTTTTTGGTTCTAATTTGGAAATGAATGCTAGATGTTCTACTTAATTCCTTAAGGAACTCCTAGTCCTTATAGGTTGATTCACATCACCTATGATACTATCACTGGGATGATTCTTTAGAAACAACTGATTTTGGTTTTGTAAAACCAATTCATCATCATAGGGTATAAAGTCTTTTCAGGTAAATGATTTAGAAATACCTTCTTGACCATTTTCCTTATCAGAAGGATCTTCTAACAAAGGTTGATAATCAGTTTTTGAAAACACATATGAAGTTGTAGGTTGATGTTGTTTAATAACAAAGGGATCAATATCATCAAATTTGACTTGTATTGTTCCTTCAACAGTACAAGTGTTTTTATTGAATACTCTATAAGCCTTAAAAGTCATGGAGTATCCTAAGAAAATTAATTCATCTGATTTTGCGAAGAATTTGTGTAGATTGTTTTCAGTGTTCAGAATAAATACCTTGCAACCAAAAACCCTGAAGTAGGAAATTATAGGTTTTCTACCATTCCATAACTCATATTGAGTTTTATTAAGAAAAGGTCTAATCAAAACATGATTTATAGTATAATAAGCAGTATTTGCAGCTTTAGCCCAAAAATGTTTGGCTACCAAATATTCACTGAACATGGTTATTATTATCTCTTAAAGAATTTTATTTCTTCTTTCAACAACACCATTTTGTTGAGGTGTTCTGGGTGTTGAGAAGTTATTAGTAAATCCTTTTCTACTACAAAAAGTTTCAAAATCAGAATTTTGAAATTATCTTCCATGATCACTATGAATAGTTATCAAAGGAAGGTTTTTCTCATTTTTAACTTGGTCTCTAAAATTTTTGATATAAGAAAACTATTCAGATTTATTTGATAGAAAATAGACCCATGTAAATCTAGTGTAATCGTCAACTAAGACAAATACATAATATTTTCCCCCAATGCTTCTAGTTCATGTTGGCTCAAAAAAAATATATGCACTAACTGTAATGCATCAATATTTGAGACTTCACTAACTGATTTAAAACTTGATTTATGTTTCTTACCATTTTGAAAAGGATCACAAACTTTTGAAGAATCAAATATATGCTCAGGTAGATCCTTAACTAGCCTTTTCTTAGAGAGTTTTCATAGGTTCATAAGGTTAAAATGTCATAACCTTCTATGCCACAAACAAGAATGGTCTTCCATTGCACTAAGACAAGGTAAATCTTGGCTCCAAAGGACTTATTAGTTTATTTTTGTATAGATTCTCTTGCCTATTGGAAGAAAGAGTAAACTCTTCCTTGGAATTGTGTACTAAGAACTTTTCATTCCTAAAATTCACAAGGTATCCTTCATCACATAATTGGATTATGCTAATAAGGTTGTTATTAAGACCTTTAACAAATAAAACATTTAAAATCAATGTGTTTCCAAGAAGAATGATGTTACCTATACCAATAATTTTCCTTTATCATTATCTCTGAAAGTTACTTTTCCTCATTTCTACTTGATAATATTTTCAACGAATTTTTTGTTACCAGTCATATGTCGGGAATATCCACTATCCATGTACAATGTATTGTTGTTGGTATATTCTTTATTTTTCCGAAAATAAGAGTGTTATACCTTTGGAACCCAAACATTCTTGGATCCGGAAATTTCAGAAAGAAAAATCTTAGGCACCCACATTTTCATAGAAAAATAAGCTTTATGAAATCTTAAAGACTGAGTTTTGTTTAAAGAACAATTTTTTTCCCAATTCCCGCCACACTTACACTTAGTTCAGAAAGTAGAACATTGAAGAACAAAATCATTTTTACTCAAAATTAGTTTAGAACTAGTATAACCAAATCTAGAATTATTCCTTAGAATTAGAATTTGGGAATACATCTTAGCAAAATTTTCTTTACCTAAGGTAAAACTTGAAAAACACTTCCTCAATGAAAATATCATTGACTATAGTCTAATAACTATGTTCTTGTCTTCAAAAAATAGTAGCTTTAGCACTAGAGTTAGGCTTGAAAACAGTTTTATTAGAAATTTCTTTTTCTAGATCCTTAGAAATTTATCCTTCTCAGAATTAACATCCTCTAGGTTTTTTGAAATACTTTCAAAATAAAGGGTTTTCTTATCAAGATCTTTATAAAGATATGATATTTCCTTAGTAAGTATAGAAATCCTATAATTTTCATTATCAAGATTTTTCCTAACTTTTGAATTTTCATTCTCAATAATCTTAGCAAACCTAGAACTTTCTTCATAGGTAGGTAAAGTATTATCTTCATCAGAAGAAGACTCTTCATCTGAGGATTCAAAATTTTTACTATCACTATAATTAGCATTCATGGATACATGGTTCATAGATTCCACATTATGTGCATTTTCCATTAAACAATTATTTTCAATATGTAACTTGGCAAGTAAACCAAGATTCTTCTCTCCAGAAGATTCATAATCTAAGGATTCATCAGAAGAGTCTTCGCCACTGGAACTCCAAGTTTTATTAGCGTTCAAAACTTTATTAGCTTTATCTGTGTAGTACTTCTTTCTATTTATCTCATAATTCTTTTCCTTCCACTATTTTCTATTAAGAATAGGACAATCTGGCCTTATATGTCTAGCTCCCTTGCATTCATAATAAGTGACTTCAGATTCATTCTTATCCTTTCTTTCTTTCTTCTTGTATCTATATTGAAAGTCTTTCTTTCCAACTATCTTGTTCATCCTTCAAGCAAGATTAGCTTGTTCATTTTTTGAATGTTCACTTTCCCTTGATTCAGATTGTATAACAACCTTTTTAGACTTAGATCTAGTAACTCTATCAGGAGTCTTGGATTTCTTATGATTTAAAGTACTTCTAAAAGAAACACTTCCATTATCATTCTTTTACTTAACATTATCATCATATCTCTTTATTCTAGTCTCATGTTGAAGAAGAGTTCCAAAAAAGTCATCAATAGAAATCTAAGCAACCTTTCTATTTTCATATATAGCTATCCTCTTGGATTCCCACTCATTAGGTATGATGTCTATGATCTTGTCTACAAGAGCTTCATCATATAATACTTTCTCACCCATAAATTGTAAATTGTTAAAAATGGTCATGATTACCTATTGTACCTTACATATGGGTTCTCCATAAGGAAAGAAAAACCATGATATTCAGCTCTAAGCATGGATCTTCTAGTTTCAATGTATTTTAAAGTACCAAAATGTGTAACTTAAATATTCTTCCAAACACAATTTGCTGCTTCACAAGATAAAATCTAGATATATATATTCTTTGTCATGGAACACAACAAAATATTGTGTACCTTGTAATTCAGTTGATATTCATGATTTGTTTTGGTTGGTGAAAGTACTAACATCCTTGTCAGGGATTTTATAACCTCTAGTGAGAATGACATAATTGTCTACTCTAGTGTTGATAATAAATGTCTTCCTGCAATCTCTCTGATATTCGTAATCATTCCCATCAAAAATATGTAGTCTAGTCGGATTCAGGTTGTCTATGGAACCAACATTTATTCCTGCCATCTCAAAGATAATAATCGCACACAAACTTTTCAGAAATAAAATTTTGCAGTAAGGATAAAAATATCTTAATCAAGGAAAATATAGAAAAATAAAAAACATGAGAAAAAAACTTATAAACGAATATAAGTATTTCGGAGACCACCTCTGATGCCAATTGTTAAGATGGTATGGAGTATAATATTATCCTTTAATACCAACTGTAGGATCAAAATGATGTAGATGCTCAACATACAAGAGGGGGTGAATTGTATACTTTAAAAAATTCATTTGGAACATTTAAAGATAGTAATGTTTAACCAAGTTAAACAAGGTAAATTCACAAAACCTCTAGTTCTACAGAATTGGTTGACTCCGAAAATGTGATTCTGAGAATGTAACTCCTAAAATGTGGTTCCGGAAATGAAACTTAACAAATGTTTACAATGAACAAAGATTATACCTTAAAGTGTATAGAATCATACTTAATCAGATTATACAAGTACAAGGAAGTATATGATAGTTATAATTTCCTCAATAACCAAAATTCAGTAGAAAACATGAAACAAAAAAAGTAACAAGTAGTAAATATTTTTACCCAAAGAGAATGGTATCCAACAAACTTAGATAAAGGTCCCTTGATTTATAATTTCAAGAAAGTCTGTCATAACCGCACCAGGGTAATCCCTTGATACAAAGATTGGTGTCTTTCTTACTATCTCTGGAAGCCCTCAATTCAAGGTATTCGGTGCCTCTGTCTTCCTCAACAAGGAAGTCCTCGATCTTTAAGGTAGTTTCCACCTCTGTCTTCCTATCCCTAGATGCCCTTGAATGTACTCAGCAACATTTGGAGTTGCACGAAGCAATTATGAACAAAATGTTCAGTACACACAAAGCATTAAAGTCTCTCTCACTAGAAATCACTTCAGTATCATGTAATCTCTTAATTTATCAACGTGTTGTGAGCTCATTAAAATGAGCTCCTATTTATAGGCATGGCTTCAACGGTCATCTCCCTCCTCCAACGGTCATATTTTTCCTTGAATTTCTGAGGGACTTGTACATGTTTTCCTAAAACAATGGTTAGTTAGTAACTGAATGGAATACATCATTTTATAACCAAAACATGTTTAAACAAAAATATGGTTACATAACCAAATTCATTTTTCGGAGTGTAAGGAAAAAAGAAAGTTCAGAGTCTAATCAAAAACCCATTCTATGTCTATAATACATAGGTATTCTGATACTATCATTAGAAGAATTCAAAACCTGAATTCTATAGAATTATGGAGTCTGAATTTCAATGAAATTTGGAGTCTTGAATTCAGTATAATTCAGAGTCTGAATTCATACGAATACGGAGTCTGAACATAGAATGTTTGGAGTCTGATTTCATCAGAATTTGGAGTCCGAACATAGAAAGTTCGGAGTCTGAATTCATTAGAATTCGAATCCAAAACATAGAATGGTCAGTGTCTGTATTCAGAAAAATTTGGAAACTGAACATAGAAAGTTAGGAGTTTGAATTCAGAAGAATTCGGAACCTGAACTCAGAATGTTCGGAGTCTGAATTCAGAAGAATTTGGAGTCTGAACTTAGTAAGATTGAAGTCTTATTTCAGAGAACTCGTAACTTGAATTTGGATTCGGAAAAAATAATTCTCTATATCTAAGTATTTATAAGAATTCAAGGTTTTGGATATGATATCAAATTTTTCACTTTGACAAAATATGAACAATGAATAACAAGGTAAGGATAAAGTTTCCTTGAGGATGTAAAATTTTCCTTATCATGTAAAACTTTGGGTCAATGAAATTTTCCTTAAGATAAGGTGTTTTTGATTTTCAAAACAAGAAGGAATGGAAAATTCATAAGGAAACCTTATTGACTCAAAAATAAATTCATTCAAAAAAATTTGACGTAATTGTTGGAGAAAACTCATACCAATGAGAAAATGGTGAAATATGAATAAATAATGGGAGAATAAAAAAACATAAATAGTAAAAAAAATTAAAAAAATATGAGGAAAAAAATATGTTATTGAAGGATTAATTTAAAAAATTGTAATAATAAATTTTTATGTATCAATAATTTTAGAAACGATGAGATATTAGGATAGAAAATTATACAATATCTTATTTTTTGGAGAAGAAGAAATTTAATATGTGGATTTGAAAATGAAATATAAAAACATTATGAATAAAATGGGAGTAAAAAAATAAAATCTTAGGATAGAATGAATGAAATATATAATTTCATAGCTGAAACATTATGGTATGAATCAATGAAAATAGATTATGTAAATAAAAATGTTTACATTGAATTCCAATATGCTAATACTTATTTTAATATAATATATATTAAAAAATCATTGATAATTTAATTAATAAACATAATTATATTTATTAAATATTTTCTTAATGTTTTAGATTCATTTTTACATATATAATAATAATTATTAGATTATAATATTTACTTTCTTTTTGTATTTTCTGCTATTCTTGGATTATTTTTATACATTGGTTTCAACCATCTTTCATTTTTCATGATTTTAAAATCTCCAAAATAATCAAAATTATAGAATAGTATTTCCATAATTAATTATAATGTTCTACATTAATTCCTTCAGAGTTTAAAATATTATATAAAAATTTGAAATCTATAAAGAAATTGTTTTTATAATATTTGAAAAGCTGAATATGTAATATTAATTTTGATGTAAATATTGATATAAATGTTAAATAATTATAAACCTACATTACTTATTATTAATATCACATATTATTAGTAACAAATTTTTCATAAGAATACTTTGTAAATTTTTTATCTCATTACCCATATAGTTGGTGAAATTTTCCCAAACAATATCATGCTATAATCAATTGATGATTTTGAATATGAAGTTATTTTGCAATTATTAACATATTGTAAGAACTTGGGTTTTTAGAATGGGTTTTTTTTCTCACCATGTTTGAATTTTTTTTCTACTTTTCAATAAAGATTTTGGCTGACTTTTGAGAAGTCTAGGAAAACTGGGAATTTTCTGGAAATTTACAGACTACAGGACATGTATTCGCAATTACACATCGTGTATTAGAAAGGCATGTAAAAACCCAGGTGAGACCAAGTATATGTCATGTAGTCCCCATGTGTAAATTTCCATCTACACGGCGTGTTGTCTTCCTTGACACGTCGTGTAATTTTCGTTCCATGAAAATGGCTGAGTTTATGGCCATGTGTTGGCCATGTACATGGTCCAAGTCGTGCACTGGACTTCGATTAAGTTGGAGTACGGAAAAGGAATCTACATGGCGTGTAGTCTTGAAATACATGTCGTGTACTTTTATTTTTATTTGGGAATCTGAGGCGCTGTTGTATCTTATTTCCAGAAAGGCCTTATTATTCTCCGTTAGACGAACCCTTTATCCGAAAAACCACCAAGAACACATCTCCTCCTAGAATCGTCATACTTTTTCCGTTCTTTGAACTGTTTTTGGCTGCGAGACCGCATCGAAAAGGCTAACCTCGCGCACCCTTCTTCGTCCTTGATTCTTCCCCTATTTCTCCACAGTTTCTATCCAAGCGGAATTGTCGGGATTTGACGGAAACGCAGATCTACTGCGATTTAGACCCATTCAGAGGATGATATCGGAGGAGTATCATTGTGCGAGTATTAGGTGGGTGGTGCATACCTTCTTTCATATTTTCATATACTTTTAGGGGTTGAGACCTTCGGGCGCAACGTCAGGTATTGATCGAAACCCTGTTTAATTTGTTATGATTATTATCTATAATGAGGGATGCCTCTAAGAATTCCCTATCCAATTTGTGATCGAGGGAGGCTGGGTTAGAGGTCGTTGCTCATTTGGGGCGTTTTGGCTAGTGGTGCCTAAATGGGTATAATTTGAACTACTTAGTTTAAACTGTTGAGTCTAATTTGTTAAAGAATGAATGAATTTTCTTAAGGCATTCGAGACCTAAGATGTTAGTATGGGACGACACACATATGGTGCAACTTGAATATTTAGTAATTTCCTGTTCAAAGTGATGATTTCCAGTATATATATGAAATGTGTGATATCTCTTGTGGTGAACTATTTAGTTATATAGGGTGTGGCCCTGATATTTTGTTGAGTGATGTTAATCACAGTTTGTGGCTTTGACCGAGTTACTTGGGTGGTTCCTACCATGGGATTGGGCATCATGGACGTCGGTTGAGGAAGTTGGACTGTTAGGTTGGGCATGGCCCGAGTTACTTGGATGGTGAGGCCATCAGGCTTGAGTGACAGGTTCGCAGGGACACGAGGTGTCAGAAGTGTTGTGGATTGGGAACTTATTGAGGTGATTACCGATCACTGGGTACTTTTGAGTTGTGTGAACACAGATAGACTCTGTAATGAGGTGGTATGACCACTCGCTGGGTAGAGGCCCCTGATAGATGCAGTTAGGTGTTATTGGATTGGGTGTGCTTTCTATAGAAGCCATGTGGGAGGTGAGGATCCTTCAAGAGATACCATTGAGGCTATCAGGTTGGGGGCAGAGGCTTGCTGTGATTTGAGGGCAGACATCATTGTCTATTCGGGTATGATTTTAGGGCAGACATCATTGTCCCTCCGGTTACTCTATTTGAGGGAAGATATCGTTGTCCCTCCGGTTATTATTTGAGGGCAGGTATCGCTGTTCTTACGGATGTTGTGCCAGGGGAAGGTTGAGATTTTGAGCTGGGTTAAAATTATTGTTCATTCCCAAGGGACGTCGATACTTGAGTCACATGGTGTCAGGTGGCACGTGGAGCCGGGTTACAAACCAGGGATTCCAGCGTTGGTCGAAGAAGGTGACTCTTCCTAGTGGCTGCTAAGCACCAGTGAAGTTTGTGTTTACTTTTGGCCATTGTACTGTTTACTATTTTTCTTATATAATCATGTCTTCTGGAACATTTATATTAGGTATGCACCATTGGGTGGTATCCTACCGAGACTCATCTCATAGCCTACACGGGCCCTTCGGGATGCATGTTGACTTTATGAAATTGCGTGCAGGTAGAGGCTCACCCTCAGGAGCTGGACTTTAGGGCTGTTGGCATGGAGACTGGCATGGACCTTGAGGTCATTCCTTGCTGGAGTTACTTTGTTTAGTTTCCTTTTTTTATCAGCAAACATACCTTATTATGTAGTAACTGTTGGTTAGCCATTGACGTCGTTACATATTGATATGTTTGACTTGCTATAGAATCCTGTTTGTTTGTTTACAATAGTAGTTGCTGTGATATTAAGCATGTTGTTTTTTTTATTTTCCGCTGTTATTCTTTCTATATTTCTTATGTTGTTTATTTGATTTTGGATATTCTTTCGCTCTACGGGTCTGGTTTGAGTCTGCTTAGTCATTTACTTTTATTTTTACTTGGGCATCTAAGATGTCATCACGTCTTATTTCTAGAAAGGCATTCTAATTCTTTGTTGGACGAACCCTTCATCCGAAAAACAACCATGAACACATCTCCTCCTATAATCGTCATAGATTGTCCGTTCATCAAACCTTTGGTGGATGCGGGACCGCATCAGAAAGGCTAACACCGCACACCCTTCTTCATCCTTGATTATTCCTCTATTTCTTTGCAGTTACCAGCTGAGTGGAATTGCCAAGATTTGATGGAAATGCAGATATACCGTGATTTAGACTGATTCAGAGGCTAATATCGGAGGAGTATCATCGTGTGAGTATGAGGTGGGTGGTGCATACCTTCTTTTGTTTTTTCTTATACTTTTGGGGGTTGTGGCCTTCAGGTACAATGTCTGGTACTGAGAGAAACCCTATTTAATTGTTTTTGATTAATTATCTACAATGTGGGATGCCACTAGGTATTCCCTGGCCTATTTGTGATCGAGCGAGGCTGGGTTAGAAGCTGTTGCTCATTTGGGGCATTTTGGTTGGGGGTGCCAGAATGTGTATAATTTGAACTGCTTAGTTTAAACTGTTGAGTCTAATTTGTTAAAGCATGAATGAATTTGCTAAAGGAATTCAAGACCTTAGGTTCTAGTATGGGATGACACACGTGTGGTGAAACTTGACTGTTCAAAGTGATGTTTTCTATTATATATATGGAATGTGTGATATTGCATGTGTTAAACTGTTTAGTTATGTTGGGCGTGGCCCAGTTATTTTGTTGAGTGATGTTGATCACAAGTTGGGGCATTTCCCGGGATACTTGCGTGGTTCCTACCATGGGATTGGGCATCATGGACATCGATTAAGGCAGTTGGACTGTCAGGTTGGGCTTGGCCCGGGTTACGTGGATGGTGAGACCATCAGACTTGAGCGACAGGTTCGCAGGGACACGAGGTGTTAGAAGTGTTGTGGATTTGGAACTTATTAAGGTGATTACCGATCACTTGGTACTTTTGAGTAGTTTTCACACAGAAAGACTCTACGATGAGGTGGTACGGCCACTCAATGGGTAGAAGCCCCCAAATAGATGTGGTTAGGTAGTATTGGTCTGGGGATGCTTGCCATAGGAATCCATATCAGAGGTGAGGATCCTTCGGGAGATAGCATTGAGTCTGTAAGGTTGGGGGCAGAGGCTCATCGTGATTTGAGGGCAGACTTTGCTATCCCTCTGGGTATGATTTGAGGGCAGACATCGTTGTCCCTCCGGTTACTTTATTTGAAGTCATACACCGTTGTCCCTCCGGTTATTATTTGAGAACATGTATCATTGTTCCTCCGGATGTTATGCAAGGGGCAGGTTGGGCTTTCGATCTGGGTTAAAATTATTGGGCGTACTTCCGGGACATCAGTACTTGAGGCACATGGTGTCAGGTGGCACGTGGTGTCAGGTTACAGACCATAGATTTCAGTGTTGGCCGAAGTAGGTGACTCTTCATGGTGGCAGTTGAGCTCCAGTGAAGTTTGTGATTACATTTGGGCATTGTACTGTTTACTATTTTTCTTATATAGGAATGTCTCCTGGAACACTTATATTAGGTACGCACCTTTGGGTGGTATCCTACTGAGACTCGTCTCACACCCTACATGGGCCCTTTAGGACGCGTGTAGACTTTATGAAATTGCGTGCAGGTAGAGGGTCAGCCTCACGAGCTGGACCTTAGAGATATTGGCATGTAGAATGGCATGTACCATAATGTCGTGCCTTTTTGGAATTACTTTTTTTAGTTTCCTTTTTGTATCAGCATGCCTACTATATTATGTAGTAACAGTTGGTTAGCCATTGGCGCTGTTACATATTGATATGTATGACTTGCTATGGATGCTTGTTTGTTTGTTTACAGTAGTAGTTGCTATGATATTCACCATTTTGTTTTGTTTACTTTCCACTGTTATTGTTTCAATATTGCTTCCACTGTTTATTTGATTTTGTATATGTTTTTTCTCTGTGGTTCTGGTTTGATTCTGCTGAGTCATTTAATTTCCACTGCTTATAGACATTATACACGGACTAGTACATTTATTTCCTCCAAGAGGGTATATCCTGCCCATTATACCTATTTAGACCCTCGCTTCTAGTCGGCAGCCTTTGGCGTCCAGGGGAGGTGCTCCTAAGGTCGTAACACCCGACCCTTTTGGCATTGTTCGGGTGGCTGCTCGAGTCCGGGTCATTACACTTATTATATATTTCTAATGATATTACTTATAAGTTAAAAAAATTATATAGAAGATATATGAAGAAGTAATATGTTTAGATAAAATAAAATGGTTGATAATAAGTCATTAAATAAAATGAAGAAAACATAACATCTATTGGTATCCTTATTAGTATTGAAGGATTTATGTTATTCTCTTATGAAAATTTCCTCTATAATTTTTAATGTATAAAATGTTGAAATCAAATTTTTATTATATAGGTGGATATATAAATTTTATTATTATTGTGGATATGTTGGGATGAACTTTTTCAAATTAGAGGGAGTTTAATTTTTTTACTAAATATTCTATATAGTGTAATGTATAGAATATTACATTTAAAGTGGCACAAAATTGAGAAAATAATATTCTTGGATCAAGGAAAACCTCATATAAAGACATTTATTATAATTTTTATTTATATTTTATCACACCACTTTGTTGGAAAATCCAATAACATTATTTTAACCATTACCATTGTAAACCACATTACCACAATGATATATTTTCCCTCAAAAATTGATTTTCTTCTTATTACATAAATATAAAATAATGATTTAAAATATAAAATTAATTTCTTGAAATTCAGTATCCAAAATGTTTTAAAAATAATTGTAAATTAAAAACAATAATGAATGAAAAATAATTTTCTAGGAAAATTAAATTTAAGGGAAAATATGATTAAATTGTTATTCCATAAAAATAAATAATATTAACACTATTTTTAATTAGTTATATATATAAATAAAGAATTTAATTTTATTATAACCTTTATTTAATATTGATCAACAAAATTCATGAATTTAAAATTATAGATATGATAAAAACAAAATTTGGAAAATACCAAATTGAAACATTCAATGAGTTTATTCACATTTCATACATATTTACTAATTATTCCCCAAATTATAACATTTTTATGATTGTATATATAATATAAATTTCATTAAATTTCATTCAAAGTATTTGAATAATTTTAATTTCAAATAACAAAATTAGTTCAAATTAATACAATAATGTTTTGAAAAAAACGTACTTATTTTCATATGAATTATAAACTATTCATTTTCCATATTTTATTTTTTAGTTAATGAAGTTGATTTTATTTATTTTTTTAAACATGAATTATATTTTATAAATAGCTTTATAAAAATATATCTATAAAATTAAAAAAATTGAATGTATCATATAATTAACTCCCACAGTATAAATGATAATTTCAAAAAATAATTAGTTTATTTTTATTAAATTAAAAAATAATTTATTTTATTTAGAATGATTTAGCCTTAAAATATATATATATATATATATATTATTTTAATCAAAATTAAATTTACTTTTTCAACTATATACTATTAATTCAAAAATACTAATATATTTAATAGTATTATAATCAATGATTATATATCAAATTGTAACATTCATGTTGAAGCTATATTTATTATATTTATAGTTATAAATTTTTCCCATTTTCGATTGTTAAATAATAATTCTCATTCACTAAATTATATTTTATAGTTTTTTTAAATTCATCATTCATTAATGATGTTTTTTATAATAACATTATATGCTCTACTAATTGTGATTCATAAGGTTAAATATGATGCAAAAGATATCTTGTTTGAAAAAATACTCCAATATCTTTGTATAATTTTTTTATTATGATCATTTAAGGAATATAATCATCTATTGTAATAATTGTGAATTTTTCGTAACACTTGTTCCTGAAATATTTTTTGTAACATTAATTACTAAATCTTTTTTGTGATTATTTCATATATTGACATTAACCACTTGGGTTTCCATTTTTATTTTTCATTGCAATGGTGGTCGTTGTTATGACAGTGAAGGTTTCAACATGGTTCTTTCTAGAAAGGATGTTGGTTCTTTCTCAGTCTCCCCTTACTATGGAGTCCCTATTCACTTTTTCTCTACTCTGGATTCCAGGTTTGTTGTTCCCTCTTAGGTCGAGTGAGTGCGATGGATCCTTAGTAGGTTTTGGTATGTGTTTTCAACAATAATGGGGTGTCCTAGGAGGAGTGATTTTTTGTTTCCTTTTCCCATCCATGGGGTTCTTTCAGTGATGGTTCTTCAATTGTCTATTTTTGAAGCCGCTTTTGTTTATCGTATGATGTTTCTACACATTAGCAATTGATGTTCCAGATTACATCTAGTCAATGATGGTTATTTGGTTTTGTTGGGAGTTTTGGTGATGGTGGTGTGACATATTTTCCTCCTTCTATTGATGTTTGGTGGTTCTCTATGGTGCCAAAAATAACTCGTATTCATGGAGGTGTTATTTGCTGGTTATGGAATGAGGGATGGTCTATTTCTATGGGGCGACAGATAGTGGAATCTTGTTGTATATGGTATAATGTTTCTGTGTAAGGGAATATGGCTCAAGGTGGTTCGAGGTTCGGTGTATCGTGACCCGAGGAGGTCTAATGGTGTAGGTATCAATGGCTACTTTTTCTTGTTTAAATTTTATATTGGAATTTGAAATTTGAATCTTGGTGATGTTTTTTATTTTTGAGTCGGTGTAATGTTTTTTAATCTAGATTTTGTGTGATGGTTTTGATGTTAAAATTATGTGGTCACCACTAATCCTTAATGTGGATCTTGAAAATACAAAAAAAGGATTTGGATTATAGACTCAAATATAGAGAAGAGTCCTTAGTGTACGGTGAATAAATAACATGGTCTTAAATACTAATGGAAATCTTGTCCCACTCTTAGATAAATTATTCCCTGATGATATTACTTTAATTAATGCCACAAGTCAAAAGGAGAATTTTATTATCAATCCATACACAGTTCCTTATTGATGATCACTCAAATAATCTACTCATCCATCCTTTAATAGTACTCTAGTGTGGTTTTGATATCAAATTATTCCTCTGTAATTTATTCTTTTGAATGAATGATGATCTATTATTCTTCCCTTTATTCTTATACCTCATTATCTATTTCTCTTGCCCTAGCATTATATATCACCTTTTCGTAAATCATATTATCCATCTTACCACTAACATGTTTTGATTCCTTGACTTCAGCACACTCCATCATTTGAATATCATTATTATGGATTAAACCCTCCCTGTCTTCCAAAATATGGTCCATGGGTGCATGGTATACCACCTTATTCTTTGTGGTAAGCCTAGTTTTCATCAGCTTCAGTAAGTGAGAGTATACCTTACATTCTTTAGTCTTATTTCTATTGAGAATAATGAAACTTCGTACATCCCCTTTTCCATTCATCTCATTCTTCTTCTTGGGTCTGTGAAGACTTCTTCCATGTACATTATAATCTTTTCTCAATAAGACATTTATAGAATCCTTGTCCTCTAAATTAGTCCCAAAAAAAACAATGAACATCATAGGAATTATTCATTGGTTTTTTTGTTTTGATATTAACTTATATCAAATACCCTTGATCATGTTCCAAAACATTGACCTATAGGATTGCAAAACAATTAATAACCTTAATATTCAGAATGTTCATTCTCGACCACTTTGTACTTGTGAAATTAAATAACTCCCCGCTACCACCACTAGACACATTGATGGTCTCCTCTTCCATACCCAATTCTCAATACACCGTCTGGTGTTAAGAACCATGGTTAGTTTCCACTACATCCTTATTGAGAGATATTAAAGTTGAATCTATTTGAATATACATTAGACTAGTTTCAAACACATCTATTAAGTCATGGTTCAGTCTTCCTATGATTTCAAAATACTTTGGATCTTCAATAAACCATTGTTCCTCATTATGGATGATGACCTTATTTTCTACCTTATTGGAGACGAAATGCGTAGCTAAAATCACTTTAATAATTTTTTCCTCCACCAACTCCTCATGCACATGTAATCCAACATTCTCAACCTATGAATTCATACTTCAATCGCATTTAGCACAAATCTAAAGTAGATCCTTAAAAATAGAACCAAAATGAAACCCAAAGATCTCAATCCCACACCTAGTTTCTTAATGAAGTACAAACCCTCACACCTACATATTGTCATAGAATTCCCAATTTTCTTTAATTAATAACATCAATCCACCAATGATTCAAAAATAATAATTTCATTATATCTAAACTCTTCAGCCACAGTAATCTAAAAAACACTATCGTCATTCTAGACACATAAACATTCACAAAGATTCATTGTAAAATTGGATGGAAAACAGAACGATTTATACTATTGTAAAAATTATATCTACTAATGAGGTTTCCTAATATTCATATAATCAATGGGTTTAGAAAACATGTCTAGAGTTCCATAAATCAAACCTAAACTATAATGTTTCTGGTATCAAACATCATATATAAATAATAATTCCACCGAAATTGGATAAACATAGACTCGTTCTATATTCGAGGAGCACTGGACCAGCCATTAATGCAAACCAAATCATGATTTAATTATTGTCAATAAGACCCACTATTGATCGATCCTGTAATCCACAATATCTGAAAAATTCAAAATTTCAATGAATCCACCAGGGGTTAATGATGTTTGAACCATGATGTCAGTGTCATGCTCAAAAGAGATGAATCATCATTGAATGACAAGGATGATAGTGAAATATTTGGTAACCTACCGAACATATGTAGAACATGAGGGAAGAGGGAGATCTAATTGAATGTAGGAAAGATATATGGGATACAGAAGGGTGATCATGGTTGAGGTTGGGATCTCTTATAGGATGAAAATGGTTCCTCCCCCACCAATGGGGCAGGGACTAACTCAATGGCTGTCATGGACTAGGAAAAAGGAGGGAAACTTTAGCATATTGGGGTTATCATAGAACTCGTTTTTAACCCTTAATTTTATTTAATTATATATTTTTTAAAAATATGACACTTTTTTAACAACCTATAAAAAATTTAGATCATAAAAGGTTCCATTAAGTTTAATGCATCAAGTCTATATATCCTAATATAAAAAGATAATTGAACCTACACTGATTCAAAATGAGACATCTTTAACATAAAAAAATTTGTTTTACATCATTTACATGATCAATCATTACATAAAATAATAAAAACCTCATATGAATAAAAGAGTTAATCTCATTTTATATTATCTACATAACACTATTTTTAAATACAATTACCACCAAAAATAAAAAAATTATTTTCTCATGATTAACGTATTTCTATATAACTATAAATATATTCCTTGGGATATAGGTAAAAATAAGTAGTGGTATAAAATTCACATTGAATTGAAAAACATTATTAATGTGACATTAAATAATTATCAATTGATTATAAACAAGTGGGGGAGATGAATATGAAGTAAATAAAAATTTTAAATTAATTATACCATTAATTAATAAGAAGTGATCATGATTCATGAAATCATAAACATGGAATGATTGATATAAATAATGTTAATGATCCAAAAAAATAACATGTTACATTTAAATAATAATAATAACTCATAGGTAAATAATGACGATCAATAGTGACAAAAACATGTAATGTGAAAAAATTATTGTCTTAGAAAAACTAAATTGATATCAAGGGTTACAACCATGAAATATTTAATATGTTATTTAAGGTTAACTATATATCTCTGAACATAGTGGACACAATCCAACCATTAATTTACCATAATATAGTGTACTAGGGCTAAAAAACTAGGTCCCATAATAATCTCATTAGTTATAAATATTTACCCAATACATTAAAGTGCCATAAAAATATATTCCTAAACATCTCGTATTGACAAACCATATAAATCCATTCCACATAAAACCATAAAACATAGGGCATGAGTAACCCCTAAAAAAATGGGTAACATATAAAATTTAACTATAAAATTAACATGTATGCTACTCTAAATATAAATTCACATTCCAATACCCAGTTAATGTATTATTTATTTACTTATTTGATTATTATATATATTAAAATAAAATATGGTACTTTTATTTTTTTCAAGAAAATTGAAAGGTAAAATAGTCTAGCTAAAATCCATTATATTCAAAAAATAATGAATATGGTAATCATATTTTTAAGTAATTATTTGAGAAGATATCATTCTAAACTTATATTCATAAGGCATTAAAAGATAAAATAATTGGAAAATCCTCTTACAAATATTTCATTTCATTGTCATTATTGAAACATGGTCGTATGGAAAATTAATCAATTGATTATTTTAAAATTGGATGTGTTTTTTTGATGTATAATGAGAGGAAATATGTCATAAATACCATTAAATTGATTTAATATAATATTAAATTCACCCATGAATTTGTTTTCATATAATTATTAAAAAACATATGATTTTTAATACAACACTTTAATATATTTTACATATAATTCAAATATTAAATTGCATTAAACGAATGGATTATTTAGATTATTCATGTAATAACATATTAAAAATACTATTACACAATTTATTTGATGTATTATGACATGTATAATAATTTTATCTAAAATTAACCACTGTAATAATTTGAGTAAAATTGAAAAAAAAAATCCCGAAATTATTCTCCATAAAATGTTAGAAATTCTGTTTTATATCACTATTAATATAACTATAACAAGGTAAAAATAATTTTAAAATTAAATTTCAAAATAATAATAATTTGGGGAAAATATAAGGGTCATATTTAAATTAATACAGTGTATAAAATATAGAATAAAAGCGAGTCGACACAAATAATTTTATAACTTTTTTAATAATTTGAATAAAATTATAATTAGTATAATAATTATAAAATTATGATCTCAAAAAGTTGAAAGGATATGTAAGAATAGTATTTAATGGAATATATTTTTTTTATAGAAATAAAATAGTGTTTATGTTAAGAAAAAATATGTACCTTGAGTGTAAGTGGAAAATATAGAGGATAATACTTATTATTCACAATGATACATTTAAATAAAGTTCAAAATCCATCAATGAAGTATTTTTTATATTAATATATAATTTACCTAGTGAAAATAAAGGTAAAATATTAGGTATTAGAATGATACAATATATTGATATTATATGAACATTTTATAAGAAGATAGATCAATGATTAAGGAAATATGATTTTTTCATGATTTTTCATTTGACATTATATTAATGAGAATGATATGAATGAGGTGTCATGAAATAGAAAAGAAAAATCCATGAATGAAAATTGAATTATAACAAATTATTTAAATTGGTAAGTTAGAACACAACATAATATAAAATATATTTCAATCCATAAAATTTAATTCCATGGATATAATTTTTAGAACAGAACGTAGACTAACATCACTATATAAACTAATAAGTACCTACTTATACAAATGATTAGTTTGAAATATAACGGGGTCCTAAATTTTACATTTGGGAGATTATTCAAAATATTTCATAATTTTAAATAGAAAATAAAATAACCAATCATAAACCCACATCACATATCAGAGTATATATTATTGAATTACATTCTTATAAACCTTAAAATTTATGCCTATTTTTCTCTATTATATTTAATTTTTATGCAATTTATATAGTAATACATTGATTATCCATTAAATTAGGCTATTATTAATTATTAATATATAAATTATTCATGTTATTTATTATTTATAAACACTATTTTAGTGCATTTTACACATTGAACATCATTTCACATTATGATTGTAAGTCCTTCTTAAAATTCACTATTACATAGTACATTTTTTAACACCATATAAAATACCCAATGGTCTTGATTTTATTTTCCTATTTAATTTTCAGGGTTCTCATTACATTGGGAACAATTCATACTTTTTGAGTACTTGAAGATTCACATTGGAAGACCACCAAAATGGTTATTCATGCCAACACATTATGGGGAAAGTTAACTGGAATAAATCCCAATAAAGAGACTATAGAGGCCAATATACATGCCCAATTATTCTCAAAACTTATATTAAGATATAGGAAATCATTTAGAACATTTCTTTTAATAGTAAAAAGAGCTAATTCGGATGTTCTAATGGAGTTCCATGCGGTTCAATTTGAAGATAAATTTCTAGGAAAGATTTTACATCCCATAAAAACAACCTAGCATTTTACATATGTCATGGAAAATATAAACTATTTTGGGCTTAAACCTTACATAAAGATATGTTATATCTATAGATTCATTTTCTTATTCAATGGACCACTCCAATTCAGACATTTAGAAGATCATTTTGGTGCCTCTGTTTTGTGGATGCACAATGGATGTCATTTCGGGTCAAGAGTGGAAAAGTATAAATTCCACAAACTTTCCACCACCCTAGGACTACCATAATCAAGTGGGAAGACATGTAATATTTGGGAATCAACCCAAGTCCCTGTAAATTCATATTTAAGGTAGTGTTTTTGGATGAGTTTATCATTTTTTTAGTGTTTTTGTTTATAGTAATGTTATGCTATGATTTTGTTGTCCCAAGTTTTCTTCCACATGTAAGTTGTTATAATTCATCTTAGTTTCTTAATAAAAGTTCTTCTATTCCTCTTATTATGTTCTTATTCATATAAATTTTATACCTTTGGATCAAATTATGAATTTATTCACACAAAACCTTGTGAAATTATCACACAATGGTGGAGTGATTGTTATTTAATTTTCTTTTTTTACATATTCAATTATTCCATCAGGATTATACTTCCCACTTCCATTGATACCACAGCATCAATGGAGGGATAACCCGCTTATGGTTTGATCTAAGGGAGTATAAAAGGTTTGGATTGGATGTTATTTATCACTACATTAACGCCTAATCACTTCTTTTAATTGATAATTTTTTTAGGATGTTTAAACATCTTCATCCATTTTGTATTTTAATGTCGCACACTTCAAGTGCTAATACAAAACTTTACCTTGGAGTGCTAAAATATTTGATCCTACAAGTGTATAGGTGATTAGTATTACGATGTGTAGTTATTAAACAAGGAATTGATGATGTTATATGATATTATTAAATGAACCCATATCGATTATTATAAATTGAAAAAAATATAGATATTCTGAGAAAATTTAAGGCCCAATGATGAAAAACATGTTAATACTTTAACAAAATGTTAATGGTTACAATAATCAATCATGAAAGATAAATTTAATACTTTCTCGGGTCATACTAGTCGTAAAATAACCAAATAAAAAATAAAGATGATATCCATACAATATATTCTTAATTAATCATTAGTATGATAAATGGTTCATTTCATTGATGAATACAGATAAAATAAAAATTATATTAAATACAATTTTATGAAAATAAACATTTTACATTGAAAAAAAAGTAAAATAAAATTTAAAAAAAAATCAGAATATTTTTCATGAAATTAATCATTGAAAATTATTTAGGACTATTTAAAACACCATCATTTCCTGATAGAGTGAAATTTTATACATGTCATAGATGTTCAAAAAAGGAATCTTTCCAAAATTTCTGTAAAATCTAAATATTCATTATTTATAAAGATATGTGAAGACTCCATTAAAAAATGTAAATATTAAAACATGAAAAAAATTAATAGTATTATTGGATAATCCTAAACAAATTGGATAAATTTATCTAAAACTTATTTTTTTATTTTAAAAAGATTTTCAATTAAAAGTAAAAATAATTTTAAATTTTCATAAAAATATTTTTTTTATCATTTTAAAGTAGAAAGGGAGGAAATATGGTAATTTTATATGAAAACATAATGATTAAATAATTTTATAGGAATAAATATGTGGGTTTATCCAAAAATGATCAACTAATTTCATTTAATGTAATTTCCTTCATAAACAATCCTGATTAAAATGAGTTTGTAAAATAAACACATATAAATATCATAATGCTGATATGATAATTATTCAATGAATAGATTTTGTTTATATATTGTAATTACAGATAAAATATGTTTAAATAAAACATAATATATTCAAATTTATTTACACACATGATCTGATAATGTCAAATATAAGGAATGAGTAATATAACCCAACGAAAAGAAATTGAGTTTTGAAATTATTTATAATAGAAATCCCGAATTCAAATAAAATTACATCAAATAATTAAAATTTAAACACTAAAAACCATGAGGTAAAATGGATTCATTATATTAAATTCAAAATAGACTTAATGTACACTATATAAATTAAACATGGTTTGCAATAATAAAATATGCCTTGATGAAGGAAAATTGAGTTGAAGTCCCCAACCTCAATCATCCTTTGAGTTAAACATGATTTAAAATCATGTATAATATTTTAAAAATGTATTTAATTTTTTAAATAACCATATTAATATTTAAAATATAATATATGATCCTCTTATAACATTCTACACTCGTATGATAAACATATATCATTATATTCATTGTTTTGGGTGTTAATTGTCTCATTTTCTTATGCGAGATTTTCCATGAAAGTTAATAATCATGTAAATATGATATATATTTATAATATCTAAAATGATATTAATTGTAAAAATATCATAATTTATTATTATATAAAATTTTATAATCATTCTTTATGGATGTACATGGATAACTAATCACATCACAGAGTGGATATGGTAGGTTTACATATGCATGAGCGGCGATATCATACCATTGTCGATAGAAAGGGTGATTAATTGAGTGAAATATTAAGCATAAAAAATAAATATCATCTCAAATATATCAAGTATATTTATTAAATATATCCTTATTACATTCCATTTAATTCAAATTTGAGAAACAAATCACATTATTTCCTGAGGTGGAAGATTTTTGTACATTGGATGGTTGTGATGGATAACAAATTATATTGCTTTGTTATGATCTTATCTGTTATACACATGATTTAGGGTTTTGTTTCCCATTTGATGTAATATTAAAAAATATTATTTATAATATATTTTTTATAATATATAATAATGGTATAATATATTTTAGTGGTGTGGAAGTCGAAACAATAAAAAATTCTCATTTAAGAATATTACATATCCTATAGAAAAAATTCATTGGGCTGATAAAGAAGTCATAATTAGATGGATTCATGATCAAAAAAGTGTTATATGATTAATTTATTTTATTAAGTATGTTATTGTTTTAATTAATTGATGATACAAAATGATATTGATTTGTGAAAATAGTAGGAGAGTCTGGGACCTTTCATAAGTGGAGAATATGACACACATGGATTTTTGTGGAAATTAGTTAATTAAACATAGGTTTTTAACATGAACAAATCATACAAAATGGGTCATTATTGATGATTTAAGGTGATAAGGTCTATATATTTACTTTAATTGTGTTATGTATAAGTCGATAGTTCTTTTTTATCTATTATAACTTTAGATTAACCCATGGTAAATATGTTTTTACATTGACTATAGTAAATAATTTTAACATCATTTTCATTTTATAATGGTAAAAATTTATTATAAACTTATTAGATAATATAAATTACTATAATTTAAAAAATTAATTCCATTTTTACAAATTCAATTAAAATATTTGTTAGAATCAATTTTAAAATTAAACTTGTAGACACTATGAAAAATGATGGTTTCCAAAGTAAAAGGTCCCTTAATTATAGAAAGTGTTAATATCAAAATTAAATATGGAATTCATTGAAATTACATAAATTAATTAATAAGTAATATATTTATTTAATTTTAAATTATAATAAATTTAAAATATAATTTAACCCAAAAAATTATTCAAATTCAAAAATAGTTTTCAATAAAAATTATTATGTTTCAGTATTTATGAAAAAAATGAAACATTTCTTTAAATTCAACTAAAAATAACCATAATTTTTTTAACATTATAATTAAAAAAAATTATATTTCTTTTATAAAAAATTTGTTCTAAAATTTTGAAATATTTATTTTATATATTGTTCGTAATGTAAAAATAATGAATCTATTATAAAATTTTTGTTTTTTAGAAAAATATTTTTTTCAAATGATTTTATGCGTTCTCTATTAAAAAAATAACCAATTATTTTTTTGAAACTTTTAAACCATATAATTTTAATAAATTAGTCATTAATATTCATACCCACTAATGTAATGACTCGTTTTGTAACACCCTGACCCAAGTTACCCATAGTTGGTTCATTATAACATAATATTGGCATGATCACAAACGATCAAGTCTCGAAAGACCGATTAGTTTAGTAGCCTTAGAAGCACTAGATATATTCATATGTTTTACATTACATCACAAAGTGAAAAAAACTACAACAACGTCTTTTCTTCATTCCCCCTCATATTATCCCTGTAGGTCATTCATAAAATACTTCTTCACATCTTGGGAAAAATAAAACATTAAAATGGGTGATCTCAGATGCTCGGAAAGGATAACAATATAGCGGATCCTTTCATAAATAAACATAAACACTTAAGGCAATGTATAACTAAAACAAAAGCCTTTTAAACATGAACTTCAGCATAATATGGAAAATATAAAATAAAATAATGCCATTTAATTATTCACATGGATATTCTACTAGTCTAATAATCACATTCAATATCAATAACCACTTTCATAATGATGGAATTCATAATGCCAGACTATCATAACTACAAAGTCAAGGCCTTGTGCCAAGACTAAAAATAAGATTTTGTCAAGGCCTTGTACCAAGACACTAGTTTGTTTCATGAGACCTACCAATACATAGAGGAGATATTTCGGGCTCCATCCGTCACTTACTAAGTCCAATGCATTCCTCATATGAACATACTTAAACATAACATAAACATTCGAATTAAAACTAGCACATGAAATGTCAATAATTTCTCCATAAACTATGAATGATATAAAAATAACACATCCACGGTCAAACATATCACAAAAACATAAACACAATATGGAATTTTTGTATCATAATAAATCAACATCAAATAAGCTTAAAATACATCAAAGGATGTTGACATAGATGAAATCAAAACAATTTGAGAGAAATATCTCTTTTTTTGAAAACATTTAAAAGTCACATAATTATAAAATAAAACATTTACTTTGAAAATATTCTTATAATATTTTAAGGGAAGCTTTGATGATTTTATAACAGCATAAAATAGCCACACCTATCGTATAAGTTAAAAAAGGCATTCTTACCTTAATTCTGTCAAAAAGGTTTAAAAGGACCTTGTTTGGAAAATGACAGAAAAGTTCATTTATAAACATGTTATAAAAAGTAAAACAATGGTATAAATGAATTTATCCCATAGTCTATAAAATATTAAGAATTTTTTGAAATACATTTTTAAGAAACATGGATGTGGATGATAATGAGGTCCCAGTAGATACTTACGTAAAAATAACCTCAGATAATAAAGAGATAGTGAGATTAACCATTACCTTGTACATTTCCTTGGTCGAGGGTGTGTTAAACTCTTGTATAATATTTAAATAATTATTATGAAAATATACAAGAATTATATACATAAATATATATCATATATGATATTTTAATATTGATTTTTTAATAATATTTTAGTATAAACGTCGTTTTGGGTGTTCACTTACTCCTTTTCTTTTATATGTTTTGTTACATAAGCCATGTTTGTTTTACATAGGTTGTATCTCATTCATATCCAGAATTATATAAAGTCCTTAGACATTATTTTTAATCATCAAATGAAAATTTATCTTGAATGGATATGATGGGGAAAGAATCTCATCGCGTTCGTGGAGACGGCAGTCCGTACATAGGTACGATTGACAATATGATTCTTTTGATATTAAAATAATATATAATTTTAAGGTGTATCATATATAAAGAATAATTAACATGTTATATTTATTTTTATATTAATTAAACATCATTATTATAACCATCCAAATAATAATGTATTGAATAACAATTACACCATGACGTGGAGACGGTAAGTTGTACGTACGCACGTATGATGACATCTCATTCAAAGGATGTATAGAATACTGAATATGGTTTTACCATATTTATAATAACATAACAGTATATATAAGATACTAGAGTTATTGTTTTATAATAGAAATAACAAAGAAAGAATAAGTTGAAGAAGAAAGGAACTTGAAAGAGGGTGGTGAAAACATTAACTCTTCTTCAGGTACTTTCTTTTAATTTGAACGAAAGATCTCCATAGGATTGCTTTCTGATAAAACTAAGGCCTCTAGGTTTAAGTGTGGTAAGATGAGATGATATTTTTGTAAGGGTTTTCTTATCCAGAAGGCTTTGAAGGTGTGAAATTGAGAGAAGGGATAGTGCCCTTTTATAAGAGGGGTGAGGGGCCCCATAGGAAAAACTTATAATATTAATTTATAATAAAATAATTTTCCATTTCTAATAGCTCAAAAATGGATTATTTAAATTATAAGGTAGGTATGGGTCTGAAAACACTCAATTAATAGGTTTTAGATAGGTTTGGGTCACTATATTAACCTTAACATTTAAATTTAACTCTTAGATAAATAGTTAGACATTTACCACGTCTCTTTGTATTTTTATATTATATGGTTAATAAACATACTATATACTTCCAAGATATCCTCAAGTGTTTCATTAATGATACACCTGTCATTATATAATTATCTTGTCCTAACCTTAGATCTTTAGGAATTTAATATTAATTAATAATATAATATTTGTTTTAAAAACTCTCTTATGTCAATTTTGACACTATTTAGTATTTTGTTTTTTCTAAATTCATAACAGCAATATTACTTCTAAAATAATTCATTTAATTAACCCTAACATGTCATATTGACCAATAAAATTCATGTAATTCATTAAAAGTCTAAAATCATATTTATTTGGGTATTTATAATATCAATTATTTTAATATTTCACTAATAAGGTAATTATTGCATCATCATTATGTCATAAAAAATTAAATTATTTAAAGTCTAAAAATTATAAATAAAATACCATTATGTAGGAAATAGTTATAGATTTCTAATTAATATTTATAGTCCAAAATATAACATATATAACCCTATGTAAAAATTGTTTTTCTAAAAGATATATGCTTATGTCATTTTTGTATTTACATTAACTTAATTAATATAAAGTGTCATTATCACTTACAAGTGGCTCCACGGGGTCCCAAAATCGACCCAAAGATTCCCAAGGTCAATAAAAAATTTGGACCTTCTGATTATAAATATTAAATCCAGTTTTCTAAATTCAAAACACAGAAATGACAGAAATTAATTTAAAATTAATTCCCTGTGTCAAAACAAAAAGCGTGTTTTTAAGAAATAATAACTATTAAAAGATTGACACTTGCTTATATCCAATTTAAATGTGAAATTATTTCCAATGACCAAAACTGGGTTAAATGGTAAAAATATAATCTAATTATACTTTAAAATCACTCAAATTCATAATTTATCAGTATTAATTATTTCGATTTAAAAAGTTGTTTTTAATTAAAATTTAGTAATTTTCACTATTCATCGAAATATGAAAGTTATCCGAAAAGTACCAAAAATTCACCCTAATCTAATTTAGATATTACAAATCCAAAAAAGAAGACTATTTTGAAAGATAAAATTTATAAAATTTCAAAAAGTGGGTATTGCTATTCATAACAGCTAGTTTGATTGGTTGTGGTGTGTTAGAACTCGAAGTTGTGTACAACACATGCTACTGTATTATTCAAAGAGAAGTGTAACATTGAAGAATGGGGTGTTACATTCTCCCCTCCATCAATAAATTGTGTCCTCTCAGTTTTTGAAATTGTACTTGTGAATATAATGGAAATTCTTACATCGGAAAAAGAGTCAATAAAACTATCACTTTAAAAGAAAGAAAGAGAAGTACAAAGGTCACCCGAGATAACTTATACTAGGATTCGATGTAGAAAATCATGGATATGGATGATAAAATATGTGTCAAGTTCTAATGGAGAGAGATAAAAAACATGATCACGAGAAAGTTAACAACAAGAAAACCAAAAACTTGTGAGGGGACATACGGTCATTAGTCTCCCAGTAGGAAAAGTAAACGGACAACATTTTTTTTGTTTTCAGTTACATTACATAAAGATGAGGAATTAATTTATGAGATTGACAAATAACATAAAGAGATATACTTAATTTTTATGTAGAGTTTCATTCTTTAATAAATTTCTACCACTAAATCATTTTTTTAACCGATGAGTCTTCAAGAAGACATGGTCACACTAGAAGAGATAGAATAAACTTCTATAGAATCACATGATCCATGAAGGATAAACAATATATTTACCTTATCTTTAAAGATTAATCAAAACCAAAATGGTTAGTATAAGATCTGATGATCCCCCAAAAGGATATTCCATCTGAGAAAGAAACACTAATCTTAATTTCTAAAATTAAACCAAAAATACCCCAAATTTAAATAAATACCATTCAATAAACAATTGTCCTTAAAATCCGTCAATATAATCCAAACTAATATTGAAACCCAAAACATAGAATAATTTGGTTATGTAGTCTTCCATGTTAAAATGTATCTCCAAATTACATCAACTACTGTAAATGTCACATACTTAAAAGTGATTAACCTAATTACATATTCTCTATTATAGGTTAATCATTTCTATAAATAACCCAAATCACTGTAAATACACAATAAAAACGTAGATAAAAACCCACCATTACTCCTAAAATTAAATCCCATAGTATTTTATTTTCATTTGGCATTTAGTGTTATCAACAAAGCGAATATCTTTCAAAATAACATTTATCACTTAATCACCAAAGAATTTCCCTATACTAAGGGTATTCATTTTTTAAGACAAAAGATCCCAAATAAACTTGTTATTGATCAATAAAATAATTTAACTAAAAATAATAAGTCACACTAACCCGTGACTTCACGTAGTCTGGTGGTAGGCAATAAATCCCAATCGCACATTGGTTGTGGGTTCGATTCCCATAGCTTTGTCGGACGCGACAGGTTGTCCCACAATCATCATGTTGTACTTTTTCAAAAACTATATGTTATAACATTACCAAAATGAAATAAATTCCCCAAAATAACCATAAAATAATTTAACCACAAATGTTATCTCATACCTTCAATTATCATCCCAAAATATAATAACTTGTAATTGCCTCAAACCCAGTGATCAAATAAAACCAAATGGTTATTTATAACTATATCCACAAGAAAAAAAATAAGTCTTCCTCAAATATCATTCTAACATGGCAAACTGCAGGGTTACAAATACAATAAAAAATTATTCCAAAGTAATCCCATCAACAAGGAGCACAAATACTTTTAAACATTTCTAAAATAATTTATTTCCACATAGCTTCTTCTTTGACCATGAAAATATCCTATAGAATAGGGATTTCACTCAGGTAATGTCCAGGTCCCCTAAATTTACGGAAAATGACTGTAAATGGATTTTTTGGACCATTTTTATTTTCTTCTATAGTACTCTTCATTTTTCTTCTACAATTCTTCACTTTATGTCCTTCTATCCCACATGTAAATCATTCCTTTGATCCATTGAGACACTTTCCTGGGTGTCTTCTTCCACATTTCCTGCATAATAGAAATTTAGGATTCTTTTATCCATGGTCTCCACTACTAGGGCTCTTATCATTCATTACCTTTCTCGTCTTTGTTGAGTCTAGGAGTTGGTTAATATATATTTTGTTGATCATATTTTTGGAAAAATGATTTGGAATGAACACGGTATCTTTTAAGCCTATCAGTATTCCCTTTTGTTGCTCATTTACACCATCGTTCCCACCTTGTACATCATTCTCAATGTTACTATGACTTCCTTGGAATCTAACAATTGACTAAAACCAGAAAGCATTGTGTGATTAAAAGTAGTCATAAAATCATATAGAGAATATCATGACACCATATTCTCAATTTGAAACAACTTATGATTATACAAGGTAATTTATTCTCATCTAATATTAAAATAATTCATATCGATTTGTAAAGAAAAAGTAAATTATCCTAAGAAAATCCCCCTAGAGTATCGTAACCAAGAGAGCAGCAAGGCCCATTGTCGTGCACCAATTCCCGTTCGAGTATAGCTCCAAGTGGTGTTTTCAGGTTTTACCCCTAGGTACACATGTGCCAGAGCCGCCTCTAATAGCTTGTATATAGACAGGGATGTATTTCTTGGAAAACTCAACAAAATCTCTACAATACCAAAATTCTAGGAAGTTCTTCTATACTAATCCTCAAAGTCCATCTTAGGTCTATGTGCTCTAATTAGAGTTTATCTAAATCTAGCTTCAATGGTTTGTAATAAACTTCCTCTAATACAAACCGTAACGCCCCGACCCCAGATACTCAGATTCAGTGCATTATTACATAAGATTGGCGTGATCACAAAAGATCAAGTCTCAAAAGACCGATTAGTTTAGTAGCCTTGGAAGCACTAGATATGTCCATAAGTTTTACATTAAATCACAAAGGGAAAAAACTACAACAATATCCTGTCTTCATATCCCCTCATACTATCCCTACAGGTCATTCATAAAATACTTCTTCACATCCTAGGAAAAATAAAATATTGAAAGGGGTGAGCTCAGATTCTCAGTAAGGATAACAATATAGCAGAAACTTTCATAAATAAACATAAACACTTAAGGAAATGTATAACTAAAACAAAACCCTTTTAAACATGAACGTCAGCATAATATGTAAAAGATAAAATGAAATAATTCCATTTACTTATTCACAGGGATATTGTACTACTCGAATAATCACATGCAATATCAATAACCACTTTCATAATGATGTAATGCATAATGACATACTATCATAACCACATAGTCAAGGCCTTGTGCCAAGACTAAAAATAAGATTTTTTCAAGGCCTTGTGCCAAGACACTATTTTGTCTCATTGGACCTACCAATTCATCAGGGAGCTATAGCGGGCTCCACCCGTCACTTAATAAGTCCAATTCAATCCTCATATGAACAGGTTTAAACATAACATAAACGTTCTTATTAAAACTATCATAATAAATGTCAATAATTTCTCTATAAACCATGAATGGTATAAAAATAACACATCCACAATCAAACATATCACAAAACCTTAAATACAATATGAAAGTTTTTTATTATAATAAATCAACTTCAAATGAGCTTAAAATCCATCAATGGATGTTGACATAGATTAAATCAAAACTATTTGAGAGAAATGTATATTTTCATGAAATAATTTAGATGTCACATAATTATAAAAGAAAACATTTACATTGAAAATATTCTTCTAATCTTTTAAGTGAAGCTTCTATAATTTTATAACAGTGGAAAATATCCACACCCACCGTAAAAGTTAAAAAAAAATACATTCTTACCTTAATTTTGTCAAAAAGGTTAAAAGGGACCTTGTTTGGAAAACGACGGAATTATTACTTTATTAAAATATTATAAAAATTCAAACAATGGTATAAATGACTTTAACCCATAGTCTATAAAATAGTAATAATTTTTTGAAATACATTTTTAAGAAACATGTATGTCGATGATAAAGAGGTCTCAGTAGATACTTACATAAAAACAACCTCAGATAATATAGAGATTGTGAAATTAACCATTACCTTGTACTTTTCCTCTTTCGAGGGTGGGTTAACCTCATGTTTAATAGTTAAAATATTTTTATAAAATTATACAAAAATCATATAGATAAATATGATATCATATATGATCATTTAATATTGCATTGTTTATAATATTTTAGTATTATCATCGTTTCGAGTGTTCACTTACTCGTTTTCTTTTATATGTTTCATTACATAAGCCTTGTTTGTTATCAATAGGTTGTATCTAATTCATATCCATAATGATATCAAGTCCTTAAACATTATTTTTAACCAACAAATAAAAATTATTCTTGAATGGATATGATGGGGAATGGATCTCATCGCGTTCATGGAGACAGTAGTGCGTACGTACGCACGAGCTAAAATATCATTATTTTGATTAAAATAATATATAATTGGATGGTGTATCATATATACAGAATAATTATCATGTTATATTTCTTATTTATATGAATTACACATCATTATTATAACCATCCAAATAATAATCTATTGAATAACAATTACACCAAGACGTGGAGACGGTAATCCGTACGTATGCACGTTTGGTTACATGTCATTCAAAGGATGGATAGAATACAGAATATGGTTGTACCATATTTATAGTAACATCACAGTATATATATGATAATTGAGTTATTTTTTTATAATAGAAATAACAAAGAAAGAAGAAGTGGAAGAATAAAGGAACTTGAAAGAGGGTGGTGAAAACATTACCTCTTCTTCAGGTTCTTCCTTTTGATTTGATCAAAAGGGCTCATTAAGTTGGCTTTATGATCAAAATAATGACTCTAGGTTGAAGTGAGGGAAGTTGAGAAGATATTTTGGTAGGTTTTGTCTGAGACAAAATTATTTGATGTTGTAAAATTGAGAGAAGCAGGAGTGCCTGTTTATAAGAGGGGTGAGGGGCACCTTAGGAAAAACATAAAATATTATTTTATATAAATTAATTTTGTTGTTTCTAATGGCTCCAAAATGGATTATTTATAGGATAACGTGGGTATGGGTCGAAAACTACTCAACAATTAGGTTTTATACAGGTATGGGTCACTATATTAACCTTAACTTTTAGATTTAACTATTAGTTAAATAGTTTGACATTTACCATGTCTCTTTGTATTTTTATATTATATGGTTAATAAACTTACTATATACTTCCCAGAGAACCTCAAGTGGTTAATTAATGATACAAATATCATTATATAAGTCTATTGGATGATCCTTAGATTTTTAGGAATTGAATATCAATTAATAATATAATATTTGTTTTAAAAACTCTTTTATGTCTATTTTGACACTATTTGGTATTTTGTTTTTTCTAAATTTATAACAATATTATTACTTCGACTATAATTTATTTAATCAACCCTAAAATTTTATAGTAACCTATAAAATTATTTTAATTCATTAAAAGTGTCAAATTATATTTATTTGGGTATTTATAATATCAATTATTTTGATATTTCACTAATAAGGTAATTACTGCATCATCATTGTGTTATAAAAAAATTAAATTATTTAACGTCTAAAAATTATAAATAAAATACCATTATGTAGGAAATAATTTTATCTTTATAATTAATATTTATAGTCGAACAATTAACATATATAACCCTATTTAAATATTGTTTTACTAAAAGATATATGCTTATGTCATTTTTGTATTTACTTTAACTTAATTAATAATAGTGTCATTTTCACTTACATGTGGCTCCATGGGGTCCACAAATAGGCCCAAAGAAGCCCGGGGTCGGAAATGTATCAAACAATAGGGTTAGCACATAGTTTAGGGTAATTTAATATTATTATAATATTATTTTTTAACCCTTATTTGTCGGATTTACCCTTTAACCATGGTAAATAAAATATTTACCGAAGTAATTATTCCAAATGTATTAAAATAAAAGTTACCAATTTACACAATTTTGAACTTATGATTATAAATATGGAATCCATTTTTCTAAATTCAAAACACATAAATTGAATAAATTAATTTAAAATTAATTTTCGTTGTCAAAACAAAAAGCGTGTTTTTAAGAAATAATAACTATCAAAAGATTGGCACTTGCTTATGTCCAGTTTAAATGTGAAATTATGTCAAATGAACAAAATTGGAATAAATGGTAAAACTTTAATCTAATTTTACATTAAAATCACTCAAATTTTTAATTTATCACTATTAATTATTTTGATTAAAAAAGCTGTTTTTAATTAAAATTTAGTAATTTGCACTATTCATCAAAATATGAATGTTATCAGAAAAGTACCAAAAATTCACCATAAGCTAATTTCAATATTCAAAATCAAAAAATGAAGTCTATTTTGAAAGATAAAATTTATAAAATTTCAAAAAGTGGGTATTACTATTCATAACTGCTAGTTTGATTGGTTGTGATGTGTTAGAACTCGATGTTGCATACAACACATGCTACTGTATTATTCAAAGAGAATCATACCGTGGAAGCTTGGGGTGTTACATTCTCACCTCCTTCAATAAATTAGGTCCTCTCAATTTTTAAAATTGGTCTTGGGAATATAATGGAAAGTCCCACATTGGAAAAATAGTCAATAAAACTATCACTATAAAAGATATAAAGAGAAGTATAAAGGACACCCAAGAAAACCTATACTAGGATTCCATGTAGAAAAACATGGATATGGATGATAAAATAAGTTTCATGTTCTGATGGAGAGTAATAGAAAACATGATCAAGAGAAAGATAACAACAAGAAAACCACAAACTTGTGATGGGACAAACGATCATTAGTCTCCCGGTAGGAAAAGTAAACAGACAACATTTTTTTTGATTTAAGGTACATTACATAATGATGAGGAATTCATTTGTGATATTTAATAAGAACATAAATATATATACTTAATTTTTATGTATACTTTCATTATTTAATAAAATTATACCACTAACTCATTTCTTTTAAACAATGAGTATTCAAGAAGGCTTGGTCACACTAGAAGAGCTAGAATAAACATCTATAGAATCACATGATCCACGAAGGATAACCAATATATATACCTTGTCTTTAAAGATTAATCAAAACCAAAATGGCTAGTATAAGATCAAATGATCCCCCAAAAGGATATTCCACTGGAGAGAGAAACACTCATCTTAATTTCTAAAATTAAACCAATAATACCCAAAAGTTAAATAAATACCATTCAATAAACAATTGTCCTTAAAATCCTTCAATATAATCCAAACTACTATTGAAACCCAAAACATAGAAGATTTTGGTTATGTAGTCTTCCACGTTAAATTGTATCTACAAATGACATCAACTACTCTTAAAGTAACATTCTTAAAATTAATTAACCTAATCAGAAATTCTCTATTATAGGTTAATCATTTCCATAAATAGCCCAAATCACTATAAATCCACAATAAAAACATAGATAAAAACCCACCATTACTACTCAACTTAAATCCCATAGTATTCTATTGTCATTGGGCATATAGTGTTCCCAACAAAGTGAACATCTTCCAAAATAACATTTATCACTTAATCACCAAATAATTTTCCAACACTAAGGGTATTCATTTGTTAAGACATAATATCCCAAATCAACTTATTATTGATCAATAAAATTATTTAACTAAAAATAATTAGTTAGACTAACCAAGGACTTCACGTAGTCCAGTGGTAGGAGATAAATCCCAATCACATTTTGGTTGTGGGTTCGATTCCCACAGCTTTGTCCAATGCGAAAGGTTGTCACACGGTCTGCGCGTTGTACTTTTTCAAAAACAATATTTTATAACATTACCAAAATTAGATAAATTCATCAAAATAACCATAACATAATTTAACAAAAAAATTTATCTCATACCTTGAATTTTAATCCCAAAATATAATAACTTGTAATTTCATCAAACCCATTGATCATATAAAACAAAATGGTTATTTATAACTATATCCACAAGAGAAAAGATAATTCTTCCTCAAATATCATTCTCACATGGAAAACTGCAGGGTTACAATTACAAGTGAAAATTATTCTAATGTAATCCCATCAACAACGAGCACTAATACTTTTAAAAATTTCTCCAACCATTTATTTCCCCATAGCTTCTTCTTTGACCAAGAAAGAATCCTATAGAATAGAGTATTCACTCGGGTAATGGCCATGTCCCCTACATTTACGGAAAATGATTGTAAATGGATTATTGGGACCATTTTTATTTTCTTCCATAGTACTCTTCATTTTTCTTTAGCAATTCTTCACATTATGTCCTTCTTTCCCACACATAAAGCATTTATTTGTTTCATTGAGACACTTTCCTAGGTGTCTCCTTCCACATTTCCTACATAATTTAAATTGAGGATTTTGCTCTCCATGGTCTCCACTACTGGAGCTCTTATCATTCATCACCTTTCTCTTCTTTGTTGAGTCTAATAGTTGGTTAATATATATGTTGTTGATCATTTTTTGGAAAACTGATTTGGCATGAACATGATATCTTTCACGCCTATCAACATTCCATTTTGTTGCTAATTTCCAAAATTGTTCCCACCTTATACATCATTCTCAAAGTTACTATAACTTCCTTGGAATCCAGCCATTGACTAAAACTAGAAAGCATTCTGTGAGTAACAGTTGTCATAAAATCATTTAGAGAATATCATGAAACCATATTCTCAAGTTGAAACACCTTATTATTAACCAAGGTCATTTATTCTCATATTATATTAAAATACATCAAATAGGTTTGTAAAGAAAATTTAAATTATCCTAAGCATATCCCCCAGAAGTGTCGTAACCAAGAGTACAACAAGGCCCATTGTCGTGCACAAGTTCCAGTTCAAGTCTAGCTCAAAGCGGTGCTTTCAGGTATTACCCTAGGTACATCTCTGCTAGAGCTTCCTATACCTGCTTGTATCCAGACACGGATGTATTGCTCGTAAAACTCAAAAAATTTCTACAATACCAAAATTCTAGGAAGTTCTTCTATACTAATCCTCAAATTCCATCTTAGGTCTATGTGCTCTAATAAGATTCTATCTAAATATAGCTTCCAATGTTTGTACTAAACTTCATCTGATACCAATTGTAACACCCTGACCCCAGTTACCCAGATTCGGTGCATTATTACATGATATTTTCCTGATCACAAAAGATCAAGTCTCAAAAGACCGATTATTTTAGTAGCCTTGGAAGAACTAGATATATTCATATGTTTTACATTACATCACAAAGTGAAAAAAAAACTACAACAACATCTTGTCTTCATATCCCCTTATATTATCCCTACATGTCATTCATAAAATAATTCTTCACATCTTGAGAAAAATAAAACACAGAAAGGGGTGATCTCAGATGCTCAATAAGGTTAACAATATAGCAAAAACTTTTATAAATAATCATAAACACTGAAGGCAATGTATAACTAAAAAATCCTTTTAAACTTGAACTTCAGTATAATTTGGAAAAGTTAAAATGAAATAATGTCATTTACTTATTCACATGGATATTCTACAAGTTGAATAATCACATGCAATATCAATAAACACTTTCATAATGATGGAATGCATAATGTTAGACTATCATAACCATATAGTCAAAGCCTTGTGCCAAGACTACAAATAATATTCTTTCAAGGCCTTGTGCTAAGACACTAGTTTGTCTCATTAGACCTACCGATGCATCGAGGAGCTATAGCGGGCTCCACCCGTCACTTACTAAGTCCAATGAATTCCTCATATAAACAGGTTTAAACATAACATAAACATTCATATTAAAACTAACTTACGAAATGTCAATAATTTCTCCATAAACCATGAATTGTATAAAAATAAAACATACATAGTCAAACATATCACAAAACCTTCCATACAATATGCAAGTTTTGTGTCATAATAAATCAACATCAAATAAGCATAAAATCCATCAAAAGATGTTGACATAGATGAAATCATAACTATTTGAGAGAAATATATCTTTTTTTAAATAATTTAAGTCACATAATTATAAAATAAAACATTTATTTTGAAAATATTCTTATACTCTTGTAAGGTAATCTTCTATGATTTTATAATGGCCGAAAATAGCCACACTCACCATATAAGTTAAAAATCTACATTCTTACCTTAATTCTGTTGAAAAGGATAAAAAGGACCTTATTTGGAAAACGACGGTAAGATTCCTTTATAAATATCTTAAAAAAATTCAAACAATGGTATAAATTACTTTAACCCATAGACTATAAAATAGTAAGAATTTTTTGAAATACATTTTAAAGAAACATGGATGTTGATGATAAAGAGGTCCCAGTAGATACTTACGTAAAAACAACCTCGGATAATAAAGAGATTGTAAAATTAACCCTTACCTTGTACTTTTACTTGTTCAAGGGTGGGTTAACCTCATTTATAATAGTTAAATAATTGTTATTAAAATATAAAACAAATCATATAGATAAATATGATATCATATATGATCTTTTAATATTTCTTTGTTAATAATATTTTAGTATTATCGTCGTTTCGGGTGTTCACTTACTCGTTTTATTTTATATGTTTCTTTATAGAAGCCTTATTTGTTATCCATAGGTTGTATCTTATACATATCCAGAATGATATCAAGTCCATAAAAATTATTTTTCATCATAAAATAAAAATTATTCTTGAATGGATATGATGGGGAATGAATCTCATCGCGTTCATGGAGACAGTCGTCTGTACATACGCATGAGCGACAATATCATTATTTTTATATTAAAATAATATATAATTTGATTGTGTATCATATCTAAAGAATAATTATCATTTTATGTTTATTATTTATAATAATTATACATAATTATTATACCCATCCAAATAATAATGTAATGAATAACAATTACACCACGACATGGAGACGGTAAGTCGTACGTACGTACATTTGGTGACATCTCATTCAAAGGATGGCTAGAATACTGAATATGGTTGTACCATATTTATAATAACATCAAAATATAAAGAATATACTAGAGTTATTGTTATATAATATAAATAACAAAGAAATAATAAGTGGAATAATAAAGGAACTTGAAAAAGGGTGCTAAAAACATTACCTCTACTTCGGGTTCTTCGTTTTGATTTGATCAAAATTGCTCCATTGGTTGGATTTCTGACCAAAATAAGGCCTCTAGAATGAAGTGAGGGAAGTTGAGAGGATATTAGGGTAGGTTTTTTCCAAGCCAAAAGGCTTTTATGGTGTGAAATTGAGAGAATAGGGAGTTACCTTTTATAAGAGGGGTGAGGGGCACCATAGAAAAAACATAAAATATTATTTTATAATAAAATAATTATCAGTTTATAATTGCTCCAAAATAATTTATTTAAAGGATACGGTGGGTATGGGTCGAAAAACACTCAACTAATAGGTTTTATACATGTTTGTGTCACTATATTAACTTTAACTTTTAGATTTAACTCTTAATTAAATAGTTTGACATTTACCATGTCTCTTTTTATTTTTATATTATATGGTTAAAACGTACTATATACTTTCAAGAGAACCCCATGTGGTTCATTAATGATACAAATATAATTATATAAGTCTCTTGGATGAACCTTATTTTTTTAAGAATTTAATATCAATTAATAATATAATATTTGTTTTAAAGACTCTTTTTTGTCTATTTTGACACTATTTGGTATTTTGTTTTTTATAAATTCATAACTGCATTATTACTCCAACCATAATTATTTTAATCAGCCCTAACATGTCATAGTAACCTATAAAGTTATTTTAATTCATTAAAAATTGTAAAATTATATTTATTTGGGTATATATAATATTAATTAGTTTAATATTTCACTAATAACGTAATTACTGCATCATCATTGTGTCATAAATAAATTAAAGTATTTAATGTATAAAAATTATAAATAAAATAACATTATGTATGAAATATTTTTATATTTCTAATTAATATTTATAGTCTAAAATATAACATATATAACCATATGTAAAAATTGTTTTTCTAAAAGATATATGCTTATGTCATTTTTGTATTTACTTTAACTTAATTAATATAAAGTGTCATTATCACTTACAAGTGGCTCCATGGGGTCCCAAAATCGACCCAAAGATGCTAATGGTCGGAAATGTATCAAACAATAGGGTTAGGAAATGTTTTAGAGTAATTTAATATTAATATAATATTATTTTGTATCCTAATTTACCGGATTTACCTTTTAACCATGGTAAATAAATTATTTACCACAGTAATTATTCAAAATGTATAAAATAAAATTTACCTATTTACACAATTTGGAACTCCTGATTCTAAATATGGAATCCATTTTTCTAAATTCAAAACATAGAAATGGCTAAAATTAATTTAAAATTCATTCCCGTTTTCAAAACAGAAAGCGTGTTTTTAAGAAATAATTACTATCAAAAGATTAACACTTGCTTATGTCCAGTTTAAATGTGAAATTATGTCAAATGACTAACATTGGATTAGATGGAAAAAATATAATATAATTATACTTTAAAATCACTCAAATTCATAATTTTTCACTAATAATTATTTCGATTAAAAAAGTAGTTTTTAATTTAAATTTAGTAATTTTCACTATTCATCAAAATATGAATGTTATCAGAAAAGTACCAAAAATTAACCCTAAGCTAATTTAGATATTCCAAATCCAAAAATAAAGTCTATTTTGAAAGATAAACTTTATAAAATTTCAAAAAGTGGGTATTACTATTCATAACAGCTAGTTTGATTGGTTGTGGTGTGTTAGAACTCAATGTTGCTTAAAACACATGCTAATGTATTATTCAAATAGAAGTGTAACGTGGAAGCTTGGGGTGTTACATGTTTATAACAGTATATAATATTATATTTAATTTAGACCCATGAATATTTATTCCACAAATTATCCACGTGATAGGATTTAAAATGAAATATAACATGAAATACTAGGGTGTTACATTCTCTTCTATGCCTGGTGTTTCAAGCCATATTTTATATCAAACCCCACATTTAAATTTAAAAAACTATCATGATGCTAAATTAATTTTTTTATAATCTAAAAATTGTATATTTTTCTATGAAATAAACTTATAAATATTATAGAAAATAGAAGACATTAAAAAAATCATCATTTGACAATTGTTAGAAACAAAATTAATTCCTATAGTAAAATCCAATCTAAAACTCTAAAAATAATATGTCACTTCACATAATTTATTATCCAATAATGTTGTCTTCAAAATAAACATATAGTTTGTTGATGTCATTACTATATTCAGTTGGAACAAATATGAAATTCCTTACACTTCCCAACACTTATAGATATGGTATAATATAAAATGATTGATCAAAACAATGTTTTCAAAACTAATTGGTTTTCAATATTAATAAAAAATATCATAAAATTTCGCATAACCACTCAATAAAAAGATGCAATCCATAGTATTCACTATACAAGAAATATATATTTAACCTTATCATCGTGATATATATTTCTATGAATAAACAACACCTTCATATAGATAATCACAAATAATAGAAGAAAAAAATCACTATTACTTTTCAAATATTCATCATTCATCATTAATCTTTCCATACATATACCTTGTTTCCTTGCCTATTTTGGTTACATGAACACTTTAGAGGGTTTTTTAAGTGTCATAATAACCATAATGTAATTATGAAAAAGTCATCATGAATGAATTTCTAACTATAGAAATCTATATAATATTCAAATATGGAATGATCATGTATGACATAACCAACAACATGAAAAAAAATATAAAATAATATTAAAAAATATAAATATTTAAATAATTTAGATAATTATATGTTGAATTTATATTTATTACTATATAAAAAATATTTTTCTATAAATTCAGATATAAAAAATAATTTATGAAGTGACCTAGTTATTCTTAAAATTATTTTCAAATAAATTAATTCAAAGTATAAATATATTTATATAAAAACCTTCATTATGATCAAATGGTACGATATATATATCAATAATTCTTTTTGGTGGGGGATTTACCCTCATTCATCATGAACTCATTATCCTCATTCTTCAACTACAAACAACAAATTGTGATAAATGAAATATTATATATGGATTATAGTGTTATTGAAAAAACGGTTAGGTATGATCTCATATACTGATATAAATTAACATTTTTACTAGTTTAAATACTATTTTTTAGAAATACTACATTAAGGGACATTCTATTTGAGTTATAATTTTAATAAAAAAATTATTTAGCAATTTTTTGTTTGAAATTATAAAAATTTTATAATTTAATTAAAAAAATAACTTAGAGGTCAATTAAAATCATGTAAAATTAAATTCAATAGTTATAAATACTATAAATTAAATTCAATTCAATATAAATTAATCATTTATATTTATTATATGTCATTCTCACATTAAAATCATGGATGATACATTTATATATTTTAATTAATTTTCAGTCAAAAGATTTAATAGAAAAAAAATTATTATAACCCCCATGAACATAGGTCCAAATTTTATCCCTAGTTAAGAATAATTAGGAAACTATTTACAGTGAAATAATGTCATTGTGAACTATTCATGAATAGAGTTATCTATATGGGGTTGTAGAACTTTTTATTGGTTGGACCAATTGAATGAGATGTGAATGATAATTATAAGAACTACTTGATTTATCCTACTTATATCATTATTGTATCTGATGTTGGATGTCATTGAACTATACATTGATCAATAAGATTCAAATACTCTTCTATCATAAAATAATTATGAATTTTAGAAAATTAAATTGTTAGTGTATACTATATTTCTAATTAATTGAATATATTATAATATCATGTTAATATTTGTAACATTTTTTCATATTAAAAATTTCTAAAAATATTTTGTAATAATAATAAATTAAATGCACAATACTAAGAGAATTGTTTTCATTAATATGTTTTCATTACTCAATTTTATGACTAAAATATTATATTTGACTGATACATGGTTGAAATGATTTTCTTCTCATGGACATACTCAATGTAATGACTAATAAGAACATGAGAATACGTACATAATCTGTATTTGATCATTTTCAATTTTTTTTATTATGTATATAATGATTCTAACTATGATTTATAATTTACTACAATAATATACAAAATATGACTGATATAAAAGTATTTTATTCATATCATGGATTAATTTTTCCAAAGAATATCGACATAATTTATGGATATTTTTAATAAATATTTAACCAAAATAATCTAATTTATATTATATAAATATATCTAAAACATTCCATATATATACATAAAACCCTATTAATAATTTCTTATTTATAATGGATTCATGTAATTCTAATAAATGATGTTAATTATTCATTTTACATTTACAATTAATGTATATTCAATGATTATATACATTAGTGCTTATGTTTTATTCTATAATATTATATGTTAAATTAATGGTTCAATATTATAATCAATTTAGTTTTCCAATAATTAAATAATTTCATTGAAATAAATAAATATCATGTTAAAATATGTGGCTTTAGAAAAAATAAATGATGTTTCTTTGGTTATTATCTAATTATGTTAGTCATAAAAGATTAATAAAATTTTCATATTCACTAAAATTATAGTAAAAATACTCCCCTCTATTAATATAATGAATAACAATGAATAGATGTTGGATAATGTATAATAATTATTATTTTGTATGATCATAATATTCTCTAATTTTTTTGAAATGTCATTATTTTTTCATTAATGCTCTTCAGATCAACTGAATTAATAATTTATATTTCTTTTATCATAGGAGTGTTTTTTTGATGAAAAAAAGTATATTCTTATTAGATCCATGAAATATCAAAATCAAAAATTATAGAGTTTTTTATAAATGATATTTTAGCTATTTAATATATATATATACACGGGTTGGGACTACATGTAACATAATTATGAAATGTGTAGAGTCCCTTAACTTCCATACCCAATCCAAACATGAGCTGGGGATTTTCAAATAAACAAAATTATATGTCCTTGTATGATAAAATTTGTCTTATAGTATTGGAGGCATGTGTTAAAAATTTATAGAATCATCCATCAAATAATATGAAATTATCGATCCTAAATATATAAAAAATTTAAACCTACCAAACCATATATTAGATATTCCCATACTTTAAGAAAATAAATATGGAATAAAAATTGTAAAGACCTGGAATTTCTGTGAATTTTTTTTAATAAATACATGGGAATTTTATGAGTCCACAAAAATTTACGGCGCTTCATTCTGAGGCCCGGTGTGCCCGGAATCAATTTTTGAATTTTGTTCAGGTAGGTTCAGTAAACGTACGAGCATGATTTTATAACTTTTGAACTGGTGCTAGGAACTGAATTATGAGGGCACTGTTGAACTCACAGCGTCGGTGATTGCTTAGTAAAGCCTTCACCATAGGTTCGTTCTAAACAGAATGGAATTTATTTTTTGGGGTTTTAAATTTAAATTGATTAAAAATAAATTGTTAGCTCTATTTTTTATTTTTTGTGGTTAAAAGCTCCAAGAGGAGGTTAGTGGTAGGGGCCACCACACCATAACCTCCCATAAGAGGTTATGGAGGTGGGGCCCACCCCCACATAACCTCCCTTGGGAGGATATTATTTAGTGGGGCCCACACAAGCTTCTTAACCCCTTTTAACTCCCCATTAATTAATTGGAAACCTCTCATCATTTAATTGGGACTCCTCACCTTCCCTATTTATTGAATTTGAACCATTCCATTCCATTAATTAAATGAGTTGTCTCATTTAATTAAACACATGTATTTCTGTTGTTGTGCCTTTAAAATAATAGAGAGCTTCCTCTATTATTTTTTGCTTAGCATTGTTTTGGTGGAACCTTTGTGAGAGGAGGAAGAACTTGGAAGAACATGGAGGAAAAAATTCTCCCAACAAAGAATATCTCTTCCGCCAACGAAGAACGATGGACATCTCTCCCTCATTAATTGGGGTAAGAAGTGGAAGCACCGCCACCCACAAATAATGTCGACGATGTCGTCTTCGACTCGTCTTCTCCGAACTCTTCCTCTTTCGACTTTGACGAAACGACGCCACCTTCCAATGACTTTTTCAATGATCGTCTTCAAGCGAGTTAGGGGGTTTTGAGTTGATTTATTGTTCTTGTTCTACGCTATTGATTGTTTGAAATGTGAATTGCCGATTGATAACACCATAACGAGAATTTCTCAGACCGCACATACATGGCCCGACCCTCCCCCTTTTTTGTTCTCATTTGTTCACAATGGTGGCACTGTAACACTACCGCCGGAGGAAAGGACCACAGAAAAAGCAACGTAGGCCGACGATGGGCTAGAAGCGATGAAACTGGTGGCGCAAGGCCGCCGGGTCGCCAAGAGGGCGTGACAAAACCGTGCTGCACGGAAGGAGAACCACGTCTAGGGCACACCGCGGCGGAGGTGCGCGGTGCCGTCACCCCGCGTGGTGTTGCAGGGCGGCGGCGGAGGGGCGCGTCGCCGTCACACCGCGCCGGTAAAGCAGAGCGGCTGGCCGCTCGGCCAGCCGGGTGGAGCGGGACCCCGTCGGGTCCCGCGTGTGCTGAACCAGTGCCACTTGGCAACGATTGTAACTCCACTCGAACAGAAGAGCCGTTCAGGAGCCATGGGGCGTGAAACTTCCACCTCGCCACAGCATAGGTGGACCCCGCGAGCCGTCGGGCTGCTCTCAGGCCGAGCCGCCCATCCGGGTCGGGTTGCCTTAGGGTCGGGCCGCCCACTTGGGCCAGGCCAACCACTCGGGTCGGACCGGCCCCTTAGACTGGGTCAGACCCGCAGACTGGGTAAGACCCCGGTTCGGACCGGTTCAGTCCGACAGGGTAGGAGCAGTCTGAGAACCGTTATGTCCAAATTTCACTTTTTTCCCATATATTGGGCTACAGGTGTCCAATTGACGCACCATCTACGGTGAAGGAATTATTAGAACGAGACAGTTCTTTCAGCATACCTTACATGAGGTTTGGATAATGTTGGGGTATGGTCGGGTTGGTTTGAACCTAAAATCCTACTGGGCCCCTATAACGGAAATGTCAATAACTCACAGACCCGACGTCTGATTGATGTGTTGTCTGTTGAATTGAGACCCCTATGATGAGGAGGACCTTTGAGATACTTTTTCGTTAGACTACGTGATATTTGGAGTATCTACCTATAGCTCGTGGAGCGGATCCTCCCGGGACAAGAGAGCGGTGTATGAAGATCTAGTAGCTAGTTGATACCTGATGACTACTGACCTTTTGACTTTGAGTGTTTCGACTAGCCTAGTAGGGGAGCTCCATTGTGTGAGCGTGGAAGACCCACAGTTAGGAGTGCCTTTGTGGGAAGAAGCAGACCCACAGTACTCAATAGGAGGAGTACCTCAGCCGGCTACGAGGGGGAGCGCCTCTGTGTGAGTGCGGCAGACCCACTGTGGGGAGTGCCTCTGTGTGATGCAGTAGACCCATGGTACTCGACAGGAGGAGTACCACAGTAGTCCAGGAAGGTGGAAAGAACCTCTGTGTGATGTGGAAGGCCCATTGTACTCTATAGAGGAGGAGTACACCATCAGCCGAGTATCCGACAGTTTGAATGTGCATGTTGCATGGTACTACCCCAAGAGTGAAATCATGGTTTGATATGAGTCAGTGACTTTTGAGTTTACCTCATGATTGAGATGGGTTACTAGATAACTTATGTATATATATGGGCATATAACTAAGTAATGGTTATCCGTTGTTTCTGTAATTTGTGGTTATCCTTGTTGGATATTGTGAGACCTTGAGGGTCTTGGGGTCCCTACTGAGTATCGTTATACTCACCACAACACGGGCTATACCCGCACCTCGTTGTGTTGGTTGCAGATGACGTACAACGCTGATCGGGGCAGAGAGTAGCAGGACTAGTCAGTACCCGGAGGTGAACCACTCGGCAAGACGTACACGGAGCAGACGAACAGATGTGGGGTGCTGAGGATGCCATATGTACCTACCCTTCAAGTAGTAATCTCGGAGGACGACCTAGTAGCCGCTTTACTTCTATTCTTCAGTTGTACTAGAATTTCATTTGTATTGTACTTTACTGTTGGGCTTGTATTTCTGGCCCCTTTACATTCATCATGCTCTTTTGTATAATGTTTTACTTAGTGTTTTACTTCCAGTTGCTTACTATGTTGTGTTCGTTTACAGTTATAAATGAAATTCCTTCTCAATTTAGGGATTTACGCCATTGGTGCTAGTCTCCATCCCCGGGCCTATGGAAGGCAGGCTTGGGGTAGTCACGATACGGGCCTCGGGGGACGGTTCGTGACAAATTAGTATCAGAGGAGTCGGTTTTACCACAAAACATATAACTCTAATCATTCGTTTCTATGAAGAAATAGTTTTTAGTGTACTGAGTGTGGTTTTCAGTTCAAGAAGTCCATTGTTGGTGTGGCGGCCAACGTATCCATACACCAGGACCCTGACTTCTACTTTCTAACTCAATGCACGAAAAAGTTGATTGCGTGTGTGATTTCAAATGTTTTCTTAACTCAGCTCAACCAGGTCAGCTCCCCAGGTATAAATCTTTTGACTATTTTGCATCTGTTTCTTTCATGATGCCTCCACACAGAGCCTCGAACGTCGTATGCTTTGACAGACCACTAAGCGATGAGGCTTCGGTGCAGGGCCCCTTTTCAAGTAGAGGCACTAGCAGTACCACTTTTCATTGTGATATTGATGTCACTATCCCTAGTAGTAGATAATGCACACTGCTTGAGAGCGTTGCATGAGTTCTAGTGATAGAGGCCACCTAGGTTACAGGGAGAGATGGACCCACAAGCGGCTGAGGATTGGCTAGAGGCTGTGGTGAGAGTCTTCAGGCTGGTAGGGACACCAGCAGACTACATGGTGATCCTTACTGCCAGTATCCTTCAGGCAGCAGTAGGCAGATGGTGGAGCCTGATGCTTCAGGTGCATTTCGAGGTGACACTTCTTTAAATAGACTATGAGAGCCTATTCTGGGTGGAGTTTGTACCAGCCACCCTTCAGGCGATATGGATATAGGAGCTACTTCATCTGTATCAGTGCAGCATGAAAGCAGCATAGTACTCAACGAGGTTCACTGACCTCTCGCGCTACTCCACGGATATGGTACGGGACCCATTCTGTAGGTCCCAGACCTTTGATAAGGGGCTCAAGCGATAGATCAGAGCCTCGGTGATCTCCCTCAGCATCCCGGTGTAGGTGAGGGTGTTTGAGAGAGACCTCCTAGAAGAGAGTTTCCTTGCTATGAAAACACCAGCAGTGAGCCCCACTACTAGTCGACATGTATTGGAGTCTACTACAACTAGAAGTAGGAAGATGACATAGAGGTCTAAGAGGACCAGACCCACAGGTGGACAACTGTAGGACTCAGGATCAGTTGTATGGGGAACTCGGGGCAGTGACTTACCTACCAGGAGTAGGCAGTGTTACTCATGCAGTGGGTAGGGTCACATGGCCCGTTACTATCCGACTCGTTATTCAGATGACCAGCAGACAGTTGAGGGACCTCCCAAGCAGAGGCAGAGGTTCGATCGAGGCGGTCCGTAGGGCGCAGGCAGACGTGGCAGAGGAGTTGGTCGAGCAGCTGGCGGAGGACTACCTTTAGAGGTGTTTCCACCACCACCACCAGGAGGTCCACCCCGACCTCAAGGAGTGGGTGGATAGGGAATATCACAGCTTCTGGCAGTTGAGGCATATGACCACGGTGCTCTGGAGATGATTTGAGGCACTATCTATGTCTACTCCACCTTAGTTGTTGTTCTTATAGGCACAGGTTCCAGTCATTCTATTATAGCCACTGCACTTGTTCGGAGCTCAGAGATTCCAATAGAGCCGTTGGCTCAATCCATACGGCTAGAGACTCCTATGAGAGCAGACTCGATGATTACGCACTGTTTTTAGCAGTGTGAGCTTACTCTAGGAAGTGAGAGATTCGTCTAGGATCTCCTCATAGTGGCATCAAGGCCTTACAAAGTCATCTTGTGTATGGACTAGTTATATATGGTTCATGCTCAGATTGACTATATTAGGCGCAAATTATGGTGTGTCCACACATATGGGACCAGGTTCACCTTCACCGGCGAGAAGGGAACCTTTGCAGCATAGGACAGACTTACTCGGAGGAGGGTGTAGCCGATCACTCACAAATTGGCTTTCCTTACCCTTGGAGCAGTTGATGTGGAGAGTTCGAATTATCCTGTAGTGGTGGAAAAGTACGCATATTTCTTCCCTGAAGATGTTCCAGGACTACCTCCTCATAGATAGGTGGACTTCTACATTGACTTATACCCTAGACGACACCGATATCTACTACAGCATATCGAATGGCTCCCGCTAAGCTACGTGAGCTGGGGGAACAGCTGGAGGACTTCCAGGGGAAGGGATTCATCCGGCCCAGTGTTTCTCTTTGGGCATCCCCAATTCTATTCTCCAAGAAGTCAGATGGGTGCTTGAGGCTCTGTGTTGACTACAGTCGCCTAAATCAGGTGACCGTGAAGAACAAGTACCCACTCCCGAATATTGACAACCTCTTTGATCAGCTCAAGGGAGAACGATGGTTCTTGAAGATTGATCTCAGATCGGGCTATCACCAGCTCAGAGTTCGAGACAAGGATGTGCGGAAGATGTCCTTCAGGTGTCGGTACGTCCACTACAAGTTCTTGGTTAATTCCCTTTGGTGTAACCAACACTCAAGAATTTTTCATGTGTCTCATAAACAGGATCTTCCAAACATACCTCGATTGCTTTGTTGTGGTCTTCATCGATGAAATTTTGATCTGATGGACAACTGAGGAGGAGCATGCCTACCATTTGAAGGTATTACTAGACACACTCTGAGAGCACCAGCTTTATGGTATGCTCTCGAAGTGCCAGTTTGGGATTTGAGAGGTTCACTTATTGGGACATGTCATCTCGGAGGATGGAGTTGCAGTGGATCTAGTGAAGATTGAGGCAGTACTTACTTGGGATCCACCCAGCAGTGTGACGGAGGTACGGAGTTTCTTGGTCTTGGATGGATACTACCGGAGATTCGTTCCAGACTTCTCCAGAGTTTCATCACCACTATCATCCTTGACAAAGAAAGGGCAACCCTTCGTGTGGTCGAAGAGATGCATGTAGAGCTTATAGGAGCTGAGTTAGAGGCTTACTAGTTCCCCCATCATGAGGCTTCCATAGTAGGGCGTAGGGTACGTAGTTTACTCCGATGCATCAGGGAATGGACTTGGGTGTGTCCTAATATAAGTGAGAGCAGTGATCGCTTATGGTTCTTGGCATTTGAGATAGAATCAGTAGAAATACGCTACCCATGACCTGGAGTTAGCAGTATTGGTCTTCTCTTTGATGATATAGAGGCACTATCTGATGGGCGAACGTTTCACTATGTACTCTGATCACGATAGTCTCAGGTATATCTTCTCCCAGAAGGACCTGAACCTGAGATAGCGGCGATGGATTGAGTTCATCCAAGACTATGAATTCAAGATATTCTATACTCCTGGGAAGGTGAATGTTGTTGCAGATGCTCTCAGTAGGAGATCTGGTATTCAGCTGCTATGAGAGGTGACAGAGTAGCTGGATGCCTTGCAGATATCCTTTATGGACAGGGATGGAGCAGCATTTCTCCAGTCTCTTACAGTCACACCTCAACATCTTCAGCAAGTCAGGGAGGCACGTCGTGGAGATGCTGACTTTGAGACGCGATGTGCTCAGATATCCACAGGGCATGCACCTGATGAATTTTCTAAAGGTGGGGAGCAAGTATTCCTCTTTAGAGGATGTAACATGGTACCAGTAGAACTTTAAGAGGATGTGTTGAGGGAGTTCCACATGTACCCTCTAGCAGTACATCCAAGAGTGGAAAATATGTGCCAGGACCATCGACGACAGCACTGGTGGCCAGGTATGAAGAAGACGGTAGTGAAGTTTGTCTCTCGATGCCTCACATGTCAGTAAGTGAAAGCTGAGCACTAGGTACATGCAGGCTTGGTTCAGACCTTAGAGGTCCTAGAGTGGAAGTGGGATGGGGTATCCATGGACATCGTGATGGTTCTTCCCCGTACATCCAGGAGTCGTGATCTGACATGGGTGATCATTGACCCACTCACCATGTCGGCCAACTTACTACCGATCAGAGAGCCGGGCTCAGTAGAGAGCTTGGGATTCCTCTATGTAAATGAGATTCTGCGTTTTCATGGAGTACCTACGTCTATAGTCTCCAGCCATGACGCACAGTTTACTTCCCGGCTATGGAAGCAGTTACGGGAGGCATTCGGGACCCATATACGTCTGAGAACTGCCTTTCATCCTCAGACAGATGGTCATACCTAGAAGACCATCCAGACCCTCGAGTACATGGTACATGCGTGTGTCTTCGACTTCGGTCGTAGCTGGGAGGATCATTTTCCTTTGGTGGAGTTTTCTTACAATAATAGGTATCACTCCACTATAAGGATGGAACCTTTCGAGGAATTATATGGGAGACCTTGCAGATAACCCCTGTACTAGACAGACCCTAGGGAGTCAGCACTAGTGGTACCAGAGATGGTATGGGCTACCACAGAGAAGGTGCAGATTATCCAGGAGCAGAGGAAGACTGCACAGAGCTAGCGGAAGTAATATGCTGACAAGAGACGGAGACCTCTGGAGTTTGAGGATGGTGACCACGTCTTTATACGGGTCTCACCCCGAGGAGGTCTATGGAGATTTGACCGATGCGGAAAGTTGTCTACATGATTCATCAGACCTTTCCAGTTCCTCAGCAGAGTAGGTGAGGTGGCTTACAGCCTGGCTCTTCCACCTCAGTTTAATCGGGTGCATGACGTCTTCCACGTATCTCAGCTGAGGAGATACGTGCACGACCCATCCCACATCATTGACCATGGGGAGATATACATAGATGACATGGTGACTTTCATGGAGGTTCCAGTGGAGATTAAGGATCGACAGGAACGGGTCCTGCGTTGATGGTTGATACCTCTGGTGCACGTTCACTGGCAGCATAGGAACCTCCAGAAGAGAAAATGGGAGAAGGAGGCTCAGATGCATGCTCAGTACCCCCATTTGTTCCCTTAGTGTCAGTTGTAGCTTACGGGGACGTAAAGCCCTAGGGTTAGAGAATTTAAAAACCCGGAATTTTGATGGCAAATTTTTTCTTAAATACATGGGAGTTTTACGAGTCCGTGAAAATTTACGGCACTTGATTCTGAGGCCTAGTGTTCCCTGAATAAATTTTTCAAGTTTTGTTTGGGTATGTTCAGTAAACGTATGAGCATGATTTTATAACTTTTGAAACAGTGCTTGGAACTGAAATCTGTGGCACTGTTGAACTCACAACATCAGTGATTTCTTAGTGAGACCTTCACCGTAGTTGCGTTCTAACGAGAATGGAAGTTAGTTTTTTGGGATTTTAAATTAAAATTTAATAAACATAAAGTGTTAGATTTATTTTCTATTTGTCATGGTAAAAAGTTCCAAGAAGAGGTTAGTAGTGGGGGCCACCACACCATACCCTCTGATTAGAGGTTATGGCGGTGGTTCCAACCCGCACATAACCTCCCTTGGGAGGATATTATTTAGTGGGGCCCACCAGAGCTTCTTAACCCCTTTTAAATCCCCATTAATTAATTGGACACCTATCTTAATTTAATTAGGACTCATCACCTCTCATATTTTCTGAATTTGAACCATTACATTCCATTAATTAAATGAGTTGTCTCATTTAATTAAACACAAGTATTTGTGTTGTTATGCCATATAAATAATAGAGAACTTCCTCTATTATTTTTGTCTTAGAATTCTTTTGGTGGAATCGTTGGTAGAGGAGGAAGAACTTGGAAGACTTGGAGGAACAAATTCTCCCAATGAAAAACGTTACTTCCCCCAATGAAGAACGATAGACAACTCTCCCTCTTCAACCGAGGCAAGAAGTTGAAGCATTGCCACCCACGAAGAATGCTGACGATGTCCTCTTCGACCTGTCTTCTCTGAACTCTTCTTCTTATGACATTGACGAAATGATGTCACCTTCCCGCAACTTCATCAACGATCGTCGTCAATCGAGGTAGGGGGTTTGTGTTGATTTATTGTTCTTGTTCTATGTCATTGATTGTATGAAATATGAATTTCCAATTGATAACGCCATAATGAGGAGACCTTAGACCACACGGACACGGCCCGAACATCCCCCTTTGTTGTTCTCATTTGTTGAAGATGGTGGCACCGCAACACTAACGCTGGAGGAATAGACCGCAGCAAAAGAGAAAGCAGCCGGCGATGGGCCGGTCATGATGAAACCGGCGGCACAAGGCCTCCGGGACACCAAGAGGGCATGACACCACCTTTCTGCGCAGAAGGAGTACCTCAGTCAGGGCGGGCCATGGTGGAGGCGCCCGGGGCCGCCGCGCCACGCAGAGGCCAACAGAGGGTCGCGGCCAGGGTGGGCCGCAGCGGAGGGGCGTGGCGCCGTCTCACCGCGCATTGGTGTAGGGCTGCGGTCAGGGCGGGCTGTGGTGGAGGGGTGTGACGTCGTTGCACCGCACCGGGGGAGCGGAGTGGTTAGCCGCTCAGCCAGCTGGGAGGAGCATGACATCGTCGGGTCCCACGTGTGCTGGACCGATGGCACCTGGCGCTGGTTGGAACTCCAACTAAATGGCAGAGCTGTTCGGAAGCCAGGGGCGCACGACTTCCCCCTGGTCACAACTTAGGCTAAACCCATGAGCCATCGGGCCATCGGGCCGCTGGGCTGGGCCGCCCTCAGGCCGGGCCGCCAATCCGGTTCGGGTAGCCCTCGGGCCGGGCCGCCCCAATAGACCGGGTCGGACCCACGGACCAGGTCAGACCCTGGTTCGGACTAGGTCAGGCCGAGTCATCCGACTGGGTCGGACCGGACCAAGACCCGCTATGGCCAGATTATGCCTTTTTGCCCATATCTTGCGATACAGGTGTCCGATCGACGAACCGTCTGTGGCGACAGAAATCTTAGAATTAGATGGTTCTTTGGGTATACCTTAATTCAAGTTTGGATATAGTTGGGGTATGTTCGGGTTGGTCTGAACCTAAAAATCAACCGGGCCCCTGGAACAGAAATGCCAATAACTCACATACCGGGCGTCTGATTGACAGGTTGTCTGTTGCATTGAGACTCCTCTGACGAGGCAGACCTTTGAGATACTTTTGTGCGTGACTATGTGAAAGTTGGAGTATCCACCTATATCTCGTGGAGCGGATCCTCTCAGTATGAGCAAGTTGTGTACAGAGATCTAGTAGCTGGAGGATACCTGACGACTATTGACCTTTCGACTGAGAGTGTTTTAACTAGCCTAGTAGAGGAGAGCCTCTGTGTGAGCGTGGTAGACCCACAGTGGGGAGCACCTCTGTGTGACGTGGAAGACCCACGATACATGACAAGATGAGTACCTCAATAGGCTACGAGGGGGAGCTCCTCCATGTGAGCATGGCAGACCCACAGTGGGGAGCACCTCTTTGGGACGCAATAGACCCACGGTACTCGACAGGAGGAGTACCACAACATTCCAGGAAGGTGGGAAGCGCCTCTGTGTGACGCGGAAGGCCCACTATACTCTATAGGGGAGGAGTACACCATCATCCGAGTTTCTAACATTTTTATTGTGGATGTTACTTGCTACTACCCCAAGAGTGAAATCCTATTTTGAGGTGAGTCAGTGAATTTGGAGTTTACCTCATGATTGAGATGGGTTACTAGATAACCTAGGTATATGTATGGGCATATACCTAAGTAATGGTTATCGGTTCTTTCTTTACATTGTGGTTATCTTTTTTGATATTGTGAGACCCGGAGGGTCTCGGGGTCCCTACTGAGTATCATTATAATCAACCCTGCACAGGCTATTCCTGCACCTCGTTGTGTTGGTTGTAGATGACGGACATCGCGGATCGGGGCAGAGAGTAGTAGGACTGGTCGGTACCCAGAGGTGAACCACTCGATGAGACATACACGGAGCGGACGGATAGACATGGGGTGCTGAGGAGGCCATATGTACCAATGCTTCAGGTAGGAATCCCGTAGGACAACCCAGTAGCTTCTTTATATCTTTTCTTTAGTTGTACTAGTATTTCAGTTGTATTGTACTTTACTGTTGGGCTTGTATTTACGGCCCCTTTACTTTCAGCACACTCTTTTGTATACAGTTGTACTTAGTGTTTTACTACCAGTTGTGTACTCTATTGTGTTTGTTTACTATTATAAAGGCAATTCCTTCCCAATTTAGGGATTTACGCCTTTGGTTCTAGTCGCCATCCCCTGGCCTATGGAAGGCGGGCTTGGGGTAGTCACGATACGAGCTCTGGGGGACGGGTCGTGACAAAAACATTCTCCCACTATCCATTGTAATAATGTAAACTGGAAAACAAGACCAATACACTCCTACGTGAATTATGATATTAGTATGTATCATAATTAATATAAAATATAAAAAATACAATTTCTATAATATAATACAGATATTATATAATAAATGTTATATAATATAGTGGAATTTATCAAAAAAACATGGTATACCATCAAATGAATAATTGATCACTACATCGCTTCTCATATTAATCCATTCACTAACTCTGTACCGTTGGCTTACCCTATAATTATTTATAAATGTACACTCATGTACATAAAAAACAATGTCATGTATTCAGGTATGAGATTAGTATAATCACCATATAGAAATATCATACTCACTTTTATTAACAATGTGATCAAGATTAAATTGATATATATTAATATTGATGGTTTTTATAACTAAAATCACCCAATAAATATCTAATAAATGTTCATGGAATACCATCACCTTTGTGTACCATTATGATTATGAAGTGACATATAACACAATTGAAACCTAAAAAATTTAAAAATTATATTTCTAAGTCTATCCTATATATAATTGATTATGTATGACCTTATTCAGAAATGATGAATTCTCTATGTACATACTCATTTGACTATATATTATCATCTTGATGTCTCACATAACTTCCATATTGAAAATTATTGAATATATTCCCACTTAATTCATTGTTAATATTACAATCCATTAATAAAAAATAAAAACAATTCCTATAAAAATATTATTCTAGTAAAAAAAGAAATAATATTATCCACAACTATGAATTATAAACAAAAATGAATATAAATAAAGGATATAAAGTAGGGCCTTAGGAAATAAATAATGATATTAAAAAAATCCAATGATTGTAATCTTATTATAAAATATTACTTCCAATTAATTTTTATTATTATAGATATCATGTCTTATTCAAACTTGCATCTCACCTCACTTTTCATCAAATTAGATATCTTCTAATCTACATAGTTGTTTCAATATCCAATGTATCATAATTATCCTCAATGAGTGTTTCCCACATTACAATTTTTTATTTTTATGGATATAAACATATTCTTATGGTACATTATCAATTATTGATTTCATTATCATCTCATTCTCCAATGATATTGTCACCCTGTTGTGTTTCAAATATGTAGACCAATATCTTCTACAATTGGAATTATATTGTTCAACCAAAAATTCACCCTACTCAAAAACATAAAATCCTATCATAAATCCTTTCCAATTACCCAATTTATCACAGATCCACTATAATATGTTGTGTAGTTATATTATAATTTAAGTATAGATGCATGATAACACACAAAAATAAATAATTTTTTCTCCATGTGATATTGATCAATACACCAATGTTATTCATTAATAACACCACCATTTTGGATTTATGGTCATCACTAAATTCCTTATATATAAACTCTATATTTTATGTCCAACAAGAATACATAATTTTACAGATATCAACATGCCAATTTCTTCTAACATATATTTATAAGATATAAAAATAAAAATTTGTTATCCCACTAATCTCATATTTCAATAACTCATCCCTGAAATTGATCTAAACATTAATGAGACTATTTAATATGCTAGAAAGATAAATCAATCAAATCATTGATGCACCTTACCCACAACATGGATATTAATCACTCAAGATTTATGGGGAATATCCTTCCCATCACATAAACTATCACCAGATATCTCACTACTTTTTATATTTCATTTCATAACCTAATCAATGATCATATGTGATAAATCAATATGTATCACTAAAATCTATAATTCATTTCAATTTTTTTATGGAAAAATTATCATATATTATATCAATATTCAACTTACTCCACTCAATTTTAAATGAATGTAATGAAATCAATTAAAACATTTTTTTTCAAAAATAATATAATGAACTTATCATATAAGGTAAGGTTTACATATAGTCATCATACATAATTATAATATAGGTGATGCTTGACCTATTAAAACATTAATTTATTGAGTTCACATCTATACATATTCTTGAAAAATAGAAAATCTTAAGTACCTATTTTTTAATACCAAACCATTATCCAGAAACACTAATATTACTTCCAATAATATATGGATAATAATTCCCATGTCATCCTCTTCCAATATAATCACATGTATTTATAAAATCCTACATCCCCAGGAAGAAATATATTCAAAACTATATATTTTTCCCATTGATATCTTATTTCAAAATCAACCATGTATAATCTCTAATAATTTTGAAATCTCACTACAAAATCACTCACACATTAATATCCTATTTTAATTATCAAAAAATATATTTTCATAGAACCATGGAAGTGATCAATTCATAACTCCAGAATCCCATGTGATGGTAGAATGATACCTATTCAACTCTAAAAAGAAATTATGTGTTTGTATTAATGATGTTTTCCACAATTATTTATTAAGAAAATATAAACCCATCACACTTAATTATAATATACTAATCCACATAATCTTATGGGTCATAGTAATAATAAAATTGGATCATAATTAAACAAAAAATAAAATCACCGCATTTAATTTTTGTTCTGAATCGTTTGGTTAGGACCAATTCTTAGTGTGTGAAATACCAACAACTAGGTATAATGTTTCACTTATTCAAAAGAAGGAAAATTATCAACAATAGGGTAATGATGAATGGAACCTTATTATTTAAATGAGTGTAAAAGAGGTTGGATCATCCCATTAGTGATTTTTTTTTCAGTTATGGGAGATACTAATATATTCAAAATAATAATTTGAACTCCAATCATAATTACATCATTTTAATAATAGATTAAATAAATAAATATCAACCTTAATAGAGTTATCAAATTATTGTCATTGTGGATGAGTATCAGGGGAATGATGAATGTTTCGTTTTCTTCCTTCCTTGTTCCTAAAAATGAGGGGATATTATGGTCATCACATAAAAAATAATAGGTTTGTTTTTCATATCATATAATTAGAATATGGTATCTAATATTCATCACATAAAGTTAAATGGGAATATTATTGTTATCATATATGTTACGGTCAGTATCTTAAAATATTTAAATAAGTTTTTTTGTGAATGTGAAGCTCTTAGAAGAAGAATATTTTTGTATCATATGTTTGAAACATAGGAACATGTCAGTTTATATGAAAAATGCTTAGAATAAAGTACCTCAATGTTCATAATATATTGGGGATACTCATGATTTATATTTTCATGAGGGAAACCATGATTTGGAACACATTTTGGAAGATCATATTTTAAAATAAAAGAGTTACTATAAAGACCTAGACATTGATAGCACAACATTAGTGCCTTATATTATTACATTGGAATAAGATACAATAGATTGCATCCCAAAGGGATGAATAGTTTTTTAGTCATGGTAAACTAGATAATTATTTTAAATTCAAATTAAATTTTAAGAATAGTACACAAAAAATAATTTCGTTGGGTCTGTAATTAGTCCCCATTTGTGTAACCATAAAAATCATTCTTAATATACATCTTGAAATCCAATGAAGAAATTAAACATATGAAATTGGTGAGATCAGATGCCCCGTAAGGGTAAGTATAAAGTGAATTAAATAAAATATAATAGTTATGGAAAGGAATGTATCTCAAACATTTTCCAATTAATCAACAACATTATGATAATATATATAGGGAAGAACTTGATTGGAAAATTCCATACAAACAGTATCATGATCTAGAAGATGTATGCATGGAAATTATACAAAAAAATAATAACATAGAAATAAATAACTAATCTAACAATGTTGGAATTTATAATTATGGACATATAAAACATATAGTTGAGACCTCATCCAAGATAACTATTAATAAACATGTATGGCCCCAGCCAAATCCCAATATGGTTTGTCTCGTGGGATATAAAGATGGAAAGAGGGGATACAGTGGCCCTCATCTATAACTTACTATGTCCAATGCATTTAACATATGAATGGGGTGAATCATAAAAACCATATCCATATGAAATGTAAAAAATATTGCCCAAGCAGTGAACATAAGTACAAACAATTCTGAATATATGGTGAATGGTATTAATATACCAAGTCCACAAACATACTGATCAAATAATGTTTAGTAAAATATGGTAGATGATATCCTAATATATAAACCAGAACAAATCATTAAATTAAACTACATATTATGACATAAATAAAAATACTCGAACAAAATCATTGAAATTTTTTAGATAAATACACTTTTTTACATTAAAAGCATTTATTTAATAGGCCACTCAATTTTAAGAGAACCTATTTTCATTACATACAACCTTTAAAAGATGTAAATGAAGCATCAACACATTAAGGCATCATGATGGTGGAACAATTTTCTCATTCTTCATAAGTTACAAAAAATATCCATTCTTCATTTTAGTCCAAAAAATATATAAGGTACCTCGTTTCAAAATCCAAAATTAAATTCCTTTATAACCATTTTATAAAACATTGCTAGTAGGTAAAAATGCTTTAATTTTTTTGTATAATAATAAAAACCATTTTGAAAATATTTTTATTAAACATGGACATGGAAGGAAAATGATACCTAGTGGAGACATAAACATAAATAATCCTAAATAATAATGAGATTGTGAAATTAAACATACCATGAAGTTTACATTAGTTTAAAATTCTTTAAACTACTGTATAATGGTTTAAATAATGTAATTAATTTATACCATAACCATATCAATATATATACTAGTATTGTTAATAATATTTCGTTGTTACCTTGGTTTTTGGTATTAACTGCTTTATTTTCCTATGTATGTTTTATTATGTAATTCCTGTATCATATGAATAGGATATAAATAATTCATTTATAGAATTATACTATGTTAATAGATATCATATTTATTAATAAAATATGTTTTAATAATAATTTTGTAATGGTTTCCAAGTAAAATGAATAACATCACATTGTGAAGATGGTAGGATGTATGTACATTTGAGTGGTGATATGATTCCATTAACGATTAAAGGGGTAAAGAATTGGTTGGTATATTAATTACATATAATCAATATTGTGTCATTAGTACTATATATATATATATCCATTACGACCATATTTATACCCATCCAAATAAATGGGTGATGAAAAAAATTAAACCATTACCTGGATACGGTATGACATATGTACTCATGCATGGTGCATTCATTTTTTAATATGATGGATAAATCAAGGAATATTGTTTTTAAATAATATTAATAAAATATAAGAATATATATGATACTATATTTATTAATTATTCATGGAAACAACACATTAAGATGAAATATAAGAATAAGTGAAGTTGGATGAGTTGGTAAAGATGATTACATCTTCTTCGGCTGACTTCCTTTAGATCCTTAATTAAGGGACCATGGGATGGTATTTTTGGAAGAAAAAAACATATATAATTTTTATAAGGATGTTTGGAGGATAAATGGGAAGTTTTTTTCTAAGATATAAGGATCATATTGGTGTGAACAAGTGATGGATGTGGTTTCCATTTATAGTTTAGGCAAGGGTCACTTCGGGAAACTCTCAAAACATTAAATAAATATAAATTAATTTTCAATTAAAAATGGAACCAAAGGGAGTTATTTCAAATGTAAGATGTGTATTGGTAGAAATAATCTCATTATATAATTTGAATACATTTTTATATCATATTATTAGCCTTATCTTTTTATTTTAACCATTAATTAAACTCTTTAACTCTAACTGTGACAACATTTGTTTTTAAATTTGTTGGTTATTATTGTTACTATAAAATGATAAACGAACCATAAATGAGTCATGAATGAAATTTTAACTATTATCCATATAACTTGAATGATTTTAATATTTTTATTAATTTCATATCATTTCACAAAACATTGTTTATTTTAATATATCATTAATTTCATTTTTGACACTATTTATTTCTTGAATTTCTAAAAATATAATTAAAAAAAGAAACCTTCAAAATAAAATTTTAAAATATCAAAAAAAAAGTACTATAGAAAATTCATGGATGAAAATAATTATCTCATATTATATTTATTTTAATATTTTTAATATAATTTATTTGATGATTCTATTAATTAAACAATTACATCATCATCATTATGCATGCCTTTAAAGTAATTATTTATTTCCAAAAAATAAAAAAAACCAATGATGAGGATAGAAATATTATCTTTTAAATGAATATTTATGGAATAATATATATTCTTAATTACATTATATAAAAAATTAAGTACATACTAAAAACATGAGTATGACATATTTGACTTTCCTTACAATTAATTAGTATAAACGGAGTACAATCATCAATATGGCACCCATAGGCTATAAAATAAAATTAAGGATGATCATGGTCAAAAAAAAATCATAAATTAAAATTAAGAAAAGTGTAGTAATAATTTTATAATATTTTTAATATTATTTTTACCCTGAATTACTTGATTTACCCTTAACGGTGGTAATAAAAATTAACAATGTTACAATTCATAAGGTCCAAAAATAAAATAAACATATTTACTAAATTTGGAAATTTGGAATCAATATATGCAATAAAATTTTCAATATTCAAAAATCATATTTGTTTAAAATTAATTTAAAATTAATCTCATAGATGGTAAAAAAATTAAAAGTTAAAATGTTAAAAAGATTGAAATGTTTTTGTATAACAATTTTATGTGAAATTGATATAAATGGACAAAATATGATTAAATAACATTATATTCTAAAAAATATTCTTATAAACCACTTCAATATATAATTTAACACTGTATATTATATAGATAGAAAATTTATTTTGAACTAAAATGTTATATTTTATCACTATTCACCAAACAATGGAACATATTAAAAAATCCAAAACAGGCCAAATTAAATTGATATATTTTGGTTTAAATTAAGTAGTTTTTATTTTGAAATATAATTTATAAAATTTTTAAAAAATATATTTAGTATAAGTGTACCATTAAAAGGTGACAATTCCACCTTTAGAAAAATATCACCTTCTCGTGCTTAAAGTTAGATTTAATATTATCATAATCCATTAAAACATATTGGATGAATTCAAAAACATTTATTTGAATTTATATATATAATATATTTTACTAATAGTGATTAATTTAATTTATAATTATAAAATTACACTGTCGGCATAACAATAGTTTTATAATAAAAACACATCATTTATTTTAAAATGATTTTTATTTTCATTTTCAATTAATTAGTAACAAATCAATTAATTTAATAAATATTCATAAAATATATTTTTCTAATTCAGCTAATCCTACTCAAAGAATAAAAATTAAATGCTAGTGTTTAAATAATAATATTTAATTTAATGTCATGGTTCATTTATGTTTGTTTTTTCTTGAAACATACACTATCGAAGAAATTGAATTTATTTAAGGGACAACTATCATAAAATCAGGGGGTGTCACGTTTTCCACTCATTCAATAAATTTCATTCTAACAATTATAAATTTATATTTTAAAATAAATGGTTGATACCAATTCCTTTTTGGAAATCCCACATCAGATATGGGGTAAATAGAACATCCCCTTAATAAGAGGGAAATGGAAATCTGAAGATCACAACAAATTTGGATTTTCAAGTTGGATAAAATTAGGGATAATTGAAAACTAATACATTGAAGAGAAATCAATATTTAATATTTTGATATATAGTGATAGAGAAAATGTTCATTAGAATGTTAACAATCACAAACCATAAATTTCATATCGGTAAAAAAAATTATTTCTTCCAAAAAAGTAAATGGATAATGTTTTTGTTCTAAAATATTATTTTCTAAATTAAGGGATTATTTTACCATTAAATAAGAACTTACATGATTTATTTCCATATTATAATCATAATATTATCCTTTGGTTATGATTTTATATATTTTCACTTCATCTATTATACGTGGAAATAAATGTTCAAAATGAATTTTTAATGCTTGAAGAAATATTATGAATAATAAGATTCATGGTTAATTACTTTATCTTTTTAAATGATTTCTAAAATTAATATGGTTAAAAAATCTACCCAATATGATAGATCATACATTAACCTTCAACAATAATGTCCGAAGTTCATCTTAATCCATTCCATAATCATTTTCATAGATAATCATCCAAAATAAATCCTTCCAAAGTCTAAGACCAAAAAAATAAAAATGATTTTCACTAAATATTAAAAATAAAATTAACATTAGATTCCCCAAACCCCATAATGCTGCTCTTATTATCACATACAACATATATTAAAACCTTGATCAATGTAAAACATTAATGAAAACATTAATTCATCCAAATATTAAAAATAAAAATTACTAATATACAATCCTTATATATATTATGATTTTTATAACTAGAAAAACAAATAAATTAATTATTCAACATCAACTGGAGAAGAATCCAAAAATTTTCTTTCATCCATCTAATTCTTCTAATTAATATATCATTGATGATTGGTTTATTATTTTTCATAGTTCCCCATCACCTCAAAATTGTAGCATAGAATAATGGTAACATCTTTCTCTACTACAAAATCTTGAGAATGAGGCTTTTCTCAACACACGTGAAGAACCCTCATTTTAATTTTTATAAGGTACCAATGTGTTTCCATCAATATTTATCACAAATTATGAAATATTTCTATACCTTCTTCCTATTATAAAAATCTTTCCCCACCATTCTCTTATTCGCCTATTTCACATTGAATTCATAATAAAATAATAATTCATTAATTGTCTTAATCACAAACGAAACTCTATCGTTTTGTGATGAGAAATATTGGGAGACCAATTCCATTTAGATGAATATCCTTAACTAAAAATATAAATGATCAATATTACCTTTGGTTTTCTTATGTATTCCAAATCATGAATTTATTATATTTTAATGTTGTTTTAATACTTATAATCAATCTCATCTTCCTTTTTCATCAGACATAGAAATATCCTCTCCATATCAACTGTCAGTTTGGGATATAAATACTTTTCCCAGAAGAGTTACATAAAACAAATTCATTCCATACTTGTTACTTATTATTTATACAAATTATATTTAATCAATAACCACTATTGATCGGTATCCCCTGAGAGATGATAAACTACTAAGACAACCTTCTTTCTTTCACTACTTCCCAAAGTTATAAATACAATCTATAGGTAAAATATCCATTTCTTAATTGTAAATGTATTTGTAGTGAAATTTAATAATGGTGGTAAGTGTATAATTAATTTTTATTACATTGAACCTCAATGTTTTGGACAAGTATTCTCTATAGGGGTATGGTTATCACTCATAACTAGAGTTAGCTATTCTAGTACAGTTATTAGTTGTTTAGTACTAGTTGAAGCTCCAGTTATGACATCATTATCTCACATAGAAGGTAAATCCCAACATGTATTATGTTTGATAATATGGTTTCCATTTTTTCCACTAGTCACCATTTTAAAAACAAATTCATACAGTATATTATATCATAACATTATAAAATGTAATACATAAACTAAAAACTAGTGAATCCCATAATCTAAATTAAATATTATTTTATAACTAATTTCCAAATCATATGATTTTTTTATTTGGATATATTTCCAAATTAAATCATAGTTTTTCTTTATGTTATCCCCAATTTATTTACCATTGATTCTACTAAACTTTCTCTAAAACTAACAGTAAAGAAGAAGACCCTGGCAGCTTATTGTTTGTGCCTTACATTATTAAATTGAAATAATATACAAGAGATTTCATCCCAACAGACAAAATTGTTTTTAAGTATTGATAAAATAGATTCATATTTTAAATTAAAAATATACTTGAATCATAAAATGAAAAAAAAATCATTGATTATACCATTATTGGCCCTTTTTGTAACCTTATATATCATTCATATTATAATTCTGGAAATCCTAGGGTAAAATGAAACTTATGAAAGGGGTGATCTAAAATGATCAGTAATGGTATTTATATAGAAAAATATATCATATATAAAAATTATCTCAATGTAAGTAAATGGAAGATATTCCATTTATTAAACAAGATGATCATAATAGGGCTGAAACAAATGATGATTGAATAATTCTGTATAACAATGCCATGGGATAGAAAACTTATCTATGGAAATTATACTAAAAAATAACCACATGGAAATCAATGACCAATATCATAATTATGGAATTCATAATGATGTAAATTTTAAACATACCTTCTAGGACTTACCTAAGATATTTGAAAAAATTGGCAAGGCATCATAAAAATCCCAAGCTGGTTTGTCTCATTAGACCTACCGATGCATCAAGGGGCTATAGCAGGACACACCCACCATATAATAAGTCCGATACATTTATTATATGAATATGGTGAATCATAAACAAAATATAAATATTAAATGTATATAACAATACCTAATCAATAAAAATAGTCCCAAACATTTTGAGTAATATGGTTAATGGTATCAAAATAGAGCATCCACTATAAAACTGATCATAAACCCTATAATAAAATATAGTATATGATATTATAATTAACCAGTCTTAATGAATCATAAAATTCATCAACATATGTTGACATTGATGAAAACTCTTAATAATAACATCGATAATTTTTTAGATAAATAGAATTTTATCTTGAAATAATTTATTTAAAAGGAATAATTATTTTAAGAGAAAACATTTTAATTGAAATGAACATTGTAAACTTTTAATATATTCTTCATGATTTTAAGGGGTCATGATGTTATAAAATTATGATTATGGAACATATATTAAAAAATTCCATAAATATTTTTGTTAAAAATGTCATAAAATACCACAGTTTAAGAAAAATATTACTTTAAAAACATTTTATAAAAATTAGAACATATTCAAAAATACTCTAAATATTTTTAGGATAATAGTGAAAAAAATTAATTCATTTTTATAAAATATGTACATGGAAGAAAATTGTTCCCTAGTGGCGACTTAAATATAAACAACACTAGATAATAATTAGATTGTAAAAATACTTAATCTACACTTTACATTAGTTGAAGATTTTAAAATAATGTATTATGGTTTATAGAATTTTGCAAACTTATACCAGAACCATACTTATATATATAATATTTTTGTTAATTATAGTTCATTATTACTCTTGTTTTGAGTATTAACTACTTCATTTTCCTAGGAATTGTTTGTTGTGTAATTCATTTTTCTTATGAATATGTTATATTTCATTCCTATAAATAATGATAATAAGTTCATATATGTCATATTTATTCATTATATACATTTTTATAATCATTAAATAATGGTTAACATACAAAATTAATAACATTGTGTCGTGGTGACAGTGAGTCCTACATACACACGAGTGAAGATATCATTACCTTAATGGTGAAGGGGTAAGGAATTGAATTATATATTAATTATAAAAAATAAATATAATTTCATTATTAGTATAAATATCAATTATAACAATCCAAATAACATGGTGACAAAAAACAAAATATTCCATGGTGTGAATATGGTAAGTCGAACATGCCCATGTGAAGTGCTTTCATTGTTAATATGATGGATAAATCTTGAAATATTATTTTTTCCATTATCATAAAAAATATTATAATATATAATATATGGTATTTATTACATTATCATGGAAAAAATACATAAAGGGGGTGTGGAAGAATAAATGAACTTGACTGGGTAGGTAAAAACAATTATCTCTTCTTCGGCGTTCTTCGTTTAGATATATTCATAATGGATATAGGGTTAGACTATTTGGAATAAAAATATCATTATAAATTTTATAAAAATTATTAGAGGAGATATCGTAATGGTTTTTCAAATCTAGAATGCTCAATGTGGTGTGAATAAGTGATAGAGTAGGTTCCCATTTATAATTTAGGCGAGGGTTACTTTTGGAAACTCTCAAAATATAAAATTATATAAATTTGATTTCAATTATAATAAATCAAATTAAATTTATTTGAATTATAACATTATTATAGTTATAAATCCACCAATACAATAATTTTTAGACAAGTTTTTCTCACATTCGTAACCTTATCATTTGATTTTAACCCATATTTATACCATTAAACTCTTACCACGACAAACAAATTTTTTTACTCATAGAATGATATTATAGTTACAATCAAAATAAAAAGGAACAAAAAATGAGTTATGAGATGATATTTTAAACATTATTCCAATAAATTTTCCAATTTTATGATTTTTAGTAATTTTATATCATTTAATAATATTTTATTAGTTTAAAAATATCATTAATGTCATTTTTGACTATATTCGTTACATCACATTTTAAAAATATCATAAAACCACAATATTTTAGAAAAAACTATTTGAAAATATCCATAATATGTTAAAATCATCTATAAAGTTTTTGTACGACACTAATTGTCTCAAATTATATTTATTATAATATCATTAATATAATATATTTGTTATTCACTTAAATTAAGCAGTTATTCCATCATCATTGTGTAATGATTTATTTAAATTATTTATTGCCTCAAAATAAAAAATAAATTACCATTATGAATATAAATATTTCATATTTCTAATTAATACTTATATTGTATGATATATTTTCAATTACACCATATAAAAAATGTAATACTTATTGAAAAAAATTAGAAAAGCATATTTGACTTTCCATGGAATAAAATAGTATAGAATGATAAATATCATCCAAGTTGCTAAAATAGTCCATAAAATAGACCCAATGATTATTTAGGTATACCCTAACTCATCCAATTTAATTATTATGATTTTTTTGGTAATTTAAGAATATTTATAATATCATTTTTAATATTATTTTCATGATTTACCCTTAACCGTGGTAATACAAATTAGCATATTTTCTAATCATATTTTCTAAAAAAAAGAACAATTTACTAAATTTAATCTATATAATTCAACATGTGGAATCCATTTATCAAAATTCTAATAAACTATTTAGTTAAAATTAATTTAAAATTAATCCCTATAATGGAACAAAATAAGAGTTTTTATAGTAAAACTATTAAAAAGATTGAAATAATTTTATTCCAAAATTAAATTTGAAATTTATTCCAATGACCTAAATTGGATTTAATGATAAAGAAACTAAATAATTAAACATTCAAATCAATAAAAAAAATTAATTTATCTATATAAATTATTTATATGTGAAATTTGTTTTCAATTAATATGCAATATTTTATCACTATTAATCAAAAATGAAACTTATCATAAAAATACAAAAAAAATAACCCAATATAAATTTTTATATTAAGATTTAAAATAATAAGTTATTATTTAAATATAAAACTCATACATGTTTAAAAATTACTATTAAAACAATTCATCCATTAAAAGGTGAAAAAACTACATATAGAATAATATAAAATGTTTTTGCTTCAAATTGTTTTTATTCAAATCTTAAGACTATGAAACTTATTAGATGAATTTAAAAATGGTTGTTTGAATATATAAAATATTTATTTTATTCATATCATCCAATAATAGTGATTAATTTAAACTATTATGATAAACTAACATTGTAGGAAAATGGGTTTTTCATAAAAACACATCCTTTATTTTCAAATAGTTTTTTTCATATACAAATAATTGGTAATCAATGAATTAATTTTACACAAATGTGTAAAAAATATTTCACAACTTATTCAGTCCAATTCAGAAACTCAAAATTAATTTCTAGTGTTAAAATAATTATATTTAATAGTATATCATGGATCGTTTAAGGTTTATGTTCTCTTTGACATATACTATCGAAGAAATTGAATTTTTTTAAAAGATATATTCAATAAAATCAGGGGATGTTATAGCTATGATCCTTGATTATTTTCCCCTGGAAAATATTATATTTCATAATACATTGGGATATATAGGATTTATAGATCAATTGTTATGCTCATAATTTAATACTTATTGGGATTCTCATAGTTTATATTCTAGTGGGTATGATAAAGATTTTGATTCATCTGGGAATTCTCATACACTAGATTTTATGTGGGGATGGTTCAAATTTATTTTTTGATGTGATATTCTTATTTCTTTGGTTACTCATGTATTGGATTCAATATGGTATTTTAATGATTTAATTTAAATTATAGAAGATAAATTGAATATAAATATAGGTAGGCACTATGTGATTTTTAGATCTCCCCTCTAAGGTGAATAATTTTTTCGAATTCATCTTCATGAGAATGAGATATGAAATTAATGATTTTGGGATAAAAAATAGAAATATCCATTGTATAATATTATAAAATTAATAAAAAACTAAATATTTTAGGTTTCATAGTTTAAAATAATCCTATATGATATCTCATAATAGTTTAGAATAATTAAGAAAACTTGTTTCTGTAAGAGGAGATAGTAGTGAATATTATCGGTATTATGCATTGGGCTGGTCATATCATGTATAGAATAATTTAGGATATAATTTGAAATTATTTAGTGTCTTAATTAATACTCATTTCATGATGAAATGATATGTTTGAGTCCTACACATAAGTTGAAAAACATAAGCATCATAAAAGGGGATCCGATATAAAGTAACAAAACCGGGGTTGTCCCTATGATGTTTTCATGTGTGAATATATATTGTGTGGATGTGGGTATAATTCTCTATCATCTCAAGATATTAGTTATTTATTATTTATTTATATAATGGGTAAAAAAAATTGTTTTTCATAACACTCAGTGCAGTGAAACATAGACATGGATAAGATATTATGAACATTAACTAGGTGTGTTCTTTGTTTGTTTGTAGTTGTATGAAAAAATATAAAGAAAAATACAATGAAATTAATGAAATATGTGAAGAAATACACAAAATATTTTTCATATTTAGGTGTCCAATTATTTTTTATTTTATTTTTTTTCTTGAGTAATGAATGACTATGGTTACATGTGATGACATACAAATTATTCAAAAAATTATCCAAATTAATCCAATGTGGTTAACCGATGTGTATTTATTTAACTCCATGATCATTGATTTATGGGATCATATATTATTAGTGTGATCTCACATGATTTTCATACTTATGGAAAATTAAATTCAATAGTGGATCAACAAATAAACTAGTGTAAGATTTTATTTTTTCACTCTATCCATATCATATAATTCTTCTTAATTTTTACACTAATCCTCTATGATCCTTATTGAATACCATTTTCCATTTCAACCCAACCCCCCTTATAATTAGGAAATAATATGTAGAGGTGGATCAAATTATAGTTATGATACTGAATTTTTAAATTTTAAACTAATTTTTGAGAACATATATTGCAGAAACATACCCCAAGAATGGGGAAAAGTAGTTGGAAAAGGCATCCTAGACTACTAAGGATACACAAAGTGTGGATATAGAAAAAAATTTGAATATATTCTTATTAATATTTGATGAAATATCATTCCAAGAATACTTGAGGACATGGTTTATGCTGTGGTAGCTTTGTCCAATACTGATATTCATAGAAGGAATAATATTTTTTGGGCCTTGTTTATTGTCTACTAATGGAATTCATGAAATAAATTGGTTATGTAGAGGCATGAGTATACCCAATGTCAAGGAATACATATTCATTGATTGGGTGGTATTATTTTTTTTTGGTAAGGAAAGTGAAGGCTATGAAAATATTATCCCAAATATTGACATGTTTAATACTGAGTTTGGTGATTAATACTCCAATATAATTGATATAGATTAGGTAGAGACACTTATAGATGGATATGAAAATGAATCTGTTGAGGGGTTCAATAATATATATCCAATCCATGTAATTAATTAATTTTATACCTAACATAGTTTCATTTTAAATAGATTATCACCTAATTCTTCCTCATGAATTGTGTTAGAGATACTGAGTCTCGATACTCTAAACTTGTCCAATGATCATGCATGGAAGAGTGTCCATTCCATGACTCTATATACATCACATTTATTTTTGGGGGTGGTTCCTCAAAATTTTATGTGGGTTTCACTATCAAATAATAAAGTTTAGCTCTTAGAGTGAGTGAAGATTTTTATGATCTCCTTATTATAGGTATCAAAATTAAAAGTTAGAGAATGTTCTTTTCTATAAAAGTTATTGTGAACATTGTATAGACTCACATTACAATATAATTTTATAGCCAATATGAAATGAATAAGAACCCCTATTGTAACATCCCAAGTAAGTAATAAATAATATATATTTTTATCTATGTATATTAATGAATTAGATAGTGTTTTAGAGGCTTAAAATGAGAATAAATCCAATCTTAATCATGGAATACACTAATATTTTTAAAATCTTTTTTTACTGCCTTTTGATGGCAAACAATTTTTAAATTAAACTTTTGACAATTTTATAAGCTCTATTTGTCAAAATAAACTTATTCTTTATGGTTGGGACATTGAAATTTACTTTGGGTAAATTGTTTGGTATTTTTCCGATAAAGTTCATTTTTTTTAATGAATAGTGAAAAATGTTGTATTTTAATTCAAAACCCCATTTTAATATAATTTATTTATATGATTAGAATATCTTTTGAATTGGTTTTAAAATTCAATTAGAATATATTTTTATCATTTAATCCAATAGTGGTCATTGGAATTAATTTCACTTTGAAATTGGACTTAAACTAGTGTCAATCATTTGATACTTATTGTTTCATAAAAACATGCTATTTGCTCTGACAGCGGGAATTAATTATTAAATTAATTAATGTAACTTATTTGGTTTGAATTTTGTAAAATAGACAACATTTTTGAATTCGGAATATCAAATATAGCTTAGGGTGAAGTTTTGGTATTTTTCTGAAAAACTTCAATTTTTGATGAATAGTGAAACCACTAAGTGGTACTTAAAAAATTGATTTTTTGTTTAAATGAAATTTTACCACCTCTGGGTTTTGAATTTTAAAAATCCGACATACATGGTTGTCAATAAGAAGTAAAATGTGGTTGAATGGGATTAAAATAATTTTTTGGTGAATAGTAACTTTTAAGTTTATTAATCGCGATTAGAGGTAATTAGTGTAGTTTAAGGTAAAAATAATGTTTCACTAATATGAAATGAACTAGACACATGTCCTACCCTTATTGGATGTGTCATGACCGACCAAGACAACCCATGGGTCAATTTTTGGGACCCCATGGAGCCACTTGGGTATGATAATGACATTAATGACTTTTATTTAAAGTAAAAGTAAAAATGACACAAACATGAGTTGTTTTAGTAAAACAATTTTTAAATGGGGTTATAAAAGTCATATTTTTGACTATAAATAGTAATTGGAAGTATATAAAGATTTCATACATCATATTAGTTTTTTTATAATTTTTAGACATTAAATAAATTACATTATTTATGACACCATGATGATGCAGCGATGACCTCATTATTTAACGATTTAAATAAAATGAAAATATAATGTAAAATATAAGACCTACACTTGTCAAAAACCTATTGTATGGGTGGATTTAGAACCCTTATCACCTTAGCCTCTAAATTTATAATTGTGGGACATTTTTTATCCGAAAATCGTTTTATAACAAAGTATATTTTCTTAACTTTCCAAGAGTGCCCCTCCTCTCCTCTTATAAAAGGACCCCACCTCTACCACCTTACCCACACTTCCAAAGCCTTTGTCTCAGACAAACCCTGACCAATTTGTCTCTCCACATCCCTCTCTAACTCTTAGAAGCATCACTTTGGGCAGAAGTCTTCCCAAGGAATCCTTTGATCTCAAATCAAAAAGAGTTACCTGATTTAAAGGTAGTGTCTCCTCTTGTGTTCTTATGTTTTATTTTGCTTCTCCAACCACCTAAACTATTTTTATTCATTTCTTTTGTAACAACACCAGTATATTCCATATACTAGGATGTTTTTATAAGAAGGATTCTAGCTACACTTACACACACCAACATCTAATGGTTAAAGAACATACTGTTTCTGTGGATGGCGAATTTCTGCCTCACGAAACGATGATTATTCAATATTCTTTTAACACCTTCAAAGGTGGACATTAAGATGACACTATATTTATATATGATATGTAATATGTTTATGTTTTACTTAATCTTCTGTATTTTTCATTTATGGCATACCTTTATGGTTTCCATTATGGGTAAACGCGATATCTTCATTTTTGGAAGTGCGGACTACCGCCCCATCAAAGTGATTTGATTCGTTAATGCCATATGTGGGATGTATAAAGGATGTAATTAATGATATCATATATGATATTATACTGGAATTATAATATACCTTTATATCATTATGATTCCATTCCATAAAATACGAAATAGAAATGAAAGTAGCGTTCATGCGTACGTACGGTTTACCGTCTCCATGAATGGTGCATTTCATTTCTTACCTCTAAAAGTTATGTAATATTTTAAATGCATGTATATAATGGATATATATGATATATATGATATTTAAATCATGAGTATAACTCTGGATATAATGTATACATGAACAACATGTAATTATAAAGAGTTTATTTTTGACTCAAGTACCAATGATCGTTAAAACGAACGTTATTAACTTAAATAATTACATAGTGTTCATGACATGGTAATAAGTGATATAAAAGCAATAATGAACTTGAAAAATGTTCTTAAGCAAGTAGAAATTAACTCAAGTTTATTATTCAGGACATTAAAGAACGATCGAGTCAAGTCGGACACGAGGTATGGGACTTCGTCTCAATCTCCTTTCATTGAGGCATATTTTTGTTTTATACACAACCTTCTTTTATACGGTGTATAAACACCTTTTACATTTATGTTTATCCAAAAGGAATCTTTTTATACAAAGCGTTTTACTAAACGACAAAAGGGAATGTTTTTGTCGTACGTATGCGGCGACAACGACTTCTCTGCCACCGTGACCATTATTTGAGTTTCAGCTTCCTCTACAAGTCATTCCTTTTTTTAAAATGAAAAATAAATACCATGTTTTAATTTTATTTTATTTTGGAATTGAAAATGGTTTTCATAATGTTTTTATATCAATGTGTTTTATTGATATCTTGTTATTGAAAATTGGAAATGTTATGTTTCCTTTATGCATGTTTTATGTGATACGATTATGTTGTGGTTCTTGGGCATTATTATGAAGACGAGTGGTTCCGTGATAAACTAATGGCGTGTGAGCCCTATATAGCTCTCAAATGCATTGGGTAATGCGAATGGGTTAAATTTTGAGGTTTCTCCGAAGAGATTTAGGGAATATACTGTGATGGGTATTCCAAACGTAACCAATAGGGTTACTCCCTACGTAAGAATGTTATGAATGCCTCAGGTTAACTTTATGTCTTATGATTTCTATGATTTATTCATGATTTGATGAGGTATGTTAAAGTGCTTATTTTTTATGGGTAAAGTATGATTTCATTCTTTTGTATATATGTACTCATGTTTCCTTTCTATATTTTTATATCCCTTACTGACCTTTTTATGATCATCCCAAGTTTTTGAAATGTTTTTCACAGGTCAAGGGAAGGATATATGATATGATGATAGTTTCAATGAAGTGTCAAGAAAGAATCCATGATTTATTTTAAATATGTTTCTATTTATGGGAAAAATGAATATTATATTTTATGTAACCACTTTGTTTAAATGTGGAATGTAATAAAAGGTTTATGATCTAATTCTCTAAAACTCTAAACCTGAAAAGATCCTCAATGTGTAATCTTGTAATAACTCAAGATTAAGTAAGGTTTAAGGCTGGGGCCTTATAGTTGGTATCAAAGTTTAGTTTAGATAACTTTAAGAGTAATAATTATATTAAATGATTATCCGAAATTAATTTTTTTATGGTCAAATTGAAAATGATATAGCATTCAAAGATTACCATGTTGCTTATCCTAAGAAATTTCTATGTTATGAATGGTTTTTTCATAGAGGAAACAGAACAGCTTTTCTGGGAAGGCATACAGAGGGAAACGACCTTTCCAGTCAGTATCCTTAGATGGTCAGAATCAGAACTAAACAGTTTGTTGTAGTGATGGCTCAGTTGACTCTGGTGAAAAATGTTGGTTGTGTTTATTGATTATATTTTGGTGTTTTATAAAAGTAAAGAGGAGCATGAAAGACATTTAAGGGTTATTTTTCAAACCATAAAAGAAAAGAAATTGTATGGGAAATTCAGAAAGTGTGAGTTCTGGTTGAAACAAATTTCATTCCTTGGTCATATTGTTTCTAAAGATGGAATAACTGTGGATCCAGCAAAAACAGGAGTTGTTGAAGAATGGTCAAGACCCACAAATGTAACCGAGATTCGTAGTTTCCTTGGTTTGTCAGGCTATTACCGAAGGTTTTTTAGAAATTTTTCATGGTTATCTAGTCCAATGACTAAGCTAACTCAGAAGGGTGTTAAGTTTATCTGGAAAAAAGAATGTGATGATTGTTTTCAGGAGTTGAAAAGAAGATTGGTGAATGCTCCAGTTTTGACACTTCCTTCCAGGAATGGTGAGTTTATTATCTACTGTGATGCTTTATTGAAAGGAATTGGTTGTGTCCTAATGCAGAATGATCAGGTAATTGCTTATGCTTCACGACAGTTGAAAACTCATGAGGTAATTACCCTACACATGATTTGGAATTAGCTGCTGTTGTTTTCGCTTTAAAAATATGGAGGCACCATTTGTATGGAGTAAAGTGTGAAATATATACCGATCACAAAAGTTTAAATTATATATTCACTCAGAAATAATTGAACATGAGATTGAATAGATGGCTATAATTAATCAAGGATTATTATTGTATAATTCATTACCATCCAGGAAAATCAAATAAAGTGGTTGATGCTTTGAGTCGAAAAATTAATTCTTCATTAACAATGTTTCATTTGGAATGTGATCCTTTGGTTAAGGATTTGATGAAATTTGGCATAGAATTTTTTGGTGCTGGATTTCCTTCTGTTTTATTTCAGGTATCAGTAAAAGCTTCTCTATCAGATAGAATCAAGCAAGCACAGAAGCAAGACAGTGAGTTTCAGAAAAAGATAGAGCTGGTTCGGAAGGGTATGTTTCCTGAATTCATCATTGATAATGATTGTGTTTTGAGATTTGGGAAAATATTGTGTGTGCCTTATGATTCACAGTTGAAGAGAGATTTGTTATGTGAAGCTCATAGTTCTCTGTTTTCAGTTCATCTTGGAAGTACTAAGATGTACAGAGATCTGTGGGAGTATTATTGGTGGGATGGAATGAAAAGAGATATTGTTGATTTTACAGTGAAGTGTTTGACTTGTCAACTAGTTAAAGAAGAGAGACAGTTACCGAAAGGGATTCTTCAGCCTTTACCAGTACCAGAATGGAAATGGGAAAATATATCCATGGACTTCGTTGTGGGATTGCCGAAGACACCTCGAGGTAATAATGCAATCTGGGTTATTGTTGATCACTTGACTAAATATGCTTATTTCCTTGCTATACGAGATACTTTTTCCCTAGATCAAATTTCCTATTTGTATCTTAAAGAGATAGTTAGGTTACATGGAGTTCCTCTCTCCATTGTATCTGATCGTGATCCCAGGTTTACTTCTACTTTTGGAAAGGCCTTCAGATGTCATTGGGTACTGAATTAAATTTTAGTACATCTTTTCATCCTCAATCAGATGGGAAGTCAGAACGAACAATCCAAACATTGGAGGATATGCTAGGTTCTTGTTCGATGGATTATCAGGGAAGTTGGGACCAACATCTTTCTTTGGTTGATTTTTCTTATAATAACAGTTTTCATTCCAGTATACAGATGGCACCATTTGAGGCGTTATATGGGAAGCGGTGTCGAACTCCATCTTTCTGGGATGAAGTGGGTGAAAGGAAGTTGATGGGACTAGAATTGGTAGAAGAGTTGGAAAAAAAGTTCAGATGATACAAAAACACATGAGAACAGCTCAGTGCAGGCAGAAGAGTTCTGCGGACAACAGGAGGAAGGATCTCTCTTTTGAGGTAGGTGATCATGTTTTTCTCAAAGTCTCACCATGGAAAAGTGTGATGAGATTTGGTAAGAAAGTAAAGCTGAGTCCAAGGTTCATTGGACCATATTAAATTCTGGAGAGATTTGATTAAGTTTCTTATCGAGTGGCTTTACCTCCGAGTTTATCTCAGGTACACAATGTTTTTCATGTTTCGATGTTGAGAAAGTATATGCCATATCCATCTCATGTTTTGAGTCCAGAGGTAGTTCAGCTGAAAGAGAAACTATCTTATGAGGAACAACTGGTCCAGATTCTTGACCACAGGGATCAAGTGTAACAGAATAAGGTGATTCATCAAGTAAAGTTTTTGTGGAAAAACCACATGATTGAAAAGGCAACATGGGAATCTGAAAATGCAATGAGGGCTAAATACCCCCACTTATTTGATAAGTAAATAAATTACAGGGATGCAATTTTCTAAAGGGGGAAGGATGTAACATCCCAAGTAAGTAATGAATAATAGATATTTTTATCTATGTCTATTAATGAATTAGATAGTGTTTTAGAGGCTTAAAATGAGAATAAATCCAATCTTAAGCATGGAATACAGTAATATTTTTAAAAGATTGTTTTACTACCTTTTGATGGAAAACCATTTTTAAATCAAACTTTTGACAATTTTATAAGCTCTATTTTTCAAAATAAACTTATTCTTTATGATTGGGACATTGAAATTTACTTTGGGTAAATTTTTGGTATTTTTTCGATAAAGTTCATTTTTTAAATGAATAGTGAAAAATGTTGTATTTTAGTTCAAAACCCCTTTTTAATCTAATTTATTTTTATGATTAGATTATCTTTTGAATTGGTTTTAAAGTTTAATTAGAATATATTTTCACCATTTAATCCAATAGTGGTCTTTGGAATTAATTTCACTTTGAAATTGGAATTAAACTAATGTCAATATTTTGATACTTATTGTTTCATAAAAACACGCTATTTTCTCTGACAGTGGGAATTAATTAATAAATTAATTAATGTAACTTATATGTTTTTAATTTTTTAAAATAGACATCATTTTTGAATTCGGAATATCAAATATGGCTTAGGGTGAAGTTTGGTATTTTTCTGAAAAACTTCAATTTTTGATGAATAGTGAAACCACTAAGTGGTACTTAAAAAAATGATTTTTCGTTTAAATGAAATTTTACCTCCTATGTGTTTTGAATTTCAAAAATCCGACATACATGGTTTTCATTAAGAAGTAAAATGTTGTTAAATGGGATTAAAATAATTTTTTGGTGAATACTAACTTTTAAGTTTATTAATCGTGATTAGAGGTAATTAGTGTAGTTTAAGGTAAAAATAATGTTTTAATAATATTAAATGACTTATAAACATGTCCTACCATTATTGGATGTGTCATAGACGACCAAGACAACCCATGTGTCACTTTTTGGGACCCCATGGAGCCACTTGGGTATGATACCGACATTAATTCCTTTTATTTAAAGTAAAAGTAAAAATGACACAAACATGAGTTGTTTTACTAAAAAAAATTTAAATGGGGTTATACAAGTCGGTTTTTGACTATAAATCGTCATTGGAAATCTAAAAATATTTCCTACATCATAGTATTTTTTTATAATTTTTATACATTAAATAAATTACATTATTTATGACACCATGATGATGCAGCGATGACCTCATTATTTAACGATTTAAATAAAATGAAAATATAATGTAAAATATAAGACCTACACTTGTCAGAAACCTATTGTATGGGTTTATTTCGAACCCTTATCACCTTATACTTTAAATTTATAATTCTGGGACCTTTTTTATCCGAAAATCATTTTATAACAAAGTATATTTTCTTAACTTTCCAAGAGTGCCCCTCCTCTCCTCTTATAAAAGGCCCCCATATCTACCACCTTAACCACACTTCCAAAGCCTTTTTCTCGTCCAACCCCTACCCATTTTGTCTCTAAACATCCCTCTCTAACTCTTAGAAGCCTCACTTTGGGCAGAAGTCTTTCCAAGGAAGCCTTTGAGCTCAAATCAAAAAGAGCTACCCGATTTAAAGGTAGTGTCTTCTCTTGTGTTCTTATGTTTTATTTTGCTTCTCCAACCCCAAAAACTATTTTGATTCATTTATTTTGTAACAACACCAGTATCTTCAATATACTAGGATGTTGTTATAATAAGGATTCAATATACACTTACACACACCTATATCTAATGTTTAAAGAAAATACTGTTTCCGTGGATGGCGAATTTCTGCCTCACGAAACGATGATTGTTGAATATTCTTTTAACACCTTAAAAGGTGGACATTAAGATGACACTATATTTTTATATGATATATAATATGTTTATGTTTTACTTAATCTTCTGTACTTTTTATTTATGGCATACCTTTATGGTTTCCATTATGGGTGAACGCGATATCTTCATTTTAGGAAGTGCGGACTACCGCCCCCTCAAAGTGATTTGATTCGTTAATGCCATATGTGGGACGTATAAAGGATTTAATTAATTATATTATATATGATATTATACTGGAATTGTAATATACCTTTATATCATTATGATTCCATTCCATAAAATTCAAAATATAAATGAAAGTAGCGTTTATGCATACGTACAGCTTACCGTCTCCATGAACGGTGCATTTCATTTCTTACCTCTAAACGTTATGTAATATTATAAATGCATGTATATTCTTGATATATATGATATATATGATATCTAAATCATGAGTATAACTCTGTATATAATGGATACATGAAAAACTTGTAATTATAAGGAGTTTATTTTTTACTCAAGTACCAATTATTGTTAAAATGACCGTTATTAACTTAAATAATTACATAGTGTTCATGACATGGTAATAAGTACTATAAAAGGAATAATGAACATGAAAAAGGTTCTTAATCAAGTAGAAATTAACTCATGTTTATTATTCAGGATGTTAAAGAATGATCGAGTCAAGTCGGACACGAGGTATGGGACTTCGTCTCAATCTCTTTTCATTGAGGCATATTTTTGTTTTATACACAACCTTCTTTTTTATGGTGTATAAACCACATTGAATTTTATGTTTATCCAAAAGGAATATTTTTATAGGAAGTGTTTTACTAAACAACAAAAGGGAATGTTTTTGTCGTATGTATGTGGCAACAATGACTTCTCCGCCGCTGTGACCATTATTTGAGTTTCGTCTTCCTCTACAATCCATACCATTTTTTTAAATGAAAAATAAATACCATGTTTTACTTTTATTTTATTTTGGTATTGAAAATGGTTTTCATAATGTTTTTATATCAATGTGTTTTATTGATATCCTGTGATTGAAAAGTGGAAGTGTTATGTTTCCGTTATGCATGTTATATGTGATACGATTATGTTATAGTTCTTGGGCATTATTATGAAGACGGGTGGTTCCGGGATAAACTAAGGGCGAGTGAGCCCGATATAACTCTCCAATTAATTGGGTAATGCGAAGGGGTTAAACATTGAGGTTTCTCCGAAGAGATTTAGGGAATATACTGTGATGGGTATTCCAAACATAACCAAGAGGGTTACTCCCTACGTAAGAATGTTATGAATGCCTCAAGTTACCTTTATGTCTTATGATTTCTATGATTTATTCATGATTTGATGAGGTATGTTAAAGTGCTTATGTTTTATGGGTAAATTATTATATCATTCTTATGTATATATGTACTCATGTTTCCTTTCCATATTTTTATATCCCTTACTGAGCTTTTTATGCTCATCCCAAGTTTTTGAAATGTTTTTCATAGGTCAAGGGAAGGGTACATGATATGATGATAGTGTCAAGGAAGTGTCAAGAAAGAATCCATGTTTTATTTTAAATATGTTTCTGTTGATGGGAAAATGAATAATATCTTTTATGTAACCACTTTGTTTAAATGTGGAATATAATGCATGTTTTATGATCTAATTCTCTAAAACTCTAAACCTGAAAAGATCCTCAATGTGTAATCTTGTAATAACTCAAGATTAAGTAAGGTTTAAGGCTGGGGCTTTATACCTATGGTGGTTTATGGGTTTTGTAAAACCCCATGATTTCATAATAAGATATTTTCTTTAATGTAATTCAATATCTTGCGCTTTACGCAAGACCGATTTCAAGCGCAACATGACTTACCAAACTAGCCATTCAAAAAATGGTTATGAGTAAAATTAACTTAATTTTTAATTTTATATACTGAATATAATTTTAATATCCATATTATCTATTTCTTAGTCAAAATATTAGAAGAAATTAAATTTTCAGATAAAAGTAGTATTTTTCAAAAAATGCAATTTTACTGGCTTTTAATGGAGAACCCTTTTTAAATAAAATATTTGACACTTTTATATATTAAATTTGACAAAATAAACTTCTTCTTTTGAATTGGGATATAAAAATTTAGTTTGGATAAATTTTCGGTGTTTTTTTGATAACATTCACATTTTCATGAATAGTGAAAAATACAAAATTTTAATTGAAAACAACTTTTCTGATCAAAATAATTTATAGTGTTAAATTATACATTTGAATGTTTTTGAATTATAATTAGATTTGATTTATATTATTTAATCCAATGTTGGTCATGGGAAGTAATTTTACATTTAAATTAGATATTAACACATATCAATCTTTTGATAGTTTTTACTTCTCAAAAACCATCTTTTTGGGTTAGACAATGGGAATATTTTTTTAAATTAATTAATAAAAATTATATGTATTTATTTTGATAAAATAGACATCATTTTTGAATTTGGAATATCAGAATTATCTTTGGGTGAATTTTTGGTATTAATATGAAAACTTTGATTTTTTGATGAATAGTGAAAAACAATGCTTTATTGTTTAAAACCTACTTTTTATTTAAATAATTATTTATTTTATTTAAATTTATTTTTGGTCAAAATATATACATAATATCTATATAATTTTAATGTAAATAAATGAAGTCATTTTATAAAAATATTTGATGTATAAAATTTTATTGTACATTTTAGCGTCTTTTATCCACCTTCTAGGCACATTTTCAAATTTGATTAAAACATAATTTTATCACTTCAATGAATAGAATTTCGAAAATCCCAGAGACACGGTTTACATCAATAAGTACAATTTGGTTCAATAGGATGAAAATAATTTTTGGTGAATAGTAACTTTTGAATTTTATTTACCACGGTTAAAAGTTAATAGGGTAATTAAAGGTAAAAATGATATTATAATTACCCTAACACATATCCTAATTATATTAGATAATTTATTTTTGACCAAAATCATCCTTAGTAATAAAATATGATCCTCATGGACCCACTTGGATTAGATTACAACATTTATTATTATTTTATTTAAAGAAGAGTTAAAAGTGGTAAATTCAAATTTTCATAAAAAAACATTTTTAATATAGGGTTATACATAATATAAATTCGAATATAAATATTAATTATAATGATAAAAACATTACATACATAATTTTAATTTATTTATAGTTTTTCGCAATCAAAATAATTAAATTTATTTATGACATAATGATAATGCACAAATTATACTATTAATTAAAAATTATAATTATTGATATTATAAATATCCAAATAAATTTAAATTGATACTTTTGATGCATTACACTAATTTTATAGGTTAATAGGAAATTTTAGTATTGATTTAATTTATTCGGTTCAAATTAATCATGTTTTTTTGACTTTCACAAAAACCAAATACTAAATAGTGTCAAAATTGATATAAATGAGTTTTAAAAAAATACTATATTATTAAATCTTATAATATTTAAAAAAAAGGTTAATCCAAAGAACTAATATAATGATATATATGTTTTTAATTAACCACTTCGGGTTCTCTTGTCTTTTTATAGTAATTTTATTAATCATTTTTTATAATAATGCAAGAATACATGGTTAAAGTTAAAATATTTAACTTAGAGTTAAATCTACAAGATAAGGTCAGTATGGTGACCTAAACCTATATAAAACTACTGTTTTAGAGGTTTTAGAACCATCGCTACCTTTTCCTAGAAATAAAATCATTTTTTAGCCATTATAAACAGAATATGATCCTATAATAAATTAATATTTCAAGCTTTTCCTAAAGTGACCCTCACATCTCTTATAAAAGGGTACACCCCCTTCTCTCAAAATCACACCTCCAAATCCATTTGGCTCATCCAAACCCTACTAAAATATCCTCCCAACTACCCTCACTACAAACTAAGGGCATTACTTTTATAATAAATCCATCCAAAATATCCCTTTTTATCAAATAAAAATGAAACACCCAAAAAAAGGTAATAATTTCATCACCGCTTGCAAAGTTCTTTTCTTCTTCCACTTCCCCTTTCTTTGTTGTTTCCATACCAAAATAATAACTCCTGTACCTTATAAATACTATGATGTTATTATAAATATTTTACTACCATATTCATTATTCTATCCGTCCTATTAATGGAAAAGTCCACATACGTGCGTATGTATAGCTTACTGTCTCCAAGTCATGGTGTAGTTTGTTATTCAACACTTCATTATTTGGATGGTTATAATAATGAGTAAAAATGATGTAAATAATAAATATAACAATATAATTATTCTCTATATATAATATAACCTTCCAATTAAATATGATTTCACCATCAATAGAAAGGTATTGTCGCTCGTGCGTACGTACAGATTACAGTCTCCACGAACACGATGAGATTCATTCCCTCATCATAACCATTCAAGAATAATTTTCATTTTATGATTTAAAATAATGTTTAAGAACTTAATATAATTTTGTATATGAATAGAATACATCATATCCATAAAAAACATGACTTACATAGAAAAACATAAAAAGGAAAACAAATCAATTAACACCCAGAACAATGATACTATTGAAATATCATTAATAAATAAATACTAAAACATCATATATGATTTCATACTTATTTATGTGTTTAATGTATAATTTAATAAAAATTATTTCACCATTATAAAGGAGGTTAATGTACCCTCAACTAAGGGAAAGTACAAGGTAGGGTGTTTTCATCTCACTTTTTATTCCCGTTGGATTCATGTTATATGGTCACTTTTCCTTTTGTGTGGTGAATGTACTTCCCATGATTATATTATTTGTGTAATATAATTTAATTTATGGGTATTTACATCTTCATTTTATTATTCTTCTTCCACATGGTGTATATTTGGTATGTTACCAAATCGATAAGGGGATTTCTTATTTCGATTTCCACTCATTAGGTTTTATGCAAACTTCATTGATTATTTTACACCATGATTATGTATAAAATCACTATTTATTTTTTATGTAGTAATTTCCCCTCCCCTTTGTTTGGATATACTTTTGATACACATAATAACTCCATTGATAAATTCTCAAGTCATCGATATGAACTTGATAAGAGTAATATTAACTCAATTTTCATTCATTGAGTTAAACATCCAAGTCATTGGTGTTGTTTTTACAGGAATATGTGTGAATGTCATCTAATTGATTTACACTGAGTATCCAATAATATTGATTGTATTTATATTTTTCCCACATAATTATTTCATTGAATTATCTTTAACTTAATGATTCAGCCTTTATAAGGGATTTCATCTCAATTTACATTCCATTGATACCTCTTTGTTGTTATGCACCAATTCACTTTTATATGGTGTGCATACTATACATTGACATAGTATATCATGAATACCTTTATTATTATGATATTATAATGTATTTATTACCTCAATTATTTTTATTCAAGCATCTCTCATTTGTTTATGAACTCTAACTAAAATATCATTTTAAATATTTTAATGATTTATCCTTCTAAATCATTCTCATTAATGTCCTTGTTTTAAAAATAGTGTTAAGGATTTATTTATATGGACATAAATGTTTTAAAATTAAAATTCCGTTCAAAATTTCAATGTGGTTTGGGGCAGTTTTATTCAAAAATGTATTTTTAACAACTTCTTGATAAATAGTGAGATGTTTAAAATGTTTTCAAAAAAGGATATTTCTCTCAAATAGTTTTACAGATTAATTTCAGCAATGTCAATATCCTTCATTATTCTTGATTGAGGTTGATTTATTATAATATAATCTTCCATATTGTATTGAATTAGTTATGTTTTACATTGGATGTGCTATTTTTATACCATTCATGGTTTGTGGTTAAAATATTGACACTTCATATGCTAGTTTTAATATAAATGTTTAGATTATGTTTCAACTATTTCATATAAGGAAAGCATTGGACTTAGTAAGTGACGGGTGGAGTCCGCTATAGCTCCTCGATGCATTAGTAGGTCTCATTAGGCAAACCAGTGTCATGGCATAAGGTTTTGAAAAAAATTTAATCTGTTGTCCTATCACGAGGCCTTGACTATGTAGTTATAAAGTCTGACATTATGCATTCCATCATTATTAAATTTTCTATTGATATTACATGTGATTATTTGACTAGTAGAATATCCATGTGAATAAGTAAATTGCATTATTTAAATTATCTTTTCCATATTATACTGAAGTTTATCTTATAATGGCTTGTGTTTTAGTCTTATATATTTTTTTAAATGTTTATATTTTGTTATGATTGTTTTCGCTTTATTTTTATCTTTACTAAGCATTTGAGGTCACCCATTTCTGATGTTTTATTTTTTCCAAGATGTGAAAAAAATTATGTTATAATTGATCTACCAGAATAGGCTATGGGATATGAGTGTGATCAAAGGATATAAAATGTTGTAGTTTTTCCATTTCATAATGTAATTTAAAACGTATGTATGTATCTAGTACCTCCAGGGCTACTAAACAAATCGGTCTATCGAGACTTGATCTCTTTTGATCATGCCATTGTTATGTAATAAGGCATCGAATTTGGGTTACTATGGTTGGGGAATTATAGTTGGTATCAGAGGATGTTTAGTACAAACCCTGGAAGGTAGATTTAGAAAAACTCTGATTAGAAAACATTACCCTAAGATATACATTGAGAATTAGTATAGAAGAACATCCAAAAATTTTGGTAATGTAAATATTATGTGGGGTTTCAAAGAAATATGTCCCTGTCTAGATACAAGTAGGTAAAGACAGCTCTGACACATATGTACCTAGGGGTAAAACCCGAAAACACAGCTTTGAGCTAGACTCAAACGGGAACAAGTTCATGACAACAGTCTTTGTTGCACTCTTGGTTACGAAAATCCCAGAGGATATGCTTAAGATCATTCACATTTTCATTACAAACTGATTTGATGGATTTTAATATAAGATGAGAATAAATAAACTTGGTTAATACTATGGTGTTTTATATTGAAAATAAGATGTCGTGATATTCTCTAAATGATATTATGACTATCGTTAATCAAACTATGATTTTTGATATTAGTCAATGGCTAGATTCCAAGGAAGTCATGGTAACATTGAACATGATGTACATTGTGGGAATGATGGTGGAAATGAGAAACTAAATGGGATTTTAATAGGTGTAAAAGATATCATGTTCTTGTTGAAGTAGTTTTCCAAAAATATGATCAATAATATATACATTAACCAACTCTCAAACTCAACAAAGAAGTGAAATTTGGAGAATGATAAGAGTTCCATTAGTGAAGACCATGGAGAAAAGATAGCTTAATATCTGTCATGTCGGAAATGTGGAAATAGACACCCAAGAAAGTGTCTCAATGAAACAAAGAAATGCTTTATATATGGAAAATAATGACATAAATTAAAGAATTTCCGAGGAAAAATGAAGAGTACTATGGAAGAAAATAAAAATGATCCTAATAATCCATTTACAGTAATTTTCCATAAATTTAGGGGACCTGGGCATTACGCGAGTCAATGCCCTATTCTATAGGATATCCAATATATAATGGAAAACCCTATGTGGTAATAAATGGATGGAAAATGATTAAAAGTATTAATTCTCTTTGTTGATAGGATTAAATTTAAATAATTTTCTCTTGTATGTGTAAAGCTACAATTTGTTATGTGAAAATGCTATTTGAGGAATAATTATCTTTTCTTTTTTGGATATATTTATAAAGAACCATTTGGGTTTATATGATCCTCGAATATCATGCAATTACAGGTTATAAAGTTTTGGGATGAAAATAAAATGTATGAGATAAAAAAATTTGTTAAATTATTTTATGGTAATTTTGAGGAATTTAACTAATTTTGCGAATGTTATAAAATATTAATTTTGAAAAAGGACAACCGCAAACTATGTGACAACCCGACGAGTCGGACAAAGCTGCGGGAATCGAACCCACAACCAAAGTGCGACTAAGATTTATCACCTACCACTGGACTACGTGAAGTCCCTAGTTAGTGAGACTAATTATTTTTAGTTAAATTATTTTATTGATCAATAATAATTTGATTAGTGAACTTATGTTTAATAAAATGGATATCCATATTATAGGAAAATATTTTGACGATTAAGTGATAAATTTTATTTTGGAAGACGTTCACTCAGTTGGGAACACTATATGCCTATGAAAAATAGAATACTATTAGATTTAATTTGAGGAGTAATGGTGGATTGTTTTTATTTTGTAAGAATCTATGTTTGTATAGAGATTCATATTATTAATGGAAATTATTAACCCATCATAGATAATATGTGATTTGGTTAATTACACTTTTCTATGTGACTTTAATAGTGGTTGATTTTATTTGCAGATAAATTTTAAGATTTACTATGAATGACTATGGGATTAAATTTTTCAGAGTTTTGGGTTTCAATATTAGTTTGGATTATATTCAAATATTTTAAGGACAATTGTTTATTGAATGGTCTTTATTGGACATTGGGTATTGTTTGTTAATTTTTGGAGATTAAGATTAGTATTTATTTCTATAAAGGTTTGCCCATTTTGGGGATCATCTGATCTTGTACTAAACATTTGGTTTTGGTTGATCTCTACAGACAAGGTTAATATATAGTTTAGCCTTTTTGGATTTTATAATTCCTTAGAATTTGATTCTAGTGCTTTAGGTGTGACCAAAATATCCTGAATACTTATCATTTAAATAAAATATGAGTTAGTGGGAGAAATTTATTAAAGGATGAAACTCTACTTAAAATTTAAGTATATCTCTTTATGTTCTTATTCAATATCATAAATAAATTCCTCATCTTTATGAAATGGAACTTAAAAAAATGTTGTCTGATTTCTTTTTCTTTTAGGAAACTAATAATTGTTTAACCCGTCACAAGTTTGTGGTTTTCTTGTTGTTAACATTCTTCTAGTCATGTTTTCTATCACTCTCCATAAAAAATTGACACTTATTTTATCTTCCATATCTATTTTTTCAAACATGGAATCCTTGTATGGATCTCTGGTGACCTTTGCAATTCTCTTTATTACTTTTAAAGTGATAGATTTATTGACTCATTTTTCATGGTGGTACATTCAATGAAGATACCAATACCAATTTTAAAATTATGATGAAATAATTTCCAAAATGGGGGACGAATGTAACACCCCAATATTTCATAGTAAGTTATTTTTTTAAAAGTAATTCAATAGTTTGCGCTACACGCAAGACCGAGTTCAAACACACCACGATTTACCAAACTAGCCATTCGAAAAATAGATATGAATATTATTTACTGCATTTTTAATTTTATATACTCCATATAATTTTAACATATATATTATGTTTTTCTTAGACATAATAAAATAAGAAATTCAATTTTTTGATTTAAAATAAGTATTTTTAAAATAATGAAATTTTACCCCCTTTTAATGGAGAACCCTTTTTAAATCCAATATTTGAAACTTTTATATATTCAATTTGACAAAATAATCTTAATCTTTATAAGCGGGATATGAACATTTAGTTTGGATATATTTTCGGTGCTTTTCGGATAAGTTTTATATTTTGATGAATAGTGAACAATACTAAATTCTAATTGAAAAAACAATTAATCAAAATAATTGATAGTGTTAAATTATGAATTTGAATGGTTTTGAAATATAATTAGATTATATTTTTATCATTTAATCCAATTTTTTCCATGAGAAGTTATTTTTCATTTAAATTGGACATTAGCACATATCAATCTTTTGATAGTTTTTACTTTTCATAAATCAGATTTTTGGTTTTGAGAATGGGAATATTTTTTTAAATTAATTGGTATAACTTATATGTTTTTAATTTGGTAAAATAGATATTATTTTTGAATTTGGAATATCATAATTAACTTAGGGTAAATTTTTGGTATTTTTCTGAAAACTTTCAATTTTTGATGAATACTGAAAAAACACTACGTTATTGTTTAAAACCTACCTTTATTTAAATAATTATTTATTTTATTTAAATTTATTTAGGTCAAATTAGATATAAAATACTTATATATATTCAATTTAATTAATTGGATTCATTTTATAATAAAATTAGATGTATGAAATTTTATCGAACACTTTAACGTCTATTACCCACCATTTGGGCACATTTGCAAATTTCCATAAAACATAATTTTACCGCTTCTGTGAATTGAATTTCAAAAATCCGAGAAACATGGTTTAAATCAGTAAGTAAAATTTGGTTCAACAGGATGAACATAATTTTTTGTGAATAGAAACTTTTGAATTTTATTTACCACGGTTAAAAGTAAATAGTGTAATTAAAGGTAAAAATGATATTATAATTACCCAAAAACATGTCCTGATTCTATTGGATAAGTATTTTTGGACAAAAGATACTTTAGTAATAAAATATGATCCCTCTTGACCCACTTGGATTAGATTGGGACATTTTTTATTATTTTATTTAAAGAATAGTTAAAAGTGGTAAATTCTAATTTTCATAACTAAAAAATTTTTAATATAGGGTTATACATAAGATAATTTAGACTTTAAAAATTAATTATAATGATACCCATATATCATATATAATTGTATTTTATATATAATTTTTAGACATTAAATAATTAAATTTATTTATTAAACAATGATGATGCTCTTTTCATGAAAATTAATATATACATAAGTATAATTAATAACATAATATTATAATAAATTTAATTAAATATATATATTACATATAACTCATAATTTCCATGAATTAATGTGGTTATAATAATTGACAAGTAAATTTTTATGTAGGTGGTTAACTCACAGTTGACTGGACATTATTGAAATTGTCCAAAAGTGAATTTCAATATATATATATATAATGAATATGATACTTATAGTATGATAAAATAATTAATATAATGTTTAGATTCTTCCCAGTTAATAATTTAAGGTTATCTTTGAATGGGGTGGTGAAAATAATGAGAATAAGGAAAAAAATAGAATAATTATTCAATTCTTACTTGACCCTTGCTATTGTTTCTATTTTATGACACTAGAACTCCCTTGATGTTTGGAATTGGATTACTACATAAAGTCCCTAAGGATTATAAGGGGATTGAGATGATATATTGTTTTCCAGGTTTAAAATTTGGTAAGTTATGGGATGAGTTGTTTTACAAGTGGAGTGAGTGGGGTTATTTGTAATTGAGGGAGGGTATTTTGGAGGTAAATGTTGAATAATATATTATATCAAAGGTAAAACATGTAATTCTGATGTTTTGACAATATAAGGAATATATCAATATAAAATAATTGGTTTAATACATTAAATATCCTTTATTATTATAATTCGTTTTGTTAATAAAATTAATGTGGATAAAAAGAGAAATTTCTATTTTAAAATATCACATTGGTCTTTAGGTTTTTGAAAGATCATTATATGTTTGGAAATTATGTTTATTGTGTATTAATGAATAATTGTTGAAATAAAATACAACTTGGACTAAAATCATGTCCTAAAAAGGATTTGGTCATTATAATATCACAAATTATGTAATTTATGTTTTCCTGGTAACGTGAAAACTGTATTTTTACTATTCCCTTAAAAAAGTGATGTGTTTCATAAAATTAACAAATATAATCCATATAACATTTTGACATGATGATTTCAAAAACAATATTCCTTATATAAATATAAATTTAAAATATAGGTAATTTTATTTTTTAATCATAAAATAATCATTTTTACATAACACTATAAAATTGAATTTATTAAGAATTTCCTCATATTTTCATTATGTTTTTTAATCATGATATTTCATTTTTTTCATTTTATTTTTAATATTTACTTAAATTTATCATGATAAATGTTATAAATATAAGAATTTATTATTTTGAGGCAATATTTTAATTCCAAAAATCATGTACATGTTCTTGACGATCCAGTTACTATTTGAAATGGTCAAGTTATTATTTCCAACTGTCATGTTATATTTATAATGGTCACATTGCTATTAAAATTGTAAAATTAATATTATAATTTTCATGTTAAATCCTATAAATACACCTAAATTTATTCAATCATTATTAAAATCAATTTATCATAAGTATTTTAATTTTCAATAATGATGAAAGGTTTAATAATATTTTTTTCATTTATACAGTCATGGAATTGGGAGAGATGATTCTGTTAGATTGGGGAGATATGTAAGTTCCAAATTTATCATTTCAATTTTATATTTTTTTTCGAATTGTATTGTTTTAAATTATATTTTTTCATTACTGATTAATGTAATAATATTTATAAATGAAATACCTTTTTTCTTCTTAGTTATATATATAATACTATATAGTATATAATAACACACATTTTTACAAAGATAAAAATATCATTTATCATATATGAGTTTTTTCTTTCTTCTTCCCATTAGAATTTTTTTCCATTAAATTTCATCTCATATTCACAATTGATAATTGGTTATGGTACTTATGTTTCAGTGTTTCCATGGGTTCCCATGTCTCTTAATCATACATATGGTTACTCCATAACAGTTTGATAAGATGAGTTTTATTTTTTTATAGAACGTTGTCTCATTAGTTATACATCTTCTCTAGTTACTCTTCATTTTAGAGGCCATTCTCCAGTTATACCACCTATGGAATCATTATATTTGAGGGACCAGGTGTGTGATTCCTTAAGACTGATACATGTAACACATCATCAACTTGTCCCATATTTTGTTTACATACAAGCCGACTGACATGTCACGACCCGTCCCCCGAGGCCCGTGTCGTAACTACCCCAAGCCCGCCTTCCATAGGCCAGGGGCTGGTGACTAGCATCAAAGGCGTAAATCCATATAATTGGGAAGGAATTGCCTTTATAAACGTAAACTAACATACAACCAGAGTACAAGAGGAAGAAAACACTAAGTAAAGCAGTAACAAGTTTGCTGAAAGTAAAAATGGGCCTAAAATACAAGCCCCACCGAAAGAAACAGCTACAACTAAAATAATGTACAACTAAAAAGACAAACAACTGAATGGTAAAGGTGCTCTTGGATCGTCCTCCGGGTTCCTACCTGAAGGGTAGGTACAGATGTCCTCCTCCGCACTCCATGTATATCGGTCTGCTCCGTGTGTCGTCACGAAGAGTGTCCACCTCCGGGTACCGTCCAGTCCTCACACACTCTGCCTCGGTCATTGATGTTCATCATCTGCATCAAACACAATGAGGTGCGGGCATAGATAGTGTAGGGGTGAGTATAACAATACTCAGCAGGGACCCCGAGACCCTCACGGGCTCACAAAATCCAACAGGGATAAACCAAAAAGAAATATTCAACAGATAACCTTTACTTAGATATATTCCCATACATATACCTATGTTATCAAATAACCCATCTCAATCATGAGAAAAAACACAAAGGTCATTGACTCAGCTCAAACCATGATTTTCATTATCGAAACCACAACTGGTGGAGAGCTCCTCCTCTTTCGAGTACAGTGATCCTGTCATGACTCCGAGGCGATGGTCACTAACCTTAGACTGCTAATGTAGTCCTCCTCTGTCAAGTACCGCGGTTCTGTCACCCCAACACAGTAGCGATTCCCCGCCATGGGTCTGCCGATGCAACCAAGCGCACCACCACGTATACTACAGAGGTATTTCTTCTGTCAAGTACCGCGGTTCTCCTGCCCCAACACAGTATCGCTCCTCTGCCATGGGTCTGCCACCCCAACATAGTAGTGTTCCCCACTGGGCTAGTCAAGTCACTCCAAATCGAATCGGACAAGCAGTCATCAGGTCTCAGCCAGCTACAAGGTCTTCGTACTCTGTATGCTCATCTCTAGGATGATCTACTCTACAGGATATTGGTCAATACATCCAAGTGTTACATAATCTCATGTTGGAAGTATCTCAAAGGATCACCTCATCATATGGGTCTGAACACAACAAACGACGCGTCAATTGGAATCTCGGCCTGTGAGTTTTTAGCATTTCTGTTCCAAGGGCCCATTTGGATTTCGGGTACAATCCAACCTATCCATACACCAACTGCGTCCAAACTCAGGTGAAGTATTCCAAAAAAACCACCTCATCAAGAGAAATCCAACATAGTTGACGACACATCAATAAGACGTGCGGTCCTTAAGTTGTAAGTGTTTCTGCTCCGAGGGCCCGATTGGAATTATGCTCATTCCAAACACTGCAATTTTCCAAGTCATCCAAAACTCACTTTAGAGTGTCCCAAAAAGACCTCCTCGTTTATAGGGTCCTAGTTCCACAGACGGCGCGTCGATCAGACACGCGGTCTTCATGTTATTCACGTTTAAGTGAAAACTTGCCCGACCCGTTAGGCCCGGTGGGCTGACGGGTCGGGTCAACCCAGAGTTGGCGGGTCCGACCCGGTAGGGAGTCAGACCAGACTAATGAAACATGTGCTCAGCCCTAAAGTGATTGACCCAGCCTGAAGGTGCGTGGCTCGGCCCGAATGGACGCGGCCCGACCCAAATCGGTGCGGCCCGACCCGGCGCGACGCAGCCCGGCCCGGCAGGGCGTGGCTTGGCTGGTCGCGGCTCAGCCGGCTGGCTGAGCGGTCCGAGAAGACATGGCACCCCTAGCTGTCTGAACTGGCAGTGCCAAGTGGGTCCGCCCTCCCATCAGGCCGGCCGAAGCCAGCCGGCTTTGCTGCGCGAGCGGCCCTCTTGGGTGGGCCACGGTTCGTCAAGCGCGGGGCCATCCTGGCGAAGCTGGTTCTTCCCAGCCCAGTCGGCCTCCTACCAGCCGGTTCGACCACCGAGGGGACTGCACAGGTGGGATGTGTTTCTTCCTCAGCATGACGCCATTAAGGCGCCACAACTTCTTCAACCCGGTCGGCCGCCTGTCGGCCGGTTCGCCCGCCGAAGCGGCCCACGGAGTGCGGGTCGTGGTTCTCCGCAACGCGGCGCCAATGGGGTGTCGTGGTTCCTTCCTTCGGCCCAGCCGGTTATAGTCGCTCGGTTCATCCCCCGTTGAGCGGCTAGCAATTTTGGGTCGCGGTTCCTTTGCACGCGTCTGGCGCACGGCCGCCGCTTCCGTTCAACACCACCGCCTCCTGTTGCCGCTTCTATTGCGTTCAAAAAACATCCAATGGAGGGTCAAAGGGCCATGTTCGTTTGGCCTGCTTCCTCAGCGTTAGGTGGTACCAATTGGCCAAAGACAATCCAATTAATAGAATGAGAACAATAATAGTTTTAGTTCAATAAATTGAACATAAACCCCCTACCTCGATAATTGACGTCGCACGTCGAGCGCCGCGGAAGAAGGCAGTGCGAGGAAAGGATTCGTAGGCGACGTCGAAGTGCGTACGAGGAGGAAGCATCATCTCCTCACTTTTCGTGGAGAAGGGAATGGAGGTAATGTTGTTGTTCTTCGTCGGAGGGTCGGTGATCTTCCCCAAAAACTCAAGATCTCTCCCCAACTCTCTTTTAGACAACGAAAGCCTTCCCCCAAAATAAAATAATAAGCTACCCTATTATATTATTTAACACAAACCTTTTAAAATTCAAACATTCAAACCTCTTCATTAATTAAATGTGTTTTCAATTAATTAAAGAGATGGATTGGAGCTGGAAGATCTCATAATTGTTGGGAGAGTTTTCAACATTAAACAAGGGTGTTTAATAGGGCGGTTTAAGGGAGTTATTTGGGGAGTTTAATGAGGGTTATGGGAGATGAAAGGTTGGGGCTCGTGTGGGCCACACCTATCATATATCCACACATGGGAAGTTGGGTGGTTGTGGTCCCCCCCCCCCCAACAACTTCTGATGGGAGGGTTTAACATCCAAAGATTTAAAATAAAATTTTTCTATCAATTTTATTTATTTTAAACTAATTCCCCAAATAATTATTCTCAACCTGATTAAAACAAAACTGTGGTAAAGGTCCCCTTAAGAAATTATCGGCGTTGGGAGCTCATCAGTTCCCTCAGATTTCAATCCCGAGTACCGGTTCAAAATATATAAAAACTCGCTCGTTCGTTTACTGAACTTACGTGAGCTCAACTTCAGAAATTGATTCTGGGCACACCGTGCCTCAGAATCAAGTGCCGTCAGAAGCCACATACTCGTAAAGTTATAAAGTATTGATGAAAAAAATTCCTTTAAATTTCAGGGTATTTAAATTACTCCCACCTCAGTGATTTACATCCCCATAAGGATACAACATAAACTAGGGAAACAAATGAGGGTATTGTTCATGAATCCGAGCCTCTCGCTCCCATGTGCTCTCTTGGAGGTTATCTTACTGCCAACGAATGCACACTAGAGGAATCGACCATCCATGTAGGACCCGCTCATGTTGATCCTCGATCTCCACAGGGACCTTCGTGAATGTATCCCCTTCATCGATGTACATCTCCCCATGATCAATTATGTGGGTCGGGTTGTGCACGTATCTCCTCAGCTGAGATATGTGTAAGACCTCATGCACCCGGTGCAACTGAGGTAAAAGGGTCAGGCGGTTATCCACCTCGCCTACCCTGCTGAGGACCTGGAAAGGTCTGATGAAGTACGGAGATAACTTGTCACCCCGGAAAAATATCTGTAGACCTCATTGAGGAGAGACCCGTAAGAAAGCGTGGTCACCATCCTCAAACTCCAATGGTCTTCGTCTCCTATCAACATAGGATTTCTGCCTGCTTCGTGTAGTCTTCATCTGCTCCTGGATGATCTTCACCATCTTTATCGTAGCCTGTACTCTCTCTGGTCCAACAAGAGCTGATAAATTTTCTCTTTTCCCGTAAAAAGAAATCTGATCTCATCCCCTAGATGAACCACGTTCTTTGCCTAGTACAGTAAATCCTGACATGAACAGTACAATTCATGTCTTGGATGACGTCGTAAGGCCTCAACGATACTGCCAAGAGATCCAACCACCACTCTCACCTCTACGGGTTGAGTCACACTGTCAGCATCAGTGTGTGGTCTCTAGGTCTCCTCCAGTAGTAATCTTTAAAGAGAGGTTCAAGTCAACAGTTTTAACCGGAGCCTCTTAGTATCAACCATTAAAAAAGGACAGGGAAGTAAACATCAAAAGGATAAGTTTCTTTTATTACTGCAGCTCGTAGTACAAAGACACATATCAACTATAAACAACAACAACATGGAAACTAGAAGCACCAAGAATAAAGGCCTACATGCCTGGAACTAGTTCTGCTCCTATCCACAAAGGATATTAGCAACGTGGCCAGCTGCTCTATCGCCTCTCCTAGTAGTTGAATTCCAGTCCTCCTGTTGAGTGCATCCAAAACAACGTTCCCCTTCCTAAAAGTACAGAATATCTCGAAGTCATAGTCCTGGAGGAACTGAATACTCAAAACTCTTGCTTCCACAAGGGTGAGGCTAGCTGACTCAAGAGTGATCGGCCACACCCTCCTATACATGATTTTATCATGTGTTTCCTGGGGTTTCCTTTTCTCCATCCATGGAAAACCCATCCCAATGTTGTAGGTAAACCACAAACTTTTTTCCTAATACAATCAATCTATGTATGAACTGTGGTTTCCAAGTCTATACCCAAACTAATGTCGTAAGGCCACGATGCTGCCACTAAGAGGTTCTAACCGAAACTCTCACCTCAATGGTTTGATAACACTGTCGGTGTAAGCATGATTATCGAGTCTCCTCCCAAAGGTATCTCCAGACATGAGGGTCAATTCGACGGCTTATTCGGAAACTCTAGTTCTGGGAAAAGATTTGTGGAAGGATGGAATGATTTGTATCAATGTATGTTGTTATGGCAGCCAATAGTAGACACAACCCATTCCTCAAATCATTCATATAGCCCTTGGGTCACACTCCTTGACCGCATGCAGCTACTCTCTTCCACTGCCCTCCAGCTCCCGGATCCTGGTGGGGACAACAAGGGTGGGTGGTTGTAACATGTCGAAATGTACACCCCCACATGCTTCTCTCCTAGCTCTGCTTCCAAATCTGCTACTCTACAGATTCTTCTATCCTTATCACTTCCTCTTCTTGAAACATTTTACATGCCTAAGTCTCTAATACTAGTGCCAGTTCTCTGCTTTCCCACTGCTAACATTCTATAGTTGTATGCCTTCAGCCAAAGAACATTCAACCACAAAGGTTCTCTCTAGCACCCTCGAATAAGTAGGAATGCATAGAGGAAAAGTGCTGGCTCAGATATCCTTAAACACACCTTGCTATGAGGTCTGAGCTCTATGTCACTGATCGTATCATAGTCATAAAGTACGAAGAACGATCGGTACGCCTCGATAAATACTCACCTACCGACATGTCGTCCTGCCGAAGATGTATAATCTCAAAAAAACTCACAGCCACCTCCTCAAGCTAGTCCTTAGCCACCTGTGAGTCGGGATCACCTCTGAACCTGAGGGGTATCTAATGCTAAAACATGTGTAAGAAATTATGCCTACATGTTTCATCTACCGGTACCACCGGTTGAAACTACTGACCAACATGTGGTGATATAGCTAGCACACTACTCGAAGGTACTATCTCAGGCATCAGTCCACGTACTAAAGCCTCATCACTATGCGGACCAACCTCATGGTCACTAACTGGGAAACACCAGTAGAAAAGATCACCATCTTCTCTACTAGTGTCTAAACTATGTGTATAACTCTAGCAATCGCCTTCATCTAGTACACTACTACCTGGGAATCTGTCTCTCCTCATAACCTCGGAGGACTCTTCTGTTGGATCTCATGCAACGCGCTCTATCAGCTTGCATCGTCCACTAGTAAGGTTGGTGTCATGTTCTGCCAAACTGGTGGTGGTTTTGCTGGTACACCACCCGAAGGTGCCAACATAGTAAGAGGGCCCTGCACCAGAGCCTCCTCGCTCCGTGGGAAGTCAACAGGTACTCTATCGGAACTCCAACTGACTGACTGCATGGAGGTATCCTGAACAAATTTGACACGGTCAAACGATTTAAACCTGGTTGAGCTGACTTAAATAAAAATTTGGAAAACAGACACGCAATAAGTGTTTTCGTGCACTGATTCGGAAATCAGAAGTCATGGTCCTGTTGTATGGATATGCCGGTCGCCGCACCAACACTGGACTCCCTGAACTGAGAACCACACTCAGTACCCTTAACACTATTTCTTCACAGAATGAAAAATTAGAGTCCTGAGTTCTGTGGTTGAACTGACTCCTCTGATACCAATTTTTCACGACCCGTCCCCCAGGGCCCGTGTCGAAACTACCCCAATCCCACCTTCTATAGGCCAGGGGCTGGCGACTAGCACCAAAGGCGTAAGTCCCTATAACTAGGAAGGCATTGCCTTTATAAATGTAAACTGACACACAACCAGAGTACAAGTGGATGAAAACACTAAGTAAAGTAGTAACAAGTGTGCTGAAGGTACAAAGGGGCTGAAAATAAAAGCCCAACGGAAAGGTATAGCTACAACTGAAAGAAAGTACAACTGAAAATACAAATAACAGAATGGTGGAGCAGCTCCTGGATCGTCCTCCAGGTTCCTACCTGAATGGTAGGTACATATGTCATCCTCAGCACTCCGTGTCTATCGGTCTACTCTGTTTGCCTTCATGCCGAGTTTCCAGCTCCGGATATAGTCCAGTCCTCGTACACTCTATCTGTCATCTGCATTAGACATAATGAGGTGCGGGAATAGCACATGTAGGGGTGAGTATAATGATACTCAGTAAGGACCCCGAGACCCTCAAGGTCTCACAAAATCCAACAAGGATAAACCACAAAGAAGGAATCAACAGATAACCTTTACTTAGGTATATTCCCATACATATACCTAAGGTTTCAAGTAACCCATCTCAATCATGAGGAAAAACACAAAGGTCATTGACTCAGCTCAAACCTGTATTTTCATTATCGAAACCACCACTACTGGAGAGCTCCTCCTCTATCGAGTACAGTGATCCTGTCGCGACCCTGAGGCGCTGCTCACTAACCATAGATTGCTAAGGTACTCCTCCTATGTCCAGTATCGTAGTTCTGTTTCCCCAACACAGTAGTGATTCCCCACCATGGGTCTCCCGCTGCAACCAAACGCACTACCTCATAGCCTATAGAGGTACTCCTTCTGTCGAGTACCGCGGGTTTTCCACCCCAACACATCAGCGCTCATCCGCCATGGGTCTGCCACCCTAATATAGTAGTGCTCCCCACTGAGCTTTTCAAGTCACTCCAAATCGAATCAGACAAGTAGTCATCGGGTCTCAGCCAGCTACATGGTCTTTGTACTCTGTACGCTCATCTCCGAGAGGATCTGCTCCATGAACTACTGGTCGATACTTCCATGTGTTACGTAATCTCACCTTGGAAGTATCTCAATGGACCGGCTCGTCATAGGGGTCTCAACTCAATAGACGGTGCGTCAATCAGAAGCCCGGTCTGTGAGTTATTAACATTTCCTTTCCAGGTGCCCGGTTGGATTTCAGGTACAATCCCACCTGGCCATACTCCAATTGCGTCCAAACCTCAGGTGAAGTATGAAAATAGAACTTTCTTATCAATATGAATCCAACATAGTCGACGGCACATCAATCAGACGTACGGTCCTTAAGTTATTAGCGTTTCCTCACCGAGGGCCTGGTTGGAATTACGCTCGTTCCAAACCTGGTCATTTTCCAAGTCGTCCAAAACTAACTTTAGAGTATTGAAAAAGGACCGCCTCGTCATGAGGGTCCTAGTGTCGTAGACAGCGCGTTGATCAGACAATTGGTCTTCATGTTATTTATGTTTAAGTGAAAATGGGCCCGGCCCGTTAAGCCCGGTGGGCTGACTGGTCAGTTCAACCCACAGTGGGTGGGTCTCACCCGGCAGGTGGTCAGACTAGCCTGATGAAACATGCACCTTGCCCTAAAGGGTTTGGAAAATCCCAAAGGGGCATGGCCCATCCCGAATGGGCACGACCCGGCCCGAATGGGCGCAGCCCGGCTCAGAGCGGCGTAGCCCAGCTAGCCTCGGCTTAGTCGACTGGCCGAGAGGTCCGAGGGGATGCCCCCCCCCCCAGCTGTTTGAACTGGCAGTGCCAAGTGGAACCGGCCTCCCATCTGGCTAGCCGAAGCCGGCTGGCTTTGCTTCACGAGAGGACCACTTGGGTGGGCCGCGGTTCCTCAAGCGCAGCACCCTCCTGGCGTCGCGGGTTCTTCCCAGCCCGACCGGACTCCTGTCGGCCGGTTCGACCGTCGAGCAGCCCGCACAAGCAGGCGGCGTTTCTTCCTCAGCGCGGCTCCATGAAGGTGCCACAGCTTCTTCAACCTAGCTGGCCGCCAGCCGGCCGGTTCGCCCACCGAAACGTCCCGCGGAGTGCGGGACGCAGTTCTCCATAGCGCGGTGCCAAAGGGGCACCACGATTCCTTCCTTCGTCCCGTCCGATGATAGCCAAACGGTTCTTCCCCGGTCGAGTGGCTCACTGTTGAGGGCCACAGTCTTTTTGTACGCGGCCGGCGCACGGCCATTGCTTCCATTCATCGCCAGCGCCTCCTGTTGCCACTTCCATTGAGAACAAAAAATATCCAATAGAGGGTCGACGGGCCGTGTTCATTCGGCATGCGCCCTCCGCGTTAGGCGGTAGTAATTGGCCAAAGACAATCCAATTCTTACAATGAGAACAAGAACAATTTTAATCCATTAAAATTGAACATAAAACCCCTACCTCGATAATTGACGTCGCACGTCAGGCGTCGAGGAAGACGGCGTCGTGAGGAAAGTATTTTTAGGCGACGTCAAAGTGCGTCTGAGGAGGAATCGTCATCTCCTCACTTGTCACGGAGAAGAAAATGGATGGTGCTTCGCCATTCTACGTCAGAGGGTCTGTGTTCTTCCCCAAAAACTCAAGATCTCTCCCCAACTCTTATTCACACAACTAAAGCCATCCCCCAATATAAAATAATAAGATACCCTATTATTTTATTCAACACAAGCCATTTAAAATTCCAACATTTAATCCACTTCATTAATTCTATGTGTTGGAAATTAATTAAAGAGAGGGAGAGGAGGTGTAAGATCTCATAAATGTTGGGAGAGTTGTCAACATTAAACAATGGTGTTTAATGGGGGGTTTAAATGAGTTATTTGGGGAGTTTAATGAGGGTTATGGAAGATGAAAGGTTGGGGCTCGTGTGGGCCAGACCTCTCATATATCCACACATGTGAAGTTGGGTGGTTGTGGGCCCCACCAACAAATTCCCATGGGAGGGTTTAACTTCCAAAGTTATAAAATAAAATTTTTCGAACAATTTTATTTATTTTAAACTAATTTCCCAAAAAATAATTCTCAACCCGCTTAAAACGCAACTACGGTAAAGGTCCCTTTAATCAATTACTGGTGCTGCAAGTTCATCAGTGCCCTCAGATTTCAATTTGGAGCACCGGTTCAAAAGATAAAAAAAACATGCTCGTTCATTTACTGAACGCACCCGAGCTAAACATATGAAATTGATTTCGGGCACAAAAGACCTCAGAATCAATTACTGTCAGAAGCCACAAACTCGAAAAATTCCAAAGTATTTAAGAAAAAATTTTCCTTGATATTTCTGGTTCTTTACATGACACTACTCCAATACAATCAATGATTCAGATAGTTCAATGTATAATGAGCTATGCTTCCCTTTATTTAAAAACACATGACTATATTCCATTGTTCAATGGAAAACATTTCCACCAACTTCAAACACCATGTCCCATTAACGGTTGTCATCATAGATCTTCGACCAACTCTGAGAATATTTTATATGATATTGGATGTCCTGAACATTTTATTTCATCTCTTTCATAAGATCAAGTCAAATTATATTATGTTCTATAACTTTATCCCAATGATATGTATTTCTAGACCTCTTCATAAACAATTATTAATATAGATAAATTTGAATAATTGAGAGGATTATATTGTTATATGTGAACTCATCCAATGGGATATGTTTACCCCATCCAACATTTAATTCCATTGAGAAGCTCATAAATATCCTCAAGCCTCAAAATTATCTTTATAAGATTACCCTTCACTTTTTGGTGGTAGGTCGTGATAAAATTTAATTTTTTACTCAAATCATATTGGATACGTATCCATAATTTATATGTGATCTTTGTATCATGATCAAATATGATAAAATGGTTTACCCCATGTAGTGTCAACAGTTCCTTCACATATATATCAACAACTAGTTACGTAGTTAAATCTATCCTAATAGTGATGATGTTGATAGTATTGTTGAGTTGATCCACCACAACCCATATTGCATAGTTTCATTTAGATGTCTTGGGGATAAGAGGAACAATGTCCATAGTGACATTATCGCATTTCCATATTGGTATTTGGAATGGTTACACCATCCCCTTGGACATAGGTCTCTCTCCATTTACATGTTGACATACTAAGAACCTAGATATATACTCCATAATCTCCTTCTTTGTGTCTTCCTAGAATAAGTATTATCGAAGATCATGTTACATATTGGTACTTTAATAATATATAGGTAACAGTGAACTATGCTCACTATCTAATTTCTCATTATTTATCATAGGTTTTGATGTTACAAAAACCCTCATTCCAACATTAATTTCAGCATTATCATCGATATAGGAATCATTTAGATTCCCTTCCATTACTTCTTACACCTTATTTCATAGATCATGATCAACCCTTTGTTCCTATTTGATCTTCAAATTTGTAGATGGTTGGGAAATCATTTGGGAAATTTAGGATATATTCTCTTCTATTGTAATTTTCAGATTTGTCCCTTTTCAGATCCAAGAAGATATGTTATTTCACAATCTTAAACATGGATATAGTATCAGTTTATTCATTGATTTTAGAATCACCTTCCTTGTTCCCCTTTCTCAGATGGTAGTGAATAGGGAAATCATGTTCCTTTTTAGATTTATCTTTATTTGATGAGGCATAATGATCTCCATCTGTTTGAATATATAAATTATATTCTTATTATCAGTATATATGTGACACTTCAACCCATAGTTATAGTTCTCCCAAATATTTAGAGTGAATATCATAGCCTCTAACTCTAGATCATGCATCGTATAGTTTTTCTCATGGATCATAAATTGTAACGAGTCGTTGTTTATAAATTTGTGATCATTCATAAATACACTACCTAGTAAACTCTTTAAAGAATCACTGTATATCAAAAAAAATCTCCAATTGTTAGTAGTGTGAGTATAAGTGAAGTTATTAGCCTCTTATTGAGATCATTGAAGCATTCATCACATTATTCTATACCAACATACTTTACCCCTTTCCTTTTTATCTTGGTTATTAGGCTAGATAACCATTCTACATTTCTAAAAAAAATTATCTAGTAACATTTTATTCCAATATAACTATTTATTTCTCATATACTAGTTGGTGTAGGCCATTTCAAATTTCTTTTGTCTATACAAGTTCTATATAAATTATCACACTTGTGATCTCAGGACCTATGAATGAGGATTGTTTCCACAAAAAGTCACAATTACTAAACAAAGCATAAATTGTCCCCTTTCTTAATGTCACATGAGAAATGTATAGATTATCATCATGTTCAAACTTTATATTATTGTCACTGAGAATGAAATTGATAAATACTACTGAAATTTTTCCGAGGTGGACTCTAAAGACACTATTAGTGAAATACATGATAATTTCTATAGAATTATAAGTCTGAATCGTATCACTATGAACTCAAAGTGACCATAATTTGTACAAAATGTAGTCTTTTGAAAATCATCCTCCTTCAAGATTAGTTGACGTTATCTAGAACAGAAATATAAATATAAGAAGTAATTACCTCCTCATAATTGATCTAACATGTCATCAATCATTGTAAAAGATGCATTTTCTTTATAGATATATTATTGAGATCTTAGTAATTCATACAATGAATCATTGGTCTATACTTTTTTATTAAAAATGTATTTATAAAAACCCAAATATATGCAATAGGGAGTTGATCACTTTGTCAAAATAATTTTCAATATTATTCTATAACACATATGGTTCAATTGGGGCCATCCTCTAGGGGAGTTTTGTGATCAAAGTGCTTCTAGGAATGATCTTTACTGATATCTATACCTCAAATTCTGTGGGAATTCCATGTAACTATTTTTGAAATACATTTTTGTATTCCGTTATAATGGGAATTTTGTCAAAAAGTATGCCTTCCTTTCACTCAACCAATTAGTAATGGTATTATTCTTCATAGGGTATCAACTCCCATACCATTGAGGGTTTTTTCAAAGGATATTCATGATCTTACTTGAATTTTTATTAGATCATTGGATATTTCAGAATATGAATAGATATTTCATTTTCTAGATAGTTGATTTGTAATATTTATAATAAGATCCAATCCATTCCTAGGATAGAATTTAATTTCACAGATAGAAGTGTTTTTAGATTCTATATAATAATATCCACACAAAAACTAATAGGAGAAGATTCCAGTACTTGGGTTTGAATGATTTCATAACTATATGTATTTTCAAATATCTCTTATTCATGGTATCTAGTATTAAATTTAGTTCTTATAGAAAAATACTAGATATAAAGGAATGAGTAGAACAAAAATAAAAAAAAAATTCCATTCATGAGTTAATGAAAATTTTAACTTATTTGATATTATTTTCACACTGCAATTTATTATTAAAAATAGCCTAAGATTTAAATTTCATAGTTTGTTTCAGAATTTATGTTGATTATTAACCTCAAATAACTATGGTTAATTACAATAGATTTCATTTTTTCCTAGACACAACAATATGAATCATTTATCCTTTGTTGGTGCATTCACTTCCTCTATCACATTGGTCATCATATTCATGTCTCTTTGACATTCATCACTTTAGTATAATTATATCACACATATACAGTATTTTTAATTCCATTTGTTTAAAATTTTAATACTATTTTTAATTAATACTTCACAATATTTTTTATCATGATTTGGATGGATATATTTTAGGGGTTCTTTAAGAGATATTTTGAAATATTTGGAGGGATAATATGTTATAAATGTTTGGTGCATGTTTTTTCCAAATCATGCACCCAACCAATGAAAACTATGAAAACTAAAACATTGGGAGTTTTAATGGCTGGTGAAAGGTTTTAAAAAACATCACACTAACCTATTAGATAATGTTCACCCCACCAAATGGGCTCATGGTTAGGGTGAATAGTTATAAAACTCATGTAGTCCTACTCGGCTAACCAAGGAGATAAGTTTCTTTCTGGAAAATATTTTTTAAATTACCAAACCCTTGATTAAATACTTGTTGGACCCTAAAACAGGGTACTACATTTTTCTAGTTATTAGGTACTCTCAAGAACCTCCTTTGGATCATCCAAACTATATCCAAGGATTATATAATCATGGTGAACCTCATTTTATCCCTTACTAGCAAGTGATCATGTATTGTTCCAATTCTCATTACCTTTATTTCATTCCTCCATAGGGTTTTTAGATCATATTTTTTATTGTAGATTAAAATTCATTTTTTAGATATTAAATCATTTTTGGATTTCAATACCTCTATTTTAATTATTCATCATTGGAAATTCCCCCTCTGGGTATCGACATTCATGTTACCATGTTTAAAGGTAAGATGTTTTGTTGATATTTTCAATTTAATAAACCCTTTATTTTATTGATTGATTTATTTTGAATCCAACTAAATTAAGAAAACCAAATTCCATGCGAATTGGAATTTGAAATTTTATTGGCATGAATTTTGTGGGAAACCCCTAATTATATTGTAATTGAAAATTGTGGTGTTATTTGAATATGATAGAATATGTGAAATTGATTAAGTAATTTTTTTGAGAAAATGGCTTAAATTTGATTTTATATAACCCTGGGATTGGTTTTATAATAAAAAATCTTTGAAATTAATTGAATAAATATCCATCATTGGGTATATAATTTTAAATTGAAAAATTGAAACTATAAATGTAGTGATTCTATTTAAAGAAAATTTGAAATAATTTCCCAATATAGATTATTGGGTTGAGAACTTGTGAGCCTGGTTAGTTAGTCGGTTATTTAAGATAAGCACACATGGAAGATAATTTCCTAGGAACATATTGGGGATGGAAAAACTAATTAAACCTTGTTCATTTAGTAATTTGGCCATATGTTTGAGTGGGTAGTTGTAATTATCCCTTAAGTGGGATTGGGTTTTTCAGTGATCATTAAAATGTGAGTGTTGGGATCCTGTAACCAAGAATTGTTATACTGATGGGTAGATGAACATTTTTATTATTGTGATTACATTTTTATATATAATAATGGTTGTGGAACTTCATTACTCAGTCCTTATTATTTATGTAATATATTTTATATAAAATATCAACTTAATCTTTTGTTTGAAATATTTCCATCATTAGAAATAGAATCCATTTTCTATTTAAAATTCAATTGTACTTTCATTATTGTTTTATTTAATTTTAAATAATTATATGGTTATTTAAGATGGAATATTATTATTGAATACTCGGTGAGACCTTAAAATGAATTTTATATAAGACCCTAACATTACCTTTTATTATTTGTGTATTCCCATCTCCTATTTTGGAGGAAGGAGAATGATCCTCTTGCAGCAAGTCATTATTGTTGATTATTTGGTGTTAGATTGCTTTGACCATTAAGACTATGGTTATTTATATTGTTCGTCTGGTACTTAGGTGATGTACTATATGTGTTTTATTATTCCACATTGGTTTCTATTACTTAATCATTTAAAAATTTACTTTGATCACACTAACTAGTCTCTTTTTTCTCCTACTTTTTATATTGAAAATTTATTACTTATTTTAACTTGTATGATCACAAGTGCTAGTCACCAAACCATTGGGATTGGGATATCATCTGGGCTATTTTGGAGTTATATTTGGAATTAGGGTACTAGGTTGTCTGGGATATTTCATGAAAAAATAGGTTTTTAAGTAGTAGGTTATACATTATGCATTCATGTTATTATTTAGTTGTGAAATCTTTTTCAGACATAGGATATAGTTTTAAGTGAGTTTATGGCCATCTATAATCTTAATGAACCTTAATCAACCATGGCTGGTTTGGGAAAGGTCTCTATAGGTTTATTTATAATATTTTACCTAATTTTTATTTATATTTGATGAAATTGAAATATTTTTTTCTTATCTGATGGGATTAGATTCATTGTTTTTATTTTGGAATTCCTGATCTGATTAATCTTATTATGTATTCGGTGATGTCTAATGATGTTGTGTAGAATCATCGCTATGAAAATATGTGAGGATAGGATCTAGTGAGAATATAAGTAATATCTATATACATAAAATACTCTTGTAGTCAATAATCTAGTTGATGTTATTGAGTGTGATGTCCATTATCTAAGACTATCATTTATACCCTTTCCTATACTGGCTCTAGTTGTGGAACCTCGTATGGATGATCAAAATCATTATAAGGAGTTAATTTGTAGGATGTATTTAGTATTCCAATTGTCAAATAATCCTTAAATAGAGAATGATTGGTTGAGGATAAATGTTCTTTTGTTTTAGTACTTGGATAACCTAAATAAATAATCTTGAAATGTTACACCATCAAGATAGAAGGACATAGTAGGATATTGTAGGACACGAGGGTAACAACAAAGAGGCATGAGGTCTTAATGTGAAATAATATTAATGTTACTTTAATAGAACTTTTCTAACAATATTCTATAATGTTATCTTTTGAAAAATTGTTTTTCATGGTCGAGGTGGATTATTAGGTGTTGACTTATTATGATAATTTCTTTTCTAATATTGTGATGTTTTCACTGGAGATTATATCAAATGATAAGATGAAAACTTGATGGATTAATGTGAGACATCAGTATGGTATTATTTCACAGTTTTTATTTTTTAATATGTATTCTAATAATTCCTTGTTGAATAGAGTTTTGAGGGTTGAGAATTATTTGTTTGGTAAGTCATGGTTCAATGGAGTTATATTTTTTTATAGTGGTAGTTTTTTGAGTTCCATAAAAGGAAAGAGAAAGAGTGATGAGTCTCATGGTGGATCATGATAGAATATCTCTCTTTTAGAATCACTACAGTTCATGAAAGATGATATTTGACTTGATTACATGGGTGGAATGTTTGGGAACTCAAAATTAGTCTGCACTTAGGAATCCAAGACTTGTTGTTCCAGAGATCACTACAGTCACATACATGAGTTTTTTCATATCTTTTTTTCTACACATAGTGGAAAAATATAACTATAACCGATATTTATTATGGTTGAATTAGATGATTCAGGATCTAATGGGTTTTATCCACAATCATCTTTAATGATGCTTTCTCACACGGTGGACGTGTCTTTAGAGTAATCTGATACGGTTCCAGTGATTTTGAGAGGTTCCATCACTATAGATTCATATTTAGTGACTAAAATATTTAATATTATTTAATATTATATATTTATTTAGAATCATATTATTAACATGTTAGTATTCATGTAGATATTATATCTTATGTGATGGATATTATTAAACCACTCAGGATAATGAGAGGGCAGGGTCTTAATTTCCCTCTTTGCAATCGCTTTATTAGTGATTAGTCATTATTTGTATTGTAGTGTTATTAACATGAATCTTATTGTTATCAGTTTTGGGATGTATTTTTATCATTACAAATAAATAATGAATTTATTTTTTTATTGATGATACTCCTTTACTTTTCCCAATGGGGGGTGTCATATCATTAACGTAGAATGATACCCAAGGTCGAGTAGAGACATACATTCTTGACTAGATATGGGGAATGTAATATGATTGTTGGTTTTTTATTTTGAGTAGGACTCTTTTATTTATGATCACCATCCAAGGTTTGTTATGTTTCCAAACATTTTTCATTCAAGAACCTCTAGTTTCCCACTAGTAAGGGATGTATACTTTCCTGTCGACTTATTGTACGGTACCCATATAGTATATAATCCTGTTAAAAAAAGGATCCACTAAAAATGATAGATTTTAAGAAAATTGTATGTTATATTATAAAAATTCATTATACACCTGAGTTTTTAACCGTTGTTTTTGCCTATTCTATTTTCTAGAATGATGATGGGTCACATTAATTTTTTTTTGCCAACTAAAAACTCAACTAATTTATAGTAATGAATAATTATCTGTTTCCATATATTGATGATTTATTTACTAGTTGAAATGGGAAATGTGGTTCTCAATGATTTATCTTCAATCTAGTTTCCATCAATTAATAATAAAAAATCTGAAATTTAGAAAATCTCCTTCTAGAGAAAGTATGGCTATTATGAGTTCCCTACCATTCCATTTGGTCTAAAAAATTCTCTTATAGTCTTTCTGAATTTGATGAATTGAATATTACATAAATATCTTGGTATATCCATGGTGGAATTTTTGGATGACATCATGTTTTACTCTGTATCTAGGGTATTTCATGTGCATAATTTGAGATAAAGTTTTTAATTATTGAGAAATAAATCACTTAAAGCAATGATATTGAAACGTGATTAATAGATTTAGGAAGTGATGTTTTTGGGACCCATGGTGTCAGAACATGGTAACTTATTTGATCCTAAAAAAGTTATAGTTTTTTATGACATGGTAGACCACATGAAATTTTTTCAAAATTTAAAGCATCTTGGGATTATATGGATATTATTGATGGTTTTTAATTTTTTTTCTCAAATTTGGACTCTCTAATTACAACTAATAATTGGAAGGGAGTGAATATTTATTACAATGATAAAGGATAAAAAACATTTTTGAGTGTAATTATATTTTTACTACTATGTTGGTGTTGACTCTTAATGATGTTGAGTAAGACTATGTGGTCTTCTATGATGCGTCGGGTTTGGGTTTGGGTTGTGTTTATATTCATGGTGGTCACATGGTAGCCTATGGATATCAGCATATTAGGCCACAAGAGAAAAATTCCCCATCACATAACCATGAACTCAATACAATGTTTCATGTAGTAATGAGTTGGAAACATTTAAATTTCATAGAAAGGTTTTCCATATATTATAATCACATTATATTTAGTTTTATATTCTTTTAAAATGATTTTAATCAACACCACAGGTGTTGGGTGGAGTACCTGAAATCCTATAATATTGAAAACTCATATAAATAAGGGAAGGGGAATTTCATGGAATATGATTTTAGTAGGAAACATCTGACTCATTCAATGAATGAATAATAGGATGAGTGAAACATGATAGATCTTGGTGCATAGTATCATATTGGAGTCTGAGATACATGTGACAAGGATGTATTGGCTAGTGTTCAGTTGACCTCCATTCTTATCAATATGACTCTTTATATAAAATATATTGATGATGAATTCCATAGTAATAGAGACTCCCTTTATGGTGGGAGAATTTTTTTTGATTATTCATTATCCACAAAGGGTATAATATGTTTTCAGAGTCATTCTATTATTCTATTAGCTTTGACGAAAGATGTGATGGGGGATTTCTATAATTTCCAGTGTTCTATGCACCTAGGAACCATAAAGTTGTTCTATGACATGTGACGACAATTCTTGAAGCTAGGAATGAGTCTGTAAATCTCTAACATTGTTTATCACTATTATAAATTCGAACAGTTCAAAGCTATGAACTAGTGACCTTCGAGTTTGATTCATCCAATTTGAGTGATGACTTGGAATTTGGAAGAATTTTCTATGGAATTTATTATTGTATTTCCCCATACAATGAGTATGTATAATGTGATATGGGTTGTGATAGATAGTCTTACTAAATCAGATCACTTTATACACATTCATGATAAGACCAATGTGGAGGAGATATGAAATATATATGTGATAGATATTGATCATTGGAATGGACTTCCATCTTATATAGTCTCGGATATACATCACAATTTTATTTCTTGATTTTCGAGAGTTTTTCAAGAGGTACTGGGATATCAAGGTCATTTGAGTAATCCATTATATCAACAGATAGATATATATATAAAAAGAGATATATAGATTATTGATTATATGAATCATTCCATGTTCCTTAATTTTTTGAGGACTGTGGGATAACAATTTGTTACTTGTTGAGTTTGACTATATGAATAGTGATAGTCCATGATCAGAATGGATTCTTTTGAGGCCTTATATGGCTATTCAGGTAAATATCCATTGTGTTCTTCGGAGATCAATGAAGTCCCTTGGTTAGACCATGACCGGTTTAAGAGATAAAAATAACAATTTAGTTGATTTTATATAGTATTTTGACAATGCAGATCCAGTAGAAATATTATGTTTTTCATCACCATACATGGTTAGAATTTCTAATTTGTGATCAGATGACCTTGAACGTTTCACCTTGTTTGGGACATCTACGACTAGTGATTCAAGGGAATCTTGATCCTCATATTGTCAAACCTTTTGAGATTATTGAGAAGGTTTGGAAATTGGATTACAATTTATAACTTCTTCTACATTTTTCATCAATACATAATTTTTTCCATGTATCCCAACTATGAAAGTATTTTCCTGCTCCATGTCATGTTTTGAGATGGATTGATCTTGATATTGAGCCTAATTTATTTGTAAATGAGCATCCAGTCTTGGCATTTGAATATAAAACCAAGGTAATTATGGAATTACAATATATTTTGTTCTACTTATATGACAACATAGTTCTGAGATGCATGAGAACTGGGAGAGAGATTCATTGACTAGAGACCATTGACCTCAAATTTTTAATATTGAAACTTATTGAAATGCATTATGGGGACAAGAATTTTCTATGGTGGGGAATTAGTAAAAACATGTTTCTATATTTAGGTACTTTTTTACCCTATTTTTGAATTTTTTTGTGGGACTTGTTTAGGGGGTATATATGAGATATTTTTAAATTTTTGGAGGTCCCTTGGCATATGAATAGATGGTTCGTGGTTTTCCAAAACTATGTCCCCAAATAGTGAAAACCATGTAGACCCAAATTGTGGTGGTTTTTTAGGTTTCCACATAGTTTGAAAAAAAAATGGTTATCACTTAGTAAAACTATGCTCCCCGCCAGAGGCGTCTGCATTTATGGAACATAGTTTGACAAACCATAAATCCTTACACATATAATTATGAAGACAATGTATTTTTATTGTGAAAAATAATATTAAATTTTTTTAACCCCCATATAATCACCAAAATTAACGTAACTCGTGGTTTTATATTTTTTTATGTTTTGGGTGCTTTCAAAAACACCTTTTGGATACAGAAAACCCATTATATGGTCAATTGAATATTATAAAACCTCATTAGATCTCTATATATTAAGTAATATTATATTATTCATTCAATCATGCTCTCTATTTTATTCTTCTATAGTGTTTATTAGATCATATTGCCCATGATTGATTTGAACTACTTTTTTATCTTGAATCAGGGTTAGATTTCTAGATCTCTATTGTCTTCATTCATTGTTGAAAATTATCTATATGGGAGTTTAGTTATGTGTTTCCATGATTAATAGTAGGGGTTATGCTGACGTTTCATATTTAATAAACTTGTTTTATTCAATTATTTATATTGATATCAATTAAATTATCAGTACTAAATTAATTATAATTTGGAATTGGAAATTGGATTAGCATAAATTTTAGGGGGAAACACCAATACCCCTGGATTTGGAAATTGGGGTGGGATTTTAATTTGATGAAATTTGTGACATTTATTTGGAAAATGATTTTGATAAAAATGGATAAAAATTATTTTATAGAAACCTTGGATTGTTTTTATCTTGAAAAAAGAATGAAATGAATTAAATGAAAAATGCATTATTTGGTATATAATTTGAAATTGGCATATTGAGATAAGAAATGGTCAGATTTTATTTTGTATAGTTTTGATATAATTTCACATTATTTATTTATTTATTGAGAACATGCAATCGAAGTCAGTTAATGGGTTGTTTAGTGTAAAAAACTATGAAGATAATTCCCCAGAAAAAAATGATTAGGAAACATTAAATAAACCATGATTGGATATTAATTTTCCATTATGTGGGAGATAGTGATTGTAATTCACCCATATTTGGGAGTTTATTTTTCCACCATCATTGACATGAGATTGTAGGGATCCTACATCTTTTAACTATCATTACACATGGAAGATGATGACATTTCTTATTGTCATTACCTTTGAATATGTTCCATTTTTCTAAAACTTCTTTAGTTATACCTAGAGATTTCTATAATATATTTTATATAAAATTTTAAACATAATAAATTGTTTGAATTTTTTTTCATCATTTGAATTTGAAATATTATTTTGATTTAAAAGTGAAATGTTAATTCTAGGATTGTTTTAATAAATTTGAAAGAAATAATTTTTTTAATTTATTATGGAATCGTATTATAGAACCCATAGCGATGCCTACTATTGTTTTGATAACACCAACTACCATTTACTTTGAGAGTTTTTATATTTCCATCTATAAGGTTTAGTAAATAGAAAGATACACTTAGAGGTGGTGGTTGTTGTATATTTTTTTTCCACAGATTTTTGTGTCTATTGGGACTTGGGTTGTTGATCATGTTCTTTTGGTACACCAAGGATGTTAGTTTTGTCTTTTTTTATACCTATTTGTCTTCTAGTATTTTCTCCTTTGGGGGTGTTCTTTGAAAATACCTATTTTTTATCTTCTATTTATGTGTAAAAGACATTCATTATTTTATGTTGTATGTTTCCATGTTCTAGTCACCAACACATGTGGATTGGGAATTCCATTTTGGATGTTCTAGTGTCTAATCAGGTATCGGGGTACTAGGGTGTCCAAGCATCTTCATGGAAATTTGAGGCAATTCGATGATGTTTCATTCCATATTTTTGACATGTGGATGGTTTGATCCTCTTTCATCCTTTTTCATTTTTTCCACTAGACTAAAACTCTATTCTTATATTCTTATATCCATAACCATGGTACCATTCTATGAACATTGTCTCTACTTTGAGAGAACATGAAATCAAATTTAAAAACTCATGATTTCTTAAATAGACATATAATTTTGATGCTATAGTTTTAATCTACTAAATAATTTTTATATTTTTTATTGTTGATGAAAAAACTAAAGGAATAACATACATGAGTTATGAGGTTTTCCCCATAATCTATGATATATTCTCCTTTATTTTTATTTACCTATATAAATTATATATCTATATTTTTTTGAAGAGTTAAAGGGAGATAATTATTAAGAATTATTTTTATTAAGTCTTACATATCCATATCTTCATTATCATCATTAATCTTGGATTTATTAATCAATTCCCACCATTGATTGACTTCTCCATAAAAATTATAAATTGATAGAGTAACCTACTCTTTCTCAGAATAGTAGACCATAGAAAATATTTCCTATATTTAGTTATCTTATAGTTACATGACTAGTGTATTAGAAGATTAGCTAAATAATGGTGTTCATTTACTCAAAAAATAATCAAGGGCCAATTGTTCTTTTTAGGTGATGTATGACGTTCCACATGGTTTAGGTTATTATTCATATACAGAGACAACTTGGTCGGTATTTCCATGAATTTGTGAACACTAAATCCCATGGAATTGAGGATGAAGTTCGGGAAATTTTTGCATTGTACCTCACAAGGGATGTCTTCCTAGTTTCCCTTTGTTCCCACCATTTTCTAAAACATAAAAGGTATGAAAATACACAATTCTATAATTCATTGAAAAATAATTTTTTTATGCAAGTAACACTAAAGGAATTTCATATGTGGTCCCTATATTTAGTCCTTTTAAAAAACAGATATTATTTGATATTTACATATAATTAGACACATCATTAGGGTTTATACTTATTAATTATAATATGAATTCTAAAATTAATTAAATGTGATTTGATACCAGTTATACTAACCCTTTTATTTCATTCATAACTATGACATCATTTTATGATAAAGAACCAAAAAGATATACAATTCCAAGAAAAAAGGATTAGTTTGTTGTGGAAATTATGATCATACATAAATTGTACATAATAACACATAAAAATATATTTAAATCCATCTTATTTATCATTCAAAAACATCATGTTATCATTAGTACATTTATTCACCTGAGGTTATATATAAAATTTATTTTTAATCTAAAATCCTAGTAAGATGATGAATTAAGGACATGAATAAATATGTCATGGGTGAGAATAATCATTACATTCATTTAATATGCATTAGATAATAATTAATATAATGAGGGAAAATATTTGAAAAATTATTGGAATATATAAATTAATTAAAATGAAACATCATGTCACAGTGTTCAAATATAACATATAGTTGTGAATAAAGATATAATCATGTCCATGCATAAGATATGTGGATAATCATAAAATAAACATTGATAGAAAATATAGTATAATGTACATTGATATTGCACATTATCTCATGAGATACATCACATTACCAAATTCTTTGTAGTTCTATATAATTGTGTGTCCACCCATCACCTGGTAATATTTATATAATCATAAATAGCTCATAAAATGTATAATAGTCAAAGTCTAGAAATAATTCATGGAATGTAATGGTTTTAATTTGGATTTTATAAAGAATACATTCATGAATAAACATTGGGTATCTCAAAATTAAAATTATAATAATATAGTGGAATAAAAATAATTTTTCTCTTGATAAGAAACAACACATTAGTAGTAAAAGATATTTAATGGAAGTAAATATATTTTTTTGAAAAATCATTGTATTTGGATTAAAAATCAATGTAGAAAAATTTATATCAATGAATGAAATGATAAGAATATTTAAATTAAATTTAATGTAAATTAATGGAATATACACTTTAGATATGTCAATAAAGTTGACTAACCTAAAGAAAAGTAATTTCATTTGAGTATCCTGTTACCATTAAATTGACTTTATTTTATCCATATCCCGCCTCTAAAATAATAATGTTAGTATTATTAAAACTTCATTCCAATATTAAATTATTTTTATTTTTTTTAATATTTAATCCATTATAATTATTGGATATTTATTTTTATTACAGTATTTGTTAAACGTGAATTGTTTTTTATCATGTTTTAATTAAATTTTCCCAATATCATTAAGTTTCACTATTTCGATTCAAAGTCATTTATACTTAATTATAATTAACTCATGATGAATATAATACATGTAAATAGATATTTATATATTATATATAATTCATTCATTACATCAATGAGGGTTTTTATATGAATTATCTTGGAAATGTCTCAATTGGTTGTTAACCGAACTTTGGTGCCACATTGATGAAATAAATGTAATAAAATATTGAAATTTATATATATAGTTAATATTATAACATTATTAGGTTAAAAATGTTAATATAATGTTAAAATACTACAAAATTAATCTTTAATGGTTTGATTTTGAAAGGGTTGGTAGAAATAAATTTATGAAGAGAAAAATGGTGAAGATTTATTCAATACTTACTTAATATTATCTATATCATTTCATGTAACACCCTAAAGAACTCTTAATGTTTAGAGTTTCCATACTCTAGAATGATCCTAAGGTTTATATGGGGCTGGATACGTAAGAATGCTTTAGAGATTAGGCTTTAAAAACTGAGGGATTTATGGTTTTCAAAGGGGAGGGGTGTTGTTATTTATACTTCAGGGGAGGGATATTTTTATAAAAGAAATATTGAATAAAATATTATATAAAAGGATAAAAATTTATTATTGATTTTTTTTAATATATAGATAACATATAAATATTATATAATGGGTTTAATACTTTTAATTCCCATATAACAAGAATTAATCAGTTTATTTAAATAGAAATTCAAAGAAATGAGAAATTCTTATTTTAAGAAATCACTTTTGACTTTTGGTTTTGGAAAGTAAATTCTAGGAATAAAGATTAGTTTTATTATATTTTAATGAATCAATTATAAAATAAAATATACCATAGTCAAGCATCATGTTGTATAAAGTATTACATCATTAATACATCATGAATGATGGAATTTAAGATGCATTGGTTATGGGAAAACTATATTTTTACTATTCACCATAAAATTGATGTATTTTAGAAAATTAATAGAAAATCACTCCTAAAAATTTCAATCTTATAATTACCAAAAATTATTTTAATTTTATTGAAATAAATTTATAAAAAATATAATTTTTATTTTTAATATAAAAAGTATTATTCTTTAAAAATAAAATAAATTATTATTTATTATAAATGTATGTATATTTTATTCACGTTTTTTAGCCTGAGATTTATTTTTCGAAAATATAATATTTATATTAACTTAAATATATCATGATTAATTTTATTTATATAACAATTTATTATTTTGATTTAAAATTATTATTCAAATTGTTTGGTTACTATTCACAACGGATAGGTTACTATTCCATGTGGTCAAGTTATTATTCCCAACATTATAGTTACAATTGAACCTATCACATTAGTATTCCAATGGGAATATTATTATTCCAATGGTCACATTACCTCATTTAAATACCTCAACTTTCCATTATTCATTATTCAAATCAATTCCTCTCAAGGTTATATATTTTCATTTTATATAATGTCTATTGGTTTAAAAAATATTTTCTTCATTTTCTATAGTATTGTTAGGGGTGATGATTCTAGTATATTGTGTTATATATATGTTCCCATTTTATATTTTATAGTTTATATTTTCTTCTCTAATTATTATGTCTAAATTTTAATTGAATTTATTATTTATTATTGTAAAATTATTTATTGATGAAATAATTTTTATCACTATAATTAGGTGAATAATATTATATTGTATATTATAACACATATTTATTTCAAGAGAAAATAGAATTTATAAACACTGGGTTGTTACAATATTTCTTTTATATTAATTAATTATTTATAAATCAGAGTATGGTAATATTTATAATTTTCCCAATGATCATATTAATGTATTATAGAGAAGTTATAAATTACATATATAACATGTTATCCATTTTAATATATCCATAGGTGTTTGGTTTTTTATTTTCAATTTTTTTCAATATAATAAATGAAAAGATAACTTTTGTGTTGAATTGAGTATCTATCTATGAAAAATATATTTCCTTCATGGGAAATACGTGGAAATTAAGATTATCAAACTTCATAGGAAGATATGTTAAAATAGATTCTTAGGAAACTAAAGAGATAGAAGAAATATAAGGAGTAATATGTATGTTTCCATATACAGTCAGTGTTTTTAAACTCATGATAAATGGTTGAAGTGGTCATAAATCACTCAGTGTAAATTGAAGAATAGTCGAACCATATTTGGAAAATATATTCATGGAAATACACTATTATGAGTACTCTATGTAAATTAATACATAATAATTTAGTTAAAAAGTGATTAAAGTTATTTTAATATTCATAATAATCATATGATTTTTTTGAGATTAATTGAAGATACATTGTGATCCCATGAAGCAATAGGAATTCATTTTAAAGCAACATAATGTAATATTGATTTGGGAGTAAATTAAAAAAAAAATTCATTTTGAAAAATATTTTATAAAAAATAATAATACATCACTGAAAAACATATCATTAGGAGATATGTTTTTGAATTTTCCAATTATAGGGATTGATAACAAGTCTCTATAGATAGATTAGTATTGAAAAAGGTATTGATTATAGGTCTTCAATCCATAGTGTAAAACTTGATTATAAAACATTAACATAGTATATATTCATATCAGCAACTATATTTTCATGTTTTGTGGACTATAAGTAACATTTTTATTCATCACTGTAAAACATGGGGAATGTTTGTGTATGATTTTCCTAGTGAAAGGCTTCAGAAGAGAATAAAATATCCACACTTAGTGAAATTTTCTAAAATCGATTAGATGGAGATTATGTACCCAAAGGAAAAGTCAAATCATCACTGTATGGATTTTTTATCATAAGGAACCAATGATCCCAGTGTAAATATCAACAATTAGGAAATTTAAATTGTTATAATGGATGAAAATTATGTTTATTGAATTTTAATTTTACTATGATTAATCATATTGAATGATATATGAGATTTTCCATTAGGATTAAAAATAATGAAATATTATGTGATTGTGTGATCCATGATTGTGGAAAAAAAATATTACATTCATACATAGTTATGGAATATAAACTAAAAATTAAAATTGATGTTTCCAAATTTCTATAATTCCGAGGAAATAAAAATATAAGGATATTTAAGTTGAGTTATTAAGTTGAATAAATCGTTATTCTTAAATAAACCATTTGATAAGTTCGTTATTTTAAAACAAAATCCATATTTCACACAACATATACTAATTAATGAGGAAATATTCAATTTTTTTTAAAGATTATTAATATATAAAACAACATAAAATGAGCTATTGTTTACCATGACCATCTTCTTCTTTATTTGAAATTGTTTTATTATTCTTGAGAAATTGATGTTGAAATCCTGAAATTTTATGAAGTTTAATGAAATGATAATACTTCCAATGTTCATGAATCTGGAAAATACTAATGAGTTCCAAACTATAGTAGTTATGATTTTTTTCATTTTTATATAGTTTTGGATATTTTAAATGTTTGAAATATATATATACTTTAGAGAATAATAATTCAATCCCACTTATGAATATATATTACTTTACACATTATTATTTCAAAATGAGATAATTTTATTATTTGAATTATTTAATACTAATTGAGATCAATAATATTTTTATAGGAATAGATTGAAAACCAAATTTTACACAATATAATCCCGATTTTTCACTGGTAGTCATTATTTCTTTGTCAACATTCAATGTATGGTAATGAAATTAAATGAACGAATTTAATGTAGAATCTCATGAATGTTTTTTTATAAGATAACAAAGAGGAAAATATGAAGTTAAATACACTTATATTTTTTGATTTTATATAGAAGTTTTAGTATCTATGTGAACTGAATCCCATGAAGAAGAAGAAGTAGAATACGGTGAAACCACTAGAATTTAATAATAACATTGAAATAAATAGATGAATTATATGATTTTATGTCAACTATGAGGAATGGTTCAGATACTGTTTTAATTAGAATAAAATCAAGGAATCATAAATTATTAGATTTTTTCTTGTAATGTGTGTGATGAATATAGTGAAATTGTTCAGAATATAACCTATAAACTGTGTTGAATATATTAACTTAATTATAGAGAATTATTAATTAGATTTTTCATTTCAAGGACATTGTTATTAGGTTATTCTAATATATCATATTCATGTAGAATAATTCAATGTATACCTTTTGACCAACATTATAAAAATAACATTAATAGAGAACATTCATATATATGATGGAAAGTTTTGGAATATGTGTGAATTGATGTATATATAAGAAATATTATGTGATGATATCAGTGTAGTGATGAGATAAAATGTATTACTAATGGGAATATGACATGTTATTTCATTTGAATTGATGGAAAAGTGGATAGTGTGTCCCAAGAAGAGATGAATACCTAGGAGGCACTGATTCGTTAATGGTTTTTGGTGCACCATAAAAAATTAATTGGTTTCATTATAAATAATATTATGTTATTCTCTAAACGAACAATAAATAAAATGAGTTATTTTTTGTATAAAATAATAATAAGTTTTGTTCTTAGGACTTTATTTATTTCATTATTTTGGTGAATCGTGACACAAAATAATTTATGGATCGAGAATAATAATTTTTTGGAGGTTTAATTAAAATTTAAAAAAATTATAAAATATTTAATTGACAACAAATCTACCTCTACCATATCATTGGCCCAAAAATCATATTCCACTTCATCTTGTATCATAACTATTCCCCACCCCCCAAATATTCAAGATGAAGTGTTTCATTTAAATTCCTAATGTAGATACATAGATGAATAATTCAATATCTATGCCTCATGATGAAAAATTGGATATGGTATAAAATATTTCAAAAATATGTTGAATAAATACGGAAATAATGAAATAATTTTTAAAAACTTAAATTGATCAAAAAAAATAATGTTAAATAAATTATTGAGTGATGTCTTTTTGAATCAATTTAAAAATATCCATTTAACAATTCAAGTTAAATTATAGAGTATGAATACATTTATAATTTTGATGAATTTTACACTTATTTTGCTTATTATATAAATAAATTAAATTATGAAGTTACTATATATAAACTTGTTAAAATTATTTATGTATTTGATGAATATTTAGAGCTATTGAAAGAGTATAATATTATGGGTGATTCATTGGAAAAACATATTGGATTATATAACACCGTCACAAAATCTGCGAATTATACACAGGACACCCTCTTACATTTTAATGATAACATTCCCAATATTGATTTAAAATTATGAAGAATAAATGTTGATGATGAAATCTGTAAGAATTCAATTTTTAATTATGTCTGTTTATTATTATCTTACTAAATATCAATGATGCATAAAATAAGGTGAAACAAAAAATTAGTAATAATAATTGATAATTCAGAAGAAGTTGATACCATGATTCATGTGGACCAAAAAGAAAATTCAAAAAGAAACATGTTAGAGATATTGTTGTATGCTGAGATCGATAAATATTACTTCAACATAATCTATTTATAGGTGGAATAATGATGATTTTTTTGAAGGTCTCCAAATTAGACCTTATTAGAATAATGGTAAAATATCTAATTAAAACTAGAATTAGATAAGAATATTATTACATGAAAGAAACTAAATAGTAAAAATTTAATCATGAGATATTGTGGAAAACAATCCACCTCATACCCCTGGAATGTGGTATCTCAAGACTAAGCTAAATTTTATATCACTAAATATATAGTTTTTTGTAGTGTAAGATAGAAAAAATTTAAAATAATTAAATTATAATGATATTTATATACCCATCAATATATCAATGATAGATTTCTATATGTGAAACCAATTATAATTCCTAAATAGAGAATAAAATTTTGGCGCTCCAACCTAAAATATTCATCAAAGAAAATTTGGAAAAAATAACCTAATATAGATTGAAAAATATTAACTTGATGAAATTAGAGATTATAGTTATTTGGGAAGAGTGATATTAGTTAATTGAATAATATAGAATTATATATAATTTTAATAAACCCATCATTATGTGGGAAAAATTAAAAATACCAGATAACTGATGTCATATAAAAATGATAAAAGAAATAAAGAAAAATATTTTTATATGGAACATATTTTAATCAATGTGAAACCTATGTCAATTTTGAAATGTGTGTGGTAATTTATATAATTAATGTAACAATCCACAATGCATTATCATAGTGATGTAATCCAATTTTTTACATTTTTAAAATATAAGGAGTCTAGTCTAAAAGAATAAATCATATTATTAGTCATGTTAAACGAGATACATATATGATTATATAATTATATTATAAATATAAAATAGATCATATAAATAATCCATGCATCCTTGATATTATTCATAATTTTATTCATCATATCATGGGGAATATATGAAAAGTATTATGTGATATATTATTATTTATAAGGGTTACATAAAATAAAATCTATAATGAGTAAATACATAATAATTATTTAAAGGTAAATATCTAATAATAAAATCCATTTGATCAGTAACTAGAACAAAAAATACATCAATGGATGATATAAATTTTTTAGTCCAATGTATGATAATAGCTAAACTGTAAATGATAAAAATGATTAATATTGGATGTCATAATTTCAGACATCGTGATATCTATATTGATATGTCCTTGTACTGATATTATTTATACTATGGGATCCCATACACCAAAAAGTCGTTTTATTATAGCTTACTAGTTTTCCAAATGATACCGGTCAATGCATCTAGGGTACATATAATTTCGGGCCCCACCCATGAATTTATTTCCATGGAATTCCTTATATATCAATTTATTGACCTAATTCATTAAATTTATGACTTATCAATAATTATATGTATTTTTGAAAGCATGTGAAATATAAATATTTCATCATTAAATCAAATAAAATTCAAAATAAAAAACCACATTTAGAAATTGAATATTATTTATGAAAAAATATAATCCAAAATAATACAAATTGGATATTTGAGAGAAATGTGATTGGAAATGAGTACTGATCATAAATACAATGAATGTCTATTATATAAAAAATATAAATGTAAATGTATTAATATTATAAGTCCTTAGACTTAAAAATTACATAATCTTGAGTTAAATAAAGAATTCACATTGTGAATCTTTTCATATATAGAGTTTTATAGAATTAGGCCACAACTATTACATTATATCTCAAATATTACAAAATAGACACTTCTACTCTAACAATTTTTTTTCACAATAATAAAACTCTTTAAATAATATAATAATTATTTTCTTGATATAAATATTCTTGAATAATTCTTTTCCCTTTCCCATCCTTATACCCTTTGAAAGACATTTAAAAATCTTTGGATGAGCATAAAAATCTCAGCAAGGGTTATAAAATAAAGAAATAAAACATTACTCCATCAGTACATACAAAACATAAGATCTCTAACATACCTCATGAAATCATAAGATTTATGAATAACACATAGAAATCATAAATCATAATGGTAACTTATGGAATCCATAACATACTTACATTGAATCTTTCACAGCTACATAGGGAGTTACATTTGGAATACCCATCATGGTATATTTTTTAAATATCTTAGGAGAAACATTAACATTTACCTCTATCACGTTTCCCAATGCATTGGAGAGCTATATCGGGCTCACCCGCCCTAGGTTTATCATGGAACCACCTCTATTTGGTTTATCATGTAACCGCCCATCAAATGTACAAGTACCCGTACATAATCATAATACATAAAAGATTGAAATTATAAACACTTCACTCATCAATCACAATAAATCAATTCAAGATATTGAAATATTAAATCCATTTCTAGAACCATTTAAAATTTTTAATAAAGAGATTTTTGAATCAAAGTGTCCCATACCACATTGAAACTTTTGAAATAGATTTTCATTTTAAAAAACTAATGTACATATAAATAAATCCTTATAAACATTTGAAAACATGGACATTAACGAGAAAGATAAATCTATAAAACCTTAAATCAATGTTTTAGTTAAAGAATCATTTTCCACATGATAAAATACTTGAATAAAAATAAGTAAAGAATAAAATTAAACAAAACCTATAATATCATGAGAATAATTAGATTCATGATATCATATGTAAAAGGGAATTATATACACAATATAAAAGTGAATTGTTGTATTACAACAAATAAGTCTCAATGGAATGTAAATTGAGACGAAATAGCTTACAAAGATCATATAAACAACATAAGAATTTATCAATGGGGTGATTATGTGTAGAAAAATTATATACACACAAAGGTAAATATAAATTATAATATAAATAAACAAATAGGGATTCCACACATAATCTTGGAATAATATAATCAATGAAGTATGCGTAAAACCCAATGAGTGGAAATTGAGTTTAGAAATTCCCGTATGAAAATTTAGCAGCCTCACGACGTCACATTAATATTTAGAAAATGCGTTGATGGGAGAGAAAAGGGTCTCTCATCACTTTTAAATTAAATGTACAGAAAATATAATAACATATCCCAATATAATAAAATGTAAATTAAAAGACATAACATAAAAGATGTCTTAGACTAAAAGAGGAGGGTGAAGGGTTCCATTACCTTGACTCTGACTCGTCGCGTATGTTCCTTATTCATCATAAATAATATACATAAGTTAATTTATACTTGATTTAAAAAAAATTTCAATTTTATTATTCTTTTTATATCAATTGTTACCTTGTTATAAACATTACATAATTATTAAAGTTAGTATCTGTCGTTTTGTTGCTATTTGGTACTTGAGTCAAAAATGAACTTTTTATAATTACAAATTGTCTATGTATCCAAAATTAAATTATCTCCATAATGATATTAATGATTTAGATATCATATATATAATATATATCCCATATATATATGTATTTATAATAGTACATATAATTTGGATATAAGAAATCAAATGCACTGTTCATAGAGACGGTAAGTCGTACATATGCATGAATGCTACTTTCATTTATTTTTCATATTTAATTGTTCTAATAATAATGATACATAGGTATATTATAATTAAAGTATAATATCATATTTTATATACTTTAAATAATTTCATTAATTTCATCCTTTATACCTTCCATGTATTGCATGAATGAGTGATATCACTTTGATGGGGCAGTAGTCTCCACTTCCTCAAATGAAATTATCATTTTTATTAAATATAAAAAAAATAAATTTATGTTCTAAATGATAATTATATAATAATATAGATAAATTAAATATCATATATATCATATATAATTAATTTTCCATCATAATGGCCACCATGATAGGTGGTAGGAGAATATTGAACAATCATCGTTTCGTGAGGCAGTAGTTTGTCGTCCACAAAAACTCTATGTTCTATACCCATTAGACAAAGTTGCATGTAAGTGCAGTTAGAATAATTATCATAAAAACAACCTATTATATTTTGGATACTTTTTTTAAATAATAAAATAAAAAATTAATATAATATGTAGTGAATAAGTATAATAATGGAAAGGAATTTTAGGGAAGACGATTCCTCATAAAACGTGTAACTGTCTTTGATTTGAGCCCAAAAAATTTCTTGAATTGCTTTATTCCTATGATAAAGAATCTATAAGGAATAGGGGGATTTTTGGAGATTCTTGGAGAATATTTTGGATGATCCAAGGGGCTTCAAAGGTGTGTGTTATGAGTTAGAGGTGGTGGCCTTTTATAAGAGGGAGGAGGGGCTCTTTAGGAATGTTTTAATGTATTATTTTATTATAAAATGTATTTCGGTTTAAAAAGGTCCAAAACTATTTAAATTATAATATCATATAAATATAAGTCTAAATAAAATCATAAAATAATAATTGTACAAGTTTTGGTTAATTTTTTATCCTTATCTTTTTTATTTAACCCTTTTTTACTCTTACCGTTTTGTTAAGCATTTAACAATTTGAGAATCAAAATAGTTACCAAAACATGGAAAATATCATAATAAATATTCCTTAATAAATGTTATACTTATCATAAATTTGTTTTCTGAAACATAGATTTTTTGAAATTTTAGAATTTTTAATAAAATATTTTATATTTTAAAATATGAATTATGTCAATTTTGACACTATTTATATCATGACTTTTTAAAAATCTATAAAAACCTTATTTATTAGAAAAAAACTTAATTAATACAAAAAAAATATGTAATTTCATCCAAAAAATTTGTTTATTACATCCATATAACAAAATAACATTTATTTTAACATTTATAATATCATTTATTTGAATACTTTATTAATAAAGCAGTCACTGCATCACCATTGTTTCATAATTAAATTTACTTATTTAATGTTTAAAAATTTAAAATAAAATTCCATTATGTTGAAAATCGTTTTTTATTTATAATTAATATTTATATTTGAATTTATAACTTATATAACCCAATAAAAATGTTTTTTTACTAAAATAAATATGTTTATGTTATATTTTTCTTAACTTTAAATTAATTTTTATAAAATGTCATTTTCCCTTACAGGTGGCTCCATGGGGTCCCAAAATCGAACAAAGGATTCCCATGGTCGTACATGTATCATCCAATATAGTTATGGCATGTGTTAGAATAATTTAATATTATTATAATATTATTTTGTTTACCCTTATTTACAAGATTTACCCTTTAACCATGGTAAATAAAATATATACTAAAGTTATAATTCATAATGTATAAAAGTAAAAGTTAAATATTTACACAATTTTTACATCCTGATTATAAATATAGAATCTATTTTTCAATATTCAAAACACATAATATGCCTAAATTAATTTAAAATTAATTCTTGTTGTCAAAACTAAAAAGCGTGTTTTTAAGAAGTAAAAAAACTACTAGAATATTGACATGTGTTAATGTCCAATTTCAAAGTGAAATTACTTTAAATGACCAACATTGAATTAAATGATAAATATATAATCTAATTACACTTTAAAATCAATTAAAAGTATAGTTTAATCATATAAATAAATTAAATTAAAAATATGATTTAATTAAAATGCAGTATTTTTCAATATTCATCAAAAAATGAACTATATCAGAAAAATACAAATCATTTTACCCAAAGTAAAATTTAATGTCCCTATTCTAAATAATAAGTTTATTTTGTCAAATAGAACATATAAAATTGAAAAAAACTAGATTTAATGAGGGTTCTCCATCAAAAGGTGGTAAATCGGCCTTTTAAAGAATATTAGAGTATTTCATGCTTAAAATCAGATCCATTCTTATTTTAAGACACTATAATTTAATGGAAAAAAGTAAAAACATTTAACAAACATGCTTAATCCTAATATGGTTAGTTTTTTTCATTACCTCCAATAAAATGGCAAGGCATTAACTGCCATATAAAATAATATTGTTATTATATTATTTTTCAGTATAACTCAAAGTTGTCTCCAATGTCAGATTTAAACGAAACCCATTGTTGCATTTTGAGTACGCTATCGAACATAAAATCCCCTTTAAAGTAAACTTAATATTTAATTCAAAAATCTTAATAAATATTAAAATTTTTGATTCTTTATTTACCTGAGATGTTACATTCTTTCTCCCGTTTGGAATTGTGTCCTCGCAATTTTAAAATTGGGCTCGAAAACTTCATTAAAATTAACACATAGGAAAAAGAGTCATTAAAACTATCAATTTAAAATAAAGAAAGATAAGTAAAATGGTCACCCTAGATAACCCATACTAGTATTCCATGTAGGAAAACATGGATATGGAAGATAAACTAAGTGTTATGTTCTAATGGAGGGTGATAGAAAACATGATCAGGATAAAGTTAACAACAATAAAACCACAAACTTATGATGGGTTAAACGGTCATTGGATTCCTAGTAGGAAAATTAAATAGTCAACCTTTTTGTTTTAAGTTCCATTTCATAAAGTTGGAGAAGTTATTTACGATATTGACTAAGGACATAGTGAAATATACTTACTTTTCAAGTAGAGTTTCATACCTCAATAAGTTTCTACAAAAAACTCATCTTTTCTTCAAATGATGATTATTCAAGATGACTTGGTTACACCTAAAGTGATAGAATCAACTTCTAGAGAATCACATAATCCATAAAATATAAACGATATACTTCACCTATCATTAGATATTAACCAAAACTGAAATGGTTAGTACAAGATCATATAATCCCCAAAAATAATAATCTTTTATAAAAATAAAAACTACTCTTAATCATAAAAATTGAACAAACAATATCCAATGATCGATAAAGACAATTCAATAAAAAAATTGTCCTTAAAATCATTCAAAATAATCCAACCAATGTCTAAATACTAAAATTCAGAAGGATTTTATCTCATCATCTTCCACAAAAATCATAACATTTATCTCCAAATAACATCAACTACTCTTAAAGTCACATACTGAAGTGTAATTAACCAAAACACATATTCTCTATGATAGGTAAATCATTTCCATAAATAACCCAAATCGCCATATGTCCATAATATAAACATATATTCTTTGAAAATAAAATTTCAACCATTACTCCAAAAATTAAATCCCATAGTATTCTTTTTTCCTTAGGCATATGGTGTTTCTATGAAAGAGTGGATGTCTTCCAAAAAAACCTTTATCACTTAATCACCAAATCATTTTCCAATACTATGGATATCCTTTTGATAAAACATAATTTCCCAAAATCAACTTATTATTGATAAATAATATAATTTAACTAAAAATAATAAGTAATACTAACTAGGGACATCACATAGGCCAGTGGTAGGAAATGTGTCCTTGTATCCCTTAGGTTGTGGGTTTGATTCCTATGACCTTTCCTGATGTGACGGGTCGTCACCCATCTTGCATGTTGTCCCCTTTTATAAAACTCAGAAATAAACCTAACATGATTTAACCTTAATGGTTTCCTTATGCCTATCATTTTCATCCCAACACATAATAACCTCAATATCTTAATCCATGAAGTATTATATATATTGAGATTTTTTTACCTCCATATGATAAAATAAAACTATTCCCTAAGAAAGAACATCATACCTTGATCATGGTTTCCAACTGGTTTCATCGTCATCTTGTTTATGTAGATAGATGGACCATGTATTGCAACAATGAATTATATATCCTTCAAAATAATCTAATTACTTTATCAAAATACACCTCGTACAACTTGGGTCATATGGGTGTTCATAGAAAATTTGTTTTAGAAAATAATCATGTATTAAATAGAACTTCAAAACATCTAATAAAAATTTCATTTTATAAACCAGTCGTACTAATTTTGAGTTGCAACTTTCAATAAATGGTCCTTTTAAAATACCATAATTATGTGTCGAATGACTATAATTTAAAATAAAATAAAAATAGGTTGTGCAAGGGTCTCCTTCCTTAATACCTTTTTCAAAATCGTAGTATTCTTCAAAATCTTGTGATAAGGTAAAATATTAGAAAATTACTTAATTATATTTACCTTTTTTGAAAATATGATAATACTGAAGAAATAATATTTGATTAAATGCAAGCCATGATCCACAATGTGATCGAGGTATAGTGGAGGTGTATGATATCTCAAAAAAAATTCTTGCAAGTGATTTTATGTTAGAATATGTTTCAGAATCATCTCGACATGAATTTTCAATAATTATTCCATTTTTAAGTGACTTTCCTTAATCTGAAAAAGTTGTAAAATAAGGATTTAAATTAAATAGTAGACAAATAGACTAACCATGTGTCTAAAAAAAACTCGTAATCCCAAAAGTTATCTAAACATCCATTTGAAACTAACTACAAGAACCCATCCTTAAAATATTACTTAATCTTGAGTTAAATCAAGAATTAACATTGAGGATCTTTTCAGGTTTAGATTTTTAGAGAATTAGTCCATAAATATTACATTACATCTCAAATATTACAAAGTAGACACTTCTACTATAACCAATTTTTTCACAACAATAAAACACCTTAAATAATACAAGAATTTATTTCCTGATATAAATCTTCTTAAATACTTCCTTTCTCTAACCCTTCTTTATACACTGTGAAAGAAATTTCAAAAACTTGGTATGAGCATAAAAATCTCAGTAAGGGTTATAAAATAAAGAAATAAAACATTATCCCATCAATACATACAAAATATAATCTCTTTAACATACCTCTGGAAATAATAAGATTTATGAATAACACATAGAAATCATAAATCATAATTAAAAATTGTGGAATCCATAAAATAATTACATTATAGATTTCACAGCTACATAGGGATTTATATTTGGAATACCCATCATGGTATATTCCCTAATTCTCTTAGTAGAAACACTAACACTTTCCGCCGTCAAATTATCCAAAGCATTAGAGATCTATATTGGGCTCACCCACCCTAGGTTTATCACGGAACCACCCATATTTGGTTTATAACATAACCACACATCAAATGTAAAAGTAATATCACATAATCATAACACATAAAAGACTGAAATTATTAACATTTTACTCATCAATCACAGTAAACCAATTCAAGATATTGAAATATTCAATCCATTTTCCAAACCATTTAAAACATTTAATACAGATACTTTTGAATCAAAGTGTACCATACCTCATTGAAACTTTTAAAATAAAGTTTCATTTTAAAACGTTAATTTCCATATAAAAAAATCCTTAAAACAATTTGAACACAAGGACATTAATGAGTAAGATAAATCTTTAAAACATTTAAAATGATGTTTTAGTTAAAGTGTCATTTACCACTTGATAAAATACTTGAATAAAAATAAATAAATAATAACATTAAAATAAACTTATAATATCGTGAGAATAAGGATATTCATGATATAGTAATACAAAGTGTAGTATATACATCATATAAAAGTGAATTGGTGCATAATAACAAATAAGTATCAATGGAATGTAAATTGAGACGAAATTCATAACAAAGATCATATAAATGACATAAGAATTTATCAAATGGGTGATTATATGTAGAAACAATATATCCATACCAAGGGAAGTGTAAATTAAAATACAAATAAACAAACAATGATTCCACACTTAATCATGGCATAATATAATCAACTAAGTATACATAAAACTATATGAGTGGAAATTGAGTTTAGAAATTCCCTTATGAAAATTTGGAATCCTCATGACATCACTTTAAAATTCATAAACTGAGTTTATTGGAGAGAAAAGGGTATCTCATCACTTGTACATAATATTTATAGAAAATAGAATAACATATCCCAACATAAGAAAATGTAAATTAAAATACATAACATAAAAGAAGTCTTTGACTAAAAGAAGATGGTGAAAGGTCCCTTACCTTGAGTCTGACTCGTCACGTGTGTTCCTTCTTCTTCCAGAATAATAAAATTAAGTTAATTTATACTTTCTTAAAAACCATTTTCGAGTTTGTTATTCTTTTTATATCACTTCTTATCTCTTTATAATCATTACATAATTATTTTAGTTAATATCAGTCGTTTTATCGATATTTGGTACTTGAGTAAAAATTGAACATGTTAAAATTAAAAATTGTATATGTGGTCAAAGTCCATTATCTCCATAATTATATTCATGATTTAGATATTATATATATCATATATTTCTAATATATATATATATTTATAATAGTGAATAACATTTGGAGATAAGAAATGACATGCACCGTTCATGGAGACGGTAAGCCATACGTACGCATGAACGCCACTTTCATTCCTTTTTCATATTTAATGGAATGAAATATAATGATAAATATGTCTATTATAATTAAATTGTAATATAATATTTTATATAAGTTACAAAATTTCATTAATTCCATCATTTATAGGTTCTATGTATTGCATGAATGAGACATATCACCTTGAGGGGGTCGTAGTCTGCACTTCCTTAAATGAAAATATCATATTTATAAAACATTAAATGAATAAAGGTATGTTATAAATGATAATTACATAAGCATAAAGATAAAACAAATATCATAAATATCATATATAATTATATTTCCATCATAATGGCCACCATGAAAGGTGGTAGGAGAATGTTGAACAATCATCGTTTCATGAGGTGGTAGTTCATTGTCCATAAAAACAATATATTATATACCCATTAGATAGAGGCGTGTGTAAGTTTAGTTTGAATAATTATCATAAAAACAACCGAGTATATTTAGGTTTCTATTTTTTTATTTAATAAAATAATAAGAATAAAATATTGAGTGAAGAAGTAGAATAATGGAATGTTATTTTAGAGAAGACGCTACCTTTTAAAATGTGTAACTCTCTATTATTGGAGCCAAAAGTATACCTTGAATTGCCTTAGGCCTATGGAAAGGTTCTAGGAGGAAGAGGGTGATGTTGGGAGCTTCTGGGAGTATATTTTGAGGGATCTAATAGGCTTGAGAGGTGTGTTTTATGGGTTAGAGGTGGTGGCCTTTTATAAGAGGGAGGAGGGGATCTTTATGAAATTTGGAAAGCATTATTTTATTATAAATTTTTTTTCATTTTCAAAAGGACTGAAACTCATTAAAAAAAATATAAGACGAATATATGTTTACATAAAATAATCCAATAATAATTGGATAGATTTTGGATGTTTTTTAATCCTTATATTTTTTATTTAACCATATTTTACTCTTATCATTTTATGAAGCATTTAAAACTTTGATAATCAAGATAGTTATCCAAACAAGAAAAATATCCCTATAAAGAGTCATTAATAAAATTTTAGACTTATTCTAAATATTCAGCTGAATATTCTATTTTTTTAATTTTATAATATTTAATATAATGTTTTATATTTTAAAATATGAATTATGTCAGTTTTGACCCTATTCATATCATGATTTTTTAAAAATCCATAAAAACACGATTGATTTGAAAAAACATCATTAATAAAAATATAAAATGTAACTATCAACCAAAAAATTCATGTATGACATCAAAATAAAACAATTAAATTTATTTGAACATTTATAATATCATTTATTTGAATCCTTCATAAATGAAGCAATAACTACTTCACCATTGTGCCATAATTAAATTTATTTATTTAATATATAAAAAATATTAATAAAATACCATGATGTAGGAAACATTCTTAGATTTATAATCACTATTTACAGTAAAAAATATCACTTATATAAATCTATATAAAAATTTTTTTACTAAAAGATATATGGTTTTGTAACATTTTCCTTAACTTTAAATTAATTTTTATAAAATGTCATTTTCACTTACAAGTGGCTCCATGGGGTCCCCAAATAGACCCAAGTATGAAAATGGTCATACATGTATCATAAAATAGGGTTAAGATATTTTTTATGGTAATTTAATTTTATTATAATATTATTTGTTTACCCTTATTTACTAGATTTACCCTTTAACCATGGTAAATAATATATTTTTTAAAGTTACTATTTTTAATGTCTAAAAATAAAATTTACCTATTTAAACAATTTGGATATCCTGATTCCAAATATGGAATCTATTTTTCCAAATTCAAAACACATAATATTCATAAATTAATTTAAAATTAATTCCCTTTGTCAAAACCAAAAAGGGTGTTTTTAAGAAGTAAAAACTATCAAAATATTGGCATGTGTTTATGTCCAATTTCAAAGTGAAATTACATAAAATGACCTAAACTGGAATAATGATAAACATATAATCTAATAAAACTTTAAAACCAATTAAAATGATATTATAATCATATAAATAAATTATATTAAAAGGTAGTTTTGATTTAAAATGCATTATTTTTTACTATTCATCAAAAAAATGAACTTTATCAGAAAAATAACAAACTTTTACCCAAAGTAAATTTTTATGACCCACTTTTAAATAAGAAGTTCATTTTTTCAAAATGTAAAATATAAAAGTGAAAAAAACTATATTTAAAAATGTTTCCCCATCAAAAGGCGATAAATCGACCTTTTAAAGAATATTAGAGTACTTAATGCTTAAAATCATATTCATTATTATTTTAGGCCACTAAAATTTATTGGATAAAAGTAAAAATATTTAAAATAACATGTTTAATCATAATATTTTTATTTATGTTCATTCATTCCAATATAATGGCTAGGCGTTAACTACTATTTAAAATAATAATATTATTATATTATTTTTCGGTATAACTCAAAGTTTTGTGCAACGTAAGATTTCAAAGAAACTTTTTGTTGTGTATTGAGTACGCTATTAGACATAGAATCCCATTGAAAGTAAAAAATAAAATTTAATTCAAAAATATTAAGAAATATTAAATTGTTATATTCTTCATTTACCTGGGATATTACAAATATTACCAAATATCTATCAATGTAGTGAAACTTGATAGGAAATACTTTACCTCATGCTTCCCTTTAAATGAACATGACATAACACCCTTTATAATATGTTTAGGTTTATTATAATTTTATTATATTAAAATATATAGATATATAAGGTTTTATATGATCCATTTATAATAATTTATCACATTTTTATTAATAATCATTTATTATTAACATTATTTCAGTTGATAACTTCATTATTTTCCATGTATGTTTTGATTCTGTAGTTCCAATCTATGATTCATGGTCATGGATACATCACATATATATTTCTATTCATGATATTAATACCATATTATATATATATATAGATATAGTTATCCATAAATTGTCAAGAAAGAAAAATGATTTACAATGTTTATAGGGATGGTGGACCCTACATACACTTGAATGTTATTTTTACTATTAGATGAATGGAATAAATAAATTTTTAATAATTATTAATATATATAGATTAAAGTTTATATAATATATATTTAATATTTTCCTTAAATCCATCCTTATTACCATTCATGTAAAGTGTAACTAAAAAAAGATCATGTCTCTTAATGGAGGTGGTAGTTCACAAGTACGCATGGGTGACGTTATCATTTTCCAATGGATTGGAATATAAGATTATATATATGATATTATAGTTATTGAATAATATCTTTTCATTAATATTATATATAATCCTTATTTCTATCTTTATATCCATACATGTAAACTGGTGATGAAAAATGAATTGCATCACTATATAGAGACTCTAGGTCGTACGTCCACACGAACGATGTTGTATCTTTTCTTAAGATGGAAAATAGATTGAATATGGATGTCCCATAATCATAATAAAATCTATGTATATTGATAATAATTGATTTATTATCCTATTATGGTAAAAAAACTATGTAGATTCTGAAATAAACAAGAAGGGCTTGGTAAAGATAATTACATCTTCTTAGGTCTACTTACTTTATATTTCTTCACATGGGTCATAGGTTAGGTCATATAGAAGGAAAATAACATATAAAATTAGTATATTTGTGTCTTCTAGAGAAATTTTTAGAGGTTGGTTTAGAGAGATAGATAAATTGTGTAATCTAGAGAAAAGAGAGGTGCATTCTTGGAATTTCTTAATCTATTAAATTAATATACATTATTTTTTATGCCTAAATAGATAAAAATTGATATTGATTGAATATTACATGAGTATGAGAGGAAATACTCTAATAAAATATTATTTTATATTTTTATTATTATATTTTACCCATATCTCTTACTTTTTACCCATGTTAACCCTTTTGATAGTTACATCAATATTAATATATTATTCCATTTAAGGGTCAACAATGATACCATAAAAAAGAAAAAACCCCTTAAATGGAACATTTATGATGGATTAATCAATATACATTTATTTTTTACTATAATAATATTTTTTTGAATTTTAAATCATTTAACAACATATTATTTTCCAAAAAATATCAACAATGTCGTTTTTTATACTATTTATTTAAAATGACTTAAAAGTCATCAACAAGATGTTGGTATTCAAAATATAATCCTTTCACACATTTCAGTCATGTTATATAGATCTAGAAAATTTTTGTCACGCATTAAATCAATCAAATTATGTCACTTATAATTTCTTTTCAAAATCATTTTTTATTAATTGAATAAATAAAGTATTAGTGTTGTGTAACAATTTATGGTAATGTTTTCATCAATAAAAAATAAAAAATAAAAAAAATAAAAAAATTCAATAATATAAGTATTTATAAAAGAACATAGCTTCAACTTATTCATATATTAAAAGGTTATATTTAAGTAAACAAATAGAATTAGATTTATGACATTTCATTAAATAAAATAATATAAATGTAATAATAATGAAAAAAATTATAAAAAAATGCCATATATTATCTATTTGGATGATTATTGATTTTTTATTGTTATCATATGTATTTATGATATGTTTTAAGTCCACTGTTTAGTTCTTATCAGTTTCTTTTCAACCCTAAATACATGATTTAGCCTTTACCGTGCTATAAAAAATTAATAATGTTAAAATTAGTAATTCCAAAAAGTAATACAAAACTATTTAACAAATTTGGTCACAGTAATTAGAAATATGGAATCTAATTTTCAAAAATAAATTTAATGAAGTGGATGAAATTTAATTGAAAATTACCCCCTAAAAGAATGATAAAAAAGTGTTTATCATAAAAAAATTTAGTACCAAAATGTTTTAATATTAAATTCACATATGACATTCATTTATAAAAAATAAAGGCCTTAAGGCCATTAGAGGATTTTATTTTTATAAAATACAATTCATTAATGTTCTATAAATTAAATAAAATATTTTCTTAAAAAATGAAATTGAAACCATTTTAGAAGATAAATAATTTAAAAAGAAAAAATATATTTACTGAATATTGAGTTCTTATTTACTAAAAATTAATCATGAAATTGTATTGAGTTTTTCCTTTATATATATTTTATTATTAAAAAAATACTATTCGTCCTTGACAATTCAACATCCTGGTTATAACATTGATATTTCAAAAATAATATTTTTTTGTTCATTTAAACTCAGTGGTACATTCTATATACACTACCAAATATAAACTCATTTTTTATATTGAGGTGATGTAATATCTAACTATTAATGAAAATTCATCCTAAATTTGGAAATAATTCTCAATAATAATTTTTTATTTTATTTTAAAATTACATTGTGGAAAACCCACATCATAAAAATGTTAATACAGTTTATTCCTAAAAAAGACGGAAAGGGAAATAGAAAGGTAATTTGAAATAACACATAATTCGGGTTTCAAATATTAGAAAATTATAAGTATGTTAAATTATAGTCCTAAAATGGAAAAATAATAACCATGTATTTGCAATTAGTGGTAGAGATCTTGTTTAGGAGATATTTTACCACCATAAAACATTAAATATTTGATTGGTAAAAAATTATCATAATAAGATTAATTTTTTGTTTCACTATTATTTTCTTAGATTTTAGGATTTCATTATTATAAATACCAAGAACAAAATGAAATATATTTCCATGATAATTATAATTTCATTCAATAAAAATGTTATACAATAATCTAATTATTTCACCATATAATGAGTGTTTTTTCTTCTTGATGAACAGAAATGAAATTCTATAGACTACAAGAATACAGAAAATTATATCAAGATATCCCCTAATTATTAAAATATTATCAAAAACCAAAAAAATATAATAAGGTAAGACAATTATTAAAATTGATATACATTCATATGAATAAATGAAACATTAATCTCCAAATACTCAATAGTAATACCCAAAGTTTAACATATATCATTTGATAATTAATTATTCTTATAATTACACAAAATATTCATAACAATTTTTCAAACCCAATTATTAAATTTATTTGATCACATATTGCAATAAGATTATTATAAAATTTATCACCAATCAAAATTAGTCAATTATAAATTCATATACCAAAAATGTATATACCTTAATAATATAATCTAAAAAAATATATTGTTCATTTCTATAAATAACCTGAATCACCATAATCCTACATTGAAATTATATATTTTTATAAAATATAATCCACCCATTATTCTAAAAATAATATCACTCTCTATTTCCATAAATTCATAAATGAAATAGACATAAACCAATATGACCTAAATGACTTTGTCATCAAATCACTACCCAATCTGTGGTCACCAATAATATCCAATTATGTTCATTAATTTCGGTCATCTCATTATTCCAATTAAATATTAAAATATTACCATTAAATCAATTATCCATGTTATTAGTACCTTTCAACATATGTTTTTAAACCCTTAATAGATATCCAATGTATAATATTCCATAGATTTATCATGATTATTATATAAAAAAATTAGTTATATAACACATCTATAACATAATTAACATATACCAATGCATAAACCCTTTAGTTATTACACTATAATGACCGAAATATCATATGATTTTACCTGATATAGGATTCAACCATTTTATTAGTGCAATGTCTTGGATTATGATCATATTCTCCACACATAATACATATGAATATAAATTCTACCTTAAGATAAATATCATATCCCTCCATCAAAAACATCATTATTTTCTTGTCAAATTCAAGATCTATGTTAATATTTCACATATGTACAACATTTTACCATTACATTGAAAATTTATCTTGGGTTCCTCATTCCATAATAGTGGAGATTTATTTTTCTTTCCTGCATGGAATATACCACCCCATCTCTTACAAAGATCAATACTTCTCATATTTGGTTCCCTTGATAGTTTCAAAGTGATTATTTTGCTAAAAATGTATCATGATAATATATTAGCCATAATAAAATTATTTATCAATATAGTGACTATAAACTTTGGTTTCTCAAAATCATCATAATTCCTACCACTTTTGTAGAAAATGTGATTCCTCATGGTTATATCTATTAACTAAAACCAAAAAGAATAGCATGAGAAAAAATATTATTTTTCAGAATCCACATAATATATACCTTATAAATATTTTATGATGTTATCCTTTAAATTGATTAATCCTTATTGTTATTCATAGTGGATTTCCTTTAATTTATGTATTCTTAAATCTAGTTCATAAATAATATACTAAATATTTTCTGATACCAAATATGGAAAACTCTTATATAGTTCTTAGAGATGATTTATACATTATTAAATTTTCATATATTCAAGGATTAGAATCGTAGGGGTTCAGTTGGCCCAACTTTCATGAAAAAATATATTCTTACAAAATTTCTATATTACATTGGAATTATAAAATAGATAACATTAAATCATTTATTATTAATAATATTATCCTTCTTCAGAGCAAGTTAAAAGAATAAAATGGTGTGATCATATGCTTAGTTTGGATGATGTATAATGGAACCTGTCATGAATAAATAATGAATAATCAGTATGAAAAGGTAATTATTTTATATAAAATTATATTTAATCAATAACATGACAACCAAATGCATCCATGTATAATATAAATTTACTGATCTCATTGATAAAAATAACTAAATTTTCCATGATAGAAATTCTTAATATTTTATTTCATGATTTAACACACCATGATTTATATACAATCCATACCTTGAACTAATAGAGTTTAAACTATGGGTAGGCATACACTAAAAACCCATTTAAACCTACCATACTTGTTTGTCTTGTGAGACATGTGGATGTATTGAGGGGATATGTGCATATGAGAGTCATGAATCAACACATGTCCAATGCATTCCTCATATATAAAATGATCAATTTAAATCATGAAAAATATTTATTAACAATAAATATCTTTATTGAGTAAATAATATGGAATATCAATATTTCCCTACTTAATAAAATCACATTCAATGGAAAACAATGTATATGGAAATGATGTACTATATAAGTAGCAAGAATTTCCATGATACAAAAAATATGTATATTTAATAAAATTTTCTTTCACATTGAGTAATGATTATAAATATCTAAAAGGGTTCATATATACACCACATAAACTTAAATGGGATCATATTAGAAAATATGACTCAATAGAGTGGAAATTGAGATAAACTCTCTTACCTCACATTTCCCTTTTTTGAACATGCATTAAAACATGTATAATAAATTTAAATTTATTATAACTACGTTATATAACCATATACATATCTAAAATATTATATATTAAACATTTATATCATTTTTACCCCATTTTTTAACAATCTTATATTATTATCTTTATTCATAGTGTTATCAACTTCATTTTTCATGTAGCATCTGATTTGGTACTCCTATTCGATTCTATATAATCATGTTTCATGTATATATATTAGTTCAATTGAGATATTAATAACCTATATTTATCAAATATATATATTTATAGTTATAAATAAATTATAGAGATATAAAATTGAATTATACTATTCATGGAGAAGGTTGTTCGGTCGTATGTATGAACATTATTTTTACCTTCTTATGGATGGAATGAAATAAACTTAAATATTGAATGATACTTTTAAAAAATTATCATTTCCTATATATCATATATTTCCATTAAATAATTCCTTATTACAATCCATGTATATTGAAAATAGAGAATTTTTTAAATCGCTTCGTGGAGTGGTAGTCCAAACGTACACATGAGAGATGCTATATTTTTAAAATGGATTGGATGGTAATAAGGTATATATGATATTAAAGTTCTAGATTAATATTTATGTCATACATATCATATATAATCATTAGTTTATCTTTATAACCATCCAATGGTAACAGGTCGACCCGGATCACTTGATAAACATATCCTAACTAGTGGGTCATGTGGTCTCAAGAATTCCTTCCCATACACTGTAATATGTCGACTAGTAGTGAGGGACAATGATGGTATAGTGAGGAGACTATACCCTCACTATCAGAGTGCATCATAGTAATATAAATAACAGTAATAGGTGGAAATATTATAAAAAATTAATTAATGAATAAAAAATAATCTAGAGAATATAATTAGAGATACCAAAATCAATAACATAAAGAAATGATAATCATGTTATGATGTTATAAAAAAGGAATATATAGGAGATACATATGTAAAATAATATACAACACACTATACCAAATGAAAAAAATAAAAAAAAAATATCTAATAGCACTATGAATATGATCTTTGCCCTCTGTTTTTATACTCCATCGTATTACAGAATATCATGAATCCAATGTTGGATGCCTCACTTTATCCTTTCCTACATACATATAATCTGTTTGGTTACAAATCATAGAACCAAATAGGTTGTTATATATAATTAGTATGCCACCAATAATGTTATATTGTGCATTCCAAATGGTACAAATAAAATTAGTAGTGTTCATCAATAATAATGTAATCAGGATAAATTATCATAAATGTGTCGGTTGTGGTCCCCAAATGAGAACAGTATAATAATATCTACATTGATTTAATCTGGGATATATTTTAAATAGAAGAATATTTATTTGCATTTGTGTCTGTGTCTATGACTGTGTGCCTGTTTGTGTGTGTAAGTATATAATTACATCAATTTTCTATATATGTTATGGAATATATATTAATATATATAGATACTAAATATATCCAAAACCTAATTCACATCCCATCCATCCATGAACTGTTTAAAAATTATAATAGAGTGACAAGGGACTACAAATCGAAGTATTATGAATCATATGGGTTTCCATCCCTGAGTAGCCCATGTGTATTTGAATCCATTCAAATGTTTCACTTTTATATGGGACTCAATAGTCATGTGTCCTTAGAAAATGGGACTCCATGCTCAAATATTATATGCACATAGAATTCCATTCATGAGAATCATAAATATATTGGATTCCATTCTTGAATATCAATTACATGGGACTTCATTCCAGAGCATCATAAAATATTTGGGACACAATGAACTACTTTCAAAAGTATATAGAACACCATGGCCATGTATCACCATTTTATGTGTTAAAATTCCTCAGTATCAGAGTAAATATTAATAGAAGGTCATTCTATATTACGATTCAAAGCTACATCTACATATGTTAGCATTCTAAACAATTTATCAAATTAAAATTGATGTTTTGAAGGTCATATGATATGATCACACCACTTAATTTCCATTTAATTACCATAATTCATTTAGTTTGATGGAAACCAACCCCTCATAAAAAATTTGGTCACATTAACATTAAAAGGTTCAAGTGTATTTAATGATCATAGCCAAATGTGTGAAACTTAAAAGGTTTATAAACCATTGAAAAATATTAATGGAATGATGGGAAATTATAAAATGATAATAAATTATATTGATTAAATGGAGAGTTTTATGGAAATAAATTGGAAGTATGGTGTATGGAATTATAGAACAAGAAATAAATCAACTCTTAATATTAAAAAATTACTAGATTCTATATCATATTATGGTTATTCGATCCTTGTCTATTGTTTTCATTTGATTCATTTTGAATCAAGAAAAAAGAAATTAAGTATAAAAATTAAATTAAAATAAATTATTTTATATTTTAAAATAGAATTTTTGAGATCATGATAAAAAAATGAATGAACTAAAATTAATAATGGAATTAATTAGATATATCCCAAGAAATTTATGTTGGAATAATTAGAATCATGTTATTGGATATGGATAAAATTAAATTTTAATGTCCAAAGAAGCTCTCCAGCAGATGGAAGGTGTTTTGTGTGGATCATAATGAAAATGGAAGGAAGAAACATAAATGGTTATAAAGGGAAAAAGTTAATTAGAAAATCATAGAATATCTAATGATGTACCTAAAATATGTTTCACTGAATCTTAAATAGAAATAATTGTGTGGTTGGGAACATGGTTTGGGTAAACCTTCCATAGAACATCTTTATCCATTTTATTTTTCTGAATCTCTCTCCCATGTATGTGTGGAACCCTTAAATTATTTAATAAAACTATGAATCAACCCTTATGGAACACATGATTTAGAAAAACTATTATATGTAACCATGCACTAACTATGTGGTTCGGTCTATCTTTTCAAAATCTAGAGATTAGTGCTCTGAATGCAACCTAGATGATCCTAAATATCTCTCTTTCCTATTAAGAAGATTTAATAAATGAGGCATGGTGTTTTAAAATGAATATCCAATTAACCATAAATGTATGTATATTACAAAGAAACATTTATCAAACATCTCATCCTTGGGTTATATTTTTATGGGAGGTAAAAATCATCTAATAAAATTTACAACCACTAATCAAATGCATTGGATTCTATATCTCAGGTCTATTCATGTGAATGACCATGCTACCAAAGAACCCAAACTAGAAGATATGATATTCATCATATACTCTTCATTCTCCAATCAATTATATGAGTATAATTCTCCTCAAACTAAGAAGTTATCTCCAAAAAGATGTCATCATGATCAAATGAATGAGATTATTTGTGATAATAATGGTGAAGCTATAATACATAGAAAACCTTGAACATGGATTGTTACCATTGAATTAAATCTAGCCAATAATCTATTTTATCTAATATCTATAAGATATATATATTTTAACAATAATAAATAGATTTATTTCCCTTCCTTTGAAATTCTCTATGACCAAAGAAGAGAAATATTCATAGTAATACATAATTTCATACCCCTACCTCCAAATCCTGGAAACAATAATTGGTATATGACTTATACCATGGCTATTTTGTCTCCATATAATTCAATATATATTGTACCAAATCTGGTATCTCTTAAATATTACATGGTGCTATTATAATTTCCTCACTTTCCTTTAAAATGAACATGGGTGATTAACACACCCAACCATATGGAGACTCATATGAAGTCATTATAATAGTTTTCTATAAACTACTATTGTAATGACTTAACCTTAAATATAACTTAATCTAGTGACTTTTGAATCAAATTTATTTTAATTAATTTCCTAAGTACTTTTATATATAGAGTTTTAGATAATTAGGAAAAAATCTTACATAGTAGAACCATACATTACATGTGGATACATATACTCAATATCAATTTTCCCACCAAAGGAACCCCTTTTAAAATGAAATAGGGATTATTTTCTTTTAACTTATTAAATACTCTCATCATTACACCTTCTTTTTCCTTACCAAATATTAATCATTGATAAAAAGATTTAAAATAGGGGATCAACACAAAAATCTCAGTAAGGGATTTATGGAAAGAAAAGAATTAGTCTAGTGAAAATTTACAAAACATTTTTTTAATATAAAACATGCCTTTTTAGCCTGAAAAAGAGATAATCATTTATAATAGATGATTATATCACCTTTTTAAAATAAATTATTTTCATTAAAACTCATAAGAAAATATCTAATATATAAATATTTATTAGGGTATATAATTATACTAAAATTAAATAACCATATGGATGATTTCCATACATGTCACTCTTACAAATGGAAAAGCCATACGACTGAGTTCCATACCCAATGCATTGGAGGTTATAATGTAACCACACATCCTTGGTTAATCATATAACCACCAATACTTAGTTTATCATGTAACCACCCATCAAATTCCTAGATTCCATTATATAATTATAACACATAAAAGATTTCAATTTCATACATTTCACTCAAAAAAATAGTTTTCAATCACAGGAAATCATTTCGACTTATTGTAATAATCAATCCATTTCCAAAATAAATTTCAATAATAAAATACCCATTGAATGGATTAAGTTATTTATTTTTCTTTTTTCATTAAGGATATTAGAATAATATAAATATCAAAAAATGGTCATGGAAAAGGAGAGGTTGGTGTCACTATATATGTTAAAAACAATCATTCCTTTTATCGTTTGAAAAGAAATTCAAATGCATTGAATAGAATGAATAAAAATTATACTCATTGAAAACCTTTGAATGAAATTGAATAATAGACATAAATGGTTTTTTTATTATCCTTTTATATAATTATAAATAAATATGTAAAATAATATCAAGAATATTGACATGAAGAAAAATAATTGATAATTAAATATTTAAACATTCAAGACATCCCATGAAAATTTGAATATTTAAATATTAATACCAATGATATAATATATTTAAAAACACATTAAATAATATTTTTATTCATAAATTATGAAAATGAAATGTCATTATATTTGTATATACAAGTTATAAAATAAAAATGGTGCATATCATCCTGATATGCCTCAATGAAAGGATATCGAGACGAAATACCTTACCTCGAGTATAATTCGTCATGTATGTTCTTTATATTCCTAAATATTAAAAATATGTTAATTATTTACTTTCAATAGAAACTATTTAATTTTTATTTTCCCTTTTATATAAATTTTCTTCATATTATTTCAAGTAATTAATTATTTAATTTTATATAGGATGTTTTGGTGATATTCTGTACATGAGTCCAAAATGATATGGCATGATGTCTATAACCAAAATTGGTCATTAGTAAATCATATCCAAAATAATATTCATGATATAATACTCAATTTTAAACATTTATTATAATTTTAAATCAAACAATTCATGTATGTCTTTGAAAATGAACAATTATATAATCTTGGAGATGGTATGCCATACGTATGCATGAGTAACTTTCCCATTTTTGATTGATCGTTATAGAAAGAACGTATTATTATATTATCTTTATAGAATTTTAATAATATTATAAATATAGAATTAATAATTTTTATATACTTATATATAACATACATGTTATATGGGGATAAAAAATGAATCGCATCGCTTCTTGGAGGTGATAGTTTACACGTAGGCACAACCGACATTATATTTATCATTTCTTGAGAAGTTAATAAGTTAATAGATATATTATTTCATTATAATGATAAATATTTCATGAATATAATATATAAACTTAAATTATATTATTATAACAATTCTTGATATTTTTAATAGAAAACTAATTATAGCGGTTCATGGTGGTGATAGTTCACACGTACGCATGAACGATTAAATTTTTTCTCATCTGATGGGAGTAGAGTGTAATTTAGGTGATGATATTAAAATAATAAAATATCAGTATATTAATTATACTATAGTTATTATATCATCATGGTTTAAGAATATTTAATATAAGTTGATGAAGAAATAGAACATAAATACTTTATTAAAAATGATACATTTCCTTTGCACAGTCACCATTGATTAACATATTAACACCTATTATAAGGGTATTATTCCTAAACTAGTGTCTCAATAATGTGGGTAGGGATTCTAGAATGTGATTTAGGTAGATATTGGATGATCCAAAATTATTTTGATGTGTGAATAAATGATATTAAGTAATTACCTTTCCTAAAAGAGGGGAGGGGAACTCTTGGAAATATCCAAATTATTAAACTAATTATTTTAAATGTCAATTACAAATTGGACCAAATCAATTTATTTTGAAGATTAGATTAGTATAAGTTTAATTATTATCATTAAATATTAATTTTAGAAGTTTGGATTGTTTTTTAATCCTTATATTTTTTCTAATCCTTTTAACTCTTACCATTTTAATAGGTAATTTACACATTGAAGGAAAATATAATTACTATAACATTCAAAACGTCCAATAAAAGAGTTATTTGTGATATTTTCTGAAACATTATAACTATTTATAAGAATCATGGATTTTTAGGAATTGTATATCATTTAATCAAATATTTTATAATTTAAAATACCATTTGTGTTAATTTTGACAATATTTTATTCATGACTTTTTAAAAATATCATATCTTCATAATATAGTCAAAAAATTTAACACATCACTAACATGTAAAAATCATCAATAAATTTCTTGTATGGAATCAAGTATGCCAAATGTTATTTATTATAATATTTTTTACACCATTTATTTGATTCAACCATTAATGAAGCAATTATTGCATCATCAATGTATCACGATTAAATTTAAATATTTATTTTATAAGAATTATAAATAAATATAAAATATGTTCATAATAATTTTTTATTTAAAAATAATATTTATAGTATAAGATATCAATTACATTATCCCTTATTAAAATTTTTATAGATATGAGATACATTATTATGATATCATTGTCTTAACCTTAAATAAAATGTTATAATTTCCATAATCACTCCCATGTGACATAAAAAGGCCATAATTTCGGCCCAAGGAGTTTTTTGGACGAAAATAACTCATATAATAAAATTATGGTCAGTGTTAGGGTAATTTTATAAAATTTATAATATTATTTTCACCTTTAATTACACGATTTACCTTTCACTTTGGTAATAAAAATATTTACTAATGTTACTATTTATAATGTCCAAAAATAAAAGGGACCTATTTACATAATTTTTAGAATTTGATTAAAAATATGTAATACATTTATCCAAATTCAAAAAAACATATTTTGTATAAATTAATTAAAAATTTGTCTCATTGGCAAAATAAAAATGGGGTTTTAAAGTAAAACATTCAAAAGTTCATATTTTTTTATATCCAATTTCAATGTTAACATGATTCCAATGAATTACATTAGATTTCAGAGTAAAACAATTTAATGAAACTTTGAAACCATTCAATAATATAATTTAATACTATGAATAAAAATTATTAAAAAAGTAGTTTACAGTTAAAATGGCTTGTTTTTGACTATTCAAAAAAAAAGAATCTTATCAGAAAAATATGAAATATTTAACAAAATTAAATATTGATGTCCCATTTCAAAAAAAGAAGATTATTTCTTAATATGGATCTTATAAAAGTTTAAAAACTAAATTTATAATGTTTTGAGCTTCAAATTTTGGTAAAACTTTCTTTTTTTTTTGAAAAATACTCTTTTTATGCATAAAATTGAATTTGTTATTATATCATGTGTATAAAACACATAAGATGCATGTAAAACATTAAATTAAATATATTTAATTTATAGTTCATTAATATAATCCAACAAGTGGGGTTTAATAACTTATTGGTTTATAATGTACTTTTTCACATTTAAATAGTTTTCCAGAAAACATTTCCTTGTACTATAAAAAGGTTTTACATTCATTCATAATTAATTGTTGAACAAATAACTAATTATATATACATGTGTAAACTATATTTAGTTACTAATTTTCATTCCAACCATTATAATAGTTTTGTTTTAATGGTAACATTTAAATATTAATTATTTGTTCGTTAAAATTGATGTGGCATAGGTAGGATATCGAAGATAGTGTATTCTTTTAAAAAATCATTATTTTATATTCTCTATCCCCATTTGAAATTTCAACCTCAGAATTTCAATTCTTGGTTAGTAACTAAGGTGTGAATTTTCAAAATACCTTTATATGATGAGATACTACTTTAATCTCCAAAATTCAATAGTAATACCTAAATGTTAACATCGACCATTGAACAAATAATTTCCCTAAAAATATATTGACAAAAATTTAATAAAACAAATTTAGAAAAAATTAATCACAAGGTCTTTAAAGATAAATTTTTATATTTATCCCCAAATATAAATAAGTACTATTGATGTCTCATACCAAAAATCAATTTTTCTAATCACATATTCTCCTAGATAGGTTAACAATTTCCATAAATAACCTACATCACCATAATTCTATAATATAATCATATATTATTCCAAAATATAATTAAACCATTACTTCTTAAATAAAATCACATAGTATCCTACTTAACTAACTCATTTAGGGTTCCCAAACAAAAGTGAATGTCTTTAAAAACAACATTAATCACTTTGTCCCCAAATAATTTTTCCAATACGAAGGTTATAAATTTAATAAAATATATGTAACCAAAATCAACTTATTCTACATCTATAATATTTCATAACTAAAACCAAATAGTCATACTATATTTAGACATCACATAGTCCGGTGGTAAGAGATACACACTTATCGCCCATGGATGCAGGTTCTATTCATGTGGCCTTACTGGATGTGATAGGTTGTCACCCATTCTAAAGATTATCCTTTTTCTAAAATGATATAATTATTATAACATTCCAAAAATATGGTAATGTCTTAAAAATAACCATTAGTTACATCAATAATAAATGTTACCAAATATTTAGTTACTCGCCTTAAAATTTCATAACTTAAATCCTTAAAAGTGTTTTGAGGACATTAAATTTATAATCACATGATGATATCCATATCAGATAATATTCCACCCTAATATCCAAAGTTTTCTAAAACCTACTCTGATTCCCATTATAAGGACCCGACCTTAAACATAACTTTATCTAGTGAATTTTGACTAGAATTTATTTTATTCCATTCCCAAATATATGTTAGTTATGCATTTTTATATAACTATGAAAAAATCCATACATTACAATTGGATACTGACACACATTATCCATTTTTCCAATAAAGTAAACCCTTTTAAAATAAAACATGGTTTATTTTTTTATCACAACTTCAGTACTTTCATCATGAAACCTTCTTTGTCCTTACCATAATTTTAGACCTATAATTTTTTTTAAAATATTTGGGATGAGAATAAAAAATTAATTAAGTTACATAAAAAGAAATAAAACTATTAGTCTAGTGAAAACCCAAAAAAACTGTAAAATAAAGCAAACTATTTTACCTTGAAAATATATTATCATTTCAAAAATATGACTCTCTGGGATTTAGAAAATCAGTTATTTTCATGAAAACTATTAAGAAAAAACATATAATAAATTTTTAGGTAACATGGGACATAAATATATTAAAATTTAATAACCACATGTTTTACTTCCATACATGTTACTCGTTCAAATAGAATATCCATATGACCAACTTACATACCCAATGCATTAGTTGTTACCATGTAACCACCCATATATGGTTAATCACTTAACCACACAACCAGTTTTTATCATGTAACCACCCATAAAATGTCTATGTAAAATTATAAAATCATAACACATAAAAGATTCCAATTTCTAGCATTTCAGTCATAAAATTTCATTTGTAATCCCAAGAAATCATTTCAAGGTATCAAAATAATTAATCCATTTCAAAAAAAAATTCAATTCCAAAATTATAAGAAAGGGGACTAACTGATTTCATTTTATTTAAAAATCATTAATGATTGTAGTGGAATCCAAATATCAATAAATCATTATGGAGTTATAGAAGTCGTTTTCACTGTATACGATAAAAACAAACACTCATTTTATCATTTGTAATGAAAGTCAAATTCTCTGTATAGAAAGCGTAAATAGATTTTTTTTGAAATTTTTTTAATTAAATTAATAAATATACACAAAATTTTCATTATAATACATTTGTATCCATAAAAATAAACATGTAATATAATATCAAAAATATTTACATGGAGAAAAACATTTTAATAATTAAATATTTAAACATTCTAGGGGTCATATACCACATTAAACATTTAATTCTTAATGTCCATGAAATAAGACACATATAAAAACATTTAATAAAATGTGTATAGATTAAATATGGATATAAAATTTCATATTATCCATATATACATGTTATAAAATAAAAAATGTGCATATCATCAAGAAATACCTCAATGAAATGAGGTTGAAAGGAAACCCCTTACCTCGAGTCTGATTAATCAAGTATGTTATTTATCATAATAAAAAATAAAAATATGATAATTATTAAATTTCTTGATAAGATTTTTCATATTTATTATTCCTTTTACTTCACTTGTTACTATATTATAACAACTTATTAATTTTTTAAGTTTATGTAGGATGTTTTGTTGATATTTGGTACATGAGTCCAAAATGTCTCAGTATGATGATTATAACCAAAAGTGGTCATTAGAATATCATCTACAGAATAATATTCATGACATAATATAAATTTTAAAGATTAATTATACTTTTAAATAAAATCACACATGTATGGTTATTAAAAATGAACAACGTTATAATCATGAAGATGGTAGGCAGTACGTACGCATGGGTAACATTCTCATTTTTCATTTATCATTATGGAAAAAGGGTAATTATTATTTATTAAGTATATAATGATCATAATATCATAAAAATAATTTTTATAATTTATATATACTTATATATATATATATAGCATTTTATGTGGTGATTAAAAAATAATCAGATCGCTTAATAGAGGTGATAGTTCACACGTATGCACGAACGACATTATTACATTTATTTAGATTAAATATAAGAACACATTTGATATTTTATTTAATTATAATTATAAATATGTCACAAATATAATATATAAAAATTAATTCTATAATTATATCCATTCTTAAGAGATGGTAATTGAAAACTAATTATATCAGTTCGTGGAGGAGATAATTCACATGTACTCACAAATGATTATGTATTTTACCATTTAATGGAAGTGGAGATGGATTTTGGTGATGAAATTAGAATAATAACATATAAGAATATTTATGATATTTGAGTTATTATATCATCTTGGTTGAAGAATATTTTAATGAAGGGCATAATAAATATTATAGAATTACTTGATTAAAAACGATACATTTTTGTTGGATGATCACCTCTGATTAGCATATTAACACCACTAAGGAGGGTTATATTACAAAAATAAGGCCTCAAGAATTTGGTAATGGATTATTGGATGAGTTTTAGGTAGATATTGTACAAACCAATATGGGTTTGAAGTGTGAATAAATGATAATAAGTATTACCCTTTTATGATTGGGGAGAGGACCTCTTGGAATTCTCAAAAAATAATTAATATTAATGAATTTTTCATTCCAAATGGGTCCAAATTTATTTATTTAGATAATAGGATTATTATGGTTCAATACAGAATCATTCAATAAAAATTAGGTATGTTTTTATTATTTCTTAATCCTTATATTTTTGTGACCCTTTTAACTCGTACTGCTTTAATAAGTAATTTACACATTTAGGGTCAATATAATTTCCATAACATTCCAAATGGCCAAATATAAGAGTCATTTATGATATTTTATGATCTACTAAAACCCATTTTCTAAATATTGGACTTTTAGAATTTTTATATCATTTAATTAAATATTTTATATTTTAAAATACCATTAGTGTTAATATTGACACTATTAATTTCATGACTGTTTTAAAATATCATAATGGAATGATATAGTCAAACCAAATGTTAGATCACATCACTGAAATTTAAAATTCCTCCAAAAAATTCTTTTATAGAAAAATAATGCCATATTATATTTATTTTAATATTTTGAATATCATTTATTTTATTCTTCCATTAATAGAGTAATTACTCCATCCATGTGTCACCATTTAATATATTTTTTTCCCAAAAAATTATAAATAAATTACCATGATGTAATTTATTATTTTTTATTTCAAAATAATATTTATATTCTATGATATCACTTGTATTACCAATTATTTAAATTTTTATAGTTATGAGAGACATGATTATGACATCTTTCTCTTTAATTTAAATAAAATGTTATAATTGTAAAAATCACACCAAAGTGGCTTATAAAGGCCACAATGTCAGTCCATGAATATTATTTGTATAAAATTACTCACAAAATTAAATTGTGACAAGTTTCAGGGAAATTGTTTTAATTTTTATAATATTATTTTAATCTAGAATTAACAGATTTACCTTTAACCGTGGTAATAAAAGTAATTACTAAAGTTACTATTCATGATGTTCAAAAAAATAAAAGGTTCTTATATACATTATTTTTACCCATTGGTTCAAAATATGGAATCTATTTTTCCAAATTCATACCACATAATTATAATAAATTAATTAAAACTTAATATCATTGATAGAATAAGAAAACATGTTTTTAATATAAAATATTAAAAAGTTCACATAGTTTTTAAATCAAACTTCTTTGTGAAATTGATTTCAATGAACTACATTGGATAAAATCATAAAATCATAAAATAAATTTAATTTAAAACTATTCAAAAATATATTTTAACAATGTTAATAAATTTTATGAAAAAAAATAATTTCTTGATTAAAATTCCTTATTTTTTAAACTGTTCATCAAAAAATGAATCTTATGATAAAAATATGAAAAACTTAGAAACAAAATTTTGTCCCATTTATAAAAATGTATTTATTTTGTTAAATTTAACTTTTAAAAGTGTCCAAAATTAGAATTAAAATGGTTTCACCATCAAATGGTGGAAAACTTTTTTTTTTTGAAAAATTATCTTTTTTTCATAAATATGAATTTGTATTTATATCATGTTTATTGTAACAGCCCAAGATTTTATAAAAAATTATTCTTTTTAATTTTATTAATGTCTTGTGTTGTACGCTACACCAAAAGGAGCTTTCACAACACGCATCCCTGACTTGCCTTGCATTACACGCAATCGCGACCTTCCCCGATAGCGTGTGTAATACGCAATACCGAGTTTCACTAAACAATGATATGCTATTAAAATATTATTAAAACTAGCTGTTATGAATAGTAATAACCACTTCTTGAAATATAGTAAATTTTATTTTTCAAAATGGAATTCATTTTTGGATTCGTAATATCGAAATTAGCTTAGGGTGAAATTTTGGTACTTTTCGGATAACATTCATATTCTGATGAATAGTGAAAATTACTAAATTTTAATTAAAAACAACTTTTTTAAACCAAATAATTAATATTGATAAATTATTAATTTGAGTGGTTTTAAAGTATATTTAGAATATATTTTTTCAATTTAATACAATGTTTGTCATTGGTTGTAATTTCACATTTAAACCAGACATAATCAAGTGTCAATCTTTTGATATATATTGTTTCCTAAAAACACGCTATTTATTTTAACAGCGGGATTTAATTATAAAATTAATTAATGAAACTTCTATGTTATGAATTTGGTAAAATAGATTTCATTTTTGAATTCGGAATATGAAATATAGCTTAGGATGAAATTTTGGCATTGTTCTGAAAAACATCAATTTTTGATGAATAGTGAAACTACTAAGTGGTAGTTAAAAAAAACTAAATTTTTCATAAAACTAAATTTTGCCGCTTCTGTGAATGGAATTTCGAAAATCCGAGAGACACGGTTAATATCAAGGACTAAAATGTGGTTCAATGAGATGAAAATAATTTTTTGGTGAATAGTAACTTTTTACTTTTTTTTTCCGCGGTCAATAGTAAATAGGGTAACTATGAGTAAATATGATATTACTATTACCCTAACACATGTCCTAATTCTATTGGACAAGTGTAATTCGACCAAAAACAATCTTAGGAATAACATATGACCATTTAGGCCCACTTGGATTAGATTAGGACATTTATTATTAATTTATTTAAAGAAGGGTTAAAATAGTTAAAATCAAAGTTTAATAAGTAAATAATTTTTAATATGGGGTTATACATAAGATAAATTCGATTGTAAATATTCATTAGAAAGCTAAAACGATTTCCTACATGATGGTATTTTATTTGGAATTTTTAGACATCAAATAATTTAATTTATTTATGACACAAAGATGATGCAGTAATTATCTTATTAATGAAATATTGACATAATTGATGTTATAAACACCAAAATAAATGTAATTTGAGACTTTTAATGAATTCCAATAATTTTCTAGGTTACTATGATATATTAATGTTGATTTAATCAACTTGGTTCGAACATTTAATTCTGTTATGACTTTCACAAAAATCATATATGAAATAGTGTCAAAATTGACACAAAATAGTTTTTAAATAAAATATTATATTATTAATTGTTATTGTATTCCTAAAAATCTAAGGTTCGGCCAAATGACTTAGATAAGGATATATATATTAATAATAAACAATTGGGGTTCGTTTGGCATGTTATAGTAAGTGTATTAACCATATAGTGAAAGAAAACAAAAAGACATGGTAAAAGTTAAATTATTTAACTTTGAGTTAAATCTAATTGATAAGGTTAAAATAATATCCTAAACTTGTCTAAATTCTATTGGTTGATAGGATTTCGACCCATCCCCACTTTAGCTTCGAAATAAGACCCTTTGGAACCATTATAAACCGATTTTGACTTTAATATAAAATAATATTTTGAGATATTCCTAAGGTGCCCCTCTCCTCCCCTATAAAAGGACACCTCCTCCCCCTCCTCCTCACACCAATTTGAGCACTCAAGCTCGGCCAACCCCTGCCAAAATCCCTTCTCCACTTCCCTAGAAACATCCTAGAGGTTCTGGTCTTCCTCAAAGACCAATTCTAGTGCCCTAAGAGGAGGTCTCAAAGAGGCACTTCAAAGAAGAGGTAATTACCGTTACCAATTCATTCGTCTTTATTTCTTCTTCCACTTCTTCTTCATAGGTTGTTTCATTATGAAGTAATAACATCAGTATCAATCATATACTGATATGTTATTATAAGTATGAAACAACCCTATTTCACCATCTATCCATCCTACGGAAAAAGAAATCACCGCGCGTGCGTACGTACGGAATACCGTCTCCACGTCGTGGTGTAATCTATTTTCCACCACCACCTTACATGGATGGGTATAATGGTGTAAAGAATAACTATACATAGTTATTAAAACATCATATTGATTCTGATATATTGTATAATCCACTCCAATTCAATTCAATACTTATAGAAATGATATCATCGCTCGTGCGTACGTACGGTCTACCGTCTCCACGACGCGATGAGATTCATTCTCCATGTTAACCATTTAAGAATGATTATAATGTATATATAAGAAATAATAATGAAATATATGACATTATAAAGCTACTGGATTTATGTATATATATACATATGTATGTCATCTACTTACTTCCATTTCAAGACAATAAGGAAAGAAAAACAGCGTTCATGCGTACGTACGGACTACCGTCTCCATGAACGGTGTTTTTCATTTTATTTATCTATCTATTATATATATATATATACTGAATATATATGATATATAAATCATATTTTATATTCTGGAAGTAAGTAAATCATGATATAAGTAATAATGATGTCAAGAACAACAAGTCAAAACACCTACGATAAATGAAACGATTTTTACCCCAAACGCTTCTTTAACATGGAATTTACAAAAGAACGGGTAATATAATGTCATAAGTGAACCATATATGATATCATAACAATGAATATGATTCTAGAATAAGTAAATAACATTATTTAAACCATTATACAGGAGCTTCGGACATGAACAAAGCAAATCGGACCTAAGGTAAGGTAAATATCACAATCTCATTTTTATCCGAGATTGTTTATTCGTAAGTATTTATTGGGGTGTATTTTATCATCCACATCCATGTTCCATAAATATGTAATATTGTTTCCATCCACTTACAATAGTTTAAATCCAATTTTATCCTTCGGTAAGTTTTTATTAAAAGATATGAAAGGAATCTTTTGTCGTTTTTCATACGAGGTACTTTTTGACTTTTCCGACAAAAGTACGAAGAATGTTTTTTTAACTTATACGGCATGAACGGATTTTTAAAACATTATTTCCAAGAAGCTTCCTTTACAAGTTTTCAAGTTTATTTTTAATCAACTTCTTTTATTTTAAAGTTGTATGACATGTTATGAAAGAAAAAAATGTTTTTGAAGAAGAAAGGTTATTTTCCTCAAGAATGAAGTTCAAGTATTTTATCAAAATTATTTTCCATCTAAGATAATAAAAGGGTTCTGTTTTTATCGCTATTATTACATTGAGTTGATCAGGTTGTGATGGAATTATTTTTATGAATTCCTTTATCTTATATGAATTGATTTATGATGTCATGATGTATCAAGAATCCCATTTCTGTTACATGTGTTATGCGATGATGTATGATTTATGATTATGTGGAACACATAAGAAAGGATTCATTATAAGATGGGTGGGACCTATATCTCCCTCCAATGCATTGGGTAAAGATTTTATATCTCATGAGATAGACATGGCTGAAATGGTAGGTTATACCGGTTCAGTGAAACAGGACTGAAACGAGGGTTACTCGATTCAGAAAGGGACTTTTTCCACTAAGATAGTCTTGGCATTGAGTCTTGACTAACAAGAAATGATTCTCTATGATTATGTGTGTATGCCACAAAGTTTCATGTTTTAAGTTATGATTATTGGGATTACATTTCACTTCTATGATTTATCCCATGTTATGATATTATGAGATTTTTTGCAGGTTAAGATTTCCAAAAGCTATGTTCTATTATATATGATGTGATTGATATTTCTTTTGTTTACCCTTACTGAGCATTTGAGCTCACCCTTTTATGTTTTCTTTTCCCCAGGATATAAAGAAAGGTTTTAGGAAAAAAAAGGGATGACCTTTATGGGAGATATTGAAGAACTTTCACCACGATTAGAAGATTACGTTCCGAGTTTCCAAAGACACTATACTATTACGATCCTTTAGTGTGTGTTTTTGTTATGTACTAAGTATTCCGCAAATGTAATGTAATTTCCATGTACGTCAGGATTCGGGTCTCTACAGTTGGTATCAGAGGAAAGGTTTAGTCAACCTTTGGAAACTAGAATGCGAAAACGTTAGTGAGATCCCTAGAGATATTTCTACGGTATGTCTAGTGATGTCCCTAAGGTTAAGTAGACGTATAAGTTATAGTACTAGAACTACGCTAACGATCATAGAAATAAACATAAGATGTTAGATATTGAAGGTACTCCCCCTTTATTATGTTGTTTTCCCTAGCATGATTTTTTCCTCTCACACTATTCTTTTTTGGGTTTTAGAAAATGGCTGGAAACAAGATGATTCACGATAATGGAGGATATGATGGAAAATGGAATGATATTCTTCATAATGAAATGGGATTTGGAAGTCCAAACATAATTATTATGCCGAATCAGCAATCTTATAATATGATCAATAACGTAAAATTTGGTAAGTTTCCTGACTCGGCTAATAAGAGAAAGATGGAGTTTCATGATGATCATAGAGGAAAGAAAGTTCAATTTCCCCTATGTAATTCATGTGGGAAGAGGCATCAAGGAGAATGTTTCAAAGGAACTGGAAGATGCTTTGGGTGTGGAATAGAAGGACACAAAGCAAGTAAGTGCAAAAGAAAAGGTTCAGTTAACACCATGGATGAGGATAATGGTATTGCTACGACATCAAAAATGGTTAAGTGTTATAAATGTGGAATGTATGGGCATTATGCAAACCAATGTCCTAAGGGAAAGACTCATGAAGAGAATCAGTATGGCCGTATGGGTAGTATTTATGTGGATGATGATGAAGAGACTAAAAATTATATGTGAGATGAAAGAATTGTTGAAGCTCGGTTAATGGTTTAAGAATGTAGTGGAATGATTACATGTTTATCATGTGTAAATGTAATCTCATGGTACTATGGAATAAAGAGACATGTAAGGATTGTTACATTGTTGTCTGATTAATGTTACCAGTAACCATGAAAGGTTATTCAGATACTTTTGGAAAGTAGATGATAAGTGCATAATGAAAGGATAAGAAGATAATGAGATGTTTGATTGTATTCATGAGCTCATGATTGATATAAGGACTAAGTGATATCATGGTTTGAGTATAAATAATTTTGAGGATTTTGGTATGTGTAAAGTGTTAACTTTTAACTGCATTCAAGTTTTCACTAAGGTTCAATGGGCATTCAAGAGTATACATGATTAAGGACTTTCAATGTTTGGAATGTGACCAACAAAACATATCTTATGATATATGGGGATCAACGATGATATTAAATCTCAGGTAATTGTTTTCACTATGTTATGAGAGTGGACTGCAGTATTATGGATAAGCCTAAAGATTGGAATGGATTGTGTTGGACGTATGTTAGTATTGTTTAAGGATAGAAATTTTTTTTCGATATTATTGATGGGATGTTATAGTAATATAGTTTTGGAAAAAGGACAACCTGCAGGACGGGCGACAGCCCATCGCTTCGGACAAGGCTGTGGGAATCGAACCCACAACCGAAGTGCGACTGGCCTTTATCGCCTTCCACAGGCCTACAGGAAGTCCCTGTTTAGTAGAAACTAGTTTTATTATATATGAAGTATAAGTCCATTTTTGGAACCATATGTGATTAATCTCACTATATATCGACTTATGTATATAATTTTTGCTAACCTTTTGTTTGAGACAGATGGAATGACCCGTCATTCTATCACATGATCTGCTAGCACTTCACGAATAACAAATTCAACTTCATTTATTTAAGAGATGAAGTGGAAATTGTTCAAGGCATGAACAACAGTGAGATTGTACCAAAATAAAGAAAGTATTTATTCTAATTCAAATTTTCAACTTTAGGGAAATGATCTTGAAAACCAAAAATGTTGTCCTAGTGATCTTATACCTGATGAATCGGATGGTACCTTAGATCGTCACAAATTTATGGATTTGTGATTACTGGCTTTTCCATAGCCATGATCTCTACCACTCTCCATCAGAACATGATGGTTAGATTTCTCTTCCATATCCATATTTTCACCTATGTGGAAACCCAATGATTAGTTTATTTGGGTAACCGTTACGTTTCATACTTTTGTTTTTAAAGATTGGTTTTGATATTCCTTTTTATGATGTGGGTTTCTATTAAAGAAACTTTGGAATAGTAAACCATTTATAACCCCGACGAATTTCGAGGGCGAAATTCATTTTAAGGTGGGTAGAATGTAACAGCCCAAGATTTTATAAAAAAAATATTCTTTTTAATTTTATTAATGTCTTGTGTTGTACGCTACACCAAAAGGAGCTTGCACAACACGCATCCCTGACTTGCCTTGCATTACACGCAATCACGACCTTCCTCGATAGCATGTGTAATACGCAATACCGAGTTTCACTAAACAATGATATGCTATTAAAATATTATTAAAACTAGCTGTTATGAATAGTAATAACCACTTTTTGAAATATAGTAAATTTTATTTTTCAAAATGGAATTCATTTTTGGATTCGTAATATCGAAATTAGCTTAGGGTGAAATTTTGGTACTTTTCGGATTACATTCATATTCTGATGAATAGTGAAAATTACTAAATTTTAATTAAAAACAACTTTTTTAATCGAAATAATTAATAGTGATAAATTATTAATTTGAGTGGTTTTAAAGTATATTTAGAATATATTTTTTCAATTTAATACAATGTTGGTCATTGGTTGTAATTTCACATTTAAACCAGACATAATCAAGTGTCAATCTTTTGATATATATTGTTTCCTAAAAACACGCTATTTATTTTAACAGCGGGATTTAATTATAAAATTAATTAATGCAACTTCTATGTTATGAATTTGGTAAAATAGATTTCATTTTTGAATTCGGAATATGAAATATAGCTTAGGATGAAATTTTGGCATTGTTCTGAAAAACATCAATTTTTGATGAATAGTGAAACTACTAAGTGGTAGTTAAAAAAAAACTAAATTTTTCATAAAACTTAATTTTGCCGCTTCTGTGAATGGAATTTCGAAAATCCAAGAGACACGGTTAATATCAAGGACTAAAATGTGGTTCAATGAGATGAAAATAATTTTTTGGTAAATAGTAACTTTTTACTTTTTTTTACCGCGGTTAATAGTAAATAGGGTAACTAAGGGTAAATATGATATTACTATTACCCTAACAAATGTCCTAATTCTATTGGACAAGTGTAATTCGACAAAAAACAAACTTAGGAATAAAATATGACCATTTAGGCCCACTTGGATTAGATTAGGACATTTATTATTAATTTATTTAAAGAAGGGTTAAAATAGTTAAAATCAATGTTTAATAAGTAAATAATTTTTAATATGGGGTTATACATAAGATAAATTCGATTGTAAACATTCATTAGAAAGCTAAAAATATTTCCTACATGATGGTATTTTATTTGTAATTTTTAGACATCAAATAAGTTAATTTATTTATGACACAAAGATGATGCAGTAATTATCTTATTAATGAAATATTGACATAATTGATGTTATAAACACCAAAATAAATGTAATTTGAGACTTTTAGTGAATTCCACTAATTTTCTAGGTTACTATGATATATTAATGTTGATTTAATCAACTTGGTTCGAACATTTAATTCTGTTATGACTTTCACAAAAATCATATATCAAATAGTGTCAAAATTGACACAAAATAGTTTGTAAATCAAATATTATATTATTAATTGTTATTGTATTCCTAAAAATATAAGGTTCGGCCAAATGACTTAGATAAGGATATATATATTAATAATAAACAATTTGGGGTTCGTTTGGCATGTTATAGTAAGTGTATTAACCATATACTGAAAGAAAACAAAAAGACATGGTAAAAGTTAAATTATTTAACTTAGAGTTAAATATAATTGATAAGGTTAAAATAATATCCTAAACTTGTCTAAATTCTATTGGTTTATAGGATTTCGACCCATACCCACTTTAGCTTCGAAATAAGACCCTTGGGAACCATTATAAACCGATTTTGACTTTAATATAAAATAATATTTTGAGATATTCCTAAGGTGCCCCTCTCCTCCCCTATAAAAGGACACCTCCTCCCCCTCCTCCTCACACCAATTTGAGCACTCAAGCTCGGCCAACCCCTGACAAAATCCCTTCTCCACTTCCCTAGCAACATCCTAGAGGTTCTGGTCTTCCTCAAAGACCAATTCTAGTGCCCTAAGAGGTGGTCTCAAAGGGGCACTTCAAAGAAGAGGTAATTACCGTTACCAATTATTTCGTCTTTATTTCTTCTTCCACTTCTTCTTCTTAGGTTGTTTCATTATAAAGTAATAACATCAGTATCAATCATATACTGATATGTTATTATAAGTATGAAACAACCCTATTTCACCATCTATCCATCCTACGGAAAAATAAATCACCGCGCGTGCGTACGTACGGAATACCGTCTTCACGTCGTGGTGTAATCTATTTTCCACCACCACCTAACATGGATGGGTATAATGGTGTAAAGAATAACTATACATAGTTATTACAACATAATATTGATTCTGATATATTGTATAATCCACTCCAATTCAATTCAATACTTATAGAAATGATATCATCGCTCGTGCGTACGTACGGACTACCGTCTCCACGACGCGATGAGATTCATTCTCCATGTTAACCATTTAAGAATGATTATAATGTATATATAAGAAATAATAATGAAATATATGACATTATAAAGCTACTGGATTTATGTATATATATACATATGTATGTCATCTACTTACTTCCATTTCAAGACAATAAGGAAAGAAAAACAGCGTTCATGCGTACGTACGGACTACCGTCTCCATGAACGGTGTTTTTCATTTTATTTATCTATCTATTATATATATATATATACTGAATATATATGATATATAAATCATATTTTATATTTTTGAAGTAAGTAAATCATGATATAAGTAATAATGATGTCAAGAACAACAAGTCAAAACACCTACGATAAATGAAACGATTTTTACCCAAAACGCTTCTTTAACATGGAATTTACAAAAGAACGGGTAATATAATGTCATAAGTGAACCATATATGATATCATAACAATGAATATGATTCTGGAATAAGTCAATAACATTATTTAAACCATTATAAAGGAGCTTCGGACACGAACAAAGCAAATCGGACCTAAGGTAAGGGAAATATCACAATCTCATTTTTATCCGAGATTGTTTATTCGTAAGTATTTATTGGGGTGTATTTTATCATCCACATCCATGTTCCATAAATATGTAATATGGTTTCCATCCACTTACAATAGTTTAAATCCAATTTTATCCTTCGGTAAGTTTTTATTAAAAGATATGAAAGGAATCTTTTGTCGTTTTTCATACGAGGTACTTTTTGACTTTTCCGACAAAAGTACGAAGAATGTTTTTTTTAACTTATACGGCATGAACGGATTTTTAAAACATTATTTCCAAGAAGCTTCCTTTACAAGTTTTCAAGTTTATTTTTAATCAACTTCTTTTATTTTAATGTTGTATGACATGTTATGAAAGAAAAAAATGTTTTTGAAGAAGAAAGCATATTTTCCTCAAGAATGAAGTTCAAGTATTTTATCAAAATTATTTTCCATCTAAGATAATAAAAGGGTTCTGTTTTTATCCCTATTATTACATTGAGTTGATCAGGTTGTGATGGAATTATTTTTATTAATTCCTTTATCTTATATGAATTGATTTATGATGTCATGATGTTTCAAGAATCCCATTTCTGTTACATGTGTTATGCGATGATGTATGATTTATGATTATGTGGCACACATAAGAAAGGATTCATTATAAGATGGGTGGGACCTATATCTCCCTCCAATGCATTGGGTAAATATTTTATATCTCATGAGATAGACATGGCTGAAATGGTAGGTTATACCGGTTCAGTGAAACAGGACTGAAACGAGGGTTACTCGATTCAGAAAGGGACTTTGTCCACTAAGATAGTCTTGGCATTGAGTCTTGACTAACAAGAAATGATTCTCTATGATTATGTGTGTATGCCACAATGTTTCATGTTTTAAGTTATGATTATTGGGATTACATTTCACTTCTATGATTTATCCCATGTTATGATATTATGATATTTTTTGCAGGTTAAGATTTCCAAAAGCTATGTTCTATTATATATGATGTGATTGATATTTCTTTTGTTTACCCTTACTGAGCATTTGAGCTCACCCTTTTATGTTTTCTTTTCCCCAGGATATAAAGAAAGGTTTTAGGTAAAAAAAAGGGATGACCTTTATGGGAGATATTGAAGAACTTTCACCACGATTAGAAGATTACGTTCCGAGTTTCCAAAGACACTAAACTATTACGATCCTTTAGTGTGAGTTTTTGTTATGTACTAAGTATTCCGCAAATGTAATGTAATGTCCATGTACGTCAGGCTTCGGGTCTCTACATTTATCAAATATGTAATATGGATTTAAAAAATAAAATTCAAAATATTTCATATATATTCCATTAAAATAATCTAATAATAGTTATTTATAAACATATTATTACAAAACATGCTTTTTATATTTAAATAGTTTCTCTGAAAAACATATCATATTATTTTGAAAAGGGTTATAAATTAATTTGTAAATAATTTTTCACCAATGAATTAATTATATATACATGTGTAAAAATTATTTAGTTAATAATTTTCATTCTCTCCATTCTAACATCAAGGTTTTAATGGTAACATTTAAATTTTAATTAGTCATTCTATTAAGCTTGATGTGGTGTGTGTACGATATTGAGCCTAGTGTCTTATTTATAAAACATGGAAGGTTTCATTCTTAACCATTTTGGAAATATCATCCTAAAAATATAAATATGGGTCAGTAAAAATGGTATTACTTTTTAATATACATTAATAAGATGAAATGCTGTATTAATCTCAAAATTTCTGTAGTAATAGCCAAAGTTCAATGTAGACCATTCAACAAATTATTTCCCAAAAACAATCTTAACTATTATTGAGACAAAAAATTAGAATAATTTTATCACACAGTCTTCCAAAATCATTTCTTAAATTTTTCTCCAAATACAAAAATACTCTTGGAGACTCATACCAAAAATAAATTGTCATAATCACATATTCTCCTTGATAGGCTAATAATTTCCATAAAATACCTGAATCACTATATGTCAACAATATAATCATGTATTATTCCAAAATATAATTAAAACATTAATTATAAATCAAAATCACATATCATCCTATATAACGTAGTCTTATAGGTTTCCCAAAAAAAGAGAACTTATTCAGAAATAAAATTCATCATTTAATCACAAAATCATTTTTCCAATACTAAGGATTTCCTTTTAATAAACCAAATATTACAAAAATCAACTTATTATTCATCCATAAAATAATTCTATGAAAAATAAAATTTCATACTGACTAGGTACATCATGTAGGATAGTGGTAGGATATGTACCCTTATCGCCCTTTGGTTGTGGGTTTGATTCCCACAACCGTTCTAGATGCAACGAGTTTCCACCCATCCTAGGTGTTGAACTTTTTTCTAAAGCTATTCTAATAATATAACATTCCTAAAATAATTTTAAATTTCTAAAAAATAAAAACTTAATTACCTCAAAAATAAATTTTACCAAAAATAATATTAGTAACCTTAAGATTTTTCATTATATTTTTTCAAAAGGGTTTCAAAGAAATTAAAATTATAAAATCATGATGATATAAAAATATCTTAAGAAGACATCCTAATCTCCAATGATGTTTAAACCCTACTCTGATACTAACTATATGGTTCCAACCATAAAAATAACTTATACATGAGTCTTTTGAATATATTTTATTTTTATTAATTTTCAATGAACTTTTAGTTATAGAGTTTTAGATTATTAGGAAAATATCTACCATAGTAAACCCATATATTACAAGTGGATACATATAATTTGTATCCATTTTTTCCACCAATGGAAACGCTTTTAAAATAAAACATTGTTTATTTTCTTATCACATCCTAAATACATTCATCATGAAACCTTCTTTGTCCTTACCAAAATTTCATCCCTATGATTTTGTTTTAAACTTAGGATGAGCATAAAAATATCAGTAAGGGGCATAAAGAGAGAAAACCATTATTCATGGGAAAACCCATAAAACATTTCCTTAAAATAAAATATACCATTTTACCCTAAAAATGAAATCATAATTTCTAAAATATGATTATCTTACCTTTTTTTAAATCAATGATTTTAATAAAATCCCATAATAAAACATAGAATATATATAAGAAACATGGGAAACAATTATACTAAATTTTAATAAGCATACGGTCGACTTCTATACATGTCACTCTTACAAATGGAATAACCATATGACTGATTTCCATACCTAATGCATTGTAGGTTATCATATAACCACCCATCTCTAGTTTAACATGAAACCAACCATCCATGGTCTATCATTTAACCACCTAGTAAATGTACATGTACCATTATATAGTCATAACATATAAAAGATTTCAATTACAAACTTTTCAATCATAAAATTTCATTTTCAATCAGAAGAAATAATTTTATAGTATTGAAATAATGAATCAATTTCCAAAACCATTTTTAATAATGAAATACCTATTAATTGGTATAAGTGATTTATTATTCTTTAAAAAAATATCAAGGCTTTTAGAGGAAGACGAATATCAATTAATGGTCATAATGGTGGAGAAGTCATTATCATTGTATACATTAAAAACAAACATTCCAATTTTTGGTTTTTAATGAAAGTCAAACACTCTGATTAGAAATCATAAAAATATTAATTTTTGAAAAAAATTGCATGAAATTAAAAAATATATATAAAATGTCATTTATAATACTTTTATATACAAATAAATAAATACGTAAAATAATATCAAGAATATTGACATGGAGAAAATGATATGATATTAAAATGCCTAAACATTCATGGTGTCCCACACCACTTTAAAATTTTAAAACATAATCTACAAGAAATAATTCATTTCAAAATAATTATATAAATTTTTATAGTTAAAATTTTTATATTAAATTTGAAAAGTAGTCATATATAATACTTATAAAATAAAAAGTTGCTTATTTTCAATAAATTCATCAATGAAATGATATTGAGACGAAATCCATTACCTTGAGTCTGAGTTATCAAGTATGTTCTTTATCATCCTGAATAATAAAAATAAGATAATTTTTTACTTCATTGAGAAAATTTTTAATTTTTATTATTCCTTTTAAATCACTTTTCACCATATTATAACGAAAACTTATTTATTTATGTTTATGTAGGATGTTTTGAATATATCGATTACATGACTCCAAAATGACTTAGTATCATATCTATAGCCAAAAGTGGCCATTAGTACATCATATCAAAAATAATATTCATTACCTAATAATCACTTTTAAATATTTTTTATACGTTTAAATGAAAAAATTAATTTATGGTTTTGAAAATTGAACATTTTTATAATCATTGAGAGGGTAGGTTGTACGTACACATTAGTAATGTTTCCATTTTTAGTTGATCATTATGAAAATAAGGTAATTATTATTTTATCATTCTATAATAATAAAAAATTCTTGAATCTAATATTAATAATTTATCAACACTTATATATATCATACTTGTTAATTCATGATTAAAAATGAACCACATGGCTTCATGGAAGTGATAGTACACACGTACACCCGAATGATGTTGTCATTTTTATTTGTATGTAACGTAAGAACATAATTGTTATATTATTTACATATAATGATAAATATGTCATTAATATCATATATAAACATTAATTTAATCATTATATCAATTTTTTGAGGTGATAGAAGAAAATGAAGTGTATCGGTTTTTGGAGGCGACAGTTCACACATATGCACGAATGATTAATTCATTTCCCATTTGATGGAAGTGGAGATATATTTTGGTGATGATATTAAAAAAATCTCAATAAATTTATGATACTAGATTTATTACATCATCTTGGTTTAATAATATTTAAAGGAAGTTTGAGGAGAAAAGGAACATAAATACTTGATTAAAAATGATGCTTTTCCTTTGGATAATCACATTTAATTTACACCTTAAACAATATAATGAGTGTTATATGCCTCAACTAATTCCTCATGGATGTGTTTTGTGATTCTAGGAAGGTATTTAGGTAGATATTGTCCTAACAAATATGGTTTTGAATTTTGAAGAAATGATAGGATGTTGTTCCATTTTATAATAGAGTGTAGGGCACTCTTGGAGTTATTCAAAATATTAAATTAAAATTAATTAATTTTATTTTAAAAATGCATAAAATTTTGTCTCGTTAAAATTTATGATGAGTATAGATCAAAATAATATAATCTAAGAAAAAATCAACAATTTTTATTATTTTTTTAATCCTTATCTTTTTAAACCCTTTTAAATAATATTTTCTTAATTATTAATTTAAACTTTGCGGGTCAATATAATTACCATAACATTAAAAGCGACCAATAAATATTCATTTATGGAATTTTATACTTATTCAAACTATTTTACCAATTCATGGTTTTTTTAAATTTTATAACATTTAATAAAATAGTTTATATTTTAAAATACCATTGGTGTTAGTTTTGATACTATTTATTTAATGAATTTTAAACAAAATCATAACATCATGATATATTCAAACTATATATTTTATCACATTAATAATATTTAAAATTAATCAATTAAATTCATGGATAGCATCGAGTATGCCAAATTATATTTATTATAATATTTTAATATCATTTATTTGATTCTTCCATTAATGAAATAATTTCTACATCATCATTGTGTGAACATATAATTTAATTGTATATTTTATAAAAAATAAAAATAAATTATCAGGATGTACTTAATCATTTTATATTTCTAAATTATATTTATATTCTAAGATAAAACTTATATTACCCATTATTAAAATTGTTATAGTCATGAGGGACATGATTATGACATTTATGTCTTTACATTAATTAAAATGTTATAATTGACAAAATCACACCAAAGTGGCTTCTAAAGGCCATAACCATAGCCCAAGGATTTTCTTGGTTGACAAAAACTCATCCAAGAATATTATGACAAATATTATGTTATTTTTATAATATTTATAATATTATTTTAGCCTTTAATTACCCAATTTACCTTTACCCAAGGTAATAAAAATAATTACTATTGTTACTATTCCTAATGTCTAAAAATAAAAGGGACATATTAACATAATTTGAAACATCTGATTCCAAATATATAATAAATTTTTACAAATTAAAAACCCATCATTGTGATAAATTAATTAAAAACTAATCACATTTATAGAATAAAAACATGTTTCAAAAATAAAACGTTCATAAGTTCACATAGTTTTTTTATCAAATTTTGATGAAAAACTGATTCCAATAACCTAAATTAGATTAAATTAAAAATTCATTTTCATATTACAATTTAAAACCATTCAAAATATAATTTTACACTATGAATAAGTTTAATGGAAAAAGAAGTTTTCAATTAAATGGCTTATTTTTTCATAATTCATCAAAATATCCATCTTATCAAAATAATAAAAAAAAACTTTAACCAAATTAAATATTGATGACCAAATTACAAAGAATAATATTATTTTTTCAAAATATAACTTATAAAAGTTTCAAAAATTATATTTAAAATGGGTTATCCATCAAATGAAAGTAAAACTACCATTTTTAAAAAATATTATTTTTATGCATAAAATTGAATTTGTTTTTCTATCTTGTTTATAAAATAGATATGATAAATGTAAAACATTAAATTAAATATATTTGATTTATATTTGATTTATATAATCCAAAAATAGTGATTTATAATCTTATTGGTGTAATAAACACTTTATCACATTGAAATAGTTTTTCAGAAAAAAATTCCTTTGATTTTAACAATGGGTTTACAGATATTCATAATTAATTGTTCACCAAAGAAATAATTATATTAAAATGTGAAAAATATATTTAGTTACTTATTTTCAATTATTACATTATAATAGATCAGTTTTAGATTTAACATTTAAATATTAATTAGTTGTTCGCTTAAGATTAATGTGGAGTATGTATGCTTTAGAACATATAGTTTTCTTTTAAAAACATGGGATGTTTATTTTATTACAAGAAAATTTAGTGTGATATCTATGTTTCTCTCATGAACATTAAAAAAAATGAACAAATTATCTAAACTTTTCATCAAGAACTAATATTTTAGGGTGATAATAATTGTTTCTATGTGGGTGAATTGATGTACTCAAAAGAACCTAAGAACGATGTGCCTTTGGATACCCCTACAAGAATAGAAAGGTAAACCAATAATATTAGTTCTATATGAAATAATGTGTAAAAAAATTAAAAAGAATGATCTATGATATATAATGCCACAAAAAAAACTATCTAATGATATTTCTTAAGTATGTATAAAGTGGGAACATTATTCAACCTGTGTATGATCATACACACCACATTGCTTCCTCAAGGGGGTTTCAATATGACAATGAAACAAATACATGGTTATGTTGACTAATTTCCACTATGAACTTGATATAGGTTGAAATTTTATGACTTTACATAGGTGATCGATATTCACATACTTTAAATTGTAACACCATTTGATAAATACTAAAATCTACCACATCACCCCGGGCCACACATACTAGATACATATATCTCAATACATCTTTATGTCTGCATGATATACTACCAAAAATGAGGAATCATATCCCCACATAAATTATGCCCCTATATATACAGGTAATCTTTCCTTGCCATTAATGTGTATAATATCATCATCATCAATAACCAAACCAAGTGGTGTTTTATCATCAAATACACTGTCCCTCAGCACTAATCTATCACAATTTAAAAGATATATCATCTTTAATTTCTCCAAAAAATATCATTTCACTATTAATGTTTTTGAAACATGCTTCACATGATATTCCTAAATGGATAGTTACATCTCAAAATATAGTAATATCAATATACAATCACAACTGGTCTCCAAAACCAAATATTTCTATGTCATTAATCTTGTATAGTCATAACTGTAATTTTTTCACATATGTAAAGTAAGCTCAATGTTGAAGAACTATAGGAAATCAACCCACCTTTAATGCTTAAGTTTTATTTCATGATATGTGAAGACGTAATTGGGTAATTTTTGTTTATTATATTGAATAAAACAATCTAGCTATAAGTAGTTTCCCCAACAATGCATGGAATGACCCCAAACTATTTCCACAATATCAATTTTTAGATATTTACCCCCACCATGTATCAATGGATAGTACCCATTTTCTATGACTCAATCACCATTCATTGGTGCTTCTCATAGACATATATCTGATGATTCAAAATAAAATGCATAACTTCATCCTAGATTTGGATGAATCATGATTTATTCTGAATTATATATTCAATTAAACACATGAAAGGCTATTTTGATGTCTTTAGAATATTTAAACATAACCCCTTTAATGGTAAATCAAATAAGAGGGACTTATCTGTGGAAAAATTCTATAATGAAATTCTTGTGGTGTCCTTCCATCCCAAATAAGTATTCTATTTCAAATATTTTGTTGAGATACTCCTAGTAAAATAATCCTCTCTCCTTCTCTAGTTCAATAGATACTCAGTCCTCTATAATGATGTGATGCATGAATTGAACCATGTCAATCATAATGGGGCATTTGGTGAGCATAAAATACATATTTTTCTCTACCATTGTAATAATATTTATCTGATCATGTTTTCCATTATCATGTTAGGTATGATAATACACCATGATTTCATCCATGGATACTAATATAAAGTAATCCCAATACAAGTGGAAAACAGATTCATTAGATCTATGAAAACTATAGGCATGTTTTTAAGATTGTAGTACATGAGAGATAATCATAGAATACATATCTAATAAAAACAATATATGTTGTTTTATGATATCACTCACACATGGTGATATCCCAACCTTGAATTAGTCATTGAGAAAACACGAGATCCTTGATTCTAGTAAAAGATTTCATTTATTCATGGATTTTTGATAAATATTCATAACATTAACAAAAATTATTTTAGGTTAATCCATATAGTTCCAAGGGGTATCATTCACCTTCTTTGAGAAACAGTTTATAATATATTTAATCACTAATTTGATTTAATTTTTTCATTCTATTTGGGATTTATGAATCCCTAAAATCCTTAAATGACATAAATCCATCTATTTTCTAATTGAAATGCCTTCACACCCGCACGCCTTTTCTATTTAACCTCACTGTTGTAAATTTTCTATCCCGGTCGTTGGCCTTCCATTTTATTTTGCTCGACCCTTGAGATGATTACTATGGTTATATTAAAGCTTTATAAACATTATAGGACTATTCATGTCCTTCAAATATGTAGAAATAGGAATCCATTCATTTGGTTACTATAGAGCCTATGAGTCTTGAGCATTATATAGAGTTGTGGGGCACAAAAAAGGGTCCATTGTGAATGTTTGATTTCTATAAAGTTATTATCAATTTATTTTATTCAATAGCAAGTATGGATGAATTTTTTTATTTTAATAAGAAACCTTTCTATCAATTTTTAGTGCACCATTTATACTAGTTTTATGAGTTCATCTTCAAGGAAGTTAATACTGGGTATGAACTATGATAAATGAGATCAATTACATCTATTCTTTACAGTAGTTGGATATTTTTTGAATGTTCCTCATGAATGAGTTTTAAAATACTATCATGGATCTATTCCAGATAATAGTGACATTTTTGTTTTAGAAGATGGTTTGGAATAACTTTATAGAGATAAAGTATATAGAAGAAAGTTTCTACAGAACATGATGGTGAGTCTCACCTAATTTTCATGTTCATCCCACACATTATTTTCCAAAGGAGAAGTTATTTCTCCACCATTATATATTATGTTATTTATCAATTTTGTAGTATAAAAAGATGTGAGAAGATCAAACTATTTGTGTATTATATTTTACATATGGTTGAAATTTGTAATACTTACCCTATATTCTAATCTATGATATATCCTACATTTATTTCATATATGTTTTAAGAAAAAGGTTTGCTTGATAATTGAGACGAGTCAGTTGTAAATTGTGTAGGTTTATATATTTCATGATTAATTTAAAAAATGATGAAAATAAGATACAACCCATAGAAGAAGAAGTGGGTTGATTATATTGAATGACTTTCTGATGATGTAAAACCAATTTACATTCAGCTAGAACATGGAACCTTGTGGGTCCTCGTTTGGAACTAGATGAAGTTGTTGAATATTTAGATGATAAGGAAGAGGATACTACTCTTGTAAATGATGAATTTGAATATCTAATGGATGACTAATTTAAACCATATTTTCCTCAAGTCCCTCCTAATTTTACTTATGGAGCACCCATTCCAGATTAGACTCTACCTATTAGAGAGACACTCTTAAAGGAAGGATATGAGGAAGAAGAAACTAAAGCATCAGGTGAAGATAAATTTGAAATCAATTCTAAGTCCTCAAATGAAAATGAAAATAGTGATAATGAAGAATAATAAGAAGAATATGGAGATAATTAGAAAAATGAAGGTGGATAAGATAATGATAATGAAAATATAAGTGGAAATACTAATAAAATGGATATTAAGATGATAAGGATGGGGGTATGTCCATGATGGTCCCAATATAAGCATTAAGGATACAGATGTTTATGTGGATCAAGTGATTATCTCTTCTCAAGTTGTATGTATATTTGAAAATAGTCTAAACCTAGATGTAGATATTGGTAAAATAACCATCGATGATAAGGAAACATCATTTTAGTGGGAGGGATCCCCAATCTTTGATAGTAACCATATTGATCCAACTATTTATAGTTGTCAGAGTGATCCTAAAAGTTATTTAAATATTATTACTAAGAATAATATTGTTTAATAGTCACTTGATGAACATTTAGAGGATGATCATACATTTCATGAGAAGACAATTTTTATAAAGAGATCAGTTGAGTAGTTCATTGTTGTTCCTTCTATTTTTGTTCCTGATATTGTTAAATCATCAGTTGTTAAGACGAACGATATCTCTATTGTTCGATTGCTGGTCCTTTAATTAGAGATTTAATTGATCCTACATGATATTATGGAAATTATATTGAAACTATATGGGGATTGAATTGTTTTTCTCCTAATATTACTCCACCCACTGTTTCCTCTTCTTACATGCCTACTCCAGCTATTGGTCCAATGCTAACCGATGTTGTCACCTTAGGTGAAATAGATTCTTTTATAGAAAGGTTTCTCTTTGATGTTAGTATATCATTTGGAAATCTATCCCCTAAGGTCACAAATTTTATTAAGGGGGATGCATGGTATATTTTTGGTATAGTGATACTTAATATTAAGCCAAGATTATGTTCCATATCAGGGATTTGGATATTTAATATATAACACATTACAGTGAGATGGTGTTTTTGACATCTATGTTAAATGAGATAAAAACTACATTTTATACTTATATGAATGAATTTATTGGGAGTATGGAAATTTATAATTCATCACCTTCATATTTTTGTTCTCTAACTCATATTTATGTTGAGTTGATCATATTTGTTCTTTTAGAAGAGCTCCATGCAGATTCAGGTGAAATACCAGACAAAACTCATAAAAATTTGAGAAAAACCAAGCATAATAGTGAACATATACATATTATGGATAGAGAGTACATGAATTCTATGAATTTTGATAATTATATTATCACAAATTAAAAAAAAATTATTTATCTCACATTTATATTAAGAATGTATTTGAATAATCATTTAATGTTCTTAGTTGAAAATATAATAATGAATCTAATTTATCAATCCATAAAAGTTAAAGTGAATAAATTTATTGTCAAAATACTAGTACATATGATTTTTATGGAATAATATAATTATTTCATTAGTTCTATGGAAGAGGTATGAAAGATATATTTGGACTTCATAAATCTTATTAAACTGTTTAATTATATTTTAGGAACTACTATGGTGTCTCAGGATGCTAATTCTATTGTTGCTCATCTAGCCCCTCCAATTACTCCTATAGAGATATTCAATCCTAGGGTTAACAGAGATCTAAATTCACCTTAACCATCACATTTTTATCCCTTCAGGTTCTCTCCCATTAAAGCAATTTAATATCTTAGACCAATTATCATTAGAGATACTTCTTCTCTCAATGATGTTCCAAATACAATCCCTTGAGATTTCTTAGGATCTTATATTGATCTATCTACATAGGACTAAGGAAAGGGAAAATAACATCTTGATCCATCAACTCATCCAAATAATTATTGATATTTGGATTTTTCGTATTTGATAGGGATATTTTCCAATAACATTTTGATTAACATTTGTGATGCAGCCCACTTGTTATTCAATGGGAATTCTCTTTTACTCTTATTTTATTTCCATGAATTTATTATTTTATTATTACTTTTTTATAATACCAAAAGGGGGATAAAAAATATATATGAAATTTATTTTATTTAATTTTGTAGTATTATTCCTTTCATAAAATTTATTTTCACTATCTTATATACCTTATGAATTTACCTTTTCATATCTCTAATATTATATTGTTTTTATCTTGGTTACCATTTCTGTTATAATATTCACCTATTTCAAACCTCTATTTATTCCCCTTATGTATTTCAAAATGACATTATTCGTTATCATATAAAAGGTGGACATTGTTAGAACCCTTGTTTTCATTATTACTAAATAACTTTTATTATGAGATTAATGAGTTTTATGTGTTATGACATAATTTTATAATATATGGAATTTTGGTGAAGTTTTTGTTAACTATTGGAAAGTATCACCAATGAGGATTAGTAACCACTAGGGCTAACTATCCATTGAATGTGAGTCCCCACCATAGATGAATCACCACTGGGATATGAAATTGGCTAATTTTTTGAAACAATCACAACCAGTAATGAGTGATTTGTCAGAATAGATATTTGTCTAAGTATGGGAAAGACCCACTTTTAAACGTGACTCTCTATTGAGGATTCCACCCAAACAAAAAAATCTATGTATTAGAAAAACATACCTTTAAATTTGAGCCACTACGATGTGGAAAATTTGGAAAGGTGTTTAAAAGAACAACTGCCCGACTTGAGTCATCGTTGAATATAAACTTCTATAAGAATGAAAATTTTACAAAGTGTTGGAATGAGATATCGCGGAGATGAGTCAGTGTTGGCATGAGTCACTACCAGCTTGATTCACCACCAGCCTAACTCATCGCTATCGCAAGTCAACGTTCATGATTTCCCCACTATTCAAAAGGCTCACCATCAATTTTTTTGATTACTTTGTGTTAAATATTTCTAACAACTCTATTATAAAATTTAATGTGGAGAATTATTTTTAATGATTGTTCATAAAATATTTCAAAGAATTCATTGATGAATGTTTCAACCCTATGTATAAGTATACAAGATATCCATATGGTTTTTATCCACATAAATACTAGTGAATGCTGGTATAAAATGAATTAGTAGAATCCCTCCTATATAAAAGAGAACCCCGAACACGTAAAAATAAAATTAAACATAAATAGTACTAAATCACTGTGAATTAGGGATTATATAAAAATTCGTTACCAATGATCAAATGTAGCATAATTGAATCACATTGAACATTCAGAATATATTCTACAGACTCAAAATAAATATTTCATGACACTTTGTTCAATTATATTCTTCAAAAACACAACTTCAACATCATTTTAGGATACATTCATGGAGTGAAAAGTTATAGATCATTTCAAACAAAGCATCACAATATTTCTATATATTTTTATTTTATCATTCTGTTTATTATCATTACATTTCGAGCAGTGTGGTTAACCCTATTTTATTTAACCCATAATGACTCTTGAACCTTAATTCTAAGAAACTTGATAACTTAGAAAACTATATTTACATTTCATTACCCACATGTTTTGGAATAGGTCCTTGTGTGGAATGTTCTTTTTTATTCCAACGATTGTTATGGAAGAGGTCATGTGTGACCTTAATAGCTTGTTTCTAGTTGTATATGTCATCGATATTATCGATCAAATATTATTTTTTACAATCCTATTGGAATCAGGTGATTTCAATGTGTAGAGGATTAAGTATAATCTTGAGACCAAACCTCTAGTATTTATTCATATGTGAGATTTTTTTAGTTTTTATTTTATTTTTATTCTTTAAAATGAATCTGTTTTAAAATAAAAAAATCATTACTTTGATAGTTAGTCTTAATTAGTGTTTTTGTATGGTTCTAATTAAGTAAATTTATTTCAAAAGTTAATATAGTTCTCATAATTGTTTTATCTAAGACTTAATCAATATTTTAAAAATATTTTAAATGGTTATATCTTATAAAGATCTGCAATTTTGATTAAACGGGTTATTTTAAATAAATTGTGGGATTTTATTTAACCTTATTTTAGATACAAATATGTATTGGGTACTAAATTCACCCCTTTTGAGATACTCACTTTTACCAACACTCTGTTTTCCTCTGAGATGTACATATATGGTTTTTCAGTTAATTTAAATTCCAATTACAACATAATGGGTGTTCTCTCCTACAAATTTCAATTTTCATGTTACATAACATAAATAATTGTTAAAATTTATAAATAAATAAATTATTTTTACAATTGGGATTTTTGTAATTAATGACCTTATTAATATCGTATTTAAATTAAATAATGAAGGGTATCATCAGTGTTAAATATAAATTTCTGATTTTCCATACATCAATAGGTAAATAAAGATCAAGATGTCATGGCTTTATAACAGGTATTATTTTTTCTTTAAAACTAAGATATTAATATTTTTATGAATTAAATTATTTTGTGTCTAATTCCTTAAATATAAAATCTTAAAATGTGTTCTTAACGTAGGCCCTTGAGTAAGGGTAATTTAAATCATTCCTAGGTGGTTGACTTATGGAAAAGGAATGTTTGTTTCCAGTAGGCTTCTTCTAATTTGGTGGAATAAAAATAGGCCCTTAATCCTAGAGACCTCTTCAGGTGTGATCTCTAATTAGTATAATGCCTTATGATTTTGTAAGGGAGTATACTGAGGTAGGTATCTCCCCTAATTCCTTTAAAAACATTCCTAATATAGGTAAATAAATTAAGGAAGGTGGTACTATTTGGGAATTGTAGTCCCATGTGGAACTCTTTTCCTATAAAATGGAAATTTTTATAGATTTGTTGTCATCTAATTGTTTATTTCATGATGACAATATGAGTTCAATGTAATCATTAATATCAGCAGGATAGGTTCCAAAGTAATGGTTAGCTGATTAGTGGGTCATGTGGACCTTATTCTTTCTCTGTTATGGAAGAAAAAGTACATCATTATCTGGGGTAATAGTCATATCGAAAAAATATAAATATAGGTTAATTTTTTGTATGATAATTTATGTAATTAAATCTATAATTTTGTAATCCTATGGGTATTATCAACGTTGTTCTATTTTTTTGTGGTAGTTTGTGTTGATGCACACGTTACCCATAAAGTTTATAAATGGTACAAAAAACCATTTATGTTAGGTATTAATTATTAAATATTTATCTTTTATGTGTGAATAATGGGTAACCTCCATAATAGAGTGATATGAAAATTTTAGTAAATCAAAACCATCCCAGTGCACAGGAAGATGTTCATTGAGGATTAGGTTTTTGACATGCTAGTCAGTTGTTTTAACTTTTAAACCAAAAACTATGATGTGAATGGATGTATTTATAGAGGAGTTTCACACTTACATCTAAAATAAGTTCTATCATAGTGTTCTAGTAAGCATGTATTATATCATTCCTCTATATTTAATTATAGATAAAGTGTGATCTCCACCACTAGGACTTGTGGTCAGTGGTCAATATAGCTGTGTTATGGGATGGATTCCCTTATTGAGTAAATATTACTATATGGTCACTCCTATGGTGGGGAACATCATTTAAATTTTGGTAAAATAGGTCCTTCCATGTATAATGAACGCAACCAAGGAAGACTATTTGGAAATTGTAAATGTTGCTCTTAAATTCCCAAAATGGATCGTGAGTTTTCCCTATGCCAAGGCTTATGAGGGAACATGATGATAGAAATTTTATCTACTTATAAAACCTTATAATACATAGATAGACCAGTTGGATTTCGTTGGTTATTTTGAGAGATCATTGGATTCCTTATGAAATAAATGCATTGTGATTAGTTAATGGTGATGGTACACCAATTTTGGTAGATATATTTTAAAGGAAGTTTACCAATATTGGTTATACTTCCCTAACTCTTTGTAATTTTTCATGGAAGGTTGAAAGCTAAATATTTCACATCATATGTGTTGTATCAGAGGAATATAATATCCTTATTGGGACAATTTAAGGACTCTCTTAGTGTTATCCTATTTATAGATGATCATTTCCCCTATATTGACGTTTTTCGAGTACACTAGGAGAGCGTCAGTTTTACGACGTTCTAAAAATCAAAAAGAAATTTTTCTTCATAGGTGGATGTATTTATGGTTTATCTCATAAGGGTTAGAAATAATAGATACTTTATTATTCCTGAGTAAGATTTGGTTTCCCATGTATTAATTCCATCAACAGACTTGTGAACACCAGTCATTTTCTTCTAACTTGAGTTCCAAGAAGATTTCATTTTTCACTCAACCATTGTATTGGTTCTTGGAAGTTTCAGCCTTGTACTAACGTCTCACTTATAAATAAAAGAGAATATACTACCTTGTATGAACACCTTGGGATCTTGTTGAAGATTTTGAAGTAACCCTAAACTTTAGCCGGTCACATTAGCGATATTTGAAAGGGGATGTGATCCACATATACTTTTTCTAGAAAAAAACCATGTTTTTTCTTGTCATGATAGCTGAAGTTGGAATTTTTTTATATGATTTCATGATAGCTAGTTCCAAGATTCAATAGACATGCTCAAAGAAAAATCAGGGTTCTGTGGACGAATTCATCATGGTTTAGGTTGTTCTACACCAGCCATATAAACTGAAAATTTTTATAACAGTCAATTGATAGTGGATAAACTGGTTAGCCTCTGGTTTTCGTTCAATTTACCTTGTAAGAAACCATTTTGGAAAATAATTCTAAGTTTAAAAGGTGAAAATAACTTTTTTTTAGGAATTTCATGAAAACTTCGCTCGATGTGACCAAATGAAAATAATGTGGAGTTAAAGATTTGAGTGATTCATGAATCATGTTGTGGGCATCAGTAGAAGGTTATGAGCATGGTGGATGGAGAAATTAACATGTTTTGGATGCCAAAAATCAGAATTGTACATTGTATAGTATAACCAGTTGTGGGGAGGTCCATATTTCTGTTGGTTAAAAGATAAATATAAGATCATGTATCCCATTTTATGGTATTGAGTAAGCTCTATCTAGGTGTTTTAGGTATAAATACAGGTGTTGTCTCCAGTTTCGGAGGATTATGTACTACTTTCAGAAATTCATTATTTTATGTTTGTTAGGTATTTATAAATCTAGCATGAATTCTTTAGAAACACTTCATGACCCAAGTAGGTTAAGTTATTTTCTCTTAGTTTTCACCACAACTTCTTCAGGATATGAATATTTAAGGTGGGAAGATTATAGTGTCTTGTTTTTTTGGGATTAGATGAAATTAAAAAAGAAATTTAATTTTATGTAGAGACCTAGTTTTTTATAGTTTTGATATTTAAATATTTAAATATATATTCAGATCTAGGAGCTGAGATGACATATAATTCTGAGACCCAGTGACCTCAAAATTATTATTATAAAATAACTAAATATATTGTTTATTATACATGAAAATTTTCATAAATAAAATGTGATAACTCATAAAAGTATTCTTGAAGAATAAAGTTTATACAATGGTTGATTTTATAATGAATTTTTTCCCAAGGCGTGGCCTAAAATATTTCATTGCGGGTAATTCGAATATCTCTCCCATTGGTGATACGATTAGTGGATTAATTAATTAATTAATTAATTATGTCATTTTAACATGAAAAATTATATAAGAATACTTCCATGTAGAATCTTCTAAGATTAGCTTCATAATCCCTAGGGGGATTCCAAATCTTCTTCCCCTCCTTCCATTGTCCAATCACATAGGATGATGACCAAACGCTAGATCAGAGCTGATCAATGCACAATGAATGCAATGAATTCATTCAATCGTTAAAGAGAGTGTTATTTGATGAATAAAAATACAATATCTAGGTATTAATCATAAATTTGAGTTTTACATCCTCTTTGATTAAATATTTTGAGCATATCAATTTTTTTTATCTACACAAATTTCAACCATTTCATGCACCTTTGAATCAATTAATTTGGTTATTCAATTTTTTTGTAGATGGAATATCCTCATTTTTTATTTTCTTCTAATAATCCTAATAGAATTGTGGTTAAAAATATTTTCTTATTGATTTATCACCCAATTTCTTCATTTTATTCACCAGTAGTACCTCTGGATCTCGTCTCAATGTTTTCGGGTTGTACCGAGACTGATTGGAGCCCTGGAATCACAATGAAATGATGTTTGAGGAGTAAATCAATGAGATATTGGCATATATGGGATTTTTTGTAAAATGAGGATGATCATTTAGTATATTAGTGATAAAATTATCGAAGGTGGAAAAATCCGAGTCATGTAGTGCAATAGGGTTTATACATAAATCAGTCTATATTTGATTTCTCAGAGACTAGATGGCCTGAATCTATTGGTCAACGTAGATCCAAAAATTACAATTGGAATAGAGTCCAAAATCAATTTGTAGATATCAGACCTTGAACATGGATTATAGATCTTCAAAACTATGATAACCACACTATATGTTGTATATCTATATGAACACACAATTTGTATCCCCTAGTTGAGGTGACTAGGTCCATAGAAATCTATAAGGCTGGAAGGGTGTGTATCCATCCTACACATTGTGTGCCCCACCCCCTAGTCGACAATGCATGTTTTGGATCACATTTGTAGGACCCCATCAGAGATTACACGACTAGGCACATGGTTGTGTACCAAATAACACAAACAATGGGTAAACTACATAGACATGGGGTAAACCACCCATACATGGGGTAAAATACACGAATAAGGACAAACACATAGGATAAAACCCAGTTATAAAGGTAATTCCATTAATATCCCCTACACATTATGTACAGCTACATGGTTCGCATTCCATGTGCCTTCAGGGACATGACCATGAAGTCCAGTGGGGCCAAATGATGGGTTGGTCCCCTCACACTCCTACTAATGTGACAGTGACCTTATTTGTGGATTCTTGGATATGATTTAGATTTTTGGGGGAACAATTCATGGTTAGGTGATATTCAAGTATGAAATTGATCGCACAAGGTCAACATAGGCATCCCAAGTGGAACCGACCAGTTGTGATAGGTTGGGTATGGGTCCTCGGTGACTGTTTGAATGGAAACCTCTAGTCGATATTTGAATGGGTCCTCTACAAACTCCTATATTGATTCTTTTCTATCATTAAATCCATTATTTCTCTATAAACATCGCTATGGAACCCTCTAGTCGATTTGGGCATGGGTCCCCAATTATGAGAGTGGAACCCTCTAGTTGGGTGGGGCATGGGTACTCTAGTGATTCTTAAGTGGAACCCTCAAGTACATCTGGGAATGGGTCCTAGAATATTTTCCAAGTAGAACCCTCCCTTAAATCTAGTTATGGTTAATCGATGACTTCCTGAGGGGAGTCCTCTAGTCGAGAAAGTAATAGGTCATTGATGGATTCTGGAGTGGAACCCTCTAGATAAGTGTGGAATGGGTCCTCCATCCTCTATAAGAGTGGATCCCTCGTGTTGTAATATGTAATGGATCCTCTACCTAATGATTTTGGCTTCACTACTATATGGAATAGTGATGAGGTAGGCCAGACATGGAAGGTTACTTTTGGGTAGAAACATTGAATGATGGGCATAATTAATGGATGTTTGGAACTGTTAGTGACACTTGTGCCTGGTTTAAGAAGTCATATGGAGATCCCTATTCTCTCTTATTTTGGATTCCTTGACTGATCATATATATATATATATATATACCAATCTGTGTCCATACCATTGGATTTGGATACTCTCCTTCCATGGGATATGAAGAAGTGAAGGATATGCCATGTGCATTCTGTCTTTAGTTTCTTGTGGTTGGATTATTACAATCTCTATATATGGGTAGAAAAGACAAGATGTTTGGTCCACCTAATGACTTTTTTTATAACCTTGTGTTTGGATAAGGTTACACTTTCTCTTTATTGGGTTGAGATATATCATGTTTACTATCTATTGTACTCTAGTTTCAAATATATCACTTAATACTCTACCTTTCAACAGTTGGGGCATCGTACTATATATGTATATACTCACCTCTTTATGGGATCTTATCAAACATGTCTTATCTTATGAAAACTATGGATAGGTCGGTAGTGAGATCAAATGATCTTAGGGATACCTGGTCCTTTTGACATAGTATGGTGTTCATAGCTTTGAGATAATGTTCTAGACTATATCTGTAGTTTAATTTGGACTTTCATTAATTTAGGAGTTATTTATGGTTGGGGATTTATTTTGTCCCTTTAATTTTGTGTTTAATCTACCATACTCCTATACTATCTAGTGGGATTTTATGCATTCTTGTTCCCAGAGTATTTTTCCTCTTCTACTCTTACTTCATCTTCACTTATTCATTGACATGTATGTGTAGTTTCATATAGGTACTTAAGAAATGTTCTCCCAAGTTATTTATTCCTTCAGCACTAGTCACCATTCCCTGTACTATGGAGGCATTTTTTGGGGTTGTTGTGGATCGAGCCCCATCTTTGCATCATGATTTTGGAGAGTCCAAAATGAGTCATTTGGTACCAAAATGAGGAGGAGTACAAACATTCACCTATATAACGATGGGAAGACTTAGTAAACTATCTAAGTGTTAGAGGATATGGTGAGTGATTTCATATTAGACTTCAACTGGGATGATTAGTTTCACATGTTAGTGTTTTTATACAACAATAGATACCACTCTAATATCGACATGACACATTTTGAGTACATGTGTGGGTCAAACATTTTGTAAGACTTGTTATGAAAAGTAATCTACAAGACATATACTATTGTCCTATAGATGGTGTAGATGATGATGAAGAAGGTCCAGGTCATCTATGAGTTGATGAGGATGACACAATGTAGTCATATATATTATGTAGATCGTCTTCATAGGTCCTTGGATTTGAAGAAGAGAGAACACATTTTTTTAGATTCTCTCTATGAAAAAAAATTTGTAAGTTCATATAGGGAGGAAATAAATTCCTATGGATCATCTGTCTATTAGAGACCATTTAGATGTTTGGTGAGGTTTCATGTATTCTCTCCCTACCCACATAGTTGGATTCGGTGCACGATGTCGTCCATGTGTTGCGGATGAGGAGATGTTTGAATGAACCCAAACATGTCATCGACACGGGGAGATAGATATCGAGGATAGATCAATACTTTTGGATAACCTTATGGAAAACTATTATAAACTTGAGAGGAACCTACATGGATGGACCATCACCGTGATTCACATGTTGCGGAAGCACAAGAATATGCAGGAGAACTCCTAGGAGAAGGAGAGATAGATGTGGTCTCAGTATCCCATTTTTTTAGTTTAGTAGTGTTTTTTAAGGATGAAATTCATGAATTATTAAAATATTTAGATACCCAATTTTTTCATTATTTCTTTTTTAAATAGTTCGATATAAATTTCAAGAGCAAGGTGCTAAGAGAAAATGTGATTTAGAGTCTTGGTGTTCCCATAAATAATTGTATAAAAATATTAAAATTATTTTTTATTTTTCATGCATAGTTTCATAATGAAAATGGGGTAAATCATAAATGTAAGATCCTATCAGAAATAAGATAACACAGTTGATTCCATTACACATTCTTTACCCAATGTGAGATATAAAATAGTTAGGAACATGGATTTATAATTTCTCTCCCATTGTTGGTATGTTCAGTGGATTAATTAACTATTTAATTCATTAATTTATTCATTTTGACATAAATTAATTTATATAATAATAATTCCATACATAATCGTATAGTATTAGCTATGTAAATCATGTGAGGACTGCAACTCTTATTCCACTCCATATGTTGGAAAATTACATCAGATGTATCAGAGCAAATCTGATCTTGAGAATTTAAGGACATACATCAATAATTTAATAGTACACTAATCAATGATGAACAATTCAATATCCTATTAGGACTCATAAATTTTTGGATTACTCACTCTCAAATTAAATTGTAAGATCGCATCGATCCTTGTCTTGAATATTCACCAATTCCAGCCTTTGAATGCACCCAGATATAGATTAATTTAGTTAATCAATTTTTTTTCTTACCCATATATCCCCATTATTTATTGTTTTCAAATAAATATTGGGAAATTGTGGTTAAACAACTTTTCATGCGCATTTATCCCTCAATTTATTTCTGTTCTTAATTGTTAGGACCACACATTCTTGTTCGATGTTGAAGAGCGATATTGAGTTGGATCAATCCCCTGGAATTGTGATGAAATGGTCATTGGGTTATGAATATAAGACATGAAGACAGTTCCAGGATCACTAGAGGATAAGGATGATAATTTTTATGATTAGAGATCAATTATACAAAGGTGGATAAATCTGAGGCATACAATGTGTATGGGTTCACATGTAAGACAAACTAGATTTGAGTTTTTAGCCACAGTGGGTCAGGAATCCTTTAGTCAATGCTAGATCCAAAAATCAATGATGTAATAGTGGATGATAAAAATATGAATATAGGATCTATAATATTGTTTCATGTTTCTAGAAATGTTTTAAAAACCTAACTAGACACTATTTATCATGAAAACATACAATGTGTAGTACTCGGGCGATGAAGGCATTTCTTTCGGAAATCTATATTGGTGGATTGATGTGTATCTCTAGTATATAACATGTATCTCATCTTCAGGTGGACGGGCCATGTAGTGGATCACCCATGCATGAACCCGTGTGAAATTATAGGGCCAGAAACATGGTCATGTACTGAAGAACACATACAAAATGTAAACTATAGGAACATGTGATAAACTACATGAAAAAGTGGTAAACTACACAGACATGGTCATGCACATTGTTGGGACCTTGAGTGGAATGGTCACTCCATATACATTCCCTACACATCGTGTACCACAAAAAAAATGGTGAGATGTATACCTCCAGAAACATGGAAATGTAATGGATTGGGATGATACACCTTGTGGGTCCCCTCCAACACTGTGTATTATATGGTTTCTTTTTAGGAAAATTCATGCTTTTGAATCTCCTTCATTTGGACTTGGATTTTGTCCTAGGAGTATCCTATACTGAGCGATTTTTCACGTAGAACATGATAGTTCTCTCTATTTTGTATTTTGGGATATGATGTGGATTATTCTAGGCCTGATTCTTGGTTAGGAGATGCTCAATAATGGTAGTGATAATGTAGTATCACCAGAGGAATGTCGAGTGGAACACTCTTGTTGGACTGGGCATGGGTCCTATGTGACATTTAGAGTGGAACCATAAAGTCAATTTGGGAATGGGTCCTCTATAGACTTTAGACTGTAACCCTAAAGTTAAGCTAGTAATGAGTCCTCGATGACTAGAGTCGAACCCTCCGATTGCACTGGGATTGGTTCATCTACCAAATCTTGAGTGGAACCCACAAGTTGATATTTTCATGGTTCATTGTGGAAATCTCAAATAGAACCCTCCTGTTGAGCTGGTAATTGTTCCTCAAAAAATTATCAAGTGGAACCCAATAGTCATGCTAGTCATGGGTCCTCGAAGACTTATTGAGTGGAACCCTCCAGTCGAGCTGAGCATGGGTCATCGATGACTTCTGTAGTGGGATCCTCCTGTTGGGCAATGCATGGGTCCTCCATAGACAATCAATGTGGAATCAACCTATTGTACTTGGGCATGGGTCCTCTAACTAGATATTTTTCCCCTAAACTATGTAACAAAGAGATAAGGTGTGGATTAATGTGGATTTTTACTTCATGGAAGAAGCATGGGATATCATTCTTCATTCATGGTTTCTTAGAACTATTGAAGACTAATCATCCTTGGATGAGTTGTGATATGAGAATCCCCTTTATCTTACTTTTTCACATATATTACTAAGAATATATTTATACATATATATATACCTCTCTGAATCCATACATTTGGATGTGAATACTATCTTTTTATGGGATTCAAAGACGTATGGGGTATGCCACATTCTTTCAATGTTCAGCATCTCATGATTATGATTTTGTAAGGGTGAAAAATACTCGACTTGTAGTCAACCTAAACCCCATGTTGGCCCCTTGTGTTTGGATGAAGTTAATATTTTTATTTCATGGGTTGAACTACATCCTATTTAAAATTTTCAATTATCTATTTGTTGTTGTATCACTTACTGATCCCCCTTTCAACTTCTGAGGCTTCTAATTGGGTATGTATGTACTCATACATGAATGGGATTTTCCCAAATGTTTCATATTGTATGAAGATGATGTAAATTTAATTAGTAAAATTAGAGGACCTTAGGTATACCTACTACATTTGACCATGTACGGTGGTCGTATCTTTGAGATCAGGAGAAGGGATCTCATTGTAGTTTATATTTCAGTTTTTTCAGTTTGGCACATATTCTTGATTGGGTGTTTATTTTATCACATTACTTTTTCATGTACACTACCATACTATTATATTATTTTGAGGTTTCTCATGCATTTTTATTACCATAATATGATTCCCCTTTTATATTTTCTTCCTATACACTTTTTCATTGAGATGTCGTTGTGTGTAAGCACGTGTACTTAGGTAAAGGCCTCTCTATTTTAGTTATTCCATAAGTGTGGGTCTCCAACCATTTTCATAGGGAGGTGGGCTTGGATTTATTACAGATCAAGCCCCAGATTAGGTCGGTTTATGAAATTTTATCATTTGGTGGATATGGAATTTTACATAATGAGAATCAGAATAGAATTCTGAGACTTTTAACGCTGAAAAAAGTTTTTTTCATTCATGGGTAAATGCTCGAGAGGTTATTTGGGGGTCCCATTCATTTATATTTGCTTCAGTACCTTGGAAATCTTGTTTTAATGGACTAGTAAGGGCAGATATTTTTTTAAACCATGTACCCCCATGAAAAAATGTGTGGTTGACTTCAGTTGACCATAAGGACTTGATCGATATAGTTTAACCATGAGAGAAGAGCCACATTACCATGCTCCATGCTATGGGTGTTGGATAGAGGTGACATACCTAGTTTTCCCATGGTTTTTCAATATGTTCACATGAACAGTGTGACCTCCCTTCTTAGACAGTAGCACAAGAATGGTTGGTGCACGATATAACCAAACATTTAGCTAAACTGTGGGCCTCATTAAATGGTGTGAAATTATCCATCTATACCTATTTTCTATAAACCATATCCTCCTACTTTTCTCTCCGAAGTGTGCATCCCCCCTCATAGTATCCCCTATATTTCATTATTGGACTCCTACTAATCATGGATTTATCCCTTCAATATATTAAATGTTTCAAGCACCATCGTGTGCATTGCATAGCCCTAATCATTTTTATGACTCATATTCCTTCTTTTCATCATTTATCTCCTCATTTGCTCTATTTTTTGGAGTGACATAATTCTACCTATTTTAAGGAAATTTGGCCATTTCTTTGATTTCTATGGAACCAAATTGAATTATTTTTCGATATAGGAATAGTGCTTCATCTTAATAATGAGGTAGGTGATATATAGATTTTTCCTCATGTTTCTCTAAATTATAAAATTCAACCATTATGTTGCACACTCAAAATTCCCACTTTTGCTTCAAAATAATAGCTTCCCAAGTAATTAACTACTTATATTTCATTATGATGTGTTTATAGCCATGGGGTGTGGATTGATGTTATGAATACAACTCTAAAAACAACATTAGTGTGGTTTCATTTAGTCTCCCCTTATAGATGTTTTCTACTAATGTTGAAGCCACCCCTTTGGGTGTGATTATTATTACAAATTAAATTGAGATTCTTTCTTATTTTAATACCACCTTGGAGGTGGTATGCTTAATTCCTTGTGATGGAATGTAATTTCATAAGGTTGATTGATGGAATTATTGAGGAATCACATTTTAAAAAAAAACCTCAATGAGGTGAGTTGGATTCTAATTGGAATATATATATATAGGTCTGTGTGTGTGTGTTATCCCATTCATGGACTTATTGAATGACTATTTTTAATAGAAGTTAATATTTAGTAATTTAGTTTTTATTTTTAATTAAGGATGAATGTGATGGAATTCTTACTTATTTTTTAATATGGGATGTGACATGATTGAGTAGTTATAATTTAGAGATTTACTAATTGAAATATTAAATGGACATATAACACTTGATGCATCCTTATTTAAAATTACCGCATGATCATTAAAACTTCCCATTTTATGTTTATTTTAAATGATTAAATTGATTATGAATTTTGACAATGATACCCAATTTTAATTCAAATAATTAAAAGGACAACCTCACCAGGCTAGTGATCATCTTTATAGAAAGATTGTCTATATGATGGGGGTTATAGTAGTATGCCAAGGTTGGATAACCACATATTCTTCTTACATTGTTATTACCAATACCAATTCCCTAGGGTGTTATATTGGATAGTCTTGATGTCTAGATGGTTATAGTAGGACACAAGTGTGACTTGTTCCCCTACATGTTGATTCAAGGTACAAACTCATATGTAGTTTCCACACATTAGTTTAGGAGTGATAATTGTGAGTCAATTCATGGATTTCATAGGACAGACTCATAAGACAGTCTTCATTTCTAGTGATCCTAATGTGATATGTACGTTCCTTGTTAAGGTTTACCTTAGATGGTCCCATGTAGCTACCAATTTTATTTCTTGTAGTCATATTTATATAAAAGGCTAATGATACATATTTTTATCCAAGAGATGGGTCACCTAATTGAAATCACAAATATAGTTTCAGTCTAACTCGTGAATCTTATTTTATTATTTTTGTTATCTTTTCCCCCATATCTTTTTTTATAGGTTTTCTATGGTTCATAAATTTCCATCTTAGGTAGAAGTAGGCATGGTCAGGCCGGTTGTCCTTGAGAGACCCAAGAAATACTTGGTTATTTATTTATTTATCATGGATTCTTTACTTTTTGATATATATTCACACATAATATTTTATATGAAAAAATAGGATTATGCTTTAGACTCCATTGGTGGCGGCCTACTGAGTATATCTCACACCCTACTTGGGCCTATATTTAAAAGGGGTTACCTGAGAAGATCATATTGTTTATATATCGCTTTTCATCTACTTCTATTGTGTATTGTATCTAGGAGTTTGGAGGATAGGACTAAGATAGTACTCAGGATACTTGAGGAGATCACCTTGGGGACTTTTTATTATTTTTCATGGTTAATTTTCTGTATCATACATCCTTGTGTACTATTTCCACTTTATTACATGGTATCAAAAGTACATGCATGCATGGTTTTATTTGGAATTTTCTATGTTTACTAATTTATTATATTTATCTTCCACTACTTTTTCTTTTCTATATATACTGCTTCTGATGCCTATTGATTCACCGGTGATTATACCATTGTGATAATCTAGTATCCTGTTTATATTCTACCCAATATACAACCATTATACCCCCAAGGCTAGTCGGTGGCCTCTGGAATTTGGGGAGGCTTTCTCGAGTCTATGTGACAACTAGTCTGAGTACTAGGATTATAGTCAGTCAGGCCAGGTCATTAAAAAATAATTCATTTATAAAATTATTTCCTTATATTTTCTTGTTGATTATTATACTATTATTTTGAAATATAATCCATGGTTTCGTTGATTTTTTTTGTCTTGGTGAAATAATTCCATGTTTTAATGATGTCATATAATGTTTATTTTTTGAAAAATTAATTTTGTGTTTATTATTACCAAACTATATTTTATGATTATATATAAAAATATACCTAGGTTTAAAAATGTCTTTATAATTAGAAAATGATCATATGATGAGACTCAGCATAACTCTTGTGTAGACAAGAGACCATGAGTCAAGTGAGTAAAACTCTATGTTTTGGAATGAACAGAAGAAGGATTAAATATACCACATGATGAAATCTAGATCTCATCATAATTCCACAAAGATTAATGTGATCGATTGTCCATGTGATGGGGCCACATACAACATATTATTTTATAATCAAATAGATATGTATTTGAGTAAATAAACATTGTTTCTTCTTGATTTAATGATATAATCAATTGGACACGTGATAGAGTTGGGATATTTGTAAAGTTATGATATTAACGTATGATATTTAGTGAATACTTTTTCAAATTATGTGATATAATATTCTATGGATTGACCATAAGGCCTTTCAATGAGTTAAATCATAGATCTTCATATGTTTTTAATAATAAATTAAAATTATAAATGATATTAAACACTTCAAGTTACCATGAATGACAGGAATTTTTTTTAATAATATATTACAATAATCATAATTTGAAAATAAAGTTAAATTTCATAAGAATTTAATTCTATATATTTAATTTCGGGAATAATGATTGATATAATTTTCCATAAATGAAGAATTTGGAAAATTATTTATATATTTAAATGTAAATTAGTGATAGAAAATTGATGTGTGAGAAAAACATTAGAACCCATTAATAATCTATTAGAATAATATAGTATTCTTTGTTCTTATTTGTTAATTGAATGCAAGATATACGGTAACTTTCAATGAATTTACTATACTATTAGAAATGTATGAAGACAAAGATAATATGATATTCGATTATAGAATAATAGATATACAATATGTGTCAACAATTGGCTCAAAATTTGAAATCTCTCAAAAAAAATAATTACTTTTGAGTGTTCCTTGAATTAAATTGTATATCTAGTAAGAGAATAATATTATACATCATATAAGAGTACACAAATACACATTACTATATTTAAAACCTCTTTTTTAATCCTACATCTACTATAGAGGAGGATGCGTGACGGACTGGATTTCCCAAAATTCTATAATAATCATAATACCCAATCCATTTTGTGAATTATCCTATCAATATTAATAAAAATCCCAGAAAATGGGTGACTATCATGGGAAGAGGAATATTTTAGGGATAAAATATAAGTCTCTATTATTTATATTACCACAATTTTTTTTATGTTCATCATACTTGAATTAAAAACTATTTTTAAAATCCCTTTAGTAAAACTGCACTAGGATAAAAATGGTAATGGTCATATTTCTATTGTTTAATGTGAGAAGATTAATATAGTAATATTGGGATAATCACATGTAATCCTAAATGATTATTAATAAAGATCTTGAGATGCTGTGGAAAATTAGTAATTAATATATAACTAGTAAATTAATTAACTCTGTTTTTCTTTAATTAGGGTATTTTTCTATGAAAATGTTTTTAAAATTGTTTTTTATAGATGATCAATTCATATACCTCTTGAGAAATAAATACGGGGAAAAAATAAATTTATGTTTCATTATAACTCATTTTTTATTTTTTATCCAACCATGATAAAGTCACCAATACAAAGTCTCTATTTTTTATTACAATTCATAAAAGTAGATTACACTATATATGATTGTCTGGATAAAAATATAATAAATTATATTAAGGGTAAAAGGTATGTTATATTGCAATAAAAATTAATATTTATATTGAGATTATAGGTTTTTATATTTAGAATGTAATTTAAAATTAATAATAATAACCAAAATCTACTAGAGTATATTGGAGTGTTTTTACTAAGGATTCATACAACTGTAATATTATATTTATGAATGATTTATTTTTTTCATTAGTAGATGATGAATTTAGTATTATATAATATTTTTATAGTCTATTCTAAATATTTTATATTCTTTCTATATATCGTGAAGAAAACATAGATAATAAAGAAAGGATATTGAATAAAAGAAAAGTTAGGGGTAACACATAAAGGGTAATCCAAATTAAAAACATATGAATTATAAATTAATTTTATTTCCTTAACCTATAAATTTGTAGGCTTCAATCTATGTTATACATGATCTACTTCCAAACATATATTCTTAGAGGCATTTATTATTTCCTTAACAATGATTCGTACTTAGATTATGAATTTACTAAAGAATATCCCTTAGGAGTGTCGTAACCTAGAGTTTATCAAGACCTGTTGTCATGCACCAGTTCCCATTCAAGTCTAGATCAAATCGGTGTTTTCAGGTTTTACACCTTTATATATATATTAGTACCCGAGCCACCTCAACCCGGTCGTATCCAGATAGGGATGTATTTCCTTGATAAACCACTTACTCAATACTCACCAAAATTTAGTGATGTTTTTATTATAATTAATCTTATCCCTAAGGCTTTCACTATAGTTTTCTAATCCTAATCCCAAGAATAACTAAACCTATCCTCGGATACCAACAATAACAACCCTGCTCTTTATTTCACACATAAACATAATTTATTACATAAAACCTTATCTTGATACAATATAGAAGATCAATAGGTCTAGTGTATTTGGGGTTTATGAACATTACATAACAACTTAAAACATGAAATATACATATTTATTGAAAACTTATTTTACGTGACCACACACATTCCTTCGTACTTAGCATTGCATGGGATAACCTAAGGACATGCATAATAAAAGGGTGAGCTATAAATCCCACTAAGGTAGTAAAAAAGGAATAACATGAAGAATAAAGTACATGTTAGGAAATAGGTATATCAATGGGTCAAAAGAAAAATGTTAATATAAAGGCATGATATATCATGATTATCATAACATGGAAATGTGGCAACAACATTGGCATGATATTTTCATGAACCACGACTCATTGCACATTGGACACAAGTAAAACCTCATTCCACATGAATTATAATGAGTAAAACCTCATTGTACTTGAATTTTCATCAGTAAACCCTCATTTCACTCGATGTATCATGATACTAATCTTTACCCAATGAATTGGAGTGTTATCAAATCACACCCTTCTTATTCATTTAATTTCATGCATAAGTGTGCCACATGAATCATACAAAAGGGATTAATTAAACATAATCAGTTATTCAATGATAAAGGAATGTGGAATTCATACATTAAAATCTTTAATAAATAAGTAAATGTGAATAAAAGTGAATACCCTGGATAGAGAAATGGGCATGGTATTCACTGCATAACGACTTTGTCTTGGAGAATCATGGTGTAATTTCGGCAGCATAATGACGTGAAATAAGAATTCATAAAAATGGTTTATGAGATATAAAGAGTTATATAATAATATATAAATTAAACGGATAGTAAGGGGTTCATATAGAGACATTTCCCAACATATGTAATGGGATTTAGATGCATAGTATAAAATAATTTCTTGAATTTAAATGATCAGAGAGAAATCCCTTAAGGAATTTCGGCATGGTTAAAGGTGTACATGGGAGGAATTAATGAGTGAGAAAGGGGTATATAATCATTAAAACATAAGGATGGATGTATAGGGGAGGTTAAAAATCATACCTCGAAATTTTGAATTGAAAATAAAAGGGCATAATAACATAATGAAATTTGGGAAAACTGAGAAATGAAGAAATCCATTGCTTGGAAGTGTGATCCCAAAGGCTTGGAAGAGGATTGAGAGTGGATTCTTGGGAGATTGGGGCTCCATGGGAGGATTATAGAGAGAGGAGGTCAGAGGTTGGTTGATATCCAAAGGTTTTTAGTGAAGATAAGTGGGAGTTTGGGTGGGTTTATATTGGGAAAGGGATGGAATTCTTTATTATTTAGTTTTTGGACACTACACATTAAACTAATCAAAACCACAAACCATCCCTTGGTTTTTACCCTTGTTTTTTTCCAAAGGGGAGTGGGAAAAAATATTTTATATGTCCAATGACCTAACTTATTAAAATATTAGTCTAGTTTATGTGGAGGTGAGTCACACTCTCAAGGAAATCTTTTTAAAAGTTAAAATGTTTTATAAGTCTTGGTGGGTATACTAAGGCACCATAAAATTAATCAAACTAATATAAAATAAAATTATTTTAAATTCAAAACATATATTGACATAAAATAATTTTTATATTATTTTATTACATCACTATTGTGTCATTATGATGTCATAAAACATATTATATATTAAAACGATATATAATTTTAACCCGAAAATTCGACTATCTCGGAAAATTATGAAAAATTCACTATTGGATAATTTTGATATACTAGTTCAAAAAATAATATTAGTTTTATCTAAATATTTTTTTAAATATATGCATTTTCACTTTTAAAATAAAAAACGATATTTATGGAAAATTCATGGGTTTTGAGAAAAACATTTTTGAAACATTAATAAAAATTACAATTGTATTCATAAAAATTATACAATAATTTATATTTAATAAAAATTAATTTTTAATAATAATATTTTATAAAATTATTATTTAATTCAAAAAATCCATTAATTCATCAAAATAGATTTCTGAATTTAATATTAACTAAAAATACTAGTTGTGCTTAAGAAACCTTTTAAAATGTAACAATAATAAAATAAATGTATATTAATTACTATATAAAAAAATAATGCACATAATAATAGTGCTAAGGTATTGTTACATAAACCCTTATAACACCCACATATGACCTAAGGGTAAGGTGTGCGATGGTGACAGGCTCTTGGAGTGGCTCGGATAACATCGCCCGGGTTGTAATCTCTATCAACTACCACTTCTCTAGTATGCAGTTTTGTTCAAGATTAACGTATTGAAGCTAGAATTGGGCTAGGTAAATAGAGAATCCCAGTGACACCACCTCCTTTTCGAACTCCGAAAAATGGGCATCGTATGAAGCAATTCTACTGGATGAGGCCATCGCTTCCTTTTTTTGAGTAAAATGTATTTCTTAAAGACCTATATTTATACTAATCATGTGATCACTGTTAAACGGCTATATTAGCAACAGTAACAATTTTTAATGGTATTTTGAAATCCAAAAACATAAAACTAAGGAAGTTCATATGTTTTATATAACCATTTTACATATTAAGACATTTAATTAGATCAAGATAAATTTTCATTAATAAATGTTTTGGTCATTACCGCTACACAACCTGCCACTCCCCTTCACCCAAAATACATTTCTAATTCTTTTATCACAATATCTGCATCCAATTCCATCCAATGGTTTTGCCAATATCATATGATGCTCCTAAAATTCATTTAAAAGTTTCCAATCATTATAATGGGATTGTTTACTCCTCCTCATTATTCAAGAAAATTCATGGAGTTATTCTGTTTTATTTCTAATCAAACATGTTGCAATATGTTTTTACCAATATGTTTTACTATTCTTGTGATTTAATTTAAATGATAGAATCTCGTTAACTCTCATTAAATCCAGACAAGTATATTTATTTACAACTGTTATTCTACCAAATCTTTTCAATTCTTTTTCATGCCTTAAATTTTTTTATTTGAACACCTATACCCATTTCTACACAAGGATATTTAACTAGTTATTCTTACCCTTCATTGATTTAATAATTATCTTTATTTAACCAAAAATCCTTAATCTTGTGATTAAATGTTATGAATTTATTATATATGTTATATGATCTATCACGCACACAAATGTATCTATATGATATGACTGTGATTGGTGGAAAATAAAATATAAAACACTCTAATTCAATGTGTAATGATTTTATATAATAAATATCCATTTATAGTGAATTAAAGGTTGACATATTCATAATATCTTATGATGTATTAATAGTAATCCTTTATTTATAATTTTAATTAATTTTTTTAATTTTTTTAATCATTTGTAATGTTTCTTTGACGTATTCATCTTATAACATACGTTAATGTACACAATTATAATTCTGGCCATTATATGACATCATGTTATTCCTATTGAATGACTCATTCTATATTACATTATGTTATTCTTTTATTATTCATATATAAGGATTTATTATCACCACATTCTTTTGAATTTCCCTTGGATATCTCATGTAGTATTAGAAGATAAATTGACTATAAGAAATAATTAAAGAGTTTTTAATAACTATTTTGCATACATGTTCCATGCTAATTTTATATGTATCTAAGTTCCATGTGACACTAGGTCGTTAGATTTTCTAGGTTTTTATTATGTGTATCTTTATGTAATAAATCATGAATTAAGGAGTATTAATGATAGGGGTTATCATAGTTTTTGTCAAATGAATGGATTAGTTATTTTTTGGGGATTTGGATTAGAAACAATAAATGAAATCCTTAAGGATACGACTAAATATTTGATAACACCATGAAAATAGGTATAATATATAGTATTTGGTTTACATTCATGAAAATCCATGTCTTTATACTATATGTTGATGTGGCCTTTATATAATTTTATGTTGGGATAATAAACCAAAAAATGGTGCTTTTTTAATTGTCCTGGTCATCATTGGGTTCATGATAAAGTGGAATTTATGTGAACATTGTTTGAAACTACTAGGTAATATTATTTATAAATTCAATAGTACCATATAAAACATTTTAAGGGAATAAAATAAAAAAAATTCTTATATAAAATTGATAAATTCGACTAAATTATATAAATTAATCATATATAGAGTAAATATAATTTGTAAGTTACCCCTTAAATATTCATTGTTTCCTTTTAATAAGTTCAATAGTTTAAAAAATTATAATCTCAATTTTCACGTCATTTTATTCAATGGATTGAAATATGTGGAATATAGTCACCAACAAATGTGATAGGAAATTCCTAAATAATATTCCTAACCCAATGGTAATATAAGTCAATAACTTTTTGATAATATTAATAAAACTAAATAATGTTTTGAATAAAACATTAATCATGTGGAAACCCCACTTCCACATATGAAATATCAGGTTTCAATTGAGAACATTCTGTTACAAATGCATATTATGTTTATTGTAATTTTCCATACTTTAATTGTATAACAATGCACTGAAATCATTAACACTATATTATACACCCTTTAATGCATAGAGTAAGATAGTATCATGTCTGTTGTTTATAATATGGAGTGAAAAACTAACCAATGGTTGATGTTGATAAAAAAAGAATATATATATATATATATATATATATATATGTTTATTGAATTAGTGGAGTGGAATTAATTAATGAAAACTATTTTAGGTAAATATTTTTCTCCATATCATTTCCTAAAAATCAAATGGATTTCCTTTTCCTCAAACATAATGAAGATAAATCCATCAGGATTTTTGATATGAACTTCAAAAAACATTCATGATATTCTTCTTAATTTATTATTGACTCTGAATTTAATTTTGAATGCCTCTTTTGTGGGATAAACTAGATTCTATTAAAGTAATTAACTTTTATTGTCTATGAAAGCTATGATGAAATTGTCCAGTAGTACACAAAATTTGAAATAAATATTGGTAAATTTCATGGGAATCATGGTTTTGTATATATGAATTAAATAATGGATATAATTTCTATAAGAGTAATGGAAAAATATCAGGTAAATATTCTTTTCTATCATATCACATGTAAAATTTTTGGGTTGATGTATCCTTGTAATTGTTTTAAGGTTATATGGAAATGACTCAGGTTTGGGATTGAGGGAAAATTTACTAGATAATATTTACCAATGAAATCCCTCAATTTGGTGGAAGAAAATAAAAACCTCATAAAAACTCAAGACGTTGTCAAATTATTCAACATTAAGCAACAAGGACGCTATTAAAATAAATTCACTAAGCCACATGTAGTTGATGATAAAAATGAAAAAAAACTCCAAGGCCTTGATATAAAGGGTGAGATTACTCTATCATAACTGCTAAGGTGGATCCTGATAGTGACATGGTGATAGGTATTCTAGTTATTCATTCACATATAGAGAAATTGCAATTTTATATTCTTTGTATGTGTTTTCTCATATCATTCATGTTTATTATAACTATTAAATGACAACACCAAAACAAGGAAGTGGAGATGTATATAAAGAATTTATTTTTTTTTTAAATTATTACATCCCATGTATATTAATCCTCCCCTATATATATTTATTGGATTAACATCATAGTGAATCTTTTGATACTCAATGTAGTGGAATTCGATGAAATTATTGATATAGATTTTATTTCGTTATATTGAGTAAATATAAGTGGATGATATAAGGAAATCACCCTATGTATAATGAATCACCCTATGATTATATATATGTACAAGGAGGTGGATGGATCTCATTTAGTTTCCTCTTATCAATCTTGGATATTAATTCCCCAAAAAATACATATCTGGATCAATTGATTTAGACTAAGGAAATTATCATATTTGATTAAATTATATTTGTAGGGGAATATAAATATGTTCTTCAAAAATAATTTTCTTTTATTCCTCTAATACATTAGGTTGATTTTTCAGTCAATCATATACGAATAGTTTTTTCTAACATCCAAGACTCGATATAGAACATCCACTATTGGAATTAAATATACGAAGATGAAACCATACGATAGTCTACATAAATATTTTATATACCCAATAATTTCCCCATTGGGTGTTCCATTCCTCCTTATCAAGAATAAGGATGGTCCAATGTTCTTCTAAATTGATTATTTTGAGATCCCAAAGATCCCTATAAAGTAAAAATTTCATCTAACATGGATTGATTACTAGTTCGATAAGATGTGTGGAGCCTAGTACTTTTTTAAGATAGATCCTCATTCAGGATATTTTAATGTAAATGTGAAGAAAGAGGATATCCCCAAGTCTATTTTTTGTACAATTCATGGGAACTATGAGTTCATAATAATTATATTTTGACTAACTAGTTATCAATCATTCTTCATTGTAATAATGAATAATGTCTTTAAGGATTAGATATAAAATTGTTTTCTAGTATTTATAGATGATGTTCTCATCTACTCCAAAATAAATGAGGAATTTTAGGACCATTTTAATGTTGTACATAAGACCTTTAAAAATAAAAAGTTATATGTTATGTACTGTATATATTCAATTTTGATGGTGAAAGTAACATTCTAGGGGAATGTTATCACCAGTAAAGGGATACATTTATATCCCCAAAAACATATTGAATAAGAGGATGTATAAGTCCAATAATTTTCACAGAGGATTATAGTTTTTTATTATTATATGTGTACTACGATTTGTATATAAGAAACATTTCATGATTTGTAGGACCAATTACTAAGATAACCTCGAAGTAAGAGTGTCACGAACCGAATCTGGTTTCCATCAAAACTGACACCCGACCCAGCCCGTGAAAAGTCCCGAAGGGATTTCCCGATCTCCATGGGATGGCACAAGTGTTTGGGTATCATAAACTAAAAATTGGGAATGATTTACCAGAGTTTATAAACATAAAAAAACCAATTAATCCAATAAAACGAATCCGAATTTTTAAAACCAAACAATATTTTAAAAAAAATCAGAACTGAATTACATAGTTTAAAACAACTAACAAAGATTATAACAAAGATAAAAAACCTAAAAAAACAGAACATGTACCCTCATGGAAAGAGGCACCACCTTCAAGACATCTCTACAAGACATCACCACCAAGGACCTACTAGAAACGTGAACAACTGGCACTAAAACTGTACCAAACCTGTGAAAACAAAAATAACATAGTCTAATTACACCCAAAGGTATAAGTAGGGTGTGATCCAAATCCCAGTATGATACTGTCACTAAGAGATTCCATGTGATAAACATTTTAAAATAAAAATCATTTCATGTTTTGTAAATAAGAAAAGTGCTTGTGAAAGCTTATAAAAGATGAAACATTAAAACATAAAAGATTTGAGGTGGGATATTTTAAAGAAATAAATATTTTCAATGAAACCAACATGCTACTGAATTTTTCCATCCAACCACACCGTATGCTGATGTCAAGGACAAATAATCCAATGAGCACAAGTAATTGGAAATAACCCCTAGTCACTAGCTTGTTGTGGGTCCCATGTACCTTGTATCTCAGTGAGAGTATCAATCACAATATCTATTCTCATGCACGAGCCACTAGAAGGGAACATACCTAAAACCTAGTGGTCCCCAATCATCATCATCATAGTTTAGTTAGAGTTGTAAGCATCAATATTACTAAGTGAAATTGAGGCCAAACCTCACGGGATCACTAGCATACAAGTACATGTCCACCCACCTAAATACCCGGGTTTCCCTCTTGTGCTCAAACAAGTTCAACAGTAAAGAAATATAATTTGGACATGGAAATACCCCTTCCACATCACATTTTAACCAAATATACCACATGTATTTCACACAATTCACATAATAAAATTTTTCATTCAAATACATTTTGAAATCAAACTCACACCAAAATAGCCCCCAACACTTTTCACATTTCATTAAAACATACAAAAATCATTTATAAAATTTTATAAAACATTAAAAAGAGATTACAAATCACATAAAAAACCCAAAAACATATCACATAATACCCTTCTCACCTTCAAAATTAATTTTATCATCCAACTCAGATGAAACAGTCCACAAACATGTTTTGCACCCACATCACAATTTAGTAAAACATTTCAACAATTCACATATCAGTCTAAAAGTGTTTGAAATATTAAATCACCACTTTACCTTTCAAAAACCAAAAATTAGATAACACAATTACCCAAATAGTACATTTATACCCTTTTCCCACTTTTTTTAACCAAATAAAACACTTACAATTTTCACAAAACAGACCCAAAGGGTGTAGCTATGACTTATACACACAAAACCCATTTCAAAACCTTAATTAAAGTTAAAATCATACCAATAAAAATCCAAAACATAATTTTAAGACCAATAAAAATTTATCAATCCACTCCCAAGTGTTATAAAATTACTCTAAATAATACCACAAATGATGCACATAAAAACACACATTTTCATAAAAACACCTTCAAGAAGTATAGAATGGTTTTACATCTTAAACCCATTTAAAAAACCCCTTTCAAGGCCCACATGACACTAAGGAATTAACAAACAAGAATTTGAATCTCCTTTTAAACACTAATAAATCACTTTATTGTGTTATAAAATACACCCAAACATTACCCCAAGAGTCACCCATGAAAATCACCCATTTTCAAGCTAAAATGCAACTGTAAAATTAAACAATTAAGTAAATACTTAAAAAACGGTTTTTGAACCATACACGACATATGTAGAATGTGAAAACCAGTAAATCAGTCAATATAACTCATAAAAAATTTCTTACACATGGAAACACCTACCGAAATAGTCGAAACCCAATAATCTTGGTGGGAAACTTCAACTACACCATTGTTACACCACAAGGAAGATAAGAGCAACCTAAATCCTCAATATTTCACCCAAAAGACAAGAGGTTAAACCCTAGGTAAGAACCCTAGATTATAGAATATTTAGAACTCGTGAAAGTGTGAAATAAACCCTATGTAAAGGGAATAAATCAAAGAGATAATGGTTTACTTACATGATTTTGATGTTTCCCCCATCAAATCTCCCTTCAAAGATGAGTTCCAAAGGAGGGGCAGTGACCTTGGAGGATGTAAATGGAGGTAGGGAACGAAATGGGGAATAATGGGGCGGATTAGTCTTATTTCTGGGAAGGAAAATGGAAAATTCAGAAAGATTTTAATGAGATGGACAGGGCTGCACGGTTTAGCTGCACGGTTTGGAATCATGTGGCCAAACCTTGTGGCTTGTTCTGGCCACCCAAAAATGTTGTTTTTACTTAAATTCCAAGATGATACAAGGTGGAATCCAAGGGGGAAATATTGGCCAATAATAGGGGGAAATAATACCCAAAAGAAAACCACCTCTTCACCCTAATACTCATCCAAAACAAGGGTACAAACCACCTTAACAACTTACCCCACAAGTTGTTCCACTAAGAGTGTCAAAAAACCAACTCCCAATCACCACAACTTAACGCCATACCTTTGAACAAAATAGTAGGAAAACTAACATACAATACCCCCATGAAAAAATTTAATGGTTAATAACACAAGAGATGCCAAAATTTCAAACCTGGAACACACAGAAACCAAGAGAAACCTAAGATCCAAAATAGGATTTTAATCAAATCCTGGAATTGAGAATCCAGGTGTTACAAATATCCCCCCCATAAATATTTATACCATTGGAAATCCATATAAATTCCAAAATAAAAAAAACTGTACCCATCTAGGAAACTAGGATGTACTCTTTCGTCAGGCTTCGCCCCCAAAATCCAAACTCCTCCAGTGATCAATTAGGGAAGGAATACTCTCACAAACCAAAACTTAAATCACTTTCCTGAAACAATTTAGAAAATTCATACATTGTCCCAAAAGAAAACTCTTAAATCACTATATAAACAATTCTCAAGTAGTTTACCCAAACGAACAACAATAATGAACAAGGTTACACTTACCATTATTTAGTTAAACCGTTGGGCATTCTCTAATCCCAACGTTTACCCAAGGAATATGTAGGTAGTGAGATAGCTCCAAACAAGAATACCTATCACCAATCTAATAACACATACCAATTTGAGTTACTAGTATAGGGAGACACAAATGGGCTCCCCACTATAAGAGACAACTCAAATTTTCCTGAGACAGGATCAAGACACTAATAGGGGGAGTCCCGAACGGAATCCCTAGCACAAGGGGTAGACTTCAATTCAAAAAAATTAAAGGAACATACCTGAGAATCATAGTGGGTATCCCCATGATAAGAACAAACCACCTTAACTGACCAGCATGGGATGACATAGGAAGAACCCAAATTTAAATATTTGGGATGACCGCATGGTTAGTCTACACAGTTTGGGAAGTCATGTGCTAACCTTGCAGATCATTCTTTACTCATGGATTCCAAACACACAGTCACTACTAATCATGAACAAACTGTGTGCTCAACCATGATGACCCCAGAGGTTTAAACTATTCCCATATTTAATACTGAGGATAGGACATTGTATAAGGTTTTAATTGACCTCATAATTTTCCCTAACTATGCACCAACTTCTCTCTAGGACCTATGGATGGAGCTCAAATGATTGAAGAATCTTCAGCCTCGTAGGTATGCTTCGGAAACCCCTTGAACGGAACTTCACCTTCTAGTGCTACAAACAACTACACTGCAACCCTATATGGGTTCACCAAGATGTAACACATTCTATACTCACTTTACCCTAACCCAAAATTCCACTGAAACAAGGGCTTAAGAGGTTCACACACATCACACCTTGTTTCTTCAGGTGAGAAACTGCAAAAGGAAATGAAACATATAATCACCTTCCTATAAAACAGAGGATTTTGATGTTTTTCCACAAGAGACATACTCCCGACATGAAATAGACTCTTAGATGATTTCATGACCTTCACTTTTATAGTCAATGAGAACATGACATCAGAAGTTGTCACCGAACATGACCATTGAAACTGATCGAAACAATTCATGGAAGGGGGGCACTATACCAAGTCCCCAAACAACATAAAATTACAGAAAGTGACCACAATAGACTCACATGACCATATTTCCAACACTGGTGGTTTAACATGAACTCCTACTTTAAAGAAACTACAAAGGACCCAAAGGCCCTCTTAGACACCATCCACACTGACAACTCCATACAACTTCCACCTCCGATGAATTAGGTAACTTAATAAACTAAGGTCTATTTTAACCTTCCATTAAAACTATGCTACTACAAAAGTGTCCACAAAACAAATAAAGGAAATTGTGTAAATTAAATCTCCAATTATCAAGAAAAGGATTCCTTATATTGATTAACTGGAGGATTATACAATGGAGAAACAATTCGGGTTACACTACAGTCGTGCACTAACCCTTAATGGGGGAATATCTTATCCATTGAGAAAACCCAAGGACCCAACCAATCTAGTGTATTGGTCAAAACGTTACACAAAAAAGATCCAAGCACATGAAAGGAACCACCATAAAGGCATCCCGAAACATTTCTCAAAAGAGATTAATGGCCAGTCCTCCTACCCAGCTTACTGACCAAACACAAACCGAAAACACAGTTCAACCAGGAGGGATTCTTGGACTCAAAACATCCCACAACATCAAAATTTTCCAAAACATATAATTCAAACCATACCAAACCAGTCATCAAGACATCATGTTTTCCTTTAAAACATTTGTTTGAAAACAAATGGGTCAGCAGTTAGTGTGTCCACCCATGGTACCCCATGGGCCTCACACATGCATATTTTCGTGCCACCGGGCACCCTCCTCATATCCATCACAGAACTCATCTATTCGTACCCTTAACCATCCATCATCCCATATAACACTATGCATGTGGTCACTCACGGAAATACAATAGGTCAAAACACCAATTCTTTCAACTTTTCAAAACCAAAATAGTCAACCAATAATTCCTTATTCTCAAGACCGCTAACCATGAGATCAAAATCCCAATTTAAATCTTACAAAACATTTCAGAAAGACACAATCATTCAAATAAGAACTCACTTTCATGTAATACACATTAATTTCAAAACACCTCATCCCATTAAAACACCTTTCATTATTTTGGAAAACTCTATTGGGAAAACTTTTTTAAAAACCAACTTTAACACAATTTTATTCTTTCAAAAGAGGTGTCAACACACCATTTTCCATTTCAAAACAACTCTGAAATTTTAGTTACACCATATCAAAAATCAAACCATTCCCTCTTAATTAGAAAAAAATTTCTAAAAATCCTTATTCTTCTTAAAACATTGTCATTTTATTTAAACCCAACATCCATGATTTCAAAACTAAAAGACACAAGACAATGCAAGAGGAAACTAGTTTTGGTGGGTGACTTAGTCATATGGTTGGCAGCGAAACACTAATAACTAAACCATTATAGAGAGTGTTTCATGGAAATATTGTTGGCTCTATATGGATTTCTAGGCCCTAAGAGCTCACTGAGACCATTAACCCAACTCTTTTTTCATTTCCCTTAATCATCATCAAACCAAGAAAACCAAAGGACTCTGATAAGTCCTGACTCCCCCTAGCGACTTGAATCCTGTTATGAGGTGTGGTAATTAGGAACACAACCCATAACTAGAATTCCAAGTCCCAAAAATTCTAAAATCATACTATCATGACTGCTCCCCAAATAACATGACCCAAAGAGTTAAACTGAACCTCCTCTGATACAATTTTGTCATGAACTGAATCTGGTTGCCATAAAAAGCGGCACACGACCCGGACCGTGACAAATACCGAAATTCATTATCGATACCCATGGGCTGGAAAAATGTTTGGGTATCATAAACTGAAAATTGGGAATGATTTACATAAGTTTATAAACTTGAAATAACAAATGAATCCAATAAAATGAATCTGGATTTTTCTAACCAAACAATCTTTTATAAAAATTTGGAACTGAATTACATTGTTTAAAACAACTCACCAAGACTATAACAAAGATACAAAAACAAAAATAAACATCCCAAGAACCCTCATGTCAATAGGCACCGCCCTCAAGCCATCTCCACAAGACATCATCACCAAGGACCTGCTAGAAACGCGAATCACTGGTACTAAAACTGTACCCAACTAGTGACAAAAAAATAACAAAGTCTAATTACACCAAAAGGTTTAATTAGAGAGTGATACAAAGCCTATTAGGGTACCACCGCTAAGATATTCCATGTGATAAACATTTTAATACAACAATCATTGCAAGTTTTGTAAAGAAGAAAAATTCTTATGATAGTTTCAAAAAGATGAAACATTAAAACTAAATAGTTTTAAGGTGGGATATTTTAAAGAAAGAAATATTTTAAATGAAACCAATATGCTAATAAATTTTTCCATCCAACCATACCATAGGTCGATGGTAATAAAAAAACCATCCAATGAGCACAAGAAATAGGAAATAACCCCTAGGCACTAGCTCGTTGTGGGTCCCAGGTACCTCGTATCTCGGTGAGAGTAACCATCACAATATATATTCTCGTGCATGATCCACTAGTAGGGAACATATTAATAACATATTGGTCCTAATAATAATCATCATAGTTTAGTTATTGTTTTAAGAGTGAATCTTTATAAGTGAAACTAAGGCCAAACCCCATGGGATCACTAGCATACTTGTGCACGTCCACCCACCTAGATACCCCGGTTTCCCTATTGTGCACAAACAAGTTAAACATTTCATGAAATATAATTTTCACATGAAAATACCACTTACACATCACAATTTAACCAAAAATATCCCATTTATATCACAGAAGTCACATAATCAACTTTTTCATCAAATGCATTTTGAAATCATACTCACAACAAAATAGCCCAAACACTTTTCAAATTTCTTTTAAACTTCCAAAAATCATTTAGAAAATTTTATAAAACCATTAAAATAAATTTCAACTCACATAAAATCCCACAAAAATATCACATAAAACCCTTCTCACCTTCAAAATTCTTTTTATCATCAAACATAGATGAAACAGTCCACAAACATGTTTCGCACCCACATCACAATTTAGTAAAAAAATTCAGAAATTCATAAATCATTATAAAAGTGTTTGATATCTTAAATCACCACTTTACCTTTAAAAACAAATAATAGGTGAACAAACTCACCCAAACAGTACATATACACCCTTTTCCCACTTTTTTAACAAATTAAAACACTTACAATTTTCACAAAACGAACCCAAAGGGTGTAACTATCTCTTACACACAAAAAACCCAGTTCAAAACCATAATTCAAGGCCAAAATCATACAAATAAAAATCAAAAACAGAATTTGAAGCCGTATAAACTTTTATAAAACCACTCTCAAGTGTTATAAAATTAATCCAAATAATACCACAAATGATACACATTAAAACACACATTTTCATAAGAACACGTTCAAGAAGTATAACATGGTTTTACACCTTAATCCCAATCAAAAACACCCTTTCAAGGACCACATGACACTAAGACATTAAAAAACCAGAATCTTAAGCCCCATTTCAACACTAATAAATCACTTTCATGTGTTGTAAAATAAACCCAAACATAACCCCAAGAATCACCCATGAAAATCTCCCAATTTCAAGCTAAAATGAAACTATTAAATTAAACACTTAAGAAAATCCATCAAAAACGGTTTTTGCACCACAAGAAGCATATTAGGAACATGTAGACTATTAAATCAATCAATCTAACTCATAAAAAATTTCTTACACAGGGAACCACCTACCAAAGTTGTCGAAACCCTCAAATCATGGTGCGAAATTTCAACCACACCAGCGCCGCCCCACAAGGAAAATAAAAGCAACCTAAAACCTAAATATTTAAACAGAAATACCATAAGATAAACTCTAGGTATGAACCCTAGTTTTGGGACAATTTATAAATCAATAATGAGTTAATGAAAACCTAAGTAAAGGGATGAAATCAAAGATAGAATGGTTTGCTTACAATATTTTGATGTTTCCCACATCAAATCTCCCTTCAAAGATAACGTCCAAAGTAGGGGAGAAACCATGGAGGATGTACATGGAGGTAGGGCACGAAATGGGGAATAATAGGGCATATTATACTTATTTTTAGCAGGTAAAATGGGAAATTTAAAAATATTTTAATGAGTTGGACAGGGATTCACAGCTTAGATGCATGGTTTGGAACCGTGCGGCCAAACCGTGTGGCCTGTTCTGGCCACCCAAAAAATTTGGTTTTTCATCCAATTACAAGGGGGTGTAAGGGGGAAAGATAGGACAAGAATATTGGGAAATAATACACAAAAGAAAACTAGCACTTGACCCCAAGACTCATCCAAAACAAGGGTACAAACCACCTCAACAACGTTTTCCACAAGTGGTGCCACTCGGAGTATCACAAAAGAAACTCCCAATAATAATAACCTTAACACCATACCATTCACAAAATAGGAGGAAAACTACCATCCTATACCCCCATGAACAATTTCATAGGTCAATAACATAAGAGACACCAAAATTTCAAACCCAGAACACCCGTAATCCAAGAGAAAGCTAAGATCCAAAAGAGGATTTTAATCAAGTCATGGAATTGAAAATCCGGGTGTTACATAGTGAATTTTTGATAGAATTATTTCTATAACTAGAACATCAAACAACATAATAAGAGGAATATGACTACACCTATACACACAATAATTGACATTGAAGATTCATTTGTGACATAAATTGTTTTTTAAAAAAAGGATTGATGTTTTAACTCATGTAATATAAACAATTAACAACATATGATTTCCAAAAAGTATAGATCCGTAAGAAGAACTAGAAAACATAATATTTGTAATATTATATATTTATCATCAGGATGAATATTTTCTATCATATTCATTATTTTTAGAAGTGTTACAAAAATATTTTCCTTAAAACCCTATTTTATATATTCAGAAAAATCAGAAAATATGAAAAACTTAATGAGGATTAAACTAATATAGGATTATGATTGTTCAATACATTTCCATATTGGGATGGTGAAAAAAGACACATAATCTCTAAGTAGAATGTTTTTTGAAACCCTATCCATGATGACTATTGAAAGGGGTCTAAAATTTATAGACATGATAAGTGTGGACATGGAAATAATAAATGTTCATCCATCCCATAATTCTTAAATAATAGATAATTTATCCATTGTTGAGAGGATAAATTTGGCACAAGAAGTTTATTAATAGATACATAAAAAGATAGAGAATATTCCAGAGATCAAAATTTCTTATTATGTAATTATAATCTTTGAAACATGTATATATAACAACCCTGCTTTTATTACAAACTTAAACATGATTTATTAAATAAATTCTTCACTTGATACAACATGGAAGATCGAAAGGTTTAGTGTCTTTGTGGATTAATATCATTACATAACAACTTAAAACATGAAATACAACATCTTTTTTGAAAAATTATTTTATAGGACCACTACATTCCCTCATAATTAGCATTGCTTGGTATCACCTTAGGACATGCATAAGAAAAGAGTGGGTTATAAAGCCATGTAAGGGAATAAACATGGAATAAAATGAAGAATACAATACATGTTAGAAAATTGGCATATCAATGTCCCAAAATAGATACATGAACATAGAATAATTATAAAGCATGATAATCATAACATGGAAATGTGGCAACAACACTTAACATGGAATTAGCATGAGCCGAGGATCATTGCACATAGAGCATGAGTAAACCCTCATTGCACACGAAGCATGAGTAAAACCTCATTGCACTTGAATTATCATGATTCAGCACCCATTTCACATTAAGTATCATGATACTATACTATACCCAATGCATTAGAGTGCTATTAGGGCGCACCCTTCTTAAACATTTCATTTCATGCATAAGTGTCCCACATGGATCATATAACAAGGAATCAATAAACATCATAAGTTATTCCAACATTAAGTAATGTGGAATAAATACATGAAAGTATCATTCAATATGTATATGTGTCACGACCCGTCTTTGAGACTCGTGTTGTGACTACCCCAAGCCCGCCTTTTATAGGCCAGGTGCTGGAAACTAGCACCAAAGGCGTAAATCCCGACAATAGGGGAATGCATTGCCTTTATAAAGTAAACAAACACCACAAAGTACGCAAGCTGAGTAACACTAAGTAAAATGAGTACAGAAGTAAGTGATGGAAAGTAAATGGTCCAGAATACAAACCCAACTTAAAGTAAAGTACAACTGAAAAGAGAGTAAAGCAGAAGAAAAGTAAAGCTGCAACACCAAGTCGTCCTATGGAAATCCCACCTGAAGGGTGGGTACAGATGGTCTCCTCTTCTCCTCAGCTCCAGCCGTTCGCTCTGTGTACGTCTCGTCCAGTGATCCACCTCCAGGTACCGACCAGCTCCAGGAACTCCTACCTCGGTCAGCGTTGTCCATCATCTGCATCCAACACAACGTAGTGCGGGCATATCCCGTGCAGGGGTGAGTATATTCTACTCAGTAGGGACCCCGAGACCCCGGAAGGTCTCTTAGAATCCACGAAAGATAAACCAAAAAGGAAAGATAAAATCACGAAGTAATAACCAACTCTACTTAGGTATATTCCCATACATATACCTAAGTCGTCAATTCTGGTTCGGCTCCATCATCCGAGCCCAACTTCGATCTAGTCACCCCAGGATAGCACAATCCTATCCACACAGGATAACACAACTCAATCCACACCGGATAGAAAAACAATCATATCAAAGATAATGATTGAGAGTCAAGACTCAGCTCACACAAGTATACTTCTTCATAAGATGAAAGAGTTGATCAGATGTAGCCACTGATTCATCTAAGCTATCGGACCCATGTAGGATACAAGGCCATCTAAGCTGTCGGACCCAAAAAGGATACAAGACCAGCTACTCTGCCGGACCCACGTAGGATACAAGTACAGAGTCAAATACCACCGGACCCACGTAGGATACAAGAATAGTAGTCAAGTACTGTCAGACCCACAAAGGATGCAAGAACAATATTCATCGCCATAGAACCCACAGAGGATTCCAGTACGGTCATCATCACAGCTGAACCCATGGAGGATCCCAGTACAGTCGTCATCGTCTTCGCAGTCGCAGCCATCTCTAGAGTTCCCTCACACAGCATGCTCGATTCCGAGAGGGTCCACTCGACGGGCCAAGGGGTTCGATAAATAAACTGTCATGTAGTCCAGAGTTGATGTATCCCAAAGTTCTGTCTCGTAAAAAGGAACTCAATGTGATAGACGGTGCGTCAATCAGACGTCCGGTCTGAGAGTTATTGGCTTTTTTCGCCCCTGGGGCCCTGTTGGTTTTTAAGTCAAATCAGCCTGAACGTACTCCAACTGCGTCCAAACCTCGATCGGAGTAATCTAAAATAATCTTCTCACTAATAGGAATCCAACAAAGTCGATGTCACGTCAATCGGAAGTCCAGAGCTCAAGTTATAAGTGTTTTCGCTCCGAGGGCCCGGTTAGTTTTGTGTTCGAACCAACCCGGCCATACCCAAAGTCCTCCAAAACCTTGATTGTAATATACCTAAACAAACGTCCTGATCCAAGGATCGCTACGCAACTTACGATGCATCGATCAGAGATCCGTAGCCCATGTCATGGGCATTTGAACAGATCTGTCTGAAAATAGTGGGTTTGGGCCCGGTCCGACCCGGCCCAATACCCCCTGGGTTGGCCCGAACTAGTTCAACCCGACCCGGGTCCGGGGCCGACCCAGTTGGGAGTGGCCCGGCCCAGCCTCGCTGGTATGGCCCGGCCCGGCGCGGGGGTCCAGCCCAGCGCGGGTTGCCCGACCCGGCGCAGGCGTTCTGGCCCGGCCCGGCCGGTTCGGCCCAGTTCGGGCTCCCGAGTGCTGAGCGGACGTGGAATGGGGGGATCCTCCACCCCCTTCAAACCGAACGGCAGAACCGCGGGGGGGTCTGCCCTACTGCGCTGGTCGGGGGTACAAACCCTCGGTTTTCCCGGATCTGGCCGGCTGTAACGGCCGGCCGGTTGTGCCGCGTGGGATCTGTTGGTCCCGCCCCCTATAGCAACGGCAGTTGGTAGTTCCGGCTGCCGCCCTCTGCACCATTGCGGCCTTAGGCCGCGGCCCTTGTCCGACCGGCGCGGCACGACGGAGCCGCGCCCCTCCGCCGCAGCCCGACTCCGGCCCCGGCTTCTTTTGGCCTCAACGGCGCGGCGCGATGGCGCCACACTCCTTCACCGCATTTTTCCTCGATCCTTCACGGTGCCATTGCACCGCGCCACCTTCATTCCAACCCCGATGGTGAACATCAACAAAGGGGAGGAGGATCGGCCATGTTTTTGCGGTCTGACCTCCTCCCGTTAATTTGAGAATAGGCAGCTAATAAAAATCAACAATGAACGCCAAAATAAGTCCCGAACATAAAAACAATCTCCTACCTCAAAATAGTTGTTGAATGAAGATTATCGCGGGAAACGGTGTCACGAGGTAAAGCTCCGTATGTGTTTGACGGAGAATGTCCGAGGTGGAGCGGCATCTCACACCGACTGCGAGGAGGAGAAGAAAGGCACGATGATCACTCCTTGCGGTGACGACGTTCTTCATCGAGGTCTTGACGTTCTTCGCGTTCTTCAAGACTTAGCCTAAACTCTCCCAAAATCTCCACACAATGAAAACCACCCAAAATAAAATGAAGTAGGCCCTTATTTTATTAAATCATGTCAATAATTAAAGAATTAAAAATTCAAACACTATATTAAATAAATTGAATAGCATTAATCAATCAATTTAATGTAAGAGTTGACAGGTAATTAAAGTGGGGGAGTGGGTGCATTACAAACTAAATTGAAAGAGGGAGGTTTAAAAATATTTGAAGTGGTGGGGCTTGTGTGGGACCCACTTCACTAATATCCTACCAAGTGGAGTTAGGATTTAGTGGGTCCCACTCCAACTTCCATGCATAGGTTATAACTACTTAAAATAGAAATAAAAATTGTAGCAAAAATTTTTACTTCACTCTTCAGTTAACCCATTTATATAACAACATCACCCGAGAAAACGCAAATCCAGAAAAGGTCTTCCTAAGCAATTATTGTCGTTGTGGTTTCATCGGTGTCCTCGGATTTTGATTCTGAGCACCGGTTCAAAAGTTAGAAAAACTCGCTCGTTCGTTCACTGAATGTACCTGAGCTAAACTTTGGAAATTAATTCCGGACACACCAGGCCTCGGAATCTGGTGCCGTCAGAAACTGCGTACTTGTAAAATCCCAAAGAAATTATGAAAAAAAATTTCCTTGAAATTTATGGGTCTTTACATTACTCCCACCTCAGGGCTTTACATCCCCGTAAAGCTACATCAAAAACTAGGGAAACAAAAGGGGGTATTGTGCACGCATCTGAGCATCCCGCTCCCATGTGCTCTTCTGGAGGTTCCCATGCAGCCATATGATGCTCACTAGAGGAATCAACCATCCACGTAGGACTCGCTCATGTCGATCCTCAATCTCCACCAGAACCTCTGAAAAAGTATCCCTATCATCAATGTCCAGCTCCCCATGGTCGATGATATTCATCGGTTCGTGCACGTATCTCCTCAGCTGAGATACGTGGAAGATGTCGTGCACCCGGTGCAACTGAGGTGGTAGTTCCAGGTGATAAGCCACCTTGCCTATCCTGCTGACAACCTGAAATGGTCCGATGAATCGTGGAGATAACATGCCGCCCTGGCCAAATCTCGGTTATCCACGTCGAGGTGAGACCTGTAAGAAAACGTGGTCGTCATTCTCGAACTCTAGTGGTCTCTGCCTCCTATCAGCATAAGACTTTTGTCGGATCTGAGCTGTCATCATCTGCTCCTGGATGACCAGGACCTTCTCTGTCATGTTCTGGACCATCTCTGGTCCCACAAGTGCTGACACCCTAGGGTATGTCCAGCATAGAGGTGACTTGCAAGGTCGGTCGTACAATGCCTTTTATGGTGCCATCCTGATGGTGGAGTGGTATCTATTGTTGTACGCAAACTCCACCAAGGGTAGGTGATCCTCCCAGCTGTGAAAAAAGTCAAGCAAACATACACAGAGGATTTCCTCGAGAGTCTGAATGGTCCTATTCATCTGACTATCTGTCTGAGGGTGAAAGGCGGTGCTCAGATGTAGCTACGTCCTGAATGCCTCCTGCAACCCCTTCTAATGTCGGGAAGTAATGAGAGCATATCGATCAAAGATGATAGATGATGGCACACCATGAAGTCATACAATCTCTTGAATGTAGAGTCATCCTAGGCTCTCCACTGATCTCTGCTCTCTGATGGATAAAAAGTGGGCTAACTTGGTGAGTCAGTCGACAATCACCCAAATGGAGTCATGACCTCTGGAAGTGCGTGGAAATCCAGTCACGAAATCCATAGATATCTTGTCCCACATCCACTCTGGGACCTCCAAGGGCTGTACCAAGACTGATGGTACCTAGTGCTCCGTCTTCACCTACTGATAGGTGAGACATCGAGAAAAGAACGTTGCCACAACTTTCTTTATACCCGGCCACCAGTGCTGTCGTCTGAGATCCTGGAACATCATTTCTACTCATGGATGTACCGCCAAAGGGGAATTGTGAAACTCTCTCAGCACCTCCTCTTGTAAAGCAGCTGGTACCATGGTACGTCCTCTGAAAAGGACGTCGTGCTCTCCTCCTATAGAGAAACCATCAGGTGCCTATCCTGTGGAAATATGTGCATGCCGCGTCTAACAATCAACGTCACCACGATGTGCCTCTCTGACTTGCTGAAGAAGTGGAGGTGTGACTGTGATAGACTAAAGGAAGGCATCCTCATCTCTATCCACAAAGAATATCTACAAAGAGGCTAGCTACTCTGTATCCTCTCCAAGTAGTCGAATGACCGTCCTCCTGTTGAGAGCATCGGCTACTACATTCCCCTTTCCAGGAGTATAGACTATCTCAAAGTCATAATCCTAGAGGAACTTGAGCCATCACTGCTATCTCAGGATCAGGTCCTTCTGTAAGAAGTTGTACCTGAGACTCTGGTGGTCAGAATAAATAGTAAAGCGCTCGCCCATCAGGTAGTGCCGCCACATATTCAGAGTGAAGACCACTGCTGCTAAATCCATGTCATGGGTAGCTTATTTATGCTCATGCTACCTCAACTGTCGTGATCCATAGGCGATCACTACCTTCTCCTCGATCAGGACACACCCGAGTCTGGTCCCTGATGAATCGCAGTAGACTACGTACCCTAATCCCTCCTCTGGTATCCTCAAGATGGATGCACTGGTAAATCTTTCTCTCAGCTCCTGGAAGCTCTTCTGACATCTATCTGACCACACGAAGGGTCTCCCCTTCTTTGTCAAAGCTGAAAGTGGTGCCGAAACTCGGGAGAAGTCTGGCACAAATCTCCGGTAGTACCCAGCTAGACCCAAGAAACTCCGCACCTCCGGCACGCTCCTGGGTGGATCCCAAGCTAGCACTGCCTCGATTTTCCAGGATCCACCACAACTCCTGGCTCAAAGATGATGTTCCCCAAGAAGTGGACCTCACCTATCCAGAACTGACACTTCGAGAGCTTACCATAAAGCTGGTTCTCTCGGAGTGTGTCCAGTACAACCCGCAAGTGGTAGGCATGCTCCTCCTCAGTGGTCGAGTATATCAATTTGTCGTCGATGAAGACTACGACAAATCGATCGAGGTAAGGCTGAAAGATCCTGTTCATGAGACTCATGAACACTGATGGAGAGTTGGTTACGCCGAAAGGCATAACCAAGAACTCATAGTGGCCATACCAACATATGAAGGTCGTCTTCTGCACATCCTCCTCTCGAACTCTGAGCTGATGATAGCCAGACCTGAGGTCTATCTTCGGGAACCATCGTGCTCCCTTGATCTGATCGAAGAGGTTGTCAATCCTTGGAAGTGGATACTTTTTCTTCACAGTCACCTGGTTCAGGTGACGGTAATAGACACACTGTCGCAAGCTCCCGTCTGCCTTCTTGGCGAACAAAATCGAGGAATCCTAGGGTGAAACACTAGGTCGTATGAATCCCTTTCCCTGCAAGTCCTCCATCTGTACTCGTAGCACTCGAAGCTCGGCGAGAGCCATCCGATATGCTGGAGTGGATATCGGGGTTGTCCCAGGGTACAGGTCAATGTAGAAGTGTACCTATCTACAAGGAGGTAGTCTTGGAACATTGTCAGGGAAAACGTCCTCATACTGATCCACCACTACAGGAAAACTCGTACTCTGCACATCAACTGCTCCTAGGATGAGGCTAGACAATTAATGAGTGATCAGTTGTCCTCTCCTCTACGTGAGTCCATCCCATACTACAAAGGCTCCCTTCTCGTCAGTGAAGGTGAACCTGCTCCCATCGGTGCGAACACACTGCACCTTGTGCCTAATACAGTCGATCTGAGCATGGACTGTAGATAACCAATCTATGCCCAAGATGACGTTGTAAGGCCTCGACACCGCTACAAGAAGATCCCGGCCGAAGCTCTAGCCTCCTAGAGTAAGCTCACACTTCCTTTACCAGTGCGTAATCATCGAGTCTGCTCCCATAAGAGTTTCTAGCCGTAAGGATCGAGCCAACGGTTCTGTTGGAATCTCCGAGATCTGAACAAGTGTAGAGGAAATGAATGAATGACTTGCTCCTGTGTCTATAAGAACTACAGAAAGGGTGGAGTAGACATAGATAGTACCTCGAATCATCTCTGGTGCACCGTAGTCGTAGGCCTCCGCTGCCTGAAGCTGAGCCTACCTTTGTCCGCCAGCTCCATGTGGTCGGGGTGGACCTCCTGGTGGTGGTGGTGGTAAAGCCTCAAAGTGTCGCCCACCACCTGCTGCTCGGCCAGCTCCTCTGCCTCATTCGCCTGCTCCCTGCAGACCGCCACGGTCGACCCTCTCCCTCTGCCTGGGTGGTCCTTCAATCGCATGCTGCTCTTCTGCACAGCGGGTCGGTCAGTCACGAGTCATGTGGCCCTACCCGCCGCATGCATAGCACTGTCTACTCCTCGTAAGACTGGTTCTGCACTGTGTCCCCCACACCTCTAAGCCAGTGTCCTGAGGTCGTCCACCTTATGGTCTGGTCTGCCTGGACCTCTGTGTCATCCGTCGACTACCAGCTACAGAAGACTCTACTACGTGCCACCCTATGGTAGGTCTCGCTGATGGTGTAGGCTCAGTAAGAAAGCTCTCTACGAGAAGGGCTCGCTCCAGTACTCCTTCCTGGGTTAGAATACTAAGGGTGATCATCAAAGCCCTGATCTCATGCCTCAGTCCCTGCTCGAAGGTCAGGGCCCAAAGGAATGGGTCTCGTACCATGTTCTTGGAATAGCGTTAGAGATCGGTAAATCTCACCGAGTACTGGGCTACCGTCATGATGCCCTGCCGCAGCTATAGTAGCTCCTGAATGTGCACCGCACGGAGGATGTCTGGTATGAACTCTGAGTGGAAGAGTCTCTCGAAGTCCGACCATAGAAGGTATTCCTCGTCGTGCACCTGGAGCATTAGGATCCACCATCTACCTGCTCCCACGTGCAAGAGACTCGCTGCAAGGATCACCATGAGGTCAGCTGGTGTCCCTACTAACCTGAAAACTCGTACAACAGCCTCTATCCAATCCTCTGCTACCTGAGGGTCCATCTCCCCGCGGAACCTTGGGTGGTTTCTGATGCTGAAACTCGTGCAGTGCACTAAGGCAACGTGCACTCTGAGCGGCTGGGGATGGTTGTATCAGTGGCTCGCCGGGTAGAGGTACCGCCGGTGCCTCCACTGTAACAGGGCCCTATACCGAGGCCTCGTCGCACGGTGGGTTGTCGTCTTGCACAAAGCTCAGAACCCTAGCTGGCTGCCATCGTGGGGCCATCCTAAAAAGAGATAGGTGTGCCACGGTCAATACAGTATACCTGGTGATCTGACACAAAGTAATCACAAAGAAAACTTTTGAAACACACATGCAATCAATATTTTCGTGCACTGAGTCGGAAATCAGATGTCAGGGTCCTGGTGTATGGATACGTCGGCCGCCTCACCAACACTGGACTCCATGGAATGATAACAACACTCAATACCCTTAACAGTATTGCTTCACATAGAAGAAAGATTAGAGTCCCAAGTTCTATGGTAGAACCGAACTCCTCTGATACCAATTTTTCACGACCCGTCTTTGAGACCCGTGTTGTGACTACCCTAAGCCCGCCATCCATAGGCCAGGGGAAGGCGACTAGCAGCAAAGGCGTAAATACCGACAATAGGGGAAGGCATTCCCTTTATAATGTAAACAAACACCAAAGAGTATGCAAGATGAGTAAACACTAAGTAAACTGAGTACAGAAGTAAGTGCTGGATAGTAAATGGGCTAAAATACAAACCCAACTGAAAGTAAAGTACAACTGAAAAGAGAGTACAGCGTTAGAAAAGTAAAGCTGCAACACCAAACTATCCTCTATAAATCCCACCTGAAGGGTGGGTACGTATGGTCTCCTCTGCTCCTCGGCTCCAGCTGTCGGCTCCGTGTATGTCCCGTCCAGTGATCTACTTCCAGCTACCGACCAGCTCCACGAGCTCCTACCTCGGTCAGTGTTGTCTGTCGTCTGTATCCAACACAATGTAGTGCAGGAATAGCCCGTGTAGGGGTGAGTATATGCTACTCAGTAGGGACCCCGAGACCCCCGAAGGTCTCCCAGAATCCACGAAGGATAAACCACAAAGGAAATATACAATCACTAAGTAACAACCAATTCTAATTAGGTATATGCCCATACATATATGTAAGTCATCAATTCCAGTTCAACTCCATCATCCGAGCCCAAGTTCGATCTATTCCACACAGGATATCACAATCCTATCCAAACAGGATAACACAACTCAATCCACATAGGATAGCAATACAATCATATCGAAGATAATGATTGAAAGCCAAGACTCAGCTCACGCAGGTATACTTCTTCGTAAGACGAAAGAGGTGATCAGATGTAGCCACTGATTCATCTAAGCTGTCAGAACCACGTAGGATACAAGACTAGCTAAGCTTTCGGACTCACAAAGGATACAAGACCAGCTACTCTGTCTGATCCACGTAGGATACAAGTACAAGGTCAAATACTGCCGGACCCACGTAGGATACAAGAACAGTAGTCAAGTACTTCTGGACCCACAAAGGATACAAGAATAGTAGTCATCACCGTCTAACCCACAGAGGAGTCCAGTACGGTCGTCATCGCTTCCGAACCCATGGAGGATCCCAGTACAGTCGTCATCGTCGTCGCAGTCGCAGCCAGCTCTACGGTTTCCACACACAGCATGCACGATTCTGGGAGGGTCTGCTCCACGAGCCAAGGGGGTCGATAAATCAACTGACACGTTGTCCGTAGTTGATGTATCCCAAAGTTCCATCTCGTCAAAAAGAACTCAATGTCACAGACGGCGCGTCAATCAGACGCCCGGTCTGAGAGTTATTGGCTTTTTTCGTCCCAGGGGCCCAGTTGGTTTTTAAGTCAAAACCAACCCGACCATACTCCAAATGCATCCAAACCTCGAATGGAGTAATCCAAAATAATCTTCTCACTAAGAGGAATCCAAAAAAGTCGACGGTACATCAATCGGACGTCCGGAGCTCAAGTTATAATCATTTCTGCTCCGAGGGCCCGGTAGGTTTCGTGTTCGGATCAACCCAACCATACCCAATGTCCTATAAAACCTTGAGTGTAATATACTGAAACGACCGCCTTAGTCCAAGTATCGATACTCAACAAACGGTACATCGATCGGAGGTCCGTAGCCCAAGTTATGGGAGTTTGAACGGATTTGTCCGAAAACAGGGGGTTTGGGCCCGGTCCGACCCGGCCCAATACCCCCTGGGTCGGCCCGAACTGGGTCGACCTGACCGGGGTCCGGGTCCGGCCCAATTGGGCATGGCCCGGCCTGGCTCGCACGACCCGGCCCAGCCAAGTGTGGCCCGTCCCGGCGCGGGGGTCCGGCCCAGCACGGGCGGCCGGACCCGGCACGGGCGGTCCGGCCCAGCCCGGCCGGTTCGGCAAGGTCTGAGCGCCCGCGTGCTGAGCGAACATGGAAGGGGGGGAGATGCCTCCCCCTTCGAATTGAACGGTAGATTCACGGGGGGTCCGCCCTGCTACACTGGCTAGAGGTACAAACCCTCGGTTTTCCCGGATCCGGCCGGCTGTAACGGCCGGCAGGTTGTGCCATGCGGGACCAGTTGGTCCAGCCCCCTGTAGCACCGGCGGTTCCGGTCACTACCCTCTGCACCGCCGCATCCTTATGTCGTGTCCCTTGTCCTACTGGCGTGGCGCGACGGAGCTGCGCCCCTCCTCCGTGGCCCGACTCTGGCTGTGGCTTCTTTTGGCCACAACAGCGTGGCGCAACAGCGCCACGTTTTTCCTCGATCCCGTGCGGTGTCGTTGCACCGCGCCGCCTTCGTTATAACCCCGATGGTGAACATTAACAGATTAGATGAGGATCGGACGTGTTTGTGCAGTCCAACCTCATCCCGTTAATTTGATAACATGCGGCTAAGAAAAATCAACAATGAACGACAAAATAAGTCACAAACATAAAAACAATCCCCTACCTCGAAGTAGTTGTCAAATGAAGATTGTCATGGGAAATAGCGTCGTGAGGTAAAGCTCTGTTTGTGTTTGACGGAGAACGTCTGAGGTGGAGCGGCATCTCACACTGGCTGCATAGAGGAGAAGAAAGGCATGATGATCAATCCTTTCAGTGACGGCGTTCTTCATTGAGGTCTTGACGTTCTTCGCATTCTTCAAGACTTAGCGTAAACTCTCCCAAAATCTCCACACACCGAAAACCGCCCAAAATAAAATAAGGTAGGTCCTTATTTTATTAAATCATGTCAAAAACTCAAGAATTCAAAATTCAAACTCTTTATTAAATAAATTTAATAGCTTTAATCAATCTATTTAATGTAAGAGTTGACATGTAATTAAAGTGGGGGAGTGGGTACGTTACAAATTAAATTGTAAGAGGGTAGTTTAAAATAATTGAAGCGGTGGGGATCATGTGGGACCCACTTCTCTAATATCCTACCATGTGGAGTTAGGATGTAGTGGGTCCCACTCCAACTTCCATGCATAGGTTATAACTACTTAGAATAGAAATAAAAACTGTAGCATAGATTTTTATTTCACTCTTTATTTAACCCATTTATTTAACAACGTCACCCGAGCAAATGCAACTCCAGAAAAGGTCTTCCTAAGAAATTACCGACCATGCGGTTTCATCAGTGTCCATGGATTTAGATTCCGAGAACCAGTTCAAAAGTTAAAAAAGCTCGCTCATTCGTTCACTGAACGTACCCGAGCTAAACTTCGGAAATTGATTCCAGGCACACCAGGCCTCGGAATCAGGTTCCGTCAGAAACTACGTACTCTTAAAATCCCAAAGAAATTAAGAAAAAAATTCCCTGAAATTTACGGGTCTTAATAATATGTGCATAAAAGTGAATACCCTTGATAGAGACATCAGTATGGTATTCACTACACAATGATATTGGCTTGAAAACATGCGGTGCAATTTCTGCAGCATAACAGCGTGACATAAGGATTCATGAAAATGGTTGCTGAGAGAGAAATCTACGTATCATCATATTTAAATGAAATATACAGTAAGGGTTTCATATAGATACATGTCCCAACAAACTTAATGGAATTTAGATGCATAATTCAAAATAATTACTTTGATGTAAAAGAGGAGAGAGAAATCCCTCGCGAAATTTCGACATGGTAACGGGTGTACATGAGATCCATTAACGAGAGAGAAAGGGATCTCATATCCTCAAAACATAAATATGGAATTATGGTGGAGGTTCCAAATCATACCCCATCATTTGTAATTGAAAACAAAAGGTCCTAATGACTTAAATAAAATTGGACAAAATGAGAATGAAATAAATCTCTAACATGGAAGTGTGATCCCAAAGGCTTGGGAGAGGCTCGAGAGAGGATTCTTGGGAGATTGGAGCACCTTGGGAGGATTATAGAGAGAGGAGGGAAGGTTTTGGTCGAACTAAAAAGGATTTTAGTGATGTGGATGTGGGAGATTGTGTTTGTTTATATAGGAAGGAAGAGGGAATTCTTTATTATTTAGGTCTGGGACACCTCATGTTAAACTAATAAAAACCACAAACCAGCCCATGGTTTTTTCCAAAGGGTATTGTAAAAAAATATTGTATAATGAAAATTTCTGAACTTCTTAAAATAATAGGGTTTCTTATGTGGAGGTGAGTCACCCTTTCAAGGAAAACAAATTAAAAAGACAAAATGTTTTATAAGCCTTTAAGGGTCCACTAATTCTTTGTAAAATAAATAAATAAAACCCAAAATCACATTATTTTAATGGAAAAACATATATTGTCTGAAAATAATGTTTATATTATTTTATTACATCACTATTGGGTCATTATGATGTCATAAAACCCATTATATATTTAAACGATATTTAATTTTTACCCAAAAATTTGATTGTTTCAAAAAATTAGAAAAAATTCACCATTGGATAATATCGACGTCCTGATTACAAAAATAATATTCATTTTATCTAAATAATTTTATAAATATGTGAATTTTCACTTTTAAAATAAATACCAAAATTTACCAAAAATTCATGGGTTTTGACAAAAACAGCTTTCAAACGTTAATAAGAATTACACTTGCATTACTAAAATTATACCATCCTTAATAAAAAGTAATTTAATAATAATTATATTTTTATTAAAATATTATTTAATTCAAAAATCCATTAATTCATCAAAATTGATTTCTTATTTTAATATTAACTAAAAATACTATTTGTGCATTAATAACTATTTACAAAGTAACAATAACAAAATGAATGCATATTCTTTATACAAAAATAATGTACACAGTCATAGTTCTATGGTATTATTACATAACCCCTTATAACACCAGCATAAGACCGAAGGGTATGGTGTGTGATTGTGAAAGACTCTTGGGGTGGCTCTAATAACATCGCTCGGGTGGAAGTCCTTATTAACTTCCACTTCTCCTATAGTCGGTTCCGATCAATCTTAACGTGTTCAAGATCAGCTTGGGCTAGGTCAAGAACGAATCCCAATGATGCCACCTCCTTTCAGAGATCTGAAAAATTGGATTCGTAAGAGGAAAGTCTACTGGATGAGGCCATCACTTCCTTTTTCTGAGTAAATTGGATTTGTTAAAGACCTATATTTATACTAATCATGGGATTTGTTTTCAACGGCTATATTAGCAATGTTCAAAATTCATAACAGTATTTTAAAATCTAGAAACATAAAACCAATGAAGTTCACATTTTATATAACCATAATAAGACATTTTATTACATCAAGATGAATTACCATTAATGAAAGTTTGGGTCGTTATAGTATATGTGTCCCATGAAAATTGAAAATAAAAGTAAACATCAGAATTATACACATAGCTCACCATTCTCCATTCATAAGGGATGAACAGTGATATATAGAGATCTCAATTGAAACTTTTAATGGTATATCAAAAAGAGTGAGAATAGTGAATTTTTATCTCTATTCATATTAAACCACAATTTCATGGTTGAATTAAATAAATATAATGGTATTATAAAACCATTTTCCATATAGGAGTGAAAATGGGAAAATATAACAACATACTTCACCAAAGGACTCTACAGGAAATTTAAAAGTGAAAATTCCATCAAGGTGATAGGCAATCACCTTACAACTTCAGTGAGTTTCATTGTTGTCAAGTAATATTTATGTCCTAAAATAATCATGATGATAAAAATAATGGATTTGGCATGAAATAATGGAGTACCACATTATATTATATCTAATAGTAATATGAGGTTTTCCCCAAGGTTCTAGGGACACCTTTAGAATGATATGGATATAGATATGTGTTTTATTATTTCTTATCACCTTCATACGGATGGACATTCTCATAGAACTATTTAAACTATTCAAGTTATAAGGACCCAACATTATTCATTAAATATCATAGTAAATTCAATTTGGAATTCAATTTCATACATTCCAAAAATATTTTGACTTAACATTTTTAGAGAATTAGACCATAATTCTTACATAAAAACTGAAATATTTCAAGGTAGACAATTTTACTCACTATCTTATTTTTTCACAAAACTGAGACTATTAAAAAGAAACATGGTTTATTTTCATGTTTAGTCATCACAAATATTCCATTGATACTTTTCATGTCTATATTATAACTTAAATCATGTGAAAACCATTCTTAAACTTGGTATGAGCATAAAAAAGATCAGTAAGGAATACACAAATAAGAAAAACTTTTAGCCTTGAAAAAACATGTAAACCGTGAATACTTTAACATAATGTAACACTTTTCACCTTTATGAAGTAGTTGTGAATTACTTTGAATATAAGATCATTGACTATCCATTTTTAATCAAACTATTACCATATAATTCAATTAAATCACATATAACATATAATTGTAACTTGGGGCATAATCATATGCAAATAGTATAACCATGTGGTCGACTTCCATACATTTCCAACTAATAAATGGAATAGTCATATGGCCGAAAACCATACCAAATTCATTGTAGGATATAATGTGACCAACCATAATTGGGTTATCATGGAACCAAACATCTTTTTTTTAACACTTAACCACCTTCCAAATGTCCAAGTAACATGATATAATCATAACACATAAAATATTGAAATTATCAAAATTTCACTCGTAACATTTCATTGGAAATCACCAAATATTATTTCAAGATATTGAAGTAGTCACAAAAATTTCAAAACCATTTTAACTACCAAAATAAAAAAATGGAATAAGTTATTTCTTTTCCTTTTAAAAACATTAAGGCTGATAGAGCAAGCCATGTATCAAATAACAATTACAGTGGCGGAGATGTCATTGTCTCCATATACATTAAAAATAGTCCTTTTTTCATTTTGTAAATAAATTTAAACTCTTTATATAGAAATATTCCTATTAAAAACATTAAATGGATCTAAAATTCAAATGTTTTGATTATAAAACTTATAAAAGAAGGTGTTGTATGACATAAAAATATTCCTCAATGAAAAGAGATTCAGACAAAGTCCCTAACCTCAAGTCTAATTCATTATGAATGTTCTTTATATCATTTAATAGTAAAATTATGTCAATTATTTACTTGATTTAGAACATTTTATCATATTTATTATTCATTTTATAAAAAATAATAACCATTTATTAAAAATTATATAATTATTTAAGTTATTATCAGACGTTTTGTCGATATTTTTTTCTTTAGTCGAAAATGATCATGGTAAGATGTCAATAGTCCATGTGGTCATGACTCCAGAATCTCTAGAATAATATTCATGACATTATTATAATTTTTATACATTAATTATACTTTTAAATCAAACCATTATGTATTGTTATGAATAATGAATAATGTTATAATCATGGATATGGTAGGTTGTACGTACGTATGAGTAACATTTTCCATTTTTCATTGATCATTATGGAAATAAAGTACTATTTTATCATTATTGAATTATTATAACCTAATTAATATCCTATAAATCATTTACATATTCTTATATATACCATATAACTGATTTTTTGAAAAAAAATGAACAATATCGCTTCGTGGAGGTGATAGTTCACACGTACGCATGAACAACATTAAGATTATTATGTGCATTTAAAGTAAGAATTTAATTAATATATTATAATTTTATAATTATTAGTATTTTATATTTATCACATATGGAAATTAAATCTTTCATTATAACCAATCTTTAATGATTGTGCTAAAATATGAACTATATCAGTTCGCGAGGCGGTAGTCCGCATTACACATGAATGAAAAGTTCATTATCCATTGGATGGACATGGATATGAATTTAGGTTATGATATTAACATAATAACTACTAAGTATATCAATGATATTGTAGTTAATATTTTATCATGGTTTAAGGATATTTGAGGATGTTGAAGAATGAATAATTTAGAAATACGTAAAGAAAATGATACCTCTTCATCAGTTGATCACCATTGAATAACACCTTAACACCTATAAGGGGAGTTTTATAACTAAAATAAGGCCTCAAGAATTTTTATAGGTATCCTAGGATGGGTTCTAGTAAGTTCATGGCTGGACCAGAAGGTTTTTGAAGTGTAAGTAATAGAGTATAATGGGTACCTTTTTATAGGATTAGGGAGGGGCACCCTTAGAAATATTATAATATAAATTAATTTATAACTCAAAATGACTCCAAAATATGTTATGTAGAGTTAATATGAGGATGGTTATAAAACTATCCTAAAATAACATTTATTCTTTTATATATTTTATTTTAAACCTTATCTTTTGGTTTAACCCTTAATTAATTTATTTTAATTTTAACTATGGTAACGCCATTTTAATTACTAAGAGACTATAAATTTTACTTATATTGGGTAACTTTCCAATAAATTGAATCTTTAATAACTTGTCAACCTTTTAATAGCTATTTTTTAAATTTAAAAAATATTTATTATTTTTATATAATTTATGAAATTATTTTTTTATAAAATATCAAGTGTCAATTTTGACACTATTCATTGCATTGAATTTAAATAAAATCCAAAAAGAGAGATAAATTAAAAAAACATAATAGAGTAGAAATATCTCATAGTCTCCTAAGGAAATTTTGGAGTACCATAAAATAATTCAAATTCTATTTATTTTAATATTTTTCGTATCATTTATTTTATATTTTTAATAATAAAATAGTTAAAGTATCAATGTTATGTCAGTATTTATGGTAATTATTTAATCTCTAAAAATAATTAATAAATTCCCACGATGTACATAATTTCATTATCTTTATTGGGATAATTTATTATCAATTTTATATTATATTTATCACTATATTAAAAAATTTCTCTTTTATGTCACTTTCTTTTATTTTAATAATATCTATATAGCTTTCATGGACAAGAGTCCATTAAATAAGTCAATTAAAATCATTAGGTTTTATGGGTCGACGATTACTCATCCAATAATATTTTCTAAGTTGGTAGGGTAATTTTATTATCCTTATCAAATTATTTTGTTACGTATATTACCTAATTTTCCTTTAACCAAGTTAAATAAAAACACTCTATTTACTATTCAAAATATCCAAAAATAATAATAACAAAACCGATTAACGTAATTTGAACCCACTGATTCTAAATAGAGAATAAATTTTTCAAAATTTAAATTATATAAGTTTCAATAATTATATTAATAAAATCTCATTGATAAAATAAGTAAATGAATTTTTCTAAAAGTAAAAACCATCAAAATACTAACATGTATTTATATCCAACTTCAATGTGAAATTACATCTAATGAACTAAATTAGATTAAACAATAAAAATAATAATCTAATTATACTTTAAAAATAAATTAAAGAAAATATAACAATATAAATAAATTATAAGAAAAATATTTTTTGAATTAAAATGCAGTAATTTTCACAATTCATTAAATTATGAAATGTGTCCAAAAATACCAAAAAGTAAACGAAAGTAAATTTTAACGTCCTGCATTGAAAGAATAAGTTTATATTGTCAAAAATAAACTATAAAAGTGTCAAAATTAGATTTAAAATAGTGTCTTCATCAAAATTTAGTAAAACTTCCTTTTTATAAAAACACTCATATTATCCATAAAGTTTTATTTTATTTTATATTATGTTTATAAAATATAAAAGAAAAATTAAAAACATAATATTTAATATATATTTCATTAATAAAACCCAAAAAATAGTGATTTTAATATTTTATAGACAATCTTATTTTCATTTAAATCATTTTTCAAAGACATTTCCTTTGATTCAAAAACTGTTTTACATTCAAGATTAATAATTTTTCACCAAAAAAATTAATTACATACATGTGTAAACCATATTTCCATAATTAAATTAATAATATTTATTCCTTCCATCTTAACATCTATTTTATTAGGTACCATTTAAATAATAATATTAGTTGTTCGCTTATGTTCTATACGGTGTATCATGAACACTATCAGACATAGTGTCTCTTTTTAAAAATATGGGATGTTACATCCTCCCACTTTAATAAATTGCATCCTCAAAATATAAATTTAGGTTCGCAAACTAAGGTATTACTTTTCAAAATACCTTTATTGTTGTCTCACATCAGAAAAAGGATCAATAAAACTACCATATTAAATGAAAGAATGATAACTACAAAGATCACCTGAGATAACAAATACTAAGGTTCAATGTAAGAAAACATGGATATGGAATAGAAAAATAACCCTAAATATCTGATGGAGAGTGATATAAAACATTTTTAGAAGATAGATAATAATCACAAAACCATAAATTTGTGATGGGTTAAACAATAATCGATTTCATGGTCAGAAAAGTAAATGTAAACCATTTTTGTTTTAAGATTCTTTTCATAGTGTTGAGGAATTATACTAATACATAAAATAAGATCATAATTATCTATAATTACATGTAATGTATAGTCTCATTATTTAATAAATTCCCACTATAAACTCATCATTTTCTCTAAATAATGAGTATTTATGATTATTATTTCATTCTTGAAGCTTTTGAATCAAATTTTAGAGAATTGAATCATCCACAAAAGATGAAAACTATATTTATATTTCCATTAGAAATTAATAAAAACCAAAATAGTTAGTAAAATTGAATTTAATTCTGAAAAATAATAAACCATTGAATAATGAAGAACTACTTTTAATCTTCACAATTCAATATTAATACCTAAGTTCTACATAGAGCATTAATTAAAAATTTACAAAAATGTTCTTTCAAATAATCCAAACTTATATTGAAACCCAAAATCATAAGGATTTGATAAAATATTCTTCCATGAAAAATTTTAACATTTATCTCCAAATATCATAATTTACTCTTGAAGTATCACACAAAAAGTAATTATTATAATAATATTCAAGATACTCTATCTATTTCCATAAATAAATTTAATCACTATATTCTCTTCATTGAATATTCAAAAATATAATTCAACCATTATTACTCAAATAAAATTCCATACTATTCTATTAACCTTGATCATATAGGATTCCCAAAAAATAAACAATCTTCCTAAATAACGTTATTCACTTAATCACTAAGTTATTTTCCAATACCAAGGATATCCATTTGATAAAACATAAGTTCCCAAAATCAAATTCATCTTATTATATAAAATAATTTCACTAAAAAACATTATGCCATACTAACCAGGGACTTTATGTAGTCTAGTGGTCTGTGATGCACCCTTGTCACCCTTCAGTTTTGGGTTTGATTACCACAACATTTCAATATGGTATGGGTTCTCACCTATCAGATTAGTTTCCCTTTTATAATAATGTATTATTCTTATAAAATTCCTAAAATATTGTAGTTTCCTAAAAAATAACCATAACTTGTTTTATCCTTAAACATTATCTCATAGCATTCATTTCTAAGGTCAAAATGTAATAATGTATAATTTCCTCAAAATCATATGAACCTTAAAGGTTATCTTTTACTTTATAACCATTGTCATAAAAGATAATTATTCCTTAAATAACATTTTCACATAAAAACATTAGGGTTACATATAACACAACTAAAAGGGTCTTCAAAATTACACCATCATCAAACTATTATTAATAAAATTATACAATTCTTCTTCCTTAATTTTACCGTAGATATTAAATTTATTTTATGTAGACACCTTAGTATTTGAACGGTCTTTACGATCCATTAACTTTACATTTGTACCTTATTTCTTAATACATCATTCTATAAAATCAATGGTATGAATTATAACTTCAGGATTCGTAAATATAGATCTTGTTTTATACTATATGGACAAGAAGATAATTCATACCATGAATCTAGATATCAATATCTTCTTGATGTTCCCTATCTCTTTCAGCATATTATCCTACTTTCAAAAATTAAACTTACACTACACTTAAGTAATTTCACTTTTCGGTATAGTTGGAAAAGATGAGATCATTAAATCATATTAAATATATATCATGACCCCTAAAATTGTTTTTGAAATGAGTAGGTGTTGGATAACTCAAACAATTTCTTGTAGGTGATTTGAATACTAAAGAAGCTGTTTAAATCATTAGAACATAATTTTGTGATAATAGTGATGTCCAAATCATCAGGGAGGGATAAGAAGGTTGTGAAATATATCCTTAAAAAATGATCATTAATTTTATGAAAATAACATCTTTTAAATAGGAAAATGAATAATACCCTATAGGGTAAAGATAATAACATGAAAATTTTATAATACTCCAATACATCAAAATCCTTATATTTTTTTGATTTAGATTTTTTTCCAATCTACCTAAATTACCATAATTCACCAAAATTTTAATAAAAAAATTGGTTATAAATGATCTTTCACCTACACCGAGATAACATTTTAGCATTTAATGATATCTAAATTGTGCTCTGATACCAAATATAAGGATCTGGCCTTATTAATTACATAACATAGTAAATTAAATTTAAAATTCACTTTATTAAATTATAAAAATCTTTTTGGTTTATAGATTTATATAATTAGACCATAATTCTAAAATAACAACTGAAAAATTACAAGGTAGACACTTTTAATCACTATCAACTTTTTTTCAAAAAACAAAACTATTATAAGGAAACATGGGATATTTTCCTGTTAAATCATCACAACTATTCCCTTGATCCCTTCCTTGTGTCTATTCTCCCTTAAATCCTATAAAAAATATTATTAAACTTTGTATGAGCATAAAAATCATAGTAAAGAATACACAAAGAAAGAAAACTGTTATTCTTACACAAGCATGTAAACCATAAATACATTATCATAAAGTAGCACTTTTCATCATTAAGAAGTAGTAAATAAGTTCCTTTTAGTATAAGATAATTTACTACCTTTTAGTATTCAAAATATTACCACATAATCTATATAAATAACATATAACATATAAAGGAAACTTGGGACATAATCATACATAAATGGAATAACAATACGGTCCACTTCCATACATGTCACTCTTACAAATCGAATAAACAAATGGATGACTTTCATAACCAATGAATTGGAGGTTGTAATGTAACCAACCATACTTGGTTTATCATAGAACCATTCTTATTTGGTTTAATACACAACCCCCCATCAAATTTCTACATACCATGATATAATCCTAAAACATAAAATATTTCAATTCTCAACATTTCACTCGTAAAATTTAATTTTCAATCATAATTAATCTTTTAAACATATTTAAATAGTCATTCCATTTTCAAAACCATTTCATTTCCAAAATACCAAAAAAAGGATAAGGTATATATTTTCCTTTTAAAAACATTAATGTTTATGTAGGAAGCTATGTATTAAGTAACAGTTACAGTGGTAGAGAAGTCGATGTTTCCCTATACATTAAAAAGTAATCCTTTTGTAGTTTTTTAAAGACAGTAAAACTATACATCTAAATATATTCCTTTTTAAAACCTTTTAATGAATCTTAAATTCAAAGGGGTTAATTATAAACCTTATAAAAGAATGTGATGTATAACATAAAAATATTCCTCAATTAAAAGATATTGTGATGAATTCCTTTACCTCGAGTCCAATTCATCATGGATGTTCTTTATCAAACTGAATAATAAAATTATTTTAATAATTAAAATTATTGAGAAACATTTTTCATTTTATTATTCATTTTATATCACTTATTACCATGTTATAACAATTACATTATTATTTATATTCTTATCAGTCATTTTGTTGATAACATATACTTGAGTCTAAAGTGAACATGGTATGATGTAAATAGTCCTTATAGTCATAAGTAAATCATCTCCAGAATAATATTCATGACCTGATTATAGATTTTTTTACATCAATTATACTTTTAATTAAAACCGTTAATTATTGTTATGAAAAATGAACAATGTTGTAATCATGGAGACGGTAGATTGCACGTACCCACGAGTAATGTTTTCCATTTTTCATTGATCATTTAGAAAAGTGGGTAAGTACTATTTTATACTTAAATAATGATAATAACATTATTAATATAATATTAATAATTAAAATATACTTATATATAGCATAAAAGTGATGTAGTGAATAAAAATGAATCACATTGCTTCGTGGAGGTGATAGTCTTCTCGTATGCACGAACGACATAATTATTTTTATGTGCATGGAAGGTAATTATTTTATTGATATATTATTATCTTATAATGATTTTTTTCATGAATATAACATATGAATTTTAATTCCATAATTATTACTATTCATTAAAGATATTTATGAAAAACTAATTATATCAGTTCGTGAGGTGGTAATCCGTTGTACGCACAAATTAAAAGATCATTTCCCATTTGATGGAATTAGAGTTGGATTTAGGTGATGATATTAACATAATAAAATCTCAGTATTTTTAGGATACTGGAGTTATTATTTCATCTTGTTTTAAGGATATTTGAATACATTGAATAAGGAATAATATATAAATATGTAAAGAAAATGATACCTCTTTTTCGGTTGATCACCTGTGAAGAACACATTAACACCTATAATGATGGTTTTATACCAAAACTAAGGACTCTATAATGTGGGATAGAATCCCAAAAAGGGGTTTGGGAAGTTATTTTCGGAACCAAGATGATTCTAAAGTGTAAGTATTAGAGAGTAATGGGTACCTTTTTATAAGAGTGGGGAGTGTCACCCTTGGAAATCCTTTAATATAAATTAATTTTTAACTCAAAATGAATCAAAATTTTGTATTGTATAAGATAATATAAGTATTATTTTAAATACTCTCATCCAATAATTTTTAGACATGTATTGATTTTATTTTAATCCTTATCTAAAGTGGGTAGTGGTGGGTTTTTTACTGATGGTTTTATCTAGTTGTAACTTTGTTAAGGTTCACACTTTTCCTTTAAAGTGTTATTAGGAAATGAAAAAAATCTGGATTGTGGTGTGTGTGTTCTAAACCTTATCTTTTATTTTTACCCTTAATTAATCTATTTTAATTTTAATTGTGGTAACAAAATTTTAAATATAAAGAAGCTATAATGTTTGCTTGTATTGGATAAATTGTGCATAAATGAACACTTTATGAAAATTTATACCTCATGATAGTGAATTTGTAAATTCTAAATATTTTTATGATTTTTGAATAATTTCTGAAATATTCATTTATATAAAATATCAATAGTGTCAGTTTTGAGACTCTTCATTTCATTAAATTTAATTAAAATCCATATAGAGATATAAATTATAAAAAACCATTTAATAGAATTAATATATGCCATAGTAACCAATAAAATTCATGGAGTACCCTAATTAATGAAAATTGTATTTTTTTTAAAAAAAATCATATCATTTATTTAATATTTCGATTAAAAAATAATTACTTTATCACTGTTTGGAATGTATTTATGGTAATTATTTATTCTATAAAAATTATAAATAAATTTCTATAATGTATAAAATTTCATTAGATTTCCGGATACTATTTATTATCAATGTTTTATAACATTTATCATTATGTTATAATTATTATACTTATAATAATTAAGAGGGTCTCATTTTGTCACATTCATGTCACTTTCTTATATTTTAATAATATCTATATCATTTTCATGGAAAAGAGTCCATTAAATATTTAAATTCTAATAAGTAGGTTTTATGGGTCGATGGTTACTCATCCAATTGTATTTTAGAAGTATTTAGAGTGATTTTATTATCATTATGAAATTATTTTGTTACCTAAATTACCTGATTTACCTTTAACCATGTTAAATAAAAATTGTCATAGTTACTATTCATAATATCCAAAGAAATAAAAGTAACATATTAAAAAATCTAGGCCCAATGATTTCAAATATGGAATCTATTTTTTAAAATTTAAAACAGATTTGATTTAGTTATTAAATTAAAATTAATCATGATGATGAAACGATAAAATGTGTTTTTTATGTAATAACCATCAAAACATTGACATGTTTTTATATCCAAATTCATTGTGAAATTACGTAAAGTGACCAAAATTGTTTTAAATTATAAAAAAATTAATTATACTTTAAAACTAATTAGAAGTATAACCTTAAAATATAAATAAATTAGACAAAAAATATGTTTTGAATTAAAATAAAGTATTTTTCACCATCCATTAAATTAGGAAATGTGTTAACAAAATATCAAAAATTAAATAAAAATAAATATTTATGTCCCAATTACAAAGAATAAGTTTATTTTGTAAAAAATAAATTAGTAAATTATCATAATTTATATTTAAAATGGGTTCTCAATCAAAAGGCCACAAAACTAAATTTTTAGAAAAAACACTTATTTTATTAATAAAATTGTATTTTTTCATATATAATTTTTATGAAATATATAATATGAATTTAAAAAATTATATTTAATCTATATTTCATTAATATTACACAAAAATTATGATTTTATAATTTTATAGTCAAAATTATTTTCATTTAAATTGTTTTTCAAACAATCATATCATTTTATTCAAAAAGTGTTTTACATTCAATAAAATTAACTGTTCACAAAAGAAATAATTATATACATGTGTAAACTATATTTTCATATTTAAAATAATAATATTTATTCCTTCCATTTTAACATCAAGGTTATTAAGAACCATTCAAATAATAATATTTATTTTTTCACTTATGTTCGATGTGGTATATCATGTACACTATCATACATAATGTCTCTTTTTAAAAACTAAGGATGTTATAGAAGTTATTAATAGATCATGATAAATATATTTACATTGATAATTGTATGAGACCCATCCCATAGTCTCGTTTCCATATTAAAAACATTTCATTCTATAACTCAAATAGCACCTTAGGAGAAACTACATGGGAAGTGGTTTTAGAAACTAACATAAAAGAATTAAGTGATAGAGAATAATATTATGGTATTCTATATTATCCATGAGATGAAGGGAATGAATCAAAATATTTAACATCATATAAAATCCATACGGTGTAAAATATATATATAGTCAATCGTTTATGAGAAATAGTGTGTGAGGTTAAAGATAAGTTATTCCTTTGTATATAACCATTGAATAATGCTATGAGGTTTGGGATGAAGGGATTTATTAGTCATTGATACATCATGAACTTTTAGATCCTTGATCCCATAAGAGTAGTGACCTATTTACTAGCACACCCACCAAACCTATCTCAAGAAAATGATATGTTTCATGTATCCACCCCAAGGATATACATAGTAGACCCATAATATATAATTTATCCAATGGTGGTACCCTTTGAGAATGATATTTCATATGAGGAGTAGTTAGTGGAGATCTAAGATTATAGAGTCAAATTTCTAATAAACATGAATCTGACCGTGTCAATGTGATTTATAATAACCAATGTTTTTTAGGAAGTAAAATGGGAATTAGATAAGGGAATGAGGCTAAAGTACACTCATTTTTTCTAGTGTACAAAATGAATTTTTGATAATGAAATTTCTGAAGTTGTGAATAATGTAACAACTAGAAAATTAGTTAGAGAAAATACATTTTAGATTCAGTAAATACCTTATATTTTTTATAAATCATTTTCACTAATTTGGTTCTTTTAATATGATTTATAATAATTTATTTATTATATCATAAATCATCATAACCATTTATAATATAGAATTTTTTAGTGCCCATTAGGATTATTATATATTTAAGGTTATGATAAATTCCAATTAACCCTAACATAAGAATTTATGGCCCCAAAATGAAGGATAATACCCTATTAAAGTCATCTATTGGATATTTCAAGTGATATGTGATCAATTGACTTTATCTCTGACCAATCCAAGGCTAAGATTCATCAATTAATGCTTTATAAAAACCATTTAGTATAGGAATTCAATTATATTGTGATCATATCTTGAACCAAGTTCATCAAACCATCCTAATAAAGAACTATTATGACAAACCATACCCTTAAGAAATATACTAGTATAAAAAGGGATAAATATTTACACTGTAATAATATACTTTTTTATTTTTTAAGAAAAAATTAATATTTAATCAATTTTCTTGATATTTTATATAGTAATATAAAATGAGTTTGAAAAACAATTGATTATGATATGAATGAAAAAAATGTTCTTTTAGATAACATATTGTTTTAAGTAAGTGAACCTTTTAAATAATTAGACATTTTTTAAAATAGATTATATTTTAAAAAAATATTATTATTAGATAATAATTATTTAAATAATAATGATATTATAATTTAATGATTTTCAAGGTAATTTTTTAATGGTTAATAATGTTCTGAATACATATAAAACTAATGTATTATAATAGATAGAGTTTCTTATTTAAGTGTGAAAAAATCATCTTTATGAACTTATTTTGACAAAATAAATATTATTTATGAAGTCCTCATATTGAAATTATCTAATGGATAATTTTTGATAATTTTATAATACAGTCAAACATATAGATAAATATTAAATACAATATAAATATATAGTTTGTATTATCAAATAATAATATCTCAAAGATTATTTAAGAAATTTTTAAAAAGGAATCGATAAACCAATATTTATTTTCATTTTAAAATGATCTATTTTTATGTAATTTGTTTAATTTTATAATCCTATATTAATTCCCCAAAATTATATTAGTTTTTATTATTTTAAAATAAAAATTTAAATAAAATGACTAAATTCCACATCACCAATGGCATTACATTATGGTTTTCATGTCATATAAATTTAAAATATTTTTAGAAAAAATTATTTGGTAAAACCCATGGAACATATCCCATGGATACTTAATGGTATTTATTATTTTATAATATATAGTAAAAAACCAATGTTTATAAATTAATAATGTTTATGCTATTGTTTCTGTAAATACCTTCCCATATTCTAAATATTATTCACTAAAAACCCATTGATCATTATTTGTGTATCTCTCTACATATCTAAATGCCTCAAATGGTTTTCCCATGTGGTTATGAAACTCCTACCATTATTTAAGCACGCCCTCAAGATAAGTGGAATCCCTCTTCATCCACTTTATTCAACAAAATTATTTTAGATATTCAATTTTATTTCAAATTGTTCATGTCTAGATATGTTTTTAAACATCACTTTTTCTTTCCTTTTTCTTTTCATGTATTTAGGGACCCACTTTCTATCCCATTAAATCCTTTAATTATTATTAAATTATAGATGTTGATTTGTCAAATTTATCCTATTATTTTCAAAGGATAACATATCTATAGTGAATACCTGTACCCATATCCACTCAAGGGTATTTTCATAAATATAAATATCATTTATTGAATTTAATATTCAACATATATAACCCACAATAACTAATCATTGGATTAAATGTGATGAAATTTTTCCTCATTTTACATGACCTTTTTGGACCACAAATTCATGTAAATGATATGAATGTGATAGGTGGTCCCATAATTATATATACCTAAAATGAATTGGATTTTTTTTCTAATGTGATGCCATATTATTTTCACATGAGGTTATCATAATAAGACCATTTTTTGATGTAATTGTTGTTATCCATACCTTAGTCTTATTGTGTAATGTTTTATATTTTTTACACATTCCATATGTTTTTTTGGTATTATCTTCTTAAACAATGCTGCAATATTCCTGATTATTCTCTTCACCTTCCAATGTCATCAAGTTACGCCTCTTGAATCACATGTACTACATTACCATATATTATGTTTTTATTGTTCCATTATTTTTATTTTTTACACTACCATCTCTTATTTATATCCCCAAGATATCCCATTCAGTATTATAAGATCAATGGATTTTAATAGTATATTAAGTAGTTTTTTAATAATGCTTTTGATCCATGTTTCTTTTTAATATCCTATGTATATAATTTCGCAATGACATATGGCCTATTGATATTTTGGGTGTATATTATGTATAAATTAATTTAATAAAAAATGAATTAATTTCTATTAAAGATATAGAGTATCTTACTAGTTAAAAAATCACAGTTAAATATAATACATGAATTAGTAACAAACTTATTTAATGAAAAATTATCAATAATAATTTTTTCTTGTTTTTGAATCATGTATTTTTGGTAGAAATTAATTAATTGTAAATTGGACCAATGAAAATATATATTTCCATAAATATTAATTTTATTATTTATAGATCTATTAGGTAAATGAAGATTCATGTTGTTTTATGTGAAATAATTTCTAGACCTGTGAAAATTTGTGTACCAAAATCATTACATAATTATTTTATGTTGGATAAATCCTAAAATAAACCAATAAGAACATATGATATCTAGACCAAGGATGTTCAATACATGACTCATTTTTCAAGAATATTATAAATGATAATGATGTTCATTTCACTTTCAGTGAAAATTCTAAATTAAATATTATTGGAATTGGATAAATAATTTACTATAAATAAATTTTGGTTTATAATGTTATTTGAGATGATGGTTTAAAGTGTAATTTTATAAATATTACCCATTTATGTAGTAATATATTTCATATTAATTTTAAAAAATCATTTAATTTTTATGGTTATATATATTTTTTAGTATTTAATACCTTGGAAAATGATAATTTATATTCTATTAATGAAGATGATTTAATTTCCCAAAAATGGTCCTTTCATCGATGCCTTTAATATAGAGTTTTAGTTATAGAAAAATGAACATTCCTCTAAAATATACAGACACTTGGAAATATTAATAATATTAATATTATTAGGGATCATCCTAAAATCAAATTTATTAAAGATAATGATTACAATCCTTTTTAAAAATTAAAGTACCATAGAATGTTTTTTTCAAACCTATGAATGTTGTGTCTATATATCAACCCCTAAAATTGGTTCACATATTATATATGGACTGTTTATAGATTAAAATATAGGAAGAAATAATTATGATAAATTATTACTAAAAATTATTCAATATTACCATGGGTTTATTTTCAATTTTACAAAACTGAATCATGTATTGTATTTTCAAAATATCACTACTGGAAATAGAGCCTATACCAACACTTTGTTTCCAAAGGTTTAGAAAACCTGTTGGGAAAAAGACCCTATGCCAACGGTTTACTAGAACCTTTGGAAAAGGCTATTTTATTGTGGGTTTTCCCAACGGATTAGTAAAACCGTTGTGAAAGAGATGTATTACCCATGGTTTTTATTAACCGTTGGGAAAAATGAGACCCAAATTAGGGCTCCCTCCCTCGAGAAATTTCATCCTCGCGTGCTCCTCCCCTCCCCGACCTCGACCTACTCCCGCCCTCGGCCTCCGCCTCTCGGCCTCTGCCTCCTGGGCTCCACCTCCCGGCCTCCGCCTCCAGGACTCCTCCACCACCTCCGCCTCCTGCCCCCCTCCCTCTCATCTGGTGACGTTCCCCTTCCCCTCTCGGCTCCTTCTATGAAGACGATGTCCCCCTCCCCTCCTGGCTCCCAGTGACGTTCCCCTCTCCCCTCTCGTATCCCTCTCTTGGAAACATCTGAGCCTAATCTACTCCTCCGACATCCCCTCACCCCCTCTCTAGTCGCGTACGAGACCCCCCATAGATGAACACCCTATGGGATGTCCCCCTATCTTGGCTCCCTCTCCTCTCGCATGGGAAATAATATTGTCGGGGCCGACCCCAGCCCCTAAAGAGCTAGAGTAGCTACATTGGATTCGAATCTGGGTGGCTTTCAGCTTTAGCTGATTGGGAGGTCTTAGCCTTGGCTTTGGGGAGCTTCTTCTTCTATTAGTACTACTGTAATGGGTGAAATGTCTACTTTTTCCCTACATTTTTTGTATCTACATTTTTTTCCGCTGTAAAAAAATTAATTTGTTCTTGTTGTAGTGTTGTTTAATCCACAAATATCATTTTTTTATATCTGAAATGATCATTATAGGCCACGATAGGTGTCCCTAAATATGGGATAATGTGTGCAGAGCTCCTGGATGCTACAGAAACTCAACAGTGTTCTATGTGGGAGAGAACCCTCAAAACTCACAAGGGGTGCTATGGATAGATGCCTCGCATGCCACGGAGATGGCCGAGTGCTGTTTATGGGTATGTCTCCATGACTCCCATCCTACATTCATTTATGTTTGAGATATTTTATACAATGGAATGGAACTTAATTGAATGTTTGATTTATGGTGAAATGAAATGGTTTTATTATACTCAGTGCTCGATCGATCATCAATTTACCAGCTCGACCTCGAGCTTGATCGAGCTACTCAATTAGGCTCGACTTGTTTTGATTCAGATTTTTCATCATAATTTTAATTACAAGATCTTGCTTGAATTCAAGCTCGATATTGAAATTAAATACACATATATTGAATAAAAACAACATGTTAAAATATTATATGTTTTATTAGACTTTGCGACTGACTTGATTGTGTTATTATAACACTAAATTTGGCTTCACTACTCGAATATTGAGCTTGAAAAAATCTGAACCGAATTCAAGTATTTGACGAGCGAGTCCAATTAGATTCCGAGAACTCAAGGTTGTTTACAACCCTAATTTAGAGGGTCAAATAAATAAGAAATTGGATGAATTAGTATTTCATTATCTATCATTTCATTCCCTCATTAAAAAAACTTCCAAACAGCTATTTTATCTAACAAATTCTTCTCTGTCATTATTTTCTATCCATTTTAATCATTGGCCCCATTTGTTACAGAATGTGATGGAACTGGCGAACCAAACAACATAGAACCTCAGATAAGGCCCTCTAATTCCTTCAATACCTCATCTCCAATTATAATTTTTTCTTAATTTTGGTTTGGTATTTTGTGATGTTTGACTGCTTAAATATATGCATGGTTTTGTAGTCAATCTTGGATCACGGTGCGACGCGGAGGGGTTCTAGCAGGGTTATGTGCACAATCTTCAACTCAACTAATGTAGCATAGGTGCATATTCAATGGATAATTGTACTACTATGGTGTTTCCAACAATGTTCTATATAAAGAATATAATTAAAAATGAAGATATTATTAAATGGAACTGTTTCCCCCTTGATTGCAGGAACATGATTTGACCCATGGAGCGGTGTGGTTCTTAAATGGAATTTTTTCCCCCTTGAGGGAGGCAACGACCGGAATGTTACCTCGCCTCCTCCCGCTCCCTTTTCTCCTAGTCGGAATATGCTGCCCCATGGATGTCACTGGACCGGGCCAACACACCGCGTACACGCCGTGGTCAGGCCGCGATCATGTCGCGGTCACGCCGCGGTCATGCCTCGGTCACGCCGCGGTCACGCCGCGATCAGACCATGGTCATGCTGCGGTCATGCTGTTATTTGGATCTACTCTAGGACGACACCCCACGATGGTTCGCATTCCTATCAGAATTCAATTTATGATACCTAGATAAGACTGAATCTATCCTCATAATTATTTCCTCATCAAACACTAAACGTACAATTTCCACATCTATCACCATAAGGCCCAATCCTCTTAGGAATATTTTACTTGATATAAACCCTCATCCTGTCCATACACATATCATCCAAATTATAAGACATATGTTAGACCACTAATATCCCAATCGATATCTTATCCACTTGGAGACCTAGTGACAGGTTGATTTCATTTACATGTAATCACTTAAGAATTTTATCTAAACCTTGGCGACTTGGGAACACCATATCTATAGGTCTAGTATGTTAATCTATTTACTTTCATTTACCGTCCATAGACTCCATGACTCCCATGGAACATAGATATAATCAATCCCTTGGCATTCTATGATCAAATACTCAAGTTAGTGTTTAAGGGTCTTTCGAGGCTCTTAATACTATCTTTATATACATAAGAATTCTTATTTAAAGAAACTATTAATTCAAGTAATGGTTGATCACCCTTGGAGGTTCTTATACTTCATCTTCTAATAGCTAAATGATGTATTCCCTCCACCTAAATGAGGAATTAAATAAGTCCCCTTCCATGATCATGTAAAAATTATATTTTCCAAATACATCATACTAACCACAAATATATAGGTGAGAAAAATCATAAGACTGGTCCATGATCAAATCTTTAGTCATAGCTTCATCACAAATCTTCATTCCTTAAGCCTTATATTGATCATATGATTTGACATATACTTACCAGATTAGTGAATGTTGATTAATATTCAATCACTAACAATTTTTCCTACTCAATATCGAAGAGATCTCAAGATCTATCTTGTTTAAGCTCATCTAGGAAGTTTTGTTCATTGAAGATTAGTTGGAATCACTTCTAATAATGTTTTCATCCTTCCATTCCACAATAACTTTACACCACAACCTATCTTGACCCTTTAGTAATGGTGTAGCAATGTAATTTCCCTAACAAACATGTATTGAACAAAACCAAACTAAGAAGAAACTCGAGCCAGACTAATTATATACCATTTATATGAAGATTAATTGTTAATTAATAGGATTGCACTTTTTGAAAGTATCATTTTGAAATATCAATTTGTTTCCCCCTTGCTTTAGGAACATGATTTGACCCATGTGGTGTTGTGGTTCTTATATGTTGGACAGTGACATGTATAGTCACAGGAGACAGGTATGTTTTAGTTTAGTTTTTATTTTATTTTCTTTATCGCATTGGCCAGATAGGTCTTTTACTGGTTTCTATGGACATGGTGTATTTATAATCTACGAACGAGGCCAGAAGGTGTTCAGATTGTTTCAGTCCACCAGCTTTGATCCGAGGTAAGATTCTATGATTACTACTTTTCTCACACCTCATGTATTTTGGGTATTTCAATGATTTTGACTCCATATTATGTTTCTGGTAGGGCGTTGGATCATTTTGTGTTGGTTCGGGTGGATTTGGTTCTTGCCAATCGAGGTATGGATTTAATGTTGATTGTTGGTTTTTATCTGGTTATGTTGGGTCCTTTATGTGTTTTAAGGTTCTTAATATCCTTTGTGTAGTGTGTTGATCCCTTCTCGTTGGTTTTGAGTCACCAAGTCATGGGTGACTCACCTGCGTGTGCATAGGTAAGTAAGTATATGTATGTGGGTTCCCCATTACGTGTATAGTCAACCATGGAAATGATTATACATGTATGGGGCTAGGTGTGCCCATGTATATACATAAAAATGCATACGAAGGTGAGTGGAGACCGGTATATGCATATAATCATATGTGTAAGGATCCCCTTGAACATGCTCATGGCCATGCAGGTGTGTTCATAGGGGATAGGTGTCCTTGTATGTGTGTGAAGGTGCGTATACCCAGTGGGGGAGCAGTAGCTTTTAGTTAGAAGGCTACAAGAGCCGAAGTGGATAGCTTGGTTCCACCTTGAGGTAGAGTCCCTCTCGTAGCCTCTTTAATTTAAGAATGCTTTAAATTTAATTTAGATTCTTTCTTAATTCTGCTTTAATTATATTGAATTGCATATCTTGAATAAGTTTTCTTTAATATAATTGTTTCATTTGATAAATAAAGTCATGTTTTTTTAATAAAACCACTTTTAAAAACAACAAATCTAAAATATATATCTTTATAATATCACAATTTCGAATCAAGGGTCTGTTTTTTATTACATAAGATCGGTTTCTATAATGTGAAAGATAACTACATAGGATTTATTTGGAATCCTGGCCAGAAGATGCTACCCCGCAGATGTTGCTGGACCAGGCCAACATGTTGTGGTCACGCTGTGGTCACGCCGTGGTCACGCAGTGGTCATGTCTCGGTCACGCCACGGTCATGCTGCGGTCACTCCGTGATTTGGCCCTACTCCAGGACAACACCCCGTGGCGGTTCGCAGTTCTTTCGGAATTCGATGTATGTTACCTAGATAGAGTTTTAGATATATTATCCACCCATAGTTAATGGGGAGGGAGTCGACGATAGGAATGTTACCCCACTTCCTCCTGCTCTCTTCGCTCCTGGCTGGAATATGATGCCCCGCAGATGTCGTTGGACTGGGACAACATTCCGCGGTCACACTGTGGTCACGTCGGGGTCATGCCACAGTCACGCCGCGGTCACGTCGTGATTTGGCCCTGCTCTAGGACGACACCCCACGGTGGTTCGCAGTCCTGTCGGAATTCAATGTATGATATCTAGAGAGATTTTTTGATGTATTACCCACCCATAGTTAATGGGGATGGAGGTGATGACCGGAATTTTTCCCCGCTTCCTCTCGCTTACTTCGCTCCTGCCTGGAAGATTCTGCCCCGCGGATGTCGTCGGACCGGGCCAACATGTCATGGTCACGCCGCGGTAATGCTGTCATTTGGCCCTACTCTAGGACAACACAACGCGGAGGTTTTAAGTCCTGTCGGAATTTGATGTATGATACCTAGAAAGAGTTTTATATATGTTACCCAATAATAGTTAATGGGGAGGGAGGCGTCGACCAAAATGTTTCCCGCCTTCTCCCGCTCCCTTCGCTCCTCACCGGAAGATGTTGCCCCACGGATGTTGTTGGACCGGGAAAACATGCCACGATCATGTCGCGGTCATGCCGTGGCAATGCCATCATTTGGCTCTGCTTCAAGACAACACCCCACTTTGGTTTGCAGTCCTATCAAAATTCGATGTATGATACCTAGATAGAGTTTTAGATACATTACTCATCCTCATTCATGGACCCCGAATAGCCCCCCACCCTCCTCCCTGGACCCCGGACAGCCCCCCCCCCAACCCTCCTCCCTGGACCCTAGATCCCAATAATATCTCTCTTCAAGATTCACCCTAAATCCTAACGGAAAAGAGTGTTTTATAGATTCAGAAGAAGATGGGTGAAGATTGAAAACCTTAATCGAATAGAGGAAGCAAGAAGACAATTAGACTCACCCGGATATTCAATCTGCACTTGATGGTACTCAAACACCCAAGTGACGTGTACGAGTCAACTCTGCCTCAAAACGAGGCACGGTGTGGCTGGTACCACTCAAAGTGTCTCACTTTTATTTGAAATGGACAATATTTTAAATGAAAACAACAATCGACATACGGAAAACTGAACCAACTCATTCACATTCTGTTGAAAATTTAGGAGAATGATCCATGGGTCATATGTGACATATACGAGTCAACTCCGCCTCAATCCGAGACACAGTGTGGCTGACACCACTAAAAGTTTCTCTCTTTTGTTTCAAAATGAAATCATTTTAAGTGAATACAACAACTGACATATAAAAAACTGACCAAGGCATTTGGATTCTGTTGAAACTTTAGGAAAACAATCCATGGGTCATATGTGACTTGTATGATTCAACCCTGCCTCATTCCGAAGGCTGGTGTGGCCGACACTACTCAAACTATCTCACTTTTATTTGAAATTGACAGGATTTTAAGTGAAAAAAACAACTGGCATACGGAAAACTGACCAAACGCATTCTAATTGTGTTGATACTTTAGGAAAATGATCCATGGGTCATTTTTGATGTGTATGAGTCAACCCCATCTCAATTCTAGGTGTGTTTTGGCCAACACCACTCAATGTGTCTCTCTTTTGTTTAAAATGGACATCATTTTAAGTGAAAACAACAACTGACATACGGAAAACTGACCAAACACATTCTTATTCTATTGAAACATTAAGAAAATGATCCATGGGTAATATTTAACGTGTATGAGTCAACCCCACCTCAATCCGATGCACGGTGTGGCCGACACAACTCAAAGTGTCTCTCTTTTGTTTAAAATGAACATCATTTTAAGTGAAAACAACAATTGACATACGAAAAACCAACCAAACGCATTTAGAATCTATTGAAAATTTTGGAAAATGATCCATGGGTCATATTTTATGAGAACGAGTCAACCCTGCCTCAATATGAGGTGCAGTGTGGCTAGAACCACTAAAAGTGTATCTCTTTTGTTTCAAAAGGACATCATTTTAAGTGAATACAACAACTAACATACGGAAAACCGATCAAAGTCATTCGTATTCTGTTGAAACATTAGAAAAACAATACAAGTGTCATATGTGACTTGTATGAGTCAACCCCGCATCAATCCGGGGGTTGGTGTGGCCGGTACCACTCAAACCGTCTCAATTTTATTTGAAATGGACATGATTTTAAGTAAAAACAACAACTGGCATACAAAAAACTAACCAAACGCATTCAAAATGTGTTGATACTTTAGGAAAACGATCCATGGGTCATTTTTGACGTTTACGAGTCAACCCCACCTCAATCCAGGGTGCGGTTTGGCCGAAACTACTCAAATTCTATCTCTCTTGTTTAAAATGGACATCATTTTAAGTTAAAACAACAAATGACATACGGAAAACTGACCAAACTCTTTTGTATTCTGTTGAAACTTTAATAAAATGATTCATGAGTCATATGTGATGTGTATGAGTCAAACCTACCTCAATCCAAAGCGTGGTGTAGCTGGAGCAACTCAAAGTGTCTCTCTTTTGTTTAAAATGAACATCATTTTAAGTGAAAACAACAATCGACATACGGAAAACCAACCAAACGCATTCGGATTCTATTGAAAATTTAGGAAAAAGATACGTGGGTCATATGTTACATGTACGAGTCATCTCCACTTCAATCCGTGGTACAGTGTGGCCAACACCACTCAAAGTGTCTCTCTTTTGTTTCAAAAGGACATCATTTTAAGTGAATACAACAACTTACATACAGAAAACCAACCAAAGTTATTCGGATTCTATTTATGTTTTAGTAAAACAATATATTGGTCATATGTGACTTTTACGAGTCATCCCAGCCTCAATCTGAGGGCCGGTGTGGCCGGCACCACTCAAACTATCTCACTTTTATTTGAAATGGACATGATTTTAAGTGAAAACAACAACTGGCATACCAAAATCTGACCAAATGCATTCGGATTGTTTTTATACATTAGTAAAACGATCCATGGGTCATTTGTGATGTGTACGAGTTAACCCTTCTTCAATCTGAGGTTTAGTGTGGCCGACACCACTCAATGTGTATGTCTTTTGTTTAAAAAGGACATCATTTTAGGTGAAAAAAACAACTAACATACGTAAAAATGACAAAACGCATTCGGATTATGTTGAAAATTTAGGATAATGATCCATGGGTTATATTTGATGTGTACAAGTCAACCCTACCTCTATACGAAGCACGATGTGGGTGAAACTACTCAAAGTGTCTCTCTTTTGTATAAAATGAACATCATTTTAAGTGAAAACAACAATTGACATACGAAAAACCAAACAAATGCATTTGGATTATGTTGGAAATTTAGGAAAATGATCCAAGGGTCATATATGACGTGTAAGATTCAACTTACCCTAAATCTGAGATGCAGTGTGGCTGGAACCACTAAAAGTGTCTCTCTTTTGTTTGAAAAGGACATCATTTTAAGTGAATACAACAACTGACATACAAAAAAACAACCATAGGCATCATGATTCTATTAAAACATTATGAAAAAGATACATGGGTCATTTTAGATTTGTAATAGTCAACCCTGCCTCAATTCCAGGACCGGTTTGGCCGAAACCACTCAAAGTGTCTCTCTTTTGTTTAAAATGGACATCATTTTAAGTGAAAACAACAACTGACATATGGAAAATGGACCAAACACTTTCTGATTCTGTTGAAACATTAATAAAACGATCCATGTTTCATATTTGATGTTTAATAGTCAACCCCTCCTCAATCCGAAGCATGGTGTTGCTAGAACCACTCAAAGTGTCTCTCTTTTGTTTAAAATGAACATCATTTTAAGTGAAAACAACAATCGACATACGGAAAACTGAACAAACACATTTGGATTCTGTTTAAAATTTAAGAAAACGATCCATGGGTCATATTTGATGTGTACTAGTCAACCCCGCCTCAATCCGAGATGCGGTGTGGCCGGAACCACTCAAAGTGTCTCTCTTTTGTTTCAAAAGAACATCATTTTAAGTGAATACAACAACTGACATATGGAAAACTGTCCGAAGGCATTAAGATTTGGTTTAAACTTTAGAAAAACGATTCATGGGTCATATGTGACTTTTATGAGTAAACCCTGCCTCAATTAGAGGGCTGGTGTGGCCAGCACCACTCAAACTGTCTCACTTTTATTTGAAATGCACATGATTCTAAGTGAAAACAACAACTGACATACGGAAATCCAACCAAATGCATTCGGATTGTGTTGATACTTTAGTAAAACGATCCATGGGTCATTTCTGATGTGTAAGAGTTAACCCTGCCTCAATCTGAGTTACGGTGTGGCCAACACCACTCAAAGTGTCTGTCTTTTGTTTAAAATGGACATCATTTTAAGTGAAAACAACAACTCACATACAGAAAAATGACCAAACACATTCAGATTCTATTGGAACAAGGAAAACGATCCATGGGTCATATTTGAAATTTACGAGTCAATCCTACCTCAATCAAAATCACGGTGTGGCCGACACCACTCAAAGTATCTCTCTTTTGTTTAAAATGAGCATCATTTTAAGTGAAAACAACAATTAACATACAGAAAACTGAAAAAATGAATTCGGATTCTATTGAAAATTTAGGAAAACGATCCATGGGTCATATCTGACGTGTATGAGTCAACCATGCCTCTATCTGAGGGGTGGTGTGGTCGGAACCACTAAATGTGTCTCTCTTATGTTTCAAAAGGACATCATTTTAAGTGAATGCAACAACTGACATACGAAAAACCAACCAAAGGCATTCAGATTCTGTTGAAACTTTAGTAAAATGATCCATGGGACATATGAGACTTGTATTAGTCAACCCCGCCTCACTCCAAGGGCTGGTGTGGTTGGCACCACTCAAAGCGTCTCAATTTTATTTGAAATGGACAGGATTTTAATTGAAAACAACAACTGGCCTACGGAAAACCGACAAAATGCATTCGGATTGTGTTGATAATTTAGGGAAACGATCCATGTGTCATTTGTGATGTGTAAGAGTCAACCCCACCTCAATCCGAGGCACAGTGTGGCTGAAACCACTCAAAGTGTCTCTCTTTTGTTTAAAATGGACATCATTATATGTGAAAACAACAATTGACATACAGAAAACCAACCATACGCATTCGGATTCTGTTGAAACTTAAATACAACGATCCATGGGTGATATGTGATATTTAAAAGTCAACCCCGCCTCAATCTGACACATGGTGTGGTCGACACAACTAAAAGATAGTGATTTACATTCATACCTTCACAAACATTTAATCTCTTGATACCACTTTGAAATAGCATGAGAGATGAGTAAGGAATCAATAATTATTCAATCTCAAAATCATTCATTGAACCTATAAATGAAATATTTATGCAACCATGATTAGAATACTTTTATAGTAGTTCACAGGTTACAAAAACAGTAAACAATTTTTTTGATTTTGTAAACATATTTTAGATTTTCTGTAACCATGATCAAAAACGTTTTAGAGCAGTTCACAAGTTATAAAAACAATCCACAAGTTCTTGATTTTTTGAACCGATTTCATATTTCCTATAACCATTCTCTAAAAACTTTCATAGATGTTCACAAGTTACAAAAACAGTTCACAATTTCCTGATTTTGTAAACATATTTCAGATTTTCAGTTTTCTGTAAACAAATTTTCGATTTTGACAACCCAACACATTTCTGAATTCACAGCTTATCCCTTTTAGCACATCTTTCTAAATACATGATTCCCTTTTAGAGATCACTCCCTAAAAAGGTTAGACACATATCAAACTTTAAATTCACCTGTGATTTCCAAAACCACACAATAGATGCAGGCTGTCCACATGCATGATGCAGGATTTCCAGTTTTGGGGATATAATATGTATACCAACAGTTATGCAAACCGTTGGTATATAGAGTTTTGGTTCTGAGAGTATTCCAACGTTTCTGAAAATGTTGGTACACAGGACAAAGTATACCAACGGTTCTGAAATCGTTGGTATACACGTTTCCCAACGGTCCTAAAACCGTTGGTATACTACGGGTTGGAATAAAATGTATACCAACGGTCTAAAAACCGTTGGTATACTCACCTGTACCAACGGTTCAGAAAATGTTGGTACATATATATACCAACGGTTTAAGTAGAACCGTTGGCATAGATTAATTTCAGACCATATATGCCAATGGTTTTCTAGGAACCGTTGGTATAGATCTATTTCCATGCCTTATATACCAACGGTTTGTGAAACCGTTGGGAATAACTATCCCAACGGTTTCAGCAGATATCCCAATGGTTTAAAACCGTTGGGAAAGATGGAAGTTCCAGTAGTGTATGGAATATATATGGAAAATAATTATAGATATAACATTCGTACATTAATATTTTATCATGTTCATGAGTTTAGAAATTAAAACGTTGAGACATTATTATCACATTGTAGGTATAGTTATAATTTTTCTAATCCTATAACTCCATTGCAAAAAATGTTTTATTGAATGATGAAACAAAAAACATCAATTAATTTCATGAAATTTTCTTAGTGGAATATATATATATATATATCTTCATTTGGGAATACGATTCTATACAACAAGATTTTTTATCAAAGGATTTTTTATAATATCTCTTATTTAGATGACTCTCATGATTTTAAAAATTGAATAAAACCTAATTTTAATTTATGGAACATATTTGGATGTAAATTATATATACTTTATATGATGGGTAAGTTGTAAAAAATATCTATAATTGAGGATAAATTTATTTTTATGGTAATTAAAAATCTATAAAATCATATATATTACTTAATTAAATAACCAGTGTAGTGGAATAAGTTATACACATCACATTTGATTAAATAGTTCCATAAGATCCTAAGACTTATCTATAAAACCCTATGTATTATATGTCCAATTCAAATATCAATAAAATATCAATGAAACTTGAACAATCTATAAATTCACATGTCTAATCTTCCAATGATGACCGGTCTAACCGACTTGGTTTTAAAGAAGATATTGAAAACCCAATTTCGTGTGTTCTTATTATTGTCAGAACCCATAGTGAACATCCTCTAGAATCATTTTTTGAGACATATATAGTAAAAATAAAACAATAAATATTCATAGAATCTTGGGTGAACATAATTATTTTTCAATTTAGATTTATAATGATAACATTAATGATTATATGAGAGATGAATTTTGGGTCACAGATAAAAAATAAGTGTTAAATCAGTTTAAAAGAATAAATTTCAATTATATATTACAAAATAATAATGATAATATTACTATTATCTCTAAATATATGAATTTATACATGTTCTATGAATCAAGAACTATAGTTTGAAATAATGATATATTTTCGATCAAGGTTTTAGAAAAGAAGAATCGATTGATTATTAAAAATCATCTACACTCATAGCTAGAAATAAAGAAATCATAATACTGGTCTCTTATGAATTTCATATAAATTTAATTCCATATTAAATTTATTTATTGAAATTATTCATCAATTGTTATATTATTGAGTATGTGTATGTTGAATATACCCCATGATTTAAATATCCTCATTTTATAATTTTTTAAACATTTTAATTCTCTTTATGGTTAAAAAAAGAATCTATAGCTTGGTACAATATGGTCATCTCTAATTGATTTGTAGGTACTTTAAAAAATTCATAGCATACCATACCCTGTTTATAAAAATAATTTCATAATATTTTTTAGTAGTCTAAATTTATAATTATGATATTACATTTGACTCATCTGAAAACACATTATGTATTGAATTTTTTTATATAATGAAAATGGAATTGGAAATGTGTTTAATGGCTATGTTAAAATTTTCCCATAGTTTTAAAATTTTCTAAAACAAGTTTATAGTTATTTTAAATTAAAAAAATTTAAAAATATATCTTATAAAATATTTTCGTTTATTGGATTAAGGTAGTGATACTCATATGACTGCAACCTATATGTTGGATTTAGATAAAACTAAAAATCTTGTTGACCAAGTAAGTTACTGATATATTAATGGATGTGTTTCTATAGATGAATTATAGTGATCCTGATATTATTTATATTTTTTCATTATGTTCTCATTTCATGTAAATTCTATTTAATATCATTTTAATATAGATAAATTAATTTTCAAATAAATTAAAAATACATTTAGTTTTTATTTTTTTAATAAATAGGACCAACATTTGAATTAGTTATTTCACCAGATATTGATTTTATTGGTTGTATGCTAGCTGGAAAATGAACAAACATGATATTTATCTTGTTGGGAGACTCTATAGTACATTTTTATACTATGAAATTGAACATTTTTTCAATATCTACTGCTGAATAGTAATACATCGTGGAAAGATATAGTTGGGAACAAATTAGGTTGATGAAATAGACATTTAATGATTATAGATATTTATATAGACATTTATAATAAAATATTTCAATACATTTGAAATTAATATCTCATAGTATCTTTTATCTCATTCTAAGACCAAAAATATTGAAATAATACATCAAATATTAAGTAAAGATTATTAAAAAATAGATATCACTCTTGATCTCATATGAATTGAATGCCATTTTGAATCTATAAATATGATTCTTATGAGTGTTGAGGTATTGAATTATATTAAATATAAAATAGGAATGGTGGACTATGTATAATTTTTTTATAATTAATATCATATAATTTTAATTGATCTAAAACATTCATAATACGTAATTTATTTAATTAAAATTGATAATTAATATAGAAATATTATTTTACTATATATGTTTTTTATAAAGTAAATACTAATTTTCAAACTATCAATTGAATTTACATTTTATAATTTTTTTAAAAAAAAACATAATACCACAACATATTTTCATACTACCATATGTGTTTTTATTTCATTCCTATGCTTAAATGAATTTCAATACCTATAAATTCTTTTATAAAACTGTTTATAATTTGAACAAGTTTTCTTCTCTTTGATCCTAGTTATAATGAATTTTATTCAAAAATCTTTACATCCAAAGATTTAATATTTTCCAAAATATTATATGATTTAGTGTTCTCTTGAGGTAGTTTCTCTTGATACCTCTAGTATTTCTAAAATATATATAGAGAAACCATCAGTGGAACTAAAAACCCTTTAAGGAAAAACATTATTTCTCGTGAAGTTATTCTATAAAATGAAATCTAATTAATATTATTTAAATGATGTTGATTCTTTTTATATAAATCACTGATACCAAATGGGTGGACTATGTTATTTTTGGATATTCACAGACACATATATTCTTGTTTTTTAAATGAATATTATGTGAATATGATTTCCCAAGCTGATGAATGGTGGGATCATAATATATTGGTTATTATATGAGAATGGTGTGTTTTTATAATGCTATGGGTTAATAATAAAGAAATACCACAAAAATTTGTGTTTGATGACATTAAATTTAATTATCCTATCAATAATCCTCTTTTTGGATTTGAGAGAGCCTTGGATGAATATATTGGTAACAAAAAATCCAATATAGATAGATAATATTGATATCAATTAGGTGTGAAGCTGTTACTTGTGTTTATTCAGCATGATATCTATTATATATATGGATTTTCCAATATTTTAATGAATTTTAAACTATTCATTATTTATTTTTTTGTAAATGGAGTAAAAATTAGTCTACTAAAATTTCATATGATGGATATGGATGAGTTGATAAAAACTTCTTGTCATTTCGATTATATACCTTTTTCAATGTTCAGTTCAACTATGCCAGATCATAAGGGGATTATTTGATGATGATAGGAAACTTCTACTATTTCAACTGTATTATTTTAATCAAACAATATGTATCATAATGATAGTTGGTTTGATTCCTAGGAAGACGATACATATCAAATATGTTGATAAGTTGTATATGTATTAAAATTCTATGAATTATAAAACTAGGAAAAAATAATCAGTCAATTTAAATTTAGATCCTTATCAAGAAGATGATCCTATAAAGTCAAAAAATGTTAAAAAAGAGTATATAGAAGAGTATTTTAGTGGATAATAATTGATGGATTATTAATAAAGATTCAATTGATCACCATTGATTGTAAATGTTGTGGGACCCATAGAGGTAGTGGAAGCTCCAAATTGAGAGATCACTCTATCATCACTGATGATCTAACCAAACCTTATAGAATATAAATGTTTTGATAATTAGTCTCTATTTTAGATAGTTGGTGTATTTTTTTAATTGGGGTAGAACCTATATTTATTAACAAACCATCACGATTGGAAATGTCTCCAGAGGCCCCTATAGGTAGTTGGGATCCACTTTCTCTAAACATTGATAGAGGGGTTGACCATAATGGAAGTAATTATCCAAAATCTAGTGAAATTTTGTATCTATAGTTTCTATATCTCTATAGAAAATTCAGAAGGTACATTTAACTCATATTATTGATGAATAATGATATAGGGTCCTCTTAGTAGATTATTTACTATAGAATATATCTCGATTAACTCTTAAACAACTAGGTAATACTTCTTTACCATTTCATGATTTAAAAGAACCTATCTAATTTCAGCATGTTTCTGTTTCATCTATGAAAATAATGATTATATGTGTATAAGGATATGATATTTTAATTCATGTGATTGGAAACACTAAACTTGTCCCTTCATTAAATAGATATCCTACATATTTGGAATTTTATTAAGGCCTCTAATAGTGTGGTTGTAATACATAATACCATTCAATGATAATGAATGCTAATTTATTCATTATCTCATCTATATATTTTTCATTTAAACTCTTTTTTATTTTCTATAATCATGACATCATATAATATATTTTTAATTTTCATATTAGAACTATCAAACTATCTCTTTCTATCTTTTATATAATCCATAAATGGGAAATATATAATATATGGATTAGCATGTTATAATACCTCATTAAAAATTTTTATCAATGAAATTTATTTATTTTTTTATTCCATGAATTTTGATAATAAATATAGTGTGATTTATGGACTATAATAGCAATTCCTTAATTTAATGGTATCAGATCATGTTTAATTTAGTATTAATGAGTTACATTTTTACGTTAGCTATAACGACCCAAATTTTCATCAAAGTAATTTATCCCTTATTATAGTAAATTTACATAGTATAAATCACATAAAATCACATAGAGACAATAATAAAAATGCTATAATTAAATAATTAATTAAATACAAAGTATTTCTAGAAGTTAAGGAACCAATACTGATGAAATTGTTAAACTTAGGAATAGTAATATGAACCTTACGAACAGTAAGTTGGAAAAATGAATAGTAACCACACCCATGAAATTATAAATAAAATTTTGGCATATTATAATTTAAAATATGATATAACCATATCATAGAATAAGAAACTAAATATTTTAAATATTATTAATTAAGTGTTGGTATTTCTATAACCACCTCTCACCCCCCCCCCCTCTTCTCCACACACTTCTAAAGCGATGATATATTCCCAAATTCTACCCAAAATGATTCACTATCCCATACCCCATGTCTATCATCTCTTGGTCTCATTAAAATGGAAATCCTTGTCACCTTTAGGAGGATCTCAAGAGGAGAATTGATGATGTAAATCCACTCTCTTTTTCTTTTAATTTCCTTTCAATTTCAATTTATTTTATTATTCTCTCCTCAAATCCATTAATCCAAATGGAATGATAACTATAGAACCATACATATACTGGAATTATATCATTTTAATGAAATATCCATCCTCCATCTCACTCTTTTATTATTTAACATGAAATTTTAATATGTGATGTGTCAATTTGCCGACATCATGGGAGATGCAATTTTATTTTCCCTAAAATACTTCAATGATGTTAATAAAACCATTAAATAGTTTAAAAAATATTATAGTTTATATTATAAAACCTTCTTTATCATCTATAAAAAAATTTATACACATAATACTAAATGATAAAACAAAACGAGTTCATTGTGATCGAAAAACTGCCAAATTTAACCTAAAACGGTCATCCATAAATTTAATCTAATGATTAATCCTCATGGTATATAAAAAAATTAACTATAAGATAATTTAATATTTTTTTAATATCATTAATAACATATAATAACAATTATGGTTGTTTTTCATCATTTTAAACTAACTTTCATTCATATATACAAATGAACTTATCATGAAAACTATGAAAACCAACACTCTCGAATGGAAAAATTATACTATATAACTTATCAAATGGACCATAAAATAACTTAATGAAACCATAATTAATTAGTTTCATGTATAAACTCTTATTTAATTATTATTTAATTAATATAATGTGATTATACAAGACATTAAAGTGGAGAAAGTGTTCAGAGACAGGGTTAGGGGTATTCTCAAACCCAACTCTCTCTCTTTGGGTTTTCCCACTTTCACCACATTTTTAGTATGGATATTACATAAACATCATTTATTTATCTTTATCATACATTTTATAGGATATAAATGTTATCTATTTTTTATTATTACAAACACAATGTTTTCTAAAGGAACTATTCATTCCAAAAAAACACTTCTCGAGATTTATTATTCTTCACCTAAAGTTGATGATTATTATATCATGTATGTTATTCCCTCTTTAATTTTGGAACCCAATGTTTTTGAATTTTTTATTTATGAAATTAAAATCATTCCTCTCCATGGGGTTTTTTGTCTCCAAGATTGATATAAGTTCTTTGTGGAATGCATCATAATGTAAATGTTTTGATATGTCAGGTGTGCCCCGAATTATATATTGAAAAGTAAATGATAAGATCTGATGGGTGTGCCCAGAATTATATATCACTCTAATTAATTGTTTAATTTCATTTAAATAATTTGGAATGTGAAATATTCCTGAACATGATTCTATATTTTTTCACAATTATGTGTGGTAGTTGTCCACTAAGACATGTTGTTTAATTTTTTTTTGCATTACCACATTCCAAGCCTGTTTATAATGATTCCTCTACTGATTATGATCATATGAATATGTTATGATGATAATTATTATGGTCACCCCATGTTATTTTACTTCATTTTCTTATCTATCCTCTTACTAGGATTTTAGCTCACCCATTTTTGATGTATATCCTCATGTGACTACTTGTACTAAGGAGAATTCAAGGGCCAATAAGAAGCTAGAAATGAAGGAATTAAATAAATTTTTATGATTTATTTTATAAAATTTTATGTATGTTCATAATTTTCCAAATACACAAAACCATTAGATCCATTTTTTTAATGATTTTATGTTGTTTTTATTTAAATTTATTTAATATTAATGTAATTATGGTAAGGTCACTATAGTCAGTATCAGATGATGGTTTAGTTAATTTTCGAATTAGGATTAGAGAACCTTAGTAAAACCCCCCAGTATATCACTAAGTATAAGTGGGAACCCAAGAAGTTTTTTTTGAAAAATATAAACATAGGGATCCCACAATATATGTCTTTAGACTTAAATGAAAAAAGGAATATATTAGTTATTCACAACTTATTGACTAATGTTTTGTTATAACCTTTTTTATTTTAGAAAATGGTGGGAACCTGGAGCAACCAGGCCTAAAACCCTTATGAGGGACAATGTAGTGATTTCCTGAATGAAATCCCCAATTCTCTTGGAGTTGGAGTTCAAAATTTCATGGATATTCATACCAAGCTATCTCAGTTTATGAACATTAACCTGAATAATGTGGACCATCCTCCTTTACCATAGAGGGAAAAACTAACTATCAAGTTTTTTATGAGGTAATGACCCTTGATGTTTAGTGAATCTTCCAATCCCCCTGTTGCAAAATAGTGGGGCAAACTTGATGGATATGAACATTTCTATTTGTCACTGTTCTGAGATGGATAAGGTGAATCTAATTATTTATCATCTAGATGGAGAGGTTTATTAGTGGCTTGATTTGATTAAGAACATCAATCTGAAGGAATAAATTGAAGAGATGGAGCATGAAGATTTCAAGATAATTTTTTGAAAAATAATTTCCCTCTATCTATTTTAATAATGATGGATAGAGAATTCATAAAATTGAATCAAAATTAAGGTTAACATATCAATACCTATGATGAAAATTTCACAAGGCCTTCAAGTTATTCTTTAGGTTTTGTTATCAACAATAATAGATAAATTGATAGAGTTCATAGTGTTTTAAAACCACATCATGAAAGGATCATTGAATTATAGTCTTTGGGAGTTATAAACATGCTTTTTGATATGCTATAAAAGTAGAGATGGAGTTTGGAGAATGTTCCCATGGTTATGGTGGTAAGAAAAAAATATAGAGTTCCAAGATAGAGGCTCTAATGAGAAAGGTTGAAAGAAAACTCAACAACCCACATGTCAAAAATGGGAGAAAAGGTATCATGGGAACATCCTAAAAGGGATAGGGAAATGATTCATATGTGATATAGAAGGACTCCAAGCTCATGAATGTAAAAATTTAATGAGGAAGAAGAATAATGTGGTGTAGGAAAGTAGAGAACCACCCACGGTCCAATTCTACAACTCTAGGGAGAAAGGAAACTATGAAATCCAATACATTAAACCCAAAGTTCTTGAGGGTAATTAGATTCCTCATCTTACAAATCCAAAGGACCATGGGAAGCCTTATCCCATCACTAATATGGATGTGGAGAAAGAAAATGAATTAATATAAGGAACACTTCTTATTCACTCAATAATGGGAAAATTATTATTTGATTATGTTTTTACACATTCCATTATATCAATAAAGTTATCTTGAACTATTTTATCAAAGCCTCGAAACCTTGAAGTATAGAATAATATAAAAACACACAATGGTTAAATAATCTCAACCCATGTGTGGTACTCTTCTTCTATTAGTGTGTGTGTGATTAGGGTTCATGAAAATCTCATAATACTTCCCTTAGTGGAATTTCATGCAATACAATGGATGAATTTTCTCTTGTTATTTAGATCACATAAAAACTATCAAGAAAAATAAATATATTTTCATATTTCGAACCATCCCATGCTCCTCTAAAAATTAATGGAAGACCATGAATCTAATTTTGAAAATCGTTCAATGGTTTAGGTGTTGATACCCTATGAAGAAGCTTACCTCGCTCAAATGGTTTTGTCAAATGAATTTATCAACATAGGAAAAATTTCCATCATGATGGGATATAGTGATGTATTTCCTGAAGAGTTACATGGACTACACCTAGATCGTGAGGTAGAGTTGTCAATTGAACTCATACTTAGAGCTACTCTTATCTCAAAGTGTCCCTATAGGATGGCCCCTATCAAACTGGTGGAGATAAAGAAGTATATGAAAGATAATTTGGATAAAGGGTCCATATTCCATACTGCAACACCTTGCAGTGCGCCAGTGCTCTTTGTCAAGAAGAAGGATTGATCAATGCGGTTGTCTATTGATTATCGGGAACTCAACAAGAAAACCATAAAGAAAAAGTATCCTCTTCCAAGCATTGATGACTTAATTGAGCAGTTATGAGGATATCAGTACTTCTCAAAGGTGTATCTTCATTATAAATATCATCATCTTAAGGGGAACAAGAAATATATCAATAAGACTACCTTCTGATTATGTTATGGGCACAATGAGTTTAAATTGATTCCCTTTGAACTTAATAATTCCCCTATAATCTTCAGGGATTTGATGAATATAATATTTAGACATTAACTAGAAAATTTTGTGGTAGTTTTCATCAATGATATTCTCATATACTCTAATGGAAAGTAGGAACATGATAAACATTTAAGGATTATGTTGGAAACATTAATGAAGGAGAGGTTGTATGTTATGTTCATAATGTTTAACTATTGGATGAAACAAGTATAATTATTGGGAAATTTGATCACAAGTGAAGGAATTTCTATGGACCCTTTAAAAAAAGGTGATTGAGGAATGGCCCAGACCCTCTAGGGTCATAGAAATCCACAGTTTACTTGGATTATTAGGGTACTATCGACATTTTTTGAGAAATTTATCACTATTGGCATGACTTCTAAATAAGTTAACATGGAAAGGGGTAAATATTTTCTACACACAAGAATGCGGGGAAAGCTTCTAGGATCCAAAGAAGAGGTGCATCACTATACCTATAGTCATATTACCGAAAAGTAGAGAATGATTTGTGATATAAATTTATGCTTCAAATAAATTATTAGGTTTTTTACTCATGAAAAATGATAATATGATAGTCTACTCTTCATGGTAGTTGAAGATCCATGAGAACAACTACCCGATGCATGATCTAGAGCTAGTAGCTGTGATTTTTTTCCTTGAATAGTCGGTGGCACTAACTCTATGGTAAGAAGTGTGACCTATATACTGATCAAAGAAGAAAAAAGAATATATTCACACAAAATGATATCAACATGTGTCAATAGGGATGGTTAGACCTAATCAAATATTACGATTTCTCTATTTACATTCATTATGGAATGGAAAATAGGGTAGCCAATATAACATCATGGCCTGGCTCACCTCTAAGTCGATGGCCGAACTAGTTGGTCACATGACCTCCAGTGCATCTACTCATATTCCAAAGGCTTCGGACTAGGAGTGAGGGTATCGTTAGGTGATATTGGGGAGACTATACCCTCTTATTAGAGTTTTATAGTGATAAACAACATATAATAGATAGTGGAAGCATAAAAAACATACAACAACAAAAACATTAATTAACAATTAATAAAAGTGGGAAACACCTATTTATACAATAGATGAATACATGACCTGGTAATGACTCATGAAAAAAATTAGTAAACAATAAAACATTCTTGAAAATATAGTATAATAATAAATAAAAGATAACAAATCCCCACGACTGATCTCCATGAGCATCTTGAGCTCCATCTCAGTCCATTTCTCCTAACTCCCTGGTATATGTAACACATAAAACAACCTAGATCCAATAAATAAATGGTCTACTCATGTACCAAAGGTACCCGAGCATGGTGTGATATATAAATATCAGTATTTTAGGACCTACAATGTCTATCCCAATCCCAAAAAAGAAATATAAATTAATAAGTGTACCATATAAAATAAATGCAGGGTGATAATAATTAATAATAACAACTTGGTATGGGTTCCTATATAGACACCATCCCATTCCGCCTAATTCAACCTAAGCTGGATGTCTGAAGAGTATAGTTGACCAAGGAATAATATATAAATTGGGGCCAATTGTAACATGAAAATCAAAGGAATATGGCATAACCCCAATCTTTTTCTTTGAATTTGTGTATAATCCATAGGTCAAAACTAGGTTCCCTAAAGGAACAAGAGAAGTATCACAAATCATAAGGAAGATCTATGTTTTTATAAATAAAACATCTCATGAATTTATAATAAATATTGAAAATTTTAAAGGTGGAGTCGGATCCCATCTTGAAGGTATCACTACAGTATATCCATTAAATTATATCCAATATCGCTCCTACAAGTTGATCCTTTCTAAGTCCAAATATAGCTCATTGATGGTCACTATGATTCCACCCTAGGTATCACACGTAAGGGACCAAGTATCAATAGAGGCTTGGCATACCCATTTTGATAGTGGTTTCATCCCCAGTTACCTCTTAGGGAATCGGTATCACCCAATAGTATAATTGAATTTTAGAGGGATCCCTTTCCGGGAGAGCCTAAAACATCACTTCCCCGGTGCATCGTGTTCTAAACTATTAATTCTGGAGAGTAAAATTGTGGGCTCTTAATACAAGACCCATGTTCTCCCCCTGACCCGATTTCATTAAAACAACAAGAGAGGAAAATATCACAAAGAAAGAAAGGTATGGGGATTAACCTACATGTCATTAGCTTAAAACAATTTCATGTCAAAACATGAAACTGAATTACACAAGATATAAAGTTTAACAAGGCATTTCATATGGATTAATCCCTAACAAGGGCATAAGGAATAAAGCAACTTGCATAATAAAGGAATTACAAACAATTCTTGTGGCATCAACATGCCTCTTACTAAAATTTCATCAATGAAATTTCATGATCTCAAGTTATCAATCATGACCAAGTGTCAAAATCCATCCAAACCATTTAAATGGATCAATCAATGAGCACTAAACAAGGCATAAGGAGTTCATTAATAGGCAAGGTACTCATGTAACATTAAACGAGTAATTTGGTATGTATGTCATATTGTGTTCAAATAAACCTAAAGTATTACATAGGTAGGAGGTACCACAAAAATGGTTAAAGATTATGTTCAAGCTTGGGAATTATCAAGAGGGACCCAATTCTTTATTCATTTATCATTAATCAATTTAAGGAATCATTATGGTTCCATGCACAACCTAATGAAATTTTCCTCAATTTATTTTATGTAAACATTGTCCATTTTGGATTTCACACCCAAATGGGTGTCTGAGAGGCAAGGTGACCACCCCGGATGGGTTTCTCTATAATAGAATGTTACAATGGACATGATAGAACAAACCAAATAATTTATCAGCGACCACTTAGAACTACTCCACAAACATTCACATACCTTCATATGTATATATATCCATTAATCCAATGCACATGTTTCCAACGACAGGAGGTAACACATTCATGGAAGACATATATATATATATATATATATTCATAGCAGAGTATATGTGTGTAAGCCCTCAAAATTGGTCAAAAATGACAACACCAATTACTATAACCATAAAAACTCAGTGGAAAGGATAAACACACCTAAAATAAATAATTAATAACCCATAACACCTTAATAATCTCAAATAATGGGTTTGAAATTAATCAGTGGGTTTCGATCCTTACCCCAAATTGACCACAACGGACCGAATCAACCCAAACTACCTCACCTTCAGTGGTGGTTGTGGGAAAATGGACTCACAAGTCTCGAGGGGGCCTTCACATACCCTATAACTAAAATAATATAAAAAAATATAGTTAAAACCTAACCTAGGGTTTTATCCAAACCAAAATAGGGTGATAGAGAACAAAAATAAGCTAGCTATGGAAGGAGAGGGAGCCGAAAGCCCTACCTCATCAAATCGAAGGAAGAATCGTGATAAAAAATAGTGGAGATGGAAATCAGAGAGGGATATGGGTGAAGGGGGTCACGTTTCACATGGATTAGAATAGGGGGTATGTTTTAGGGAGTTCACATCTAGGGGGTGCACTTTAGGGAGAGTGTTTGCACGGATATAGGTCGCACTGAAGGGGTGTCGCGTGGTGGGAGGTCTCCAAGGAGAGCATCTGATGCAAGGGGGTTATGACCAAGGGGTGCGTGATGGGTGAGGGAAAAGGGTGAAAACTCATTGGGTTCTCCAAACCTAAACCTAAATAAAATTAATAAAAATATAATGTAATAATATTATTAAATAATCATAATAATTATAATTATAATAATAATAATATTATTATTATTATTGTTATTATGAAAAATTTTCATTATTAAATTTATTTATAATTAAATGTTTAATTAAATAGTTCAAATTCAATAAAAAGTCACATCATAGTGTCAATTCTTGGAAAAAAAATATGTTTTTCGATTATATTATTAATGGTGACCTACCTAGTAAATCAAAAATAATAAATTCCTTCACTACTCATGCAGTTCATAATGTGGGATATTACAAAAATCCCACATTAGAACTTCTCCTCCCCGAGAATCCATTGGGAACAAATTAAACATCACCCAACCTACAGGGGTCATGAATTTTCACAAAAAAACATCGCGTTGTGTCTCTAAATTCCCAAAGCACCTTTAATAATTCATTAGGAAAGTGGCATAAAAGACATTATGATCTAATTCAAAACTCATTTTTGAATTGAAACACCAAGATGTATCTTACCTGAGCCCGTCTATCTAGAGACGCAATTAAATAATCTATTTTTTGAGAAACTGGTCAAAGGTACATCCCACCTTAGGATTTAATGTTAAGCGACAAATTTAAAATTGTGGTTCAACCCAAGTCATAAATGTCTTCAAATAATTCTTATACATGTTTTAATGATGCTCCTAACATGATTTTGAAATGGTCAAATGTTTTATCTCCCATGGAACTCAGTTATATAGGTCAAGACAAGTTTTCATGAAAGGCCCGGTCTGATACATACTATAATAATCTTAACCCTAAGACATGATTTAAAATGATTCTTCACTGATTGTTACATCAAGAAAAAGGAATATAAGTTGAACCACAACATCTCACCATACACGAAGATGTTCGTATTTGACATCCGGGGTTTTAAAAGAATTATTGGGATGCCTCTTCCTAAGGAATATCTCACATTCAACACAAACATGTCCATCGATGTACATACTTGGCCTCCAATTATGTTCTTGTACAAACCATGAAAGAAATCACACATCCTACATGAAACACCAAAAGATACAATCGAACAACCCAACAGATTTAAAACATTAGTGTGGCCTAAGACTGATGCTTTCTTAGTATACAAGATTAATTCATGATATGGGACATTCTCATTGATAAGAAGGATACAATAAGAGAATTTAAATTATTTTTAGTCAAACTCACCCAAACTAGAAAGAAAAATAGTCAAACCATAACTAGTTGACTCATATTGAATGATAAATGGCTTCACCTACTGACACACTTCCATTAACAAATCACAATGCCTTCACCACATGAGACATTATGTGATCATTAAAGATTAACCACTAAATTCCTACCAGACTAACGCCATTTATCAAGGGTTGTGTACACATTCAAACTCATTGACATCATGTGGATGAGCAAGAACTAACATGATTTAATGTTCAGAAGCCTTAATGTTGTTAAGTCAGCCCAACCATTATCTGATGGTCCACTTTGATAGTGTTCCTTCTACCTAGAAGGAAACATATTTAATTGAACCAACTTGAAACTCCCCACCTAAGAAGTGTTCTTATCATTATAATAAGATATATACTAGCCACTCAAAAGTGGGATAGATTAGAACCTCCATAAATGAAAACATTTAAACAATTTTAATGAGAATAAAAACCAAACTGACTAGCGTGTAAAAACACCATAGTCTCTTGAAGTCATCCATATCATTTGGATGAACTTGATTTCTATATTCCCAGGTTACTCTACTTTGGAGATGACCTAAGACCACACGTAACTATACACAGTTCAATGATTATGACGACTCAACTTGTTTGTCACAAGATTAAACAATTGATTGTACCACATACATGAATGCATAATACACCGGGGTCATAGTGAATAAATACAACTTTTAACTCAAAATATAATGTACCAAGTAATCCATCATTATGGAGAAGAGAGGATCAAATGATCCAAAGAGAAGCTAACCATGCCTGAGGCATGTATAATCTACAGAAAAAGTGCATTACTCGATGCTCAAGTCCAAAACAAAAGTCAAGGATATCATGACCACCCATTCAAACAAGGGTTACTTGAGAAGATGGAAGTCCAACTAAGGGAAAAAGAACTTTAATGGAACCAACAATCAAAAAAAAATGTCATGAATTAGCAATTCTTTTAAGTTAAAAGGGTCCTACCTACCACAGGTTATCCCCTTATGAAATCCAAAAGCGTCGACTCATAATGGTTTCTCGCCTATGAAACTCCCTAGGCACAAGAACCGATCATCTAATCAATTTCTAAAAGAATGAATGCCTATGGAGAACGCTGAAACTTTTATTCCAAGGAAAATCAATGAATATTTATCCACCCTAACATGAGGGTCTTAAGTAGAGGACACCAATACAGGTTCCATTTCCAAAACCTTGACATTTAATACCATTTCATAATTCAACAAGTACACATTCAATAGTCCAGTCATACGGGCATCCATATACCAATCCATAGAGAATCCATAGAATATACATGTCATATTAGGATCACATTTATTATCAACCAATCCATTAATCCCATGCAATCAATTACATCAAAATAAAACAAACATACTGTCACAAGGAGATAGCATATGGAAGACTTTCTATAGGAACATAATCAGGGAATATTGACAATTAAAAATTTTATTCAAATAGGAATTCTAAAAAACATAACAGCTTGGAATGTCATTCACAACACTCAACCAAATCAACATGGAACCTATGAATGCAACTACATGGCATGGAATATTCATGACATGTAAATACATATGTGCCCATTAGGATGCATGCAATGATTCATCCCCACCTTAACAGACAAAGGGTAAAATACCATAAACTCCATAAATCCATAAGCAGGGGAAATTAAACCAATCACTTGAGGTGATATAATATCAACTGTAATATAAAAAATAATGAACATCAATTCCCATCCCTGGCCAGTTTTTCATTTTATATACGTGGGGTGATGAGTCCCAATAATGACTATTAGCCAAGTGTTGAAACATTCCTAGTCTCCAATATTACAACCCAAAATAGTAAGACATATGAAAATAACCCTCTAATTCCACTTTGTAACATCCCAGTTTGGATCACCTCTTAGATAGTGGTTGGACTAGTGGGTTACATGACCTAAAGCATGTCTCCCCATACGACAAAGGCTAGTGACTAGTAGTGATGGTATCAAGATGTAATAGTGGGAAAATTATATCCTCTTTTTAGAGTTTCACAACGGTAAAAAATATATAATTGATAACATAAGAATAGAAATAATAGAAAAAAGAAAAAAATAGTAATTAATAATTTAATACAAGTAACCAATTCCAGTTTATACAAGAGATGAATGCAAGACAAGGTAATGGTATATGTCAGGATGTATTAAACAATCCAACAAGATTTACAATATTTTAAAATAATAAGGAAAAGATAGAAATCCTCACATTCTATATCCATTAGAATCCCTAGCTCCAACTCGGTCCTTTTCTCTAAACTCCCAGGTAAAGAAACACAACAAACAACCTAACTCTTGTAAATATAAGATCTATACAGGTACCAAGGGTATTCAACTAGGTTATTAGATATAAATATCAGTATTCCATCACCGAAAGTGTCTATCCTAATTTAGAAATATAAATATTAATTAGGATGTGTGTTATATAAAATTAATATAGTGTGATAACAATTAATAATAGAATCTTTGTCCGGGTTCTTAAATGAACTCCCATCCCATACCACCTACTTCAGCCTAATCCAGAAGTCTGAAAAGTATTGTTGAGAAAGAAAGAATATATAAACAAGGGGAAATGGAATCATTGGAAACCAATGAAGTGGGCATACCCCCAAGCTTTTGCTTTGGATTGGGGTTTAATAAATAGGTCAAAACTAGGAGGACTAATTGAACTAGAGAAGTATCACAAATCTTATGGAATCTCTATGCAGTATAAATAAAATATCTCATACATTTACATTAATTAAATTAGAGGTGGTGTCTCAGCCCATCTTGTAGGTATCACTAAGGTATATCCATTCAATTATATCCAATTCCATAATCCCCTCCAAGGATATCCTTTCAAAAGTCCATGCATCAGTATCAGATGGTCACTATGATTATGTCATAAGTATCTCACGTAAGGAACCAAGTATAAACCGAGGATTGGCATAGCCATTTTTCTAATGGTTTCATCCATGGTTACCCCTTAGGGAACTGTTATCACCTAATAGTATAATATAAAGCCCAGGGGATCCCTTCCCTGGTGATCCTAGTACATCACTTCCCTAGTGCGTCGTGTTATAACCTATCAAATATGAAGTATCCAATTGTGAGTTCTTAATATGGGACCCACATTCTCTCCTTGACCCAATTTCATTAAAACCATAAGAGAGTCAAATATTACAGATCAAGAAACTTATAAGTCTTATGTTTCATGTAATATGACTTAAAAAATTTCATATCAACACATATAACTCAATTTCACAAGCTAGCAAGGTTAAAAAGGCATTTCATATGGTTCAATCCCTTACAAGGGAATAAGAAAAAAAATTCATAATCAAGGAATTATAAACAGGGAATGTGGCATAAATGTACCTATTATCAATATGTCATCAATGAAATTTCATAAAATCAAGCTATAAAGTGTGACCAAGTGTCATAATCTATCCAAACCATTTAAATGGTTCAATCAAGGAAAAACAAAAAAGGCCTAATGAGTTAATTAATAGGAAAGGTACTCATGTAACTTGAAAACAGTAAAAAATCAAATATTCCATATGTAGGATGCACCGCACATAGGATAAAATATTATGTTCAATATTATGCATTATCAAGAGGGACCCAATTCTCAATTAATTTCTCATTAATAAATTTAAGGAATTACTGAGGTTCAACGCAAAACCCATGGAAATTTTCCACATTTTATAAAAAGGAATATTAGGGAATTTAGAATGGATCACCAAAGGGGTGGTCAAGAGGCAAGGGGAACACTCCAATAGGTTTATCCATAATAGAATGTTATAACAGACAAGATATAACAAACCAAATAATTTAATAAATGATAACAATGAGACAATTCATCATGATGAAGCAATTCATTCAAGACATGTCATTTTTTATGAGTCATGCTACTCAAGTTGATCTCTCCCAATTCTCCTAAACATGGAAAATGGGTTTAAGGGTTTAAGTGACCAGGTTACTCCACCTAATGGATGACATTATCTCATTTAGTTCATCCCATACAAACCCCTTTTTTCATAACCAATTCATGTTGTTCATTAATTCGTGTTATGTGCTCAATTTCTTTATTGGAAAATCCCAATCCTAAATTTCAAAACACCCATGGTTGTCTTGGGTCAAATAAATTACACAAGGGAGAATGTCCAAATCATTTAAAAAGTCAAGTCATTTAGTTATTAAAATATGACAAGGTCCTAACATGTATTTTATCATCCATAGATTGAAATCATTAGAAACACAAAAACGTAAAACCAAGAAATCCTTAAAAGTCTAATTTATAAATTTTTATTGTGAAGGAAGCACACCTATGTTGGTGGGGTTTTATTACAAAAACATGACTTTGTTGGAAAAAAATCCATTTATCACCTTTAGGCACTTTATTCACTTAATTAAATGATGAACTTGAGAAATAAAATATTGTACTGGGAAAGCATTAAAAAAATGTATGAACCCAATAAATTAAATATTTAATTACTTTTTAAATAAAATAAGTAAGGCAAGGGATCCTACCTCATAGAAGAACTAATTTAACATTAAATGCTTGATAGATTTTTCAGGGACCACTTGAAACTACTCTACACATGTGCACATAACTTCATGCATGCATATATATAAAAATTTATATATCCCTTAATCCAATGCACGTGTTCCCCACACCATGAGGTAACATGTGCATGATATATATATATATATATATTAATATATATTCATATGAGATTATATGATTTTGTACCCTCAAAATTAGTCAAATCCCACTATAACATTTATAAGAACCATAAAAACATAACAGAAAGGTTCAACGCACCTCAAATAAATTATTAAGAACACAGAAACACCATAATACACTCAAATAAAGGGTGAAAAAGAAATTAGTGGGTTTTGAACCTTACCCTAAATTGACGATGGAGGACTGAATCAACCCAAGCCACCTTGCCTTCAGTGGCGGTTACCAGAACATAGACTCATGAGTCCCAAGGGAGGAATTGTCAGCCCTAAAAAGGAAGAATATAAACATTACCTAGTTAAACCCTAACCTAGGGTTTCAGCCAAACCAAAATAGGTCGACGAAGACAAAAAATCATCCATCCATGGAATGAGAGGAAGCAGAAAGCCTTTCCTTATTTAATCAAAGGAATAATCGTGATGAAAAATAGTGGCGATAGAAATAGGAGAGGGGCAAGGTGAAGGGAGTCGCATTCTATAGCAATTTGGCTAGGGGGTGCGCAATGGGGTGGTCAGGGCTAGGATAGGTGCACTACAAGGAGAGGGTTTACATGGAGGGAGTCACACTAAAGGGGATTCATGAAGAGGGATGCCTCTATAGAGGGCATCGCGATGTAGGGGGTCGCAACCAAGGGGTGCGTGATGGGTAAGGGAAGAGGGTGAACCCTCTTTGGGATCTCAAAACCTAAACCTAACTAAAAATAACATAAATAAAATAATAATAATAATAATCATCACCATCATTATCGTAATAATTATAATATTTATATTATTATTATTATGAAAACATTATGTTGTTAAATTTATTTTAATTTAATTTTTTTAAAATTTAATTAAATTTCATTAAAATGAAACATCGAAGTATCATTTCTCAAAAAAATAAGTTCTTATGTTAATTTTTTAATGGAAACCCACCCAGTAAATGAAAATAATTTAATTTTCTTTCCTTTTTTATTTGTTTCAAAAAAAGGGATGTTACAACCTTCATTTCATAGAACTTTTCATCCCCAAGAAGCCTTTGGGAATAGCGTAAACACCACCCAGCCTATAGGGGTCATTATTTCCTCACAGAAAGTCATATTTCATCTCCAAATTCCCAATTCACCTTCAATCATTGATTAAGAAAGCGACATAGAATCCATTGTGTTCTAATTGAATGCTAATTTTTCAATTGAAACACCAAGATGGTTCTCGGCCGAGAATATTTATCTAGATACATGATTGCATCAATGTCGTGTTGAGAAAGTAGATAATGGTATTCACAACATATGATTTAATGTTAAGCTGCCAATTCGAAACTACGGTTTAACCATAATAAGAATTGTCTTTCAAGCACCCCTATAAACATTTTAATGACGCTCCTGATGTGATTTTGAAATAGTAAAATAGCCGATCTCCCATCGACCTCAATGAGACAGGTCGAGCTGGAATTTCATGAAAGGTTCAGGTGGACACATACCACACTCATCTTCACCCAGTAAAATTCTTTAAAATTATTCTTCTCTGACTATTACATTGAGAAAAAGGAATACAATTTGAGCCACTATGGCTGACCATACAAGAAGACGTTCAACTTAGATAGATGGTGTTTTACAAGAAGAATTGTGATGCCTCCTCCCAATTCATATCTAATATTCAACAAAAACATGTCCATTAAAAAACATACCCGACCTCCAATGACATTCTTGACCAAACCATGAAGGAAACCACACGTCCAATGTGAAACATCAAAAGAACTAATTGAAAAAGACAAATGGATCTAAAACATTAGCACAGAATAATACTGATACTCTCTTAGTGTACCTAGATGAAGTCGAGATAGGGTACTTGCTCAACGATATGTAATATACACTTAGAGGATTTAAATAATTTTCAGTAAAACTAACCCATATAGGAAAAGAAGAACAGTTGAACCATAACTAGTTGACTCGTATTGAAAGAAACTCAGCTTCACCTGCTAAGGAACTACCATTATCCAATCATAATGCCTTCACCACCTAAGAAAATATGTGATTGTTAAAGCATAACTACTAAATTCCTTCCTAAACAATGGAATTGTTCAAGGGTTGCATACACAACCCAACTCATCAACATCGTGTTGTTGATCAAGCACCAACATGATTTAATGTTCACAAGCCTCATGGTAGTTAATTCAGCCTGACTATTCTATAATGGTTCTATTTAGTTGTGTTCCCTATACCAAGAAAGAAAAAATATTTAACAGAACTGACATGACAATCCCCACCTTAGGAGTGTCCTTATCATAAAAATAAGTGATATACTAGCCACTCAAAAGCATTCTAGGTCAGAACCACCATAAAAACAAACGTTTAAAAAATTTGACTGAATACCAAAATCAAAATTACCAGCATGTAAAAACACTCGAGTTTATTGAAGTTGTTCTGAGCATTTGGAGGAGCATGATTTCATTACGTCCATGTCACTCTACTCCGAAGATAACCCAAAACCATATCCATCAGTACAATGTTAAATGATTACACTGAATCAATTGGTTTGTCACAACATTAATCATTCATCTATACCTTGTACATGAAGTCATACTACCCAAAGTTCATATTGAAGCAAGATTACTTTTACCTTGGATGAAGACATACAGATTCATCTGTCACTATAGAGAAGAGATGGTCGAATGGCCTACAGAGTAGTTGACCATGCCTGAGGCATGTATAAACATTTAAAAACAAGTGTTACTGAATGAAAAAGATCGAAACAAAAGTCATGGTTACCATGACCACCCATCCAAACAAGGGTTTCATTGAGAAGATAAAAGTCCTAATAGTATAACGACACCCAAATGGCACAAAAATCATAAAATTGTCATTCATTAGCAATTATTTTAAGTTCTACGTGAGTTACCTACCATATGGAAACCATTTATGAAATCAGAAAGCATCGACCCATAATAGGTTCCCACGAATGAAATTATCTAGGATCAAGAGATGATCATATAATCTATTTCTAAAATGAGGAGTGCTTATAGAAAACACTTGTTCTTTCATTCTAAGGAAACTCAATGACGCTTTATCTACCCTAACACCAAGGTCTTAAATAAAGGACACCACTACGGGTACCATTTACAAGCCATTTACATTTAAAACCATATCATAACTCAACAAGTAGACATTCAATAACCCAGTAATATGGGAATTCATCTACCGATCCATAAAGCGTCCATATGCTTTACATGTGGCATTTGGCTCCCATCTATTTGCAAACAATCCATTTATCCCATGAAATCAGTTACATCAAAACAAATCTAACGTTTCATCACAAGATTCTAACAAAGGGATGACTTTCTGTAGGGAAAGAAGCATAGCATATTAACACATAAGTAGGTTAAACAAACAGGCATGCCAATAAACATGTCAACTTGACATGGCATTCAAAGAACTCAATCATATTTTCATCCAACTTATGAATGCATCTACATGGAATGGAATATTAATGACATGTGAATACTTGTGTGCCTATTATGATGTATGTAATGCTTTATCCTCTCCTTAATATTCCAAGGTTAAAATACCAAAAACTCCATAAATCTATAAGTAGAGAAAATTACACCAATCACCTGATGTGAAATCATATCAACTATAATATCTAAAATCATTACATCAATTCCCAACCCTTAACACATGGTCATTTACCATTCATGGGTTGATCAGTTCCATGCATGATTTTTAACCAAGCCCTGAAACATTTTTAGTCTCATGTCTACCAACCAAGAATAGTAAACAATCAATAATAACCCTATGATACCACTTTCTAACATCCTAGCCCGGCACACCTCTAAGATGGTGGCCAGACTGGTGGGTCACATGACCTCAAGTGCATCTACCTATATGCTAGAGGATTCCGAATAGTAGTGAGGGTCTTGGGAGGTGATATTGGGGAGACTATACCGTCTTATCAGAATTTCACACATTATGAAAAATAGAATATTATTGGTAATATTTTATAGGGGGTTATTCTCAACACACTATAAATTCATTTTAGAGGGGGTTACACACAACCCCCTATAATCATAGAATTTAGAGGGGGTTTTCAACCCCCTATGAATTTTTTAGAATTATATTTTTTAATATTTTGTTGGATTTTAGATGTAGTTATGTCAAAACAAACGATAATTTAATAATTAGGGGCCCTATATGTTCAGTTGTATTTTAGAGTCACTATATATATACTGTTTTTTAGATATTGGAGGATATATATATATATAACATGGGAATTTTTTTTAAAGGAAATATTGGGGGTTCATGTACTATCAAGAATCCCTTAAATTAGAGGGGGTTTTGAACCCCTTATAATTTATGAAATTAGAGGGGGTTGTGGACCCCCTCTAATATATGACATTAGAGGGGAATTTGAACCCCTTATAATTTAATAAATTAGAGGGGGTTGTGAACCCCCTCTTGTTTATTACATTAGAGGGGGTTCATGAATCGTTGTTAATCCCTTTCATTAGTGGGTTTTTTAACCCCCTTTAAATTTTTATTTTGTAAAATAAATCTGATATAAATTCAAATTATATAATATATATGTGTCCATGTTTGTTTGTGTGTGTATTACATAAACACAATATATAAATATATTTAAATTAATTATAAACATACATGTAAAGACATTATATAAATACTTTAAATAAAAACCTATACATATAAACAAAAATGTATACATATATAAATATTCCTATACATAATATAAATGTAATTATAAATATATTTATTCAAATATATAAAATTTATATATAGTTTTATAAATACAACACATTTATGTTATGTTTTAAATTATACATATATTATATTAAATACATTTTATTTTATATTTATGTATAAATACATTTATATTATATTCCATATAAAAATTAATATTATACAGACATAATTAAATATAAGTATAAATATAAATCTTATATATTTATGTTATATATATTATATTGTAAATATTTTATTATATGTAAATTTATACATATTATATAATTATTTTATATATATTTGATTATACCATATAAATTATAAATTAATTTAGTAAATATATATATATATATCATTTAATGATATTATATATTTTGAATTATATGAATGTATTTAATTGTATTTACATGTATACGTAAATATAATTGTATAATTTTATGCACATATATATATATATATGTATAAATTGTATTCCATATAATATTAATAATATATAATATAAAATCATAAACATATTTTATAAATATATACAGAGATATAATTTATTTAAAAAATATATCATATAAAAACTCAAGCTCGTCGTTTTTATAATTCATATTATTATAATAATAAATATATTTTTTAAAAACATATTTATGCCTTTATATTATATATAATGAATATTATATGATATATATTTTATACAAATAAAAATATATTAATGTGCACAATATTATACTATTATATTTATTGAAATGCATGTATATTAAGGTACATAATATTATACAATTATATTTATTGAAATAAATATATATTGATGTGCATAATATTAAATATATGTATTGAAATGCATTATATAAATATTTGTGTAAATGTTATTTCATATAAAATTAAATATATATAATATACATATTAATTTAATATAATATAAAATTTTATTTCATATATCATTATATAAATACTTGAATAAATTCCAATTCATATAAAATATTTGAATAAATTGTATTTTATATAATACTAATTATATATAACATAAATATTTGTATAAATTGTATTTAATATATAATTAATTACCATAATATTATTTATATATTAATTATATATAATATTATACAATTTATACACATAATTATTTATTAATACACATAATAACAAATATATGTTTTGAAATAAAATATATAAATATATTTTTAAAGACATTATATATATATATATATATATATTACATAAATACTAATACAAATATATTATAAATAAGCATGTACATAATATATAAATATGTATTTAAGTATATGAATATATGTGTATATACATAACAGAAATAGAATTATAAAATATTTCTACTAAAATATATGTATATACACATATAAATTATATAGTTTATATAAATGTGTAAATTGAATATAATATAGATGTATTATAATATAAATACATAAATACATAATATAAAAAGGTATATATTAATTTATATAAAAATATACATATATTTTATATAATTATATGTATTTAAATATTTAATGAAATGTTATTTATTTAAATAAGAATTATAATATATATATATATATATATATTCTAATGTGTAGCTAAATTAAAGAAATGTGATTTCCTTAGTAGTAAGGAGATGGCGTGTAAATAGAAAAGTTCTATGTTCAAAACCAACAGCATATAAATTTTAGAAGGTGTGTGGCTACAGGGAATTAGAGGTGAGGCGAGGCGGTACAAGGAACTAGGAATTGGAGGTGAGGCATGGGAATTGAACGGGGGAGGGGAGGTGCATCTAGAATGGGATTGGGTGGGGAGGCGGGGCAAGGGAACTGAATAGAGGCAATCCACGACTAGAACAGAAGGGAATGGAGGTGGTAAGGTAGGGAATTTGACGGGAGGATGCGGGGTATGGGAGGGACTAAAAAATAAATGCATAATATTAAAAAAATTAGTTATTTTAGAGGTGGTTTCAAAAACCTCCACTAATATTGTTCTCAATTAAAAGGGGTTAAAAACCCTCTAATACGAGTCTCAATTAGAGGCATTTTCAAAAACTGCCTCTAATATATAGAGCTTCTGAGGTAATTAGAGGCGGTTAAAAACCACCTCTAAAATAAGTTCATGATTAGAAGGGAGTTTAACCCGCACTAATTTGATATATTCTAGTGAAAATAAACGGGGTTAAAACCCCCTATAATATAACTGCTGCTATTTGTGATCTATTTTACCAGCACTTGACAAAACCCGCTGCTAACACAATGTTGTGGGAATATTAGTGGTGATTATGGGTAACTGTTGCTACCATTTTTAGAAAGGATTATAACCCCTTCTAATAGATATCAGAAGCATAATAAGAATAGACAATAATAAAAATATTAATTAACAATTTAATAAAAGTTTCTGACGCTATTTTATACAATAGATGAATGCATGACCTGGTAATTATATATTAAGTAAATTAGAAAACAATACCACATGATTTACAATATACTACAATAATAAAGAAAATATAGAAAATTCCCACGGGCGATCTCCATGATCATCCTAAGCTACAACTCGGTTCATTTCTCCTAACCCCCATGTACAAGAAAAACATCAAACAAACTAGTTCCTAAAAATATAAGGTCTACTTGGTTACCAAGGGTACCCGATCAGGGTGTGAGATATAAATCATGGTAGGAAGGCACCCATTGTTTCTACCCCAATCCGGACAAAGTAATAAAAATTCAGATGTGTTTCATATAAAATAAACGTAGAGTGATAATAATTAATAATAGAATCTGGGTATGTGTTCCTAAAAGGGCATAGGTCACATACCACCTACTTCGGCCTAAGCCGAAAGGTTGAAAATTATAGCTAAGAAAGGAAGAATATAAAACCAAGGGCCAATAGTAAAATTGAAAACCAAGGAAGAGGACATACCCCAAGCTTGTGCTTTGGCATGTGTTCTAATACATAGGTCGAAAGTAAGTGCACTAAATTCATAAGTGAAGTATCCCAAAGCATAATAAAACCCTATTCATTATCAATAGTACATATCATGCATTTATATTAAAAACACACAATTTTAGAGGTGGGGTTCGAGCATATCCTAAAGGTATCTATATGGTACATTCATTCAACTATATCCAATTCCATGACCCTATCCAAGGTGTTCCTTTCCAAATTCATATTATTTCTTGTGGATGGTCACTATGATTCCATCTCGAGTATTTCATCTAAGGGATCGAGTATCAAAAAAGCCTTAGAATAGCCATTTTTTCAATGGTTTTGTCCTCAGTTACCCCTTAGGGAACTAGTATCACTGAATAATATAATATAAATCTCGGGAGATCCCTTTACTAACGAGCCTAAATCATCACTTCCCCAGAAAGTCATGTTAAAACTTATCGAGTACGGAGAGTCAAATTGTAGGTTATTAACAAGGGACCCATGTTCTCTACCCGACCCAATTTCATTAAAACAATAATTGAGGCAAATATCATAGATCAAGAAAAGTTTAAGGATTAATCTATATGGAATAAGCCTTAAAATTGAATTCAAACACATGAAACTAAATTTCACAAGATAGAATGGTTAACAAGGCATTTCATATGGTTCAATCCCTATCAAGGGTATAAGAAATAGAGCAGCATGCATAATTAATGAATTATAAACAAGGAATGTGGCATCAACGTGCCTATTACCAAAATTTCATCAATAAAATTTTATCATCTCAAGATATCAATCTTGAAAACGTGTCATAATACAACCTAAACAATTTAAATGTCTCAAGAATGGAGCACCAAATAAGGCATAAGGATTTCATTAATGGGAAAGGTACTCATTTACATGAAACAAGTAATTTTGTATCTATAAAGTTTTGTGTTCAAATAAACCTCAAGTATTTCGTAGGTAAGAGGCACCACATATGTTATAAAATATTATGTTCAAGCATAGGCATTATAAAGAGGGACTGAATTTGTAATTCATTTCTCACTAATCAATTTAAGGCATTACTATGGTTCCATGCACAACCCATGGAAATTTTCCACATTTTATATAAAGGAAACTTAGGCCATATAGGATGGGTCACCCAAAGGGGTGGTTGAGAGATAAGGTGAACACTCCAAATGGGTTTATCCATAATAGAAGTTTACAATAGACACAACAAGAAAAAACCAAACATTTTAATAAATGATAATAAGGAAAAATTCATCATGACTAAGAAATTCATTCAAGACTGGTCATTTCGTATGAGTCATTGTACTCAATGCTATCTCACCCAATTCATATAAACATGTAAAATGGGTTTAAGTGTTCAAGTTTCAAGGTCACTCCATCCAATGGAAGAAATTATCTCATTTAAGTCATCCCATAGAAACCCCTTTTTTCATAATCAAAACCTATAATTCATTAAGTCGTGGTATCATCTCAATTGCCTCCATCGGAAAATCCAATCCTAAAAGTTTAAACACACATGGGGTGTCCTGAGACAAATAAATTTTTCATGGGAAAAGGGACACCTCATCTAAAAAGGAAATTCATTCAATTATTAAAATATGATGAAATCCTAAACATGTCTTTTATCATCAACAGCTTCAAATAAAAATAAAAAAAATAATAATAATAAAACTAAGAAAATACCAAATGTATATAGTCTTCATTTTTAGTTTGAAGGATGCACACCTCCATTGAAGGGTTTTATTACAAAAATATGACTTTATTGGCCAAAAAATTGTTTATCACCTTTAATAATTTTCTTCACATTATTAATGGAATCACTTGATAAATAAAATACCATGATAGGAAATATTTAAATAATGTTATGAACCCAATAAATTAAATATTTAATTATTTCTTAAAAAGCATGGAATGGAAGGGGATCCTATATCATAGAAGAACCAATTTAACATTCGGCACTTGACAGACTTATCAGTGACCAATCAGAATAACTCCACACACATGCACATACTTTCATATATACAAATATTTATATACATATACCTTAATACAATGCACATGTTCCCTACTTCATGAGGGAACATGTACATGGAATATATATATATATATATATTCATACCTGAGTATATGCGTGTGCACCCTAAAAATTGGTCAAAACCCACTACATCATTTTCAAGAACCATAAAAACTACGCGACATGGTTCAATGCACCTCAACTAAATTATTAAGAACCCATAAAAAACTTAATTATCTCAAATAAACAGTGTGTTACTAATCAATGGGTTAAGAACCATACCCCAAATTGATGAAGGTGGTCCGAATCAACTCAGACTGCGTCTCCTTCGGTAGCAGTTATCGAAACATGTACTCATGAGTCCCGAGGGAGCCTTCTCACACCCTAAAATCATAATAATACAATGAAACATCATTAATCCCTAACCTAGTGTATCTTTTAAACTAAAATAGGGAGACAAACACTGAAAATCATCCATCCATGGAAGGATAGGGAGCTGGAAGCCTTACCTTGTCGAATAAAAGGAAGAATTGCAATGAAAAATGGTGGAGATGGAAATCGGAGAGGGACACGGGTGATTCGGGTGGAACACTATAGGGAGTCGACCAAGGGGCGCATTGTTTGGAGGTTGTGTCCATGATGGGCACTCTACAAGGATAGGTTTTGTGCAGTGGTAGGTCGTGATGAAGGGGAGTTGCAAGGAGGGAGGTCACTATGGTGGGTATCGCGTTGTGGGGGGGGGGGCGACCAAAGTGTGCATGACTGGTCAGGGAAGAGGGTGAACCATATTTGGGTTACCAAAAACGAAACCTATATAAAAATAATAAAATAATAATCAAAATCAAAATCAAAATAACAATAATAATAATAATATTATTATTATTATGACAAAATTTCTTTAATAAAATTATATTTATTTAATTTTTTAATTAATTAAATTCAATTTCATTAAAAATTCACATCGCAATGTCAATTATCATGAAAAAAATATGTTCTGATGGTCAGTATTTATTAGTGACTGGCCCAGTAAACGAAAAAAAATTCCTACGCTTTTTTACCCAGTTCAAAATGCGGGATGTGATAGCAAATGATCTTAGTAGAGGAGAACCTGCTACTGTATCAATGTTGCATATTGGGAAAGACCCTATATTCATGGATATGAAAAGAATTTATTTTTAAATAATAACTATAGGTTATAAATCCTTCCTTTCCCAAATTATTTCCTAACCATCTATCCAAGAGATGATTAAGGAGTCACAATGGGATGATCTAGAGTTACAAAAGACTGTTAATGAAGTAATAGAAGGGAAGCAGAATGAGTTCCATATCGATGATGATGGTGTGGGTTGGTTTGGAACAAGGATTTGTGTGCCTTCATCACATGGGATAAAGAAGGAGCTATTATATAATTTACATATCTCAAAATTCTCTATCCATCTCTGGAGTACCAAGTTGTACCTTGATCTTTGAAAACACTTTTGGTGGGACAACATGAAGATGGAAATTGCTGAGTATATCTCAAGGTTCATGATATGTTATAAAGTTAAAGAAGAGTGAAAAATTTCCAATGGGACGATACAACCCTTGCCTATACCCATGTGGAAATGGGAGATTGTCACAATGGACATTTTCATGGGTCTCCTGAAGATATCCCAATGAAATAATGCGATATTTTTTGTGGTGGAATGACACACCAAGACTGTCAAATTTATATCTATATGGGAAGATCTATTTCTTGAAAAACTTGAAAATATATAGATGAAGGAAGTGGTCAGTCTATATGGAGTTCCACTCTCGATTTTCTCTGATTGTGATATCATTTTTACAAGAAAATTATGGAGGAGTCTTCAACATGCTTTGAGTACTAAATTAATTTCCAGTATGAACTATCACCCCCAAATAGATGGTCAATCTAAAAGAACTATTCAAACAATCGAAGATATTCTAAGATCATGATAATTATAATTCAAAGGTGGATGGGATCATCATATACCATTATTTAAGTTCTCATATAACAATCACTTCCACTTGAGTATTCAGATGACTCTATATGAAGTTCACTGTGGAAAGTGATGTAGAACTCCAAAATGTTGGGATGAAGTTGGTGAAAGAAAGAAACATGAACCTAATCTTGTGAAAGTGATGATAGGGAAGTTTCAAACCATATAATAAAATATCAATTCTTCTCAAAGTTGGAAAAAGAGTTATGCTGACAATTGTTGAAGGGACTTGGAGTTCGATGTTGGAGATAAAGTCTTCCTTCAAATATCACTATGGAAGAGAGTCATGTAGTTTGGAAGAAAGTGAAAATAATCCCTAGGTATATTAGCCCCATTGAGATCCTTGATCACATAGGATATGTTGATTATAGATTTTTACTTCCACCAAATATAGATCATTTTCATGATGTGTTTCACGAATCACTCATGAAGAAGTACATACCAGATCCCTCACATGTACTGAACTCCGAGGTGGTTCACCTGGAAGATGATCTCTCTTACGAGGAGTCTCTATTAAAGATTATGGACCAAAGAGATACGGTTCTACAAAACAATACAATGCACCTTGTCAAAAAAAATTTGTAGGAACCATAAGAATAAAGATGAAACATGGGAACCGAAGGAGACGATGAAGGAGAAGTACCCTCACTTGTTTATAGAGAACAAAACATGAAGGGTGAAATTTCAAAAGGGGGAAGAATATAACAAACTGAATTTTTATTGAAGGAAGTTTTCCCTTATTATAGTAATGTAAGATAATATAAATCTCATAAAATCACTTAGAGACCACAATACATACTTTATAAAAAAAATAATTAATGAAATAAGAAATATTTTAGAATTTGAGGAACCAATACCGATGAAATAGTAACTTTAAATTGGGATTAGTAAAATGACCCTTATGAACAGTAAACCATACAAATTAATAGTATCCACACCCATGAATGTATAAATAAAATTTTGAAATATTATAAGTGAAAATATAATATAACTATTTCATAGTATAAGACTGTAAATATTTTACATATTATTAATTAAGTATTGGTATTTTTATAAGTCACAAATATTTAATTACAATTTTATGATTAATTTATTAATATAAAAGAAACATTATTTTCATAAAATGTACTCATAAATTAATATTTATACGTATTATTATTTTAAGAAAATTTCTTGAGACCATAAGTAATATTTCAAAGTGTTATAAAATTAGTTATAATTTTACAGTCTATATTTTCCAAGTAAATGATGATTTTAATTAAAAATAAAATTCATCATATTTAGAAAATTATTTTCATAAAATGGATATGATTTTTTAATTATACGTGTTGAAAAATTTTAAGGGTTAATTTTTTGGATTTTTCTAAAATACTTGAATTTTTGGGGAATAATAAAATACTATAATTTACTATGAATACTAAAAAACTGAATTTTTGAGTCATTATTGAGTCATGGATGATGTGAGTGACTATTTTTTTGAACTCATATAAACTAATTACATAATTTATAAAAATTAATCCTCTCTATTTCATGTCTTGATAAAATAATAAACTAATTGTTAAAATAATGAGAAAACACCCCCTCCTCCACTATAAATACCACCCCTCACCCCCTCTTCTCCTCACTCCTCTAAAGCTTTAATAAATTCCAAAATTATTCTCAAAACTATTCCCTTTACCCTCCCACATATCTAAGAGCTATTTTTCACATCAAAATATCAATCCTAGGTTACTTTAGGAGGATCTCAAGATGAGAATTTAGGAGGTAAATCCTCTATCTTTTTCTTTTAATTTCCTTCAAATTTCAATTTACTTACTTATTATCTTCTAAACTCTCTTCATACAAATGGAATGATAACTTCTTCACCATAAATATAATTTATTATATGATATTAATGGATTTTCCATCCTCCCTCTCACTATTTTATTTTTTAATATGAAATCATCGTCTGTGATGTGTCAGTTTACCATCATTGTGGGTGATGAACTTTCATATCCATTAAAATCCTTAATGGATATTAATTAAACCATTAAGTGGTTTAAAATATATTATAATTTTTATTAAAAAAATTCTATTTATCTTCTAAAACTAAGTCATACACATAATACAAAATGATAAAACAAAACGGGTTTGTTGTGATCGAAAAATTGCCAAATTTACCCTAAAATAGTCATCATTAACTATTATCTAATGATTCATCCTCATGGTATATATCCTAATTTATTATAAGATCATTTATTATTATGGAAGATAATTAATAATATATAACTACAATTCTGGGTTTTCATACTCATTTTAATCGATCATCCATTCATGTATGCAAACGAATCAATCATGAAAACTCGGAAAACGAACACTCTCGAACGATGAAATTAAACTCTATAACTCATCCAAAGGACCATAAAAGAACTTAATAAAAACATAATGAATAATATTAACGTATAAAAGGTGTTGTAATTTTTAATTAATGAATCTAATGTTATTATACATGAAATTAAAGTGTAGAAATCTTTCAAACACAATGTACGAGGAATTCTCAAACCCAACTCTCTTTCTTTGGGTTTTCCCTATTTCACCCCATTATAAATATGTATATCGCTTAAATATCATTCCATTGTAATTATCATACCTTTTCTATAATATACATGTTTTCTGATTTATATTATGAAAAATAAAATTTCTAAAAGTACTCTTCTTAATAAAACACACTTCTTGAGATGGTTTCTTCTTCACTCAAAGTTGATGATTCTTATATCATGTATGTGTATACCTCTTTAATTTTGGAACACAAAGTTTGAGAATGTGTGATTAATAAATAAAACTCATTCCTTTACTTCGGTTATTTTATGTCCAATATTGATATATTTTCTATGTGGAATGCATGAAAATATAAATGTTATGATGTGACAGGTGCACCAAGAATTATATAGAGAAAATTAAATGGTAATATGTGATGGGTGAACCCAAAATAATATAGTTCTCTACTGAATTTGGTATTTTGATTTATATCATGAGTAATGTGAAATATGTGTGAACATAATTCAATCTTTTTCCACAACTATGTGTGGTACTTTACCACTAAGACATGTTGTTTCATTTTTATGCATTGCCACATTCCAAATCTTCTCTTACTACTACCTCTCATGATTATGATCCTATGACTATGTTATGATGATAATGATTATTACCACCCCATGTTATATCATTTCTTGTTCTTATCTATCCTCTTACTATGATTTTAGATCACCCCCTTTTGATGCATATCTTCAGGTGACTACTTGTATTAAGGAGAATTCAAGGACCAATAAGAAGCTAGTGAAGAAGGAATTAAATAAATGTTTGTGTTTTATTTTTAGAATGTTATGTATGGCCCTAATTTTCTCAAGAAAATAATCCTTTGGATAATCATTGTGTACTGATTTTATGTTTTTTTTCATTAAATTGATGACATAGTACTGTAAGAAAATAAGGGTTTCTATATTAGGGTCTAGTATTTTGTGGTTATATATAAAAATATTCTTATCTATTAGATATTATGTAAACTGAAGAAAATATAAATAAGAAAATAAAAATACCACATGAACAGAAAAGTGACTGTGATATAAATTATTAAATTATCAAAATAATAAATAAAGCACAAGAAGTATTTAATCAACTACATTAACCAATATCAAACTCATTAGAATTTCAAAAAGGATTGAAGTGATAAAAATTCATAGTGAAATGACCAAATGGTATATCAAAACTTTTAGTAAGAATGAAAAATTATTAAAGTGACCAAAAATTTATTTTGATAGATTGAATTATGTAATCAAGGGTATAAGGCCCCAGCCTTAATCCTTACTTAATCTTGAGTTAATACAAGATTACATATTGAGGATCTTTTCAGGTTTATAGTTTTAGATAATTTGATCATAAACTTGCATTACATGCCACATTTAAACAAAGTGGTTACATAAAAGATAGTATTCATTTTTTCCCATCAACGAAAACATATTTAAAATAAAACATGGATTCATTCTTGACACTTCCTTGACACTATCATCATATCATGTACCTTTCCCTTGACCTGTGAAAAACATTTCAAAAACTGGGGATGAGCATAAAAAGCTCAGTAAGGGATATAAAAATATATGGAAAGGAAACATGAGTACATGTACACATAAGAATCAATGAAATCATACTTTACTCATAAAACATAATCACTTTAACATACCTCATAAAATCATGAATAAATCATAGAAATCATAAGACATAAAGGTAACTTGAGGCATTCATAACATTCTTACATAGGGAGTAACCCTCTTGGTTACGTTTGGAATACCCACCACAGTGTATTCCCAAAATCTCTTCATAGAAACCTTAACGTTTCACTCCTTCGCGTTACCCAATGCATTGGAGAGCTATATCGGGCTCACCCGCCCTTATTTTATCACAGAACCACCAGTCTTCATAACAATGCCCAAGAACCACAACATAATCATATCACATAAAACATGCATAAAGGAAACATAACATTTCCACCTTTCAATCACAAGATACCAATATAACACATTGATATAAAAACATTATAAAAACCATTTTCAATACCAAAATAAAAGAAAAGTAAAACATGTTATTTATTTTTCTTTTAAAAATAAGGTATGGCTTGTAGAGGAAGCCGAAACTCAATTAATGGTCACGGCGAATGAGAAGTCGTTGTCGCCGCATACGTATGACAAAAACATTCCCTTTTGTTGTTTAGTAAACGCTTCATATAAAAAATATTCCTTTTGAATAAACATAAAAGTCAAAGGGGTTTATATACCATATAAAATAAATTTGTGTATAAAACAAAATATGCCTCAATGAATGGAGATTGAGACAAAGTCCCATACAAAGACGGTATCCTTGGATTAAGGATAAATCAATTACATAATTATGTGTGACAAATGAATACCCGAAATATAAGTGGATATTAAGTGTAAAACAATCATAGGTTATTCACACATATTCATAGAATGACATATTCAAGGAGTATAAGTTTATCCCAAAGAATCAAATTTGGGTTAAGAAGTTCCCTTGCAAAAATTTGACAGCCTAACGACGTCACTACAAAATTCATAAAATGAGTTTATGAGAGATAAAAAGGGTATCTCATCACATGGACATAAAATTTAAATCAATAAGGATATATAAGAACATATCCCAACATAATAGTATGTGAATTAAAAGTCATAACAAAAGAAGTCTTTTAAAAAGAGGAGGGTGAAAGGTTCCCTTACCGACATGGGTATCTTTCGAGACATGCACCCCGTGAAAGAAGGACAATAAAAAATTGATGTAAATACTCATAAATGAAAGTATATTAAAAAATTAGTAAAATAATGCGCAGTAAATACACCACTCAAAGGAAATTGTGGCAAATGTAGCATAAATCTCATGAGAATAAAAGTGAGATGAAAAATCTCTTACGAAAACTCGGCAGCCTAATGGCGCCACATAAAATTTCCAAAATGGATTGATGAGAGAAAATAGGGTCTCTCATAATATTAACATAAATTTTACAGAAAGTGGAATATAAAAGAACATCCCCCCAACATAACAAATAGGATCTTAAAATAAGTGACATAAAGGAGAGTACTTAAAAAGAAAGAGATAGGTTAGATCTCTTACGAAAAATTCGGCAGCCTAACGGCGCCACTCAAAACATCCAAAATGGATTGATGAGAGAGAATTGAGTCTCTCATCATATGAACATAAAAATTACAGTAATATTAATATAAAATAACATCCCAATAACAAGAAATATGAGCTTTAAAATTAATGACATAAAAGAGTGTACTTAAAAAGAAAGAGAGGAGTAGGATCCCTTACCTCAAGTCCAACTTGTCTTGATCGTTTCTTTATATTCATGAATAATAAACTTTGGTCAATTTATAAATGATTAATTACCTCCTATAAATATTATTATTCAGTTCATATCACATATTTTAATGTTATAATAATTGGGTAATAATATGAGTTCATATCAGACGTTTTTGTCGATGTTTGGTACATGAGTCAAAAATGAACTTGTTTGAAAAATGATTATCCATGTAGTTATAAGTAAATAATTTCCAGAATAGTATTAATGATTAAAATATCATATATATCCAGTACATATTAATTTTATACTATTCCATATCATTTGGAGATAAAAAACGAAAAGCACCGTTCATGGAGACGGTAGGCCGTACGTACGCATGAACGCAACTTTCATTTTTTCTTTGTCATATTAATGGAAATAAAAATAAATGATATATATATATTATAATTACAGTATAAAATATATGATATATAGGTCACATATTTTCATTAATTTCATTCTTTATACATTTCATGTATTGCATGTACGAGTCACATCACTTGAGGGGGCGGTAGTCCACACTTCCTCATATGAAATTATCGCATTTACACAACATGAAAAGAATAAAGGTATGGTTTAAATATAAAATACAGAAGCATATAGTAAACATAAATACCATATATATCATATATAAAATACAGTGACATCATAATTTCCACCTTTAAAGGTGTTAAAAGAATATTGAACAATCATCGTTTTTTGAGGCAGAAAATCGCCAACCACAGAAATAGTATGTTCTTTAACCATTAGATGAAGGTGTGTGTAATTGTAGCTCAAATACTTCTTATAAAAACATCATAGTATTTTGAAGATACTGGATTGGTTACAAAATAAATTAATAAAAATAGTTTTGGGGGTTGGAGAAGCAAAATAAAACAAAAGGACACAAGTGAAGACATTACCTTAAAATCGGGTAACTCCCTTTAGTTTGAGATCAAAGGCTTCCTTGGGAAGACTTCTGCCCAAAGTGAGGCTTCAAGGAGTTATATATGGATGTGGAGAGACCAAATGGGTAGGGTTTGGCCGATCCAATGGCTTTGGAAGTGTGGGTAAGGAGGTATAGGTGGGGGCCTTTTATAAGAGGAGAGGAGGGGCACTCTTGGAAAGTAAAGAAATGTTACTTTATTTTAGAATGAGTTTCGGATTTTAATGGTCCCACATTGATTTTTTTCGAGTATAGGTGATAAGGTTTTGAAATCCACCCATCCAATAGGTTTTGGACATGTGTAGGTCTTAGATTTTACATTATCTTTCCATTTTATTTAAATCGTTAAATAATGAGGTCATCGGTGTATCATCATGATGTCATAAATAATTTAATATATTTAATGTCTAAAAATTATAAAAAAAATACTATGATGTAGGAAATCTTTGTATATTTCCAATTAATATTTATAGTCAAATATCTGACTTGTATAACCCCATGTAAAAAATTATTTAGTAAAACCTCTCATGTTTGTGTTATTTTTACTTTAACATTAAATAAAAAGGTATTTATGTCATTTTCCAACCAAAGTGGATCCATGGGGTCCCCAAGTTGACCCATGGATTTTCTTGGTCGGACATGACACATCCAATGAGGTTAGGACATGTTTCTAGGTCATTTCAGTTTATTAAAACATTATTCTTACCTTAAACTACACTAATTACCTCTAATCGCGATTAAAAACTTAATAGGTTACTAATCACCAAAAGATTATTCTAATCCCATTGAACCACATTTTACTTCTTAATGACAACCATGTATGTCGGAGTTTTGAAATTCAAAACACAAAGATGGAAAATTTTCATTTAAACGGAAAATCAGTTTTTATAAGTACCACTTAGTGGTTTCACTATTCATCAAAAATTGAAGTTTTTCAGAAAATTACCAAAAATTCACCGTAAGCTATATTTAATATTCCGAATTCAAAAATGATGTCTATTTTACAAAATTCAAAAACATATAAGTTGCATTAATTAATTTAATAATTAATTCCCGCTGTAAAAACAAATAGCGTGTTTTTATGAAACAAAATGTATCAAAAGATTGACACTAGTTTACGTCCGATTTCAAAGTGAAATTAATTCCAATGACCACTATTGGATTAAATGGTAAAAATATATTCTAATTTCACTTTAAAACCAATTAAAAAGATAATCTAATCATATAAATAAATTAGATTAAAAAGAGGTTTTGAATTAAAATACAACATTTTTTCACTATTCATTAAAAATTGAACTTTTTCGGAAAAATACCAAAAAATTACATAGAGTAAATTTTGATGTCCCGATTCTAAAGAAGAATTTTATTTTGTCAATTATAACACATAAAATTTTCAAAAAGTGGATTTAAAAGAGGTTCTCCATCGAAAGGTGGTTAATCGACCTTTTAAAGAATATTAGAATGTTTACGCTTAAAATTGGATTCATTTTCATTTTTAATCCTCTAACATTTATTGTAAAAAGTAAAAATATTTAACAAACATATATAATAATTTTGTAGTTATTTCTGTTCATTCCCGTCATTACAACAGCTAGGCGTTAACTACTATTTAAAATAATATTATTTTATTATTAGAGTGCAACGTAAGATTCCCAAGAAACTCGTTGTTGTGTGTTGGGTACCCCATCGAGCATAGCATCCCCTTTAAAGTCATATTAATATTTTATTCACAAATATGGATAAATGTGAAAATGTCATACTCTTTATTTACCTGGGGTGTTACAAAGGGACCGGATAATAATTTTTTAATATAGGAAATGTTATGAAGATATTGTATGACTTTATATTATCACACAGTCAGTTAAAGGGACAACCTATTTTGTGGATCAACTTCATGAACTATAATGGGAATAAATTATATTTTAGCTATGGGTTAAATATATTCTGAGGAATCTAACTAATGTGTCACAATAATAGTGAACATGTATAACTATAATTATATTTTAACAATATATTTCAATGGTTATCCATGTAAAATTAAATTCAATGTCATAATATTTTAATACTCCCAATTTTAATGTAAATTATTAGTATTATTAGTGATTTTCATTCAATATATAATTTGGAAAAAGGTTTCATTATTTAAAGAAAAAAAGGCTGATAACTTGTATCATCACAAGAATTTATAAATGGAAATCTATTTTCAATTAATAAATATCTTATTAAGTGATGAATTTATCATGAACACGTTCTCTATATTTAATTTTCTATTTGGGATTGTTTATAAAATATATACTTAAATTTATAAAAATATTAAGAAACCATTAAGAATTCTAACCATTTTTAATATAATTTTTAAATAGAGATCACTGTGAATATTATATTTTAAGGGTTTTAGGAAAATATAATTGACACATAAAGAATATGATATGAATTCAAATATAAGGATTGTACCATATAAACCCCATTTATTAGAGCTTATAATAGATATAAAATCATTGGTCATTTTACATTAACAAGACTAAGATATAATTCAACAATTTATACATGAGTAAAACAATTAATGAGAGATGTTTGAGATCAAAGTTATAACAAAACAAACCATGTTCTAAGAACCACTAAATGAATGTGTTAACATCAAACAAAGAAACCTTATAGCATACACTGCTTTAAAAATATTTCATGTATCTATATCCTATTAGTATGAATATTGGATTATATTTTTATAAAATTAATGTTTATATTGATCTATATTCAATATTATATTACATGTATACATAAATATTTATACTTTTTAAAAGGAACTATATTTTAATATTAATAAACAAAAAAATACTTATTGAGATGTTTATAGTGTCAAGTAAAATATTGTTGTTGATAAAGTCATGAATATTGAAATAATTGAAATTTTAATGAAATATTCTTATAAAATACCGGTTATTTAAATATGAATGATAATATACTTTAATAAAGTACAAGGTAATTTTTATAAAGGTTAGAATGTTGTTAGATTCCTAAAAAATACTTCACCCTAAATAATAATACATTTTTCTTAAATGTGAAAATTCCCATATGGAAATTTTTATTTAGTAATTTTTATATTATTTTTGAAATCTACACTTTGAAATTAGAGAATGATTATTTACTGAGAATTTCCTATGATAGTAAATTTTTCTCAGAAAAAATTATTACTATTTAAATATATGGTATATATTATGGAATTATAATAGAACAGGAGTGATGTAATACACACTATAAATGGGATCCAAGAACAAATAATATTTTTCTTATAAATAATTTTTTATTAGTTATTTATTTAATTTAAAAAACATATAATTAATATTCCAAATCTATAGTATGTTTTACTATTTTAAAAACATTTTGTTATAAGCATGACCCACTTATAAATCATGAATTGTAATATTTAAATGAGTGATGATCATAGCATAATATAATATTTAAAAAAATCATATTTTTCATAACACACTAGAAAACTAATGTAATTGTTAACATTTTTTTATTTTTTCATCACTTGTAGTCCAAACCCTAATTTTAGGGATTAATAATGAATTCCCATATGTTTTTATAGATATTTCATCTTTTTCTCTCCTTTATCTTCAGTTAAAACCCATTAAAAATTATTTTCCTCTCCCTATGTATCCTTAAACCCATCTAATGGTGTTATAAGTCTCTAAATATGCTTCTAAAAGGAATTATATTCACATACTAAAGGTGATGGATTCTCTACATGTCATTTTCATTCTAGTACATATTTTTAAAAAGGCATTTCATTTCAAATTATTCATGTAGTAATGTGTTTTTACACATCCCATTAATATTATTATGATTCCTATGTAATGTTTGACTACATTTCACTCTCATTAAAGAATTATATGTTCCCTTTTGTATATATGTTATTAATATGAAATTATCCCATGGTTTTACTTACCATAATTTTTTATTGTGAATAAATGACACATTTCCACTCAAGAGTAACTACATAGTTGTACCAAACCATAATTTATTGGAAATATTAATTTATGTAAACCAAAATCTCTAATTTTTTGATTAAATGTGATTAAATAGTTTATTAGGTTATCTTATCAATATGGCATGTGAATACATTTACATTATAAGAATTTAGTGGGTGGGAAAAATTATACAGACCTATAATTCATTATGTAATGTTTTTATCTCATGATATACAATGTATTGTGCATGGTTAGTAAACCAAATCACATTGTGTTATGATGTATTGGTTTTTAACCATTACATATTCTTATAACGTTATGTTTTATATTATTTCTAAATTCATATGATTCTTTTATATTTTCATGATTATATATTCATGATTCTAATTCTCATCATTTTATGACACTATGTAATTCAGCATTACTCAAATGTACTATTTGACACCATTCTATAATTTGATTACTCCAATAGTTGGATTTATATCTCACCCATTTCACATTTACATCCTTAAATTATCATGTACAATACAAAATGATGAATGGATCATAGGGAAATGTTACCAATTTATAAATAATGTTATTATGTCTACTTTATATGGGTTTTTACATTTATTTAATTATTTTAATACCCTAGGATTTTCAATATTTTTAGGTGTTTTCATGTGCATCTCATTGTAATACATCATGGAAAAATTATGTAAAAAAGATATGTATTATAATATTTTCTTTCGGAGTAATCTATTATCATTTATTATCGATTTGGATTATAAAAAAGTTAGTAAAAACTATAATGATAAGACACTAATAAGAAAACATAGATAATATATAGTGAATTATCAGGTGAAGGGTGTCGAGGAAAAAAATATCTATCAATAGAAAAAAGTGTATGTGGATCTGGAACATGTATTCCTAAGGGTAATAACCCAAAAAAGGGCCATTGGGTTTTTTTGACCTCAAGATAGTGATTGATAATTAATACTTTATGCACATTTTATATGACATTCTAGGGGGATACACTTTTGTAAATTAACTAGCTCTTTATAAACCATTTTGAATTGAAAAAAATGGCTATGAAACTTTATAATAGTTTGTATACCATTGAAAACATAAATTGAATCCTATAAATTAATAGGTTAATAGATACATGTCATTTATAGGTTATCTGATATATGTTCATAGTTTCCCATTATATGAATAATTGTTTTAAAATTTTCATCCCTAATTATATTTTGAATAATGTTAATGATTAGATAAATAAATTAAGAAATAAATGAGGGAATAGTGTCTATGGTTATAATTTTTTTTCATATCACTCATTTTTAGTATAAATATTCAAACACCACCAAAAAACATGGATTTCATGTTACTGGAAAAATGAAAAAATGTTTAATTATTGATTCTAATGTATATAAATTATCAGATGTTATTATTTTTGTAGTTAATTTCCAAAAACTTCTTTTGATACTCCAATTTTAAGAATTCAGTATTAGTTTGGGTATGGATTCAAATTCCATGTATAAATACAACATAAATATTAGTGAAAAATAAATCACTCTCCCTAACATGAATTGACCTATAATATGATAAAAGCGTATAGATGATTTCGTGACTAATTTGGAATAATTATATGAAACCTAAAAATTATTTCTTTATAAAAAATTGAATCTATAATAAATTATTGAGGCTACATAAAAGATAGTCCTCGATGAAATGAAATTGAAAGAGAATATGATGATGTGATCCCTAAAAAAATAAATTATTCATCCATCAAGATGATAGGTTTCACTCTCAATGAAACTTATACATAGGGTTTCACAAATTTTCATATATATATATATATATATATATAATATCGAATATTTATCATCAAGATTTGATAAAGTACTATAGAATAATCTTGATAGAGGCTTTTTATTACCATGTGATTCACCAAGGGGTGAAGCAGTCCTTATCATCCAGAATAAGGGTATTTTAATTCACAACTGAATTTATTATCAGGAGTACAATAAGATAATGATAATTAACATGACACATCTTCCATATATTAATAAAATGTTCATTCAATTATGTGGATCCAAAAATTTATCTAAGGTGGATCATTATCCATGGTATTATCATGTGAATTTGAAAATGGGGGATATCAAGAAAATTGAAATTCATACATGGTATGGGAAATACAAGTTTATATCAATACCATTTGGACTCACTAATGACTCATCTGTTTTAATGGATGTAGTGAATAAATTATTTAGGGATTACCTCAAAACAGTTTTGGTAGTCATTATAGATGATATTCTTATCAAATTCAAAATCTATGAGGATCAAGAGGAACATTTGAATTATGTACTAAATACCTTACAAATAAAATTAAAATGATAATTAGAGAAAATGCATGTTTTGAATATAGAATGAAACATTATTAGGGAATGTTATAATAGAGAATGGTATATATATGGATCCATTGATGATAGAGGAAATTGTAGTATAAACCTAGAAAATATATGTACGTGATATATATAGTTTTCATGGATTAGCTGGGTTGTATCATTGATTTTTTAGAATCATCCCAATTTTTTTATTCCATTTAAATTTTAAAACATGAACGGGAATAATGTTATTATGGGATTATGAATTCAAAGAGATATTGTAAGAGTTACAAAAGTGTATAATCATTGTACATATGCTCAAATTTTGCATCAGTGGTGAAATATTTATTATCTACATTGATGAATACAAAACATTTATTTTGTTGTGAAGTGTGAAACATTTAATAATTGATTGCATATGTCTTGGTAAAATTAAAGATCAACGATAACATCTACAGAATGCATGATCTGGAATTCATTACAGTGATCATTACATTTTATATTTTGTGACAATATATATTTTAAGAGAATTTTTAAATCTAATAGGATCATAAAAGCCTTAGGTATATATTTATAAACAATTGATCAATGTGTGCTGAAAATTTTGGATCTATCATATCAATGATTGTGGTTTTACAATCAATCATCATCATGGTAAAGTGAAAAAGGTAAAAGATTATCTTTGTACAATGAATCTTGAAGTTCAATCCATGAGGAGGATTCAATTTGATATAATATTCATAGATATAAAATGGATTAATATGGGTATCATAAAAGTAATTTAATTATACCTTTCTCAAATATATTATCAACCATAAATTATTGATAATATAGGAGATGCCAAAAAAGAAGAGGAGATGCTATAATGAATATTTGTGAATATTCCAGTTTATAATATTCCTAATGATATATTTATAATGTTTGAAACTTTGATATGTTTTCTATAAAATCAAAAACTTGATAGGAAACTTACCGATTATATTGATAAATCAACCTTCTCTAATAATCCTAGAAGCACTATATTTAATCGAGTTATGAATATATATTTGTAGTGTAATAAAATGAAAGTAAAAATTGTAGAATTTATATATCAATTCATGTTATACTAATGATTAAAGGGTTAAAAATTTATGTCAAAAGGTATGATGCCAAAATTTACTATACTATTATATAAATATTAAAACATAACTATGGATTTCATCAATGAAATCATTTGGAAATTTAGAGGCAATAATTCCATTGGGGTATTTGTTGATCACCTTTAAAATTTAGTTCATTTCATTTCTACCAATGAATATTTCTTTATTTCACAACATTCTATGATATACATAAGAGATGGGTTAAGACTATATGAAATACCAATATCCATTTTACCTTATAGATATTATAAAATTCCATTGATGTTTGGTAGAATCCTTAATAAATAGTTAGATATAGGGAAAATATTCATTAATAATTATCATCATTGGATGAATGGTCAATTGGAGAGAAGAATTAGAAAAATAGAGGACAAACAAATATCTTGATTAGTGGATTTCAAAAAAAATTATTATTATATAATTACTCAAATGGTGTTCTTATAAAAAAAATTATATTCTAGAATTCATATAGAACCATTTGTGGCTCTTTATGGGAAGAGGTGTTAGACTCCAACATGATGGGATATGGTTAGAGATCTGAAGTAGATATGAAATGATATTATATATGATTTTGTTAAGAAATTTCAAACGATTTAGTGTCATATAAAATTCTGAAAACATGTATGAAAGTCTACACAAACCATCATCTATGAGTCCTATAGTTTGAGGTTGGATATATGGTGTTCCTTGGTATATCCCTATAGATTTATGTAATGTTGTTATAAAGAATGAATATTTATTTCATAGAAAAATTAGGGACATCGAGATCTATGATGTTATAATATTTGTGGCCTATAAACTATTACTAACACCTAGACTATCTCTTATATATGATTTTCTACAGTATCTATCTTAGGGATGTACATTACAAACCCATCATAAGTACATAATCTAGATGTGGTACCTTTGGAGAATTATCATTCATAGATTGATTATCTGGAGAATATATCATAACATAAAAACAATGTTATATGAAACATGATAAATCACATAGTCAATGAACATTGGTGGATACCCATGGTTGAGGAGGCAACTCAGAAATAAAAAGAGGCACTAAAATAGATGTACAATCAACTATTTTTGTTTACAAAAAAATATTTATATGAATATATTTATTAATGTAGAAATAAGTGTTGAACTAAAATTTTATAAAGGAAATTCCATTATAAATGAATATATACTATACTATGTAATGAATTTTTACAAATCTCATGAAAAATATTTAATTTTATTAACATGTACCATTATAAAATATATTCATAACTATATGATGGTCTTAAATGGCCATTATCCATCATAACCATTTTTAATATAGTAATTATATAGTGACTATTATTATTATTTTATATCAAGGTATTATGTAAAATCTAGATGACAAAGATGGAAAAAGGTATAGCCTAAACTAGTATGACTATACCATATAAATCCCATTTATCAAGGCTTCTATGTGATATGGATTCAATGTTCTTTTCCCATGAAAAATCCTAAGCTATGATTCAATAAATAAAAAATGAGTGAAATAATTTTTGGTATAATTTAAAGCTCAAAGAGATGACCTTCAAAACCATAGTATCCCAACCACACTAAGAAATTACTTCGATTACACACCTTACACATTGGGTGAAAAATAAATTATTAAGGGTTTATTTTTCGATACCCTATTGGAAGAAATTTTTATACATTATTTTTTATAAATTAATTGTTATATTGATCCATTTTCATTATTACATTATATATATATATATATTATTATATGAAAAATTCAATCAAAACTAATTTTTTATATGATGAAACCAAAATTGTATTTCTTGGAAATATATAGTTCTGATAAAAACACATTTATTGTAAAATTTAATAATTTAAAAACTGAGGATGTTTTGATAAAATATTCATTCTAAATAACATTTAAATATAATATTTTAAATTAAATGCAGTCCAATGTAAGTTATAGAAGGGATAAAATTATGTCAGCATCATAAATCTTAGTATTTTCAAGAAAATTTGGATTTTTATTTAGAATTGAAATTTTAATTTTATATTAAAAATAATTTAGTAATATAAATATTATTTTTGAAATTAGAAAACTGAAATTAGCCAATATATAATTTTTCATTATTATTTGAGATAGTCTAATTTTGGGGTAAAAATTAAATATGATATAATTATTCTCCATGTATTATGTCAGCATTATAGAAAAAAATTCTAATAAAAATTGTAGAAGGAATCCATGACCAATAATTGATTTCCCCACTATATTAATGAATTTTATATATTATTTTGTAAATTTTATTCATTTTTAATCAATCTAACAAAACATATATTAAATATTAATTTTTTAATAAATATTAATTAAGAATAACAATAACATGCACATAATTAATTGTATTATTTTATGGAGTCTAGTTCTTATATTGTTAAAATATTCAAAATATATCCTATTTTAAAGAAACGAAGGGAAACAAACTAATAGATTTTTTATGGTTTTGATTATTTTATCACTTAGATTTGAAAACCTATGTTTATAAATAAATAGTTAAATAAACTCTATTTCATTTTAAATACCCACACAATCTATGTAACATCTCATTGATCACATTTAAGCAATTAACTTATCATTGATTTTATTCCAAATTAATTGGATGTTTCTTATGACTCCCAAGGATGAAGATTAATTTTTTGTTGAAAATGACCCAATATTCAAGGGTGTATTCTTATTTTAATTAATGGTATCTAGGTATATACATGTAATCACATATAGTGGTTCACCCCTTATTCAAATAATGACATATGTGGTTGGGTGTTAGTATATGAATCAATATTTTTCTCTTTCATCAAGAAATTTTCATGATGTGTAATGGGAGTACATAACATATAAGGTTTCCCAAGATCATGTCATGAGTTAAGTACACATTAAGAAATAATACATAGCATTTAATGATTACATGATGTGTAATGTTTAATATAGGGTTTTTAATAAAAATTATATAGGTTTATCAACATATATATACCCCATGGATTACACGGAGTGTAATGGTATTACACACTATTTAATCATTGTGAGTTGTGGATACAGGGTACTGTATGGATGATTATTATTTAATTATTCTATACCACTATTTTCTATTGAACTAGAAGAATTCTATAGAGATTTTGATAACCTACTCTCATTACAGATCGATTTGTATGGCCTTTTATCATCATGGATGTATGCAGTACATCTCTGGGTAAGTGAATCCTTCTAATTATTCAATGCATTAGTTATTGGTCATGTCATTGCATAGATTTATCAGATCGATTAGAACGATATGTTGTTTCCATTGATTATTTTACATATCTATTGTTTTTTCTTTTTTATACGGGTGATCCATTGTTTTTTGTGTTGTGATGGGTGGTCATTATTTTGGTATGTTATGATCCTTCATCTTCATCAAACATTTTGTTAAATTGAATCAATTCAAGGGTGTGTATATTTATTCTATGGCCCCCATTTTCGTTATTATGTAATTAATGATGGTGGATCCTATTACAGGCATGTGAAACTATTGTATAATGTTATGTGTTTCTATCGATATCCTATGTTGGATAACTTCATTACAACAATTTTTGATCTATTATTTTATAAATTAAATGGAATGATTTCCTAGATTTATTGGTGTGTTTAAAAATGTTATTTTGATAAAATATGGGTTTACCTAGTTTTGGTAAATAAACAAGGTTTTAAAATTAGTTTGAATGTTTTTTGAAATTGAATGATTTACTATTGTTGTAGTTTTTATCATTGTCTTACTTTGAAGTTGGACAAGTCTCACTGATATAATTTTACATCATTTTTAGTTGTTTCACTTAGGATTTTCTCTTTCTATTATGACATATATAATTTAATAATTTCTTCCATAGTTTTTTTAACTTATGTATATATTTTTTATTTTTTCATCTTTAGTTATGGTGAAATAATTCCCAATATTTTTTTTGTTTCCAAAGTGATAGATACCATCATGTGGGGATCAGGTAATTCCTTTAGGTATACATAAATTTAGGTTTAGTAAAATTTTGAGAGGTAATCCAGGTAATGTTCATCATAGTTTTTTTATTAAATGATGTTTTTCCTTAGGAGTCATTGTATTGGGAATTTTATTAGAATATAGATAGGATTTTTAATACTTGAGATTTAGGTTTCAGTGAGTTCTAGTCCACCCAATTCCATGAAGATAATCATGATACCATGGTCTACTAGGATTTATGACTCCATTTTTTAGTTTAGTATGTTAATATTAGTTTTTTATTATGTATTTTCTATTTTGAACATAGAGTATTCTATTTATTAATCATTTATATTGTTTAGATTTGAATCATAATTCCTTCGAGATATGTTTTATGGGGTCCATGGGAGGGTTTAATTGATGTTTCTCAATGTAATACTCTTATATATCATAATTTTATCAACTCTATCATGAAATTAGTTCATTATATCAATCATAATGTATGTTAAGTCAAAAATTTATCATCTAGGTACTTCTAAGAGCTGTATGAGAAAAAGATCGATTGTGGGAGTTCTTTTATGATAAGCTACCATCATTTAAATGTATGAATAAAGAACATGAGGTAGAAAATTATATTGAAATTATTTTTCCAAAAAATTACTTCATGGATACACATGAGAGTATCAATGTGATGTTATCAGCATTTAGACTTTAGGGTACCGCAAGTGATGGTGGGATTCCATGATACAAATATATACAAATATGGGATTGGAAAGCAATGATATCAAGAAACATTTTTTCCTAATTTTTTTCATAGTTATTGTTGATGGTAAATTATATGGTGTTCCTTTAATTTGATTAGGGATATCATTTATTTTTGGTTTACAACAACTATTTTCTAGATATTTTTCAATTTTCACTATAGGTTTTAATGAATTTATACTATAATGCTCAAAGTACCAACATGGTTGGAAATTGGATATTAGATCATGGGAATTTAAGATGAATATTTAAACTGATGTGGTGATCGTGGATAGGTCTATTATGGTATATATGAATATGGATGGAATTTTTTTTGATATCCAACCCCTTATCTTCCACCTAGTAGATTCATCAATTGTGAACTGGGGAAAGAGAGAATGTGGGAAGATCTTCATAGGAGTGGTGGAGGTTCCTAGTAGAAGGCCTCTTCAGATCCACTAGTTGGAGCTAGATGTGTGACTCTAACAAAATATTTTCATGGAATTAAGGGTCACACTATAAATTATTTTCCTTTGACTAAAAATGTGTTCAATTTATTGGGATGTTATGGTCATCTATAGAATTTCTATGATTCTATCTATATGCCTCAATAAAGTAAATAATCAATGGGTCCAAATTCCACTAAGGTGATTTTAGATTCTTCAAATACAATATGGTGCCAACTACATGGATTAAGAATGAAGCACATTCACGCATTAGATAAGTTTATGGTTGAGGCATACGAGGTTCCAGTGACAGTGAAAGGTGCCATTTTTTATATCTTTATTATATATTTATTTAGTTGATATCAGTGCTTCCTATTCATTTATATCTGCCTATTTTGTTAATATTCTAAAATATCCAATAGATCTCATTTCCTTTGTTATTGATATAGAAACACCTCCTAGAATGTCGAATGACAATGGGTTTTAATTTCCTTCTTATTAACTCTTGATAACTGAAGAAATGTTAGTATAGTATTACATCATTCATGATCTAGATATTTTTTATGACAATATATAGATGTGTTGGCTAGTGTCTCATCTCTCTAAGGATTATTTTTTTTAATGTCTTGTCTCATTTCATGCTGTTTATGGGATATCATGGGTGTTTTATGGATAGTTGTATAGAAGGCCTTGTTTTGAAGGGTCATCCCACATAGATCTCAGGGTTTTTTTGTCTCTAATAGTAGTTGATAATTATTATTTTTATTATATTATTTATCTTACTATTGTTGTTTAGCATTTGTCCTAATTTATTCCTGAACAATTTCACCATGCTTCCACCAATGAGGTAGGTAGAGTTTACAAATGATTTGGTGCCATGTACATAATTGATTTTGATTTATTCCTATCATATATAACCAGAAGAGTTGAAATATTAAAAGGTTCCGTTGGAAGATCTAATGGTAAAGGGTTTTTTTACCCTAGTGTTTCTCCTTGGGAATTTTTAGTACAATTTTCCAAGATGAAATATTGTTCCCTCTGATTTTGATTGTAATTTTAGAAATTTAACCTGGTGACTATTAATTATTTAAATCATTTTTATTTTGTGGATGATTTTATTCATTAGTTATATGATAAAATTTGTTTTTTATTACTAATATTTGGTCGGGTTGTCATCATCATTGAGTTCATGAGACTAGTATATAGATGATGGTGTTTATGAGAAGTTATGCCACCTAAAATAGATTTGGATTTCATTTGGTCTAAAAAATTCTCCCATGGTTTTATGGATTTGATGAATCATATATTCCATCAGTATATCTACACTTTTGAGATAGTGTTCATGGATGATATTTTGATATATTCAGGATCAGATCTAAGAAATAAGAACCATTTTATTTTAGTACATGAAATCCTATTGAGTGATTGTTTTCATGGACATCATTAGTAATGAAATTTATATATTCATGACCTGATATGTATAGGGAACATGATTTTATAGAATAGCATATCAGTTGATCCTGATAATATTATGGATGTCTTATCATGGGAATAACTATATAATATCATTGAGATAGGATATTACTTGATCATTATAGATATAATCGATGGTTTGTGAAGGATTTTTTTAATGATGGATTTACCCTTCACTACTCTTACCTTTATAGAGGTTAAATTCATATCAGATTCAAATTTTTATTCCTCATTCAATGAGATGAATGTACTACTGAAATTGTCCCCTATTATGATCATAACTGAGATCAATAAGCAATATGTGGTTTTCTATTATTCATTGGGGAAAATACATGTTTTTGTTTCCATGTAGAATGATCATGTGGTATCTTATAGATCTATTTAGCCTCAACTACATGAAAATAATTTCCCCATTCCAAATTTATATATTTTCATATTTATTCATTTTCTGATATGGTGGGTCACTATCTTTTTATGGGGATGTTCACAGTATTTTCATAACATAATAGTTATAACTATTTTGTTTCATAGAAATACATGAATTTCTGACAGAGACGATGGGCATAATAACATCACAAATTTCCATTGACATATCCTATACCTCATGGGGAGTGAATTTTATATAAGATTCTCTTATCATGAATTTTCCATTGTAGGGTATTTAGGAATTGATTGAAGAGTGGAACCTTATATGGATTTTCTCTCAGCTAAATCTGGTTGAAAAGTATGATGATTTAGGTATGGTTGTGGTCATTTCTCAATTATCATCATTTCTACTTGAGTCTATTATATAGATATAGGATTTGGATGAAACTTTTCAAGGGATTTGGGAAACCCTCTATCAGGTAGGTCTCTAACTTAATTAGGTATTATCAGTTTTCAAAATTGGTTAATTAAACTAGAAACTTTGAGAATATTAGTTTTGTTTTATTTCCATTGTTTATCTTGGTCTATTAATTCAGGAGCTATAAAAAGGTATTATGACATGTGACTTTTATTCTAGGGCCTTTTAAGAAGCATGAACATTACTGATTTTGTATTCTATGATTACTCCTTCCAACAGATAATAGAAGAGTACTTGAAACATTTTGGTTTCATCTATTTTTTTTTGTGCTCGTTTAGAAGTGGGATGTGTTATCCATGGACATTGAAGTTCAATAACCATGGTATACCTAATAAAATAATTCTATCTTCTTAGTGATTGATTATTAGAAAAATTAATATCATTTCATTTTGATGAGGGACACCTGAAATGTGTAAGTTCATGGTATGTTTTATGTGATATATATTGTGAGGTTAAATGGGGTTCCTTCTACTATTATTTCATATAGGGATACTAGGTTTTCATATATGTTCTAGAAAAGTCTCCAAGAGGTGATGGGGAATTAGGTCCAATTGAGTAAAACTTATCATCCATTGAAAAATGGATAGCTAGAGTGTGCTACTCAAATCCTTGGGCGTATTCTATACCCTTATATCTTGGATTATAGTAGATCATGGGATATTCATCTGGGAATAATTATGTTTTCTATTAAAAATAACCATATCATAAATCAGAATGGCTCCATTTAAGGAAATTATGGTCACCCGTGTAGGTCACCTCTTTGTTGGGAAGAGGTGGGTGATTCTTTATTTTTGGGATTCATTTTGGTTCAATATACTTCATTGAGTATTTAGGATGTGCATCATTTTCTAGCTTCAAATACATGTAAATAAAAATATTATGAGGATTAATGAAATTTTCCTTTTTATTTTTCCTTATGTGATCATATTTTATAGAATGTTTAACCAAAATTGGGTCACCATCATCTTGGAAAAAGGGAAATTTGGCACTGACCTGTGATGGAGTGTTTAAGGTCATTGAGTAGCCTAGGAAGGTTTCTTATTTGTATGAATGGATAGTTTATTTGATAGGAATTCATGATTTCTTACACATATCACAGCTCATTACATGCCATCTTGATCCTTATCACATTCTACAATCAGAAGATATTTATTTATAGAGAGATGAAACTATATGGAGGACTATGTTGATATAATTAACAATCATGTGAAACTATTTAACTTGAAGTCAATTAATTTTTTTTATTGTTACAATGAAATGGATTTAATTCACAGGATAAATGGGATCATGATTCCTAAATGAGTGAGCAGTGGCCTCATCTCATTACAATAATAAATTATTAAATATTACTACCATGGGACAGATGTTATAGGGTGTGTATTTTTTAACATCCTATTACCTGCTTAAATATAATTATCTTCTTGTTTATTGTTTTACTAATTAACTAGGTCTATCATGGGACTCCCAAAGATGGAGAAAATTAATTTTTAAGGTTTCCTAATATTCATGGATGTATGTTTGTTTGAATTAATGGATTATAGATATACACATCAAAATTATTATGTGGTTCTCATAGAGTTTGGGGAGTGATTGAGGTGTTTGGGGTTTTTATGTCAAAATCTACTGTTTTTGATATCTTTTGGAAATTAATACATTATGTAATAGAAGTACACAATGTCTAATGTTCACCCAACTCATGTCATTGGCTGAATAAACATTGGTAATGAATAAAATATATGTAAATTTTACATGATGTTTAATATTGAACATCACGTTTTTAATAAAAATTCAATGGGTTTTAGTTCCTACATAGACAACGTGGATTACATAACATGTAAATAAATTACAGGTCATGTAATTATGAAAAGATATAAATTTCAAGCACTGAACTGGGTATTCATATTTCATTTTACCACACCCCTATTACCTCATGATCTAGAGTTATTATATAGGGATTTTGGGAACATCTACTCTTTCCAAATTGATTTGTTTGGAATTTGATCATTTGAGTTATCTATGGTGTCTCTCCAGGTAATAAATAAATTTTATTCTTCATGACCATTGATCTTTATAAAGTTTTTGTGTTACATTATCAGATCTATTGATCTGGTATGATTATTCCATTTATTACATTATGGATATGCCATGTCATCTTATTTTGGGGGATGATACATTTTTGGTTGTAGTGAGTTGGGTGTGTGTTCTTGTGGTATACTAGGATATTTCCATTTTACTAAGACTTTTTAAAATGAATCAATTCAATGATTTTTTAACTAATTATAGTACCTATGTTTTCATTATTTTCTTCAACATCTTTTTAGATTTGATTGTGGCCATGTGCGGCCCATGTTTTGATGTTGGTTGTTGAGTCCCAAGTCCATGTTGGTGAACAGAATTTCACGAGTTTATTGATAAATGGATTTATATATAAAATATCTAGATTGGATTATTTGATTTTTGTGTGTGGAAATAGGTTATTTGATAAAATATGGGTTTCCTCTAGTTTTGGAATATGGAAAGGGTTTTCAAAGAATTTTGAAAGGGTTTTTTAAAATGGTTTTCCATGAATGGATTTGATAAAATGAGTTAAGGAATTTTTTTGAAAAAAATGAACACATGAAACCTTGTGTACTTAGGGGGAAAGATTAGTGATATTCCACATACACTATCAGGTGGGTTTCTCATGAAGATATCATATGCTCCATAGGATTTATGTTACAGGTACTTGTAATATATATTCTGGGGTTAACTTTTATGGTTGTTCATTATCTCTCTTGACTTGATTCATATGTCTAGAGTCTTGGTGTGCATGTGATTTTATATATTTATGTTGACTTTTCTAGATAACTGGACCAAGTTTCATCCTTTTTGTGGTGTTACATATGATTTTTTCTTATACTATTTTGGTTTTACTTCTATGGATTTGAAATGATATTTTATGAATTCATTGGTATTATTTGATATATATATATATTGATATATATATATAAATGAAATTATTTGAAACTAATATAACAACATTATTTAGAAATGCATAAAAAGAGGAAATTAAAATTTTTCTATTATTTAGATATAAAAATGTTAATCTATATGCCTAGAATTATATTATTTAATATTGAGCATGCCTGGATTATTTTAAGAGACTTGTTGTTGAAAAACTGGGTAAGACCCTACTAATCCTGTTAGGTCATACCCTTTTCACCCCTTTAATGTCCCATATACATTGTTATATATTTCTATGTAGGGAAAGGATATGAAACATAGTGAGGTAGGGAAATTAGATATAATATAGGTTTGGGTAGATGGATAGTGTGATGGTGTGGATTTTAAAATGATATTATATTGAGACTATTGGAGTGGGTGAATATCTATGTCATCCTTTGCAGTTGTAGTTGTCTCTTGGTGGTTTTTTTCCTAACATTTCAGTAGTGTAAAGGATATTGTTCTCTTAGTATTATGAAATAAATATATTAATGTTTTCTTCCACTATTTGTTTCTTTATATGTATATATATATATGGAATTTTGTTTGCATCGGGTTGGGGAATAACATTCCCTCTATTTGTTATTATTTCTAGGAAGCTAGATGATAGCCCTAGGGATAAGGAACACCCTTTTTATATGTCGAAATTTGATATGGGTACCAGTTTAAGAGTTGGTATTGGTTTTTGTTTCAACATATCCCATTTATATTAATACAAAACCCATTGATAATGAATCTCATCACAAAATCCCTATCTAAATCCATCCAACGGTGTTACAAAGATCTTAAGAATATCGTTATAATCTTCTAGAGGCACCGTATCAAGGTAATGTATTCTCTTCCTATTCATCTTTATAAAAGTAATTTTTAAATATGATGCATTTTTATTTTCAGTTGATCATGATTTAATTTACTATTAAAAAACCTTTAGTTTACATATGATTCAAAATTAATGATGAACCACCTATTACTCTAAATAAACCCTTTATTGATCCATTATATTTACCTTTTATCCTACTAAAAATATCACATGATTTTACATCCCAATCATTTATGTCCTGAATAACCAATCCCATATCAAATCAGGGGTATTAAACTAGTTTTAACCATCCTTAATTTATTTATGAATTTCATATATGTGACCTATAATCCTTAATCAAGCGATTAAATTTTATAAAATTCTCTTTTATATCTCATGGTTATGTTGCAAACAAAGGGATGTATATGATATGAATCTTATAGATAGGGAAACAATTATATATACCTAATATGGTTTGGGTAAATTTTTTATCTTAAAAGATACCATGTATTGTAAATTTTTTAGTATAATTACACTATATCATTATTTCATGGTTGTTAAATTTGTATTAAAATTTTGATATCCTGTTTTATGATGTTTCCATATTCTTATGATAGTTATATGTCATCATATTATATCATGAATTGATATAGTTGATTATTATTCCCAATTTTTTATGTCATAATAATATTTACCTAAACTTGCATGAATAAATTTACTCTATTATTAAGTAATTATTCACTTATTATGATTTATAGCTCACCTGATTCTTTTTTACATAACTAGGATATCTCGTTCATTATATGAATATCAATTGAATATAATGACTTATTTTAGTGTGTAAAAAAAATTCATTATATCCTAAATTCATGTTACTGTTATATTTATCCAATTACCCAATGACACAATTACTATTGATATTTTTTGGAATGTATTATTTGTATCATAATTTAGTATATCATGAAATAATGTGTATTATATATGTGAGTTGTCGTATAATAATTTTGGATGATAAAAAAGAACATATGTTAGATATTTTTCTCAAAAATCTACGATTCCCTATATTTTTTAGTTATTCCACTGAAAAATTAGATAGAACGTTATTTGACCATTATATCTACTCTCAGAATAGAAAGAATATATTTTTAAGAGAAAAAAATTGTTGGAAAAATAAAATTTTATCTACATGGAATGATGCATTAAACATTCATATAAATCTATATATATATTACATTATTTTTTATTTATGAATAAATTTTCTTATATATCTATAAAGCAAAAATTTATGTACGTAATAGCTAAGGACAAAGATAAATTTTCCATTATTTCCATTATCTTATGTACTACCTTGGAAATAGTGTAAGAGGCTATGTGATATCCTGGACGTCCCTGTATACTGTTGTAATTTTTATACCCAATCTAGGTTGGGGACCATCCAATTTATATTAACAAATGTTCTTGGTAGTTGTTCCTTATCAATAGGGGAGGGATATGAGTTTTCATTAAAATAAACCAATTATTTTAATTTTCTAATTAAACTTTTAATTATTTTATTATTCTATTTAAAATTTGTTTTCCAAATCAATATAGAAAACTATTCTAATATTACCCTCTGGATGTTATGTTAAATCTATTATATAATGTGAGTAGAGTAATATAAAATGATTAGGATAATATCACATTATAAAAATTGATTTATGATAATTCAATTTTTAGGTCACTCAATCACTTTTAATTTAATATAAAAAATGTGTTAGAAAACTATGTGTTTTATAAATTTGGGGATTTTATTTAGTAAATAATTTTTTAAAATAAATATTTATTACATTATAAAGTCACCCACTCTTTATAATTACACAATGATAAATAGTTGGAATCAAGGGTTATTTTGTTATTTTCATTTGTTCCTTTCATGAAAAACCATGATCATGTCACATGGAGAAGAAATATATTTTATATTAATATTAAAATTATATACATATAGATAAATATATATCTAAAATTCATGTAATAAATAGGAAACCTTAATTTAATAGAAAAAACTATTCTTAGTGGAAAATAAATTCAAATATTCATCATGAAAATATGGAGATTGATATTGGACAATAATAATTTATCAATATATAAAACCAAAATCTCCTAGAAAAATTTGACTTTATGATGTTTAATCTTCTTATTACATTAAATAAAAAATCATTAATGAGTAGTGTTTTCTATATGACAGTATGAATTTTAAACAATATGTATTTGTGCTAGTTCTTTTCAAATATGACAGGTTATTTATGCATCTCATGGAATAACCTAAAATGTTAATAAAATTTGATTAAATTATTAAATGATTAAATGTTATACATTGAAACTAAAAACTATTGAATTTATTTTTCATTATGATATCAGATTCAATGATTTAATTAAACACATGATTTCTCCTTTACATAGATTTGAATAAAATTATAAATTACTAAGGATCTTGATATACATATGTGACCTATGGATAGGGACTGAAGTCTCCATTAGATAATATTATTACATGGGTAACCATTTGTTGGAGGTATTTATTCTAAAAATAATGATTAATGAGGAATATCATAAGTTGATTAATGAGTATGTTGAACTAATGATGTAAATAAATTTACAAAATCTCAATCAAAATAAAAATATACTGTTAAATATTATAATACCATTGGTAGTGAATAAGATTTAGATAGTGAAGAGAAGATGTGTAACTAGAAATACAATATATGTTGTCTAACATAAAGAAAATTTTCTTCAGAAAATAACATTTTAAAGGAAATGTGATATTAAAGGTAACTATAAAAAATATGATAACATTGAAAAAGTTACCTATTATAAATGAAAATGATAAATATACGTCAAATACAATTGACTAATGATGAAATAAAATAATAAATATGAGGATACAAGAATGAGAAAGAGAAATGATATAAAGGAAATAAGGAGTGATTCATAGGATGACTCAAGTGAGTTATACCCATTTTTAAAATTAGTCACATGAAATGGAAAATCTATGCTCCATTAGAATGACACCAGATGTGAAAAATATAAATATCATTTCATTAAAATATGAATATAATTATTCTTCTCACATGTCTATATAATATTTCTTTGAATAATATAATACCTTGTATGAAATATTTAATAAGATAAATGATTAAAATAAAATTATGAAGAAATGTCACGTATTTTATACTAAATTAATATATGAACACTATATTGATTAAAGAAGAATTATTTATTGTTAAATAAAAAAAATAAATATAATTTTTTTAGTTTTCAAATACTGAAGTACCATGAAATTTTCTCTAAGGGAATAGAATCTATGGCTATTACTCTAGGTAAATATATCACCCATAAATATACTAGTAGAATTAATTTCGGTTGTGGTTAAAGTAATACTAACCAATATGATGTTTTTCCTAGTTCTAAAAAATTTACTTCTAGAAATAATGAATGATCCCTTTTCACAAATAATTTATTTATTTCTATATGTATTAATACTATTTAGTTGTATATCTATAATGTAAATATGAATTTGAAATTATTTAATTGCTAAAATTTTTATACCCATGAATATATTGGTACCAAAATCAATGCTTAATCAATTTTCTTATGTTAAACATTTTAAGAGTTACTATTAGAACATATGTTATCTAAATTGTAGTTTTTTAAAATATATGACTATAGACATCCAATAATTGATTATTCATCAAAACATTTATGGCTATAATTTCACTTTTGGTGTAAATAATAAATGAATGATTATTTCCCTTAGACAGATCAATAACTCTAAATCTATCTTAAAATATATTGTATTGTATATTGATGGTTTATTATATAATTTTATTAGTATTTAATAATTATGAGTTGATTAATTTAACATTATTTTATAAAAAAAATTACTTTATAACATACGAATAAATTGTTAAATTTTTATGTACTTTCTTAAAGAATAATAATATCTATACAATTAATATAGATTCTATTATTCCACAAAATTTATATTTCATGATTGAATTCATAATAATTTTTGGCTGTGAAATAGGATACTATGAAAAAAAATAATCTCTCATAAAGCTTAATAAGAAGGATTTATTCTGGGATCCAACTAATCAATAATTTTGTAATGAAAAAGTCTGAAATCCTTGTAAAAAAGTGATTCATTATAAGATGACATTCAAACCAGTGATTGAGTAATCTAATTCTCAACTCCAAAAATTGTTTTTAATTTTTTTGGATATATATAGTGTCTATTTTAGTAATAAAGCATTATATTTTTCTTATTATTAATGATTATCAATGAACCACATGGGAATATTTTCTAGCTCAATAATTTGAGGCCTATAATTGTTTTTAAAATATGATATCTTTATAGAAAATCATATATGACTTACCATTAATAACTTATAAAGTGGTTATGGCCCATAGATTGTGAATAAGTAATTTAAGACTTTATGATCACAACATTTCAATAGTCAAAATATATATACTTCAAGAAACCAGGTTGTAGAGTAGGTTTTCTTGTCACATCATGATCCTAAAAACATTACATATGAAATCAAAATTGCATTATAGGACATGGATATATAAAAAGAGTAAAATATAATGTAAAGTAACAAACTATTAAAACTAGTATAAATACTAAAATAATAACATACTAATTTATTTAAATAGTTTAATGGATACAAGGTTGAAAAATATAGAAAAATAGTTTGAAATAAAGGAAAATGGGTTGCACAAGGTAATATTCAAGATGAAGGGATTGATCATGACAATACCTTTACACCTTCCACTAGACATGAGGATATTTGAATAATATTTTCTCATGCATCTCATTTAAATATTAAACTATTTCAAAATAATTTCTATACTATATTCCTAAATTTTTATCTTGATAAAAATGATTCTATTAATCAACCCTTTTTATTTCAAAAACCTCATTCTCAAATATCTATTTTGAAAATTTATATAAATTTTATATGGGATTAAATTATATCATAGAGAATGGTATAATATATTCATATCTTTCTTGATTTATAATTTTTTTTCAAGTTGGTTATATGAATGTACATTTTCTAGATAATATGTATAGTGTATTAGTGTGTTTTTTAAAGAAAACCCTGGATAATATCATTAAAATGATTCTAAAAGAATACATACATACATATATAATAAAATTAATTTTTCATAATTTAAATCTTAGGGATTTTTTTGAATTAGTTTTTTATTCTTATGTAAATTATAGATATTGTAAGATAGATTGAAAAAACCTCTATAATATATATCTTTTGATGAATCTTTATACTATTTTTATGTGATATAAAATGTAACTCTATTACATTATATACTACAAATGATTAACACAAAATAATAGGATGATGTTGTACAAAAATATTGTTAATGAAGAATATATTTCTAGATAATTGATATCAATTTAGACATGTCCATATAAATATATATAAAAAGGTTCTATTGATATCTCTAATAATCTGGTATCACTTTTGGGGACTAAATATATTGATATAAGAAAAACAATTGAGTGACAATTTTCATAAAGGGGATATAACTGTTCAATTCATTATAATTGAACCTAAACTTGTTAGCACTTTTAAAAATCTTCTCACTATTGTGTGGTTGAATTATATTATACTTGAATTGTAAAATACCAACATCATATAACACGATTGAAAATAATGTGATAAATATTGAGTTACTCTATGTTATTGTTTTTCTATAATTTACCCAATTTATTTTTTTAATTTTGTTAGTGGTGTTATGTTATTTTCTGTGTTGTTTATATGGTTGATAAACTTTTTTATATTGTCCGTAGAAATTTTATTCTACTAATTTCTCTAAATAAATTTTCCTCTCGTTATTTTTAAGTTACCATATACATTTGTATTTCACTCCCCTGACTTAATATTTATCACCCCCTAAATTAATTTTAACTTCAACTATTATAATTGGAATAATCTATATTCTCTTCTAATCTTTTCTTACACATTTTTTAGAAATCCATTGGCTCATATCCTCTGAATAATATTAATGAATTTTTATAATGAATCATTCACATGAAGATGATCATTTCCAAGCCTATGAAATTTATATATTATCATTTTTCATGGTCCAATGGAACCATGAAACCCTTAAAGTACCACCTATTATCTAGTGAAGTTATTATATATAATGAAATGTATTTCATATAGTTTAGATCAATTCCTATAAATAGTATGTATAGTAGTGCTACAAAATGTCTGGACTAAGTGGTACATGGGTAGGGGAAACACTTTTGTTCAAGTTTGGTTAAATAATTAAATGTGAATTTAATTTTAAAAGATGTTTTATGCTAATATCACATCATAATATTAATTTATGTAAAACATATATCATTTTCTAGGACATTTCATATTTTATTTCTAAAATTACCATAAAAAAAGACTATGAAAACATTAAATGTTATTACACAATAAATAATACCTAAATTATGTTTAATATTTCCATAGAGGAACATAATTGTAATATAAAACCCATTGTTCCAAATTATGTAGAGTTCAATGTTGAGTTAATGTTGTTCATTTTGTTTATTCAATATAAAAATTAGTTCTAGAAATTGATAATTCATCATTTCATGGAATTGTATCCTCTTTTTAATTAGTTTATGGTGAATAGAGTAAAAATTATACATCCAATATTTATTATGATGAATATATATTAGTTGACCAAAGCCTTCTCTAGGTTCAATCCAGTAACTTATTAAAAATTTATTTCATCTATATTATAGGTTGAGGGACTTCTTTATCATGGAGATGAAAAGACTACTACATCATGTGGATTTTTTTTAATCGAAGAACATGTGACCCAATTAATGTTTGTTCGAATCCTTGGAAGATAATTTTTATTTTAGATGATGATAAGTTGTATGTAAATTGAAATATTATATAGAATCCAACAAGAAAAAATTAACCCATCTATCATGGTTTGGAATCATGACCGTGTGGTTGAACTTGACTAATCATCATATGATAGTGAAGAGAATGTGGAAGTGGATCTTAGTGAATATTCCTCTATCTCTTATGAAGAAATCATGAATCAATTTCCAAATGTTGTAAAAAAAATTAGAATTCCTGGCGGGAGTAAAATCTCATTTAGGTTTGATTACCGCTTGATGATTCATTAGTAGATAAAATCATATGGAGTTATGATGTTTTAAAAATGAGCCTCTACAAATATATTTTCCAACAATGTTTTAGATTTTTTGAGTCACGGTCAATAAATCAATGCCTTATTGACAAGAAAATTCTCCTACGACCCTAATAATTAATTCATATCTACCAACTCATGATAGTGCATAAGGGAATGAACATAATAGTGTATGTCTAACCAATCATAGTTGACATTCCATATCTCTTGTTACCAATGATCTAGAGACATTTTATTGGGATCCTTTTTCTTATGATCATCAATAAAGTGGAATGATAGAGATCTCAGTTTATGGTTTATTATAGAATATTCTTTGTTAAAATATTATAGTAATATCTAAAAATAATTCTATATTTTATGATTCAGTTGTGTCCATCCAATTATATCCAGTTTAGGATTGATAACCTTGCACAATGATTTTATCTGAACAAGATCTTGATAGATCGATTCAAGAGATCAAAAATCCCATGCTTGACCCTTCAGTAATTAGAGACACTATATATTCTAATTCTGATTGAATCCTATTATATATATTATATAAATACTCATATATTTTGATGATAATTCAATTAGTTATAAAAAATATTACTTCCTTATTTCTGTCATTTAATTTATTAGTTTTTATATATCTCTATAACATTATCTATTTTATTTTTGATTTCAACCTTATCATTTACTAACATTATCCTATCATCTTATTGAAAATCCTAAAAGGTGTATTAAATATTTTATATCTTAATATGGAAGAATTCATGAATTTAATTTATTATTAGTTCATGATATTTATTTATTTATTCCAATATTTTTTTCATAAAAAAGAATATATTGTTGTAGTAGTTTAGAAACACCTTATTTTAATGATTTGATATCATTTTTTTAAATTATTAATGAGTTCTGTGTTTTATGATAGTAACATATATTTTTTATTTATAGAAGAAAAAATATGTGTCATAGTGAATGAAATTATTCCAAACAATAAGACGAAGAAACTCAACTAAATATAGGAATATTAATGTGATCTATAGTAAAATGATTAAAATATATAAAATTGAGATTGAAAGAAACATTTATCTGATCATCAAAATAAATTGATATCACACATAGTAGAATTTCAAAATATATTAAACTGACGATAATTCTATTTTATGTGAAGATATATTAAATTTGATATATCATCAAATATAGATATGTATTAGTGTATCAACATGTTTATTCTAATCGAACTCATGATTTAATAGTCATCAAATGATATAGATGGAATAATATTAATGTGTTGACATGGTAGTATGAATTTGAGGGAACAATTATTAAGTTGAATCCACCACACCACTTGTGGATTAATCACGAGACATATCAATAATATCGACGGATTTTTCCTTATGTGTTGAATGGGTCATGAGGAATATCAGCAACTGGGTACACATTAAGAGAATGTGTCTTACATGAGTAATATTTTATTAATATATTACTACATTAATCTCTGAATAATTTAATGAAATGTATGATTCATTTAATAATCTCATTTTTCATTCCTAGTATGAGGGTTAAAATTGATAATCATTCAATGGATACATCATAAATAGTTATTTCTTATTTATTGTAAGATCAATAACAAATAGGTGTGGGAGAGAAACAATATCCTGGGCTAGTTCTTTGTTTCAATAATATATTATTCTATAATTTTTATGAAAGTCACTAAAATATTGTAGAATATTTTCCATTAATTTCATTTATACTCATTACTGAGGAAATACAATAATAAGAGTATATACCACTATAGAAAAAATAAATTTTGATCTATTATAAACAATAAATTAAACATTCACCCATTAATAAAACTTTTAGTTTGATATTACTTTTGAGTTATTCTTGAATTACATTATATATATGATATGTTCATAATATGGTACATCACAAAAGTTTATTCAGATAATATTTCCTTTATTTCCATTATCATTTTTACTAACATGACTGCCTAAGAAGAGGTTGTATAATCACCTAGATATCCCATTATTCCATTTTAACTTGTATACATGATCCATGTTAAGAATCAGCTTATTTATATTAATAATCATACCTAAAATAGGTTTACTTTCAAGTAAATATGACTATGAATCATTATTATATAGATCTTATTTTTTATATTTATATTATGTGTATTACTTTTTCATTAGACTATTTTAAATCTATTTGTCAAAGAAATACAATACATTTATATCTGACATTTAACTATGTTATTTCTACTGTTTTTATTTGGTAGTTAATCACAAGTGATTGCGATAATATAATGTTATTCTAATATAATATAGAAAAATATCTTTAGTTATTATTCCAAAAAAATTGATATACATGTTCTATTAGTTGCATATTTATTTTATATATTTTTGGATTTTATTTTATAAATATGTTTTAGTATTAATATTATGTCTGATACTCAATTGACATCCTCTTGAACAATACACTCCAACCAAATATAAGGAATTAATAGTCTTATTCAAGTCTATAATTAATCTAGAAATTGAAATGATAAAAACAATTTTTCATGTAAAACATATAATATGAGAATCCAAGGAGTTGTGTGTCTTGCTCTAATAAAATTAGTTATGTTTGTATTGGGACATTCCAAATACATAGGATGGGGTGAATCATTTTTTGTATAACTTTTTTTAATTTATATCCCTCTATATATTTTCAATTATTTATTGACAAGATATATCTCCCCTACTAATGATTTGGTATTTATATAGATACAGAATATAAAGATCATATAATATATCACATAGGATTATTGATATGGTTTTCTTCCCTAAGGATCAAAACATCCAAATTTCATCAAGTTCATTATCCCATTTCCTCAAATTCATACTAATATCAATTAAATTATGGTCAAGGGTATTACAATATACTCATTTCATTTAGAACTGGAAAGTACAATGCAATAAATTAATTGATTTTAAGATCTCTAAATATAATAAAGGATACATCAAACTCTATTTCATGTAGATCAATAATGAAAATCATGTCCCTCATGGATAATATGAATGGTCTTATTCCGTGAGAATTGTTATTAATAAGGATACCACAAGTATACCCATTCTTATAATGTTGGAGACTATAAACTAAGCCTCTTACATTATCAATATGAAATATAATCATTTGTATCACATGAAAACTCACTATTCATCATACTTATACAACATGATGCAAATAGAAAATCATTCTCATTTTAATTGATAATAATAAAATCCTTGGTAGAGAAGATCATATAACCATCTTAATTCAACTTATTAATAATCTATACACATATTGTTTATAATATTTCTCTCCAATTATTTTATAATATGAATTTATAACATCAACCAACATTTGTACATTTTTATTTTTCATTCATCATGCATGATATAGATGAGAACCCATAGTCATGAAATCCCTCACAATTTTCATTCCTCTTTATAAATTATTTTTAATAGGTCATTTATTAAATCACACTTTAAATATAAATTATCTCAAAATTCATGTACCTAAAATTTCATCCTACCAAGAAATCAGGATGTTCAATAATTTGTGCTTTCAATATCCTTCAAAAAAATTTCTCAAGAATTGAATCCTTCCTTCAATATGATATTTTTAAAATAATAGTATTCAACCTATTTATATTCTCTATAACATCTAAAAAAGAATATTCCCCATATACATTTGATACATAAAAAATATAATGTGCCCCATGTCATGGAGTTTCACATGATACTCTCCAAAAACATCCATTGTTTGAGAAATCTTAACTCACTAAATAGAAATGAACGACAACATGGTCCATCAATAGAGAATATTTCTTCATGTATCCCTCTTTAATATTATATAATTCTTGAGATATGTCAATTTTTTATCCAGTGTTATAACCCTACTTTTTACTATGGTATGTTCTTCATTAATTGGACATTCCATTAACTTGATGACTGAGTAAACTGTATTTATTCATTTATAGGAATCAAGTCTACTAAAAATATCATTACCACAATGTGGTGAGTATCACCATACAATTTTATAGTCAACATGAACATTATTATGGAATTGATTCTATAATCCTACCATATCATAATCATTAATTTTATTCTATTTTACAACATGGGATTCCTATGATTTTTGATCCAACTATGGTCAGCCCTACTTTTATCTCACCATGAATCAAGATGCATCAGTGATTGTGATATTCAAATACTAAAAATAGATTGAAATAAATGTAAAAATTTAAATTCATATAAATATAAAATTATAGAATTATAGTTTTCATAATATTCTGAAATGGTCACAAATAATTAAAAATGAAATTAAAATTAATAATATTTTGTTTCATATGTGCATCAATTCATAATCATTTTTATAAAAAATTCTATTACATGTACTTGAAAATATATTTAATTATATATATCCAAAATATGTACTTATCAGTTGAAATAATGATTATACATATAATAATACATGTATTATATCCCTATAAATGATTCTTACATATCCTTAGACCATGTTTATGCATGTTGGTACATTTTGAAAAAAATAATCCTCAAAATTCCTTATGTGATGAAGTCGTATGGGTTCTATATCAACATCATATATACATATTCATTTAAAACATATATGTCATTATTAATTTAAAACGACTTGTGATGTCATAAAAAATTATAATTCATATGGCATCATTAATAAGGAAAATATAAATAATAAAATTAATACAAAGATTTTGAATTCATATGAATCCTTGAATTTGTGAATTACATGTTTTGAAAAAAAATATTATACTTCACAGAAATTAATTCAATTCAATTCCCAATTATGTTGGCACATATTCAGACCTATCAAGGTCACATAATAGTTATATAAGTCAATTTTACCATTATCTAAATACACATTCCATTTATCCCTTGATTAATATAACATCAATCATTTCATTTAATGATTGCATTCACCAAGTGTTTTCAATCAATTTACTATTTAAATAAATAGTACAGTCACTAAATTCCATGCATTAATAAATTTATTTAGATAACCCATATCTTGGGAAAACCATGATTCCTCTTAATAATAATCATTCTTATAAAATCATAACTATATCTATGAAATACCACATGTTCTAATGTTGAAATTAATCTTCATTACATCCTTATAGAGAAAAAATAAATTTCATTCCCAATGTGGGGTCAATATAGAGTCATTAATTATCACAAGTATATATCAACTGAGGAAAGTTAATTAAATTAAATTATAAGAAATATTTTCTTATTAACCTATAAATATAGACCATCATGCATTTGAATGATAAAAAATATCTATTATAAATTATTTTGTAAATTTCAATAAACATCACATTGTATCCCAACTTTGTGAATTTTCCAAAAATAAAACTATTTATTTTCTAATCATTCCTAAAGAGAAGTTATATCAAATATTAATCCATTTATATAATATTAATCAAATCTCGTATATTTCTTCCATGGTCAATGAGCAAAAAATATCATGTCATTTGGAACATAAACATGATTATCAATAGTCATGATAAATATGTATTAATGTAAAATATAATTATTATCCCAATATTATTATAGAAAACATGTTATAAATATAAATATATTTATATACATTTCATGAAAAATAATGAATAAAGTTTTTGTTAATTGATTTTTCTTTGGCATTCTAATTTCATGATCTACTCTGAAGTTGGATCTATATTTGTGTCTTTCATTATTCGATGAAAGGATATGAAATATAACTATTGAGTACCAAATATTTTTGTGAATTTAAAAAGTATATTTTTGTAAATACATAAAATGATACATTTCCGACATGAATAACTAAAATTATAAATTTTATCATTTTACTATAGGTATAAAAGAGTTATTTGTTTATTTCCAGCATGTTCAACCTAATTGAAACAGGTTTCCAAGTTTTCCAAATTTCATAGACAGAATGTGAGAAAATACTATACTATATATAGATCAATCATGGATCATTTTTTAGATTTATTTTCATAAAAATGACTTCTAGTGACCTAGATACCTTTATAAAAATAAAATATAGAGGAATGACCCATATATGTAATGATCATGAATGATTTAATTTAGTAAGGATAATTATATAATATGATAATGCCTCTCATTGGTATAAAAGTATCGATAATATATGAAACCTATAATATGATATATATATATCAACTACAATGTATGATGAATGACCACAATAAAAATGATAGGAGAAATATTATCTCTAAATTACTAAGTGACATTAAAATTCATTCATGAGGTTTTTCAAGATAAATATGGATTAATTATATCATATAAATTAATCTAACTAATGTAAAATTATCAATTATAATAATAATTATTTTAGTTTGAAGAAAATTATATAATTATAAATGAATAAGTATCTCAATTAAAATATTTGAGTTCTTGAATTTGATTCAATAAAGCATATAATTATTTAATTCCACACATATTGAAATTTTACATGAATATCCATAATTTATTGTGAAATAGTTTTTTACATGAAGGAAGAAATCTTTCTATTGAAATTTCAAAGCAGTAATTATTATAGATTAGTTTACAATATCATCTTCAAATATGTCATGATTTATGTTAAAACATTTCTATGTCATTACTATTATTAAAATGGTATTTTTATTTTCCCATCCCATTAGATATTATAAAAAATAGAAACTATTTTCTTGTTAATGTTCTTCAATTTTTGAAAATTGTTTTAAAAATTGGAAATCAAAATTTATAACTCTGATAAAAATAATATGTTTCATCCATTTTTGTATTAATATTACATAATTATCACTAAAAATTCAAATGAAATGTTCAAATGATATTATTTTCAATATTTCCCATTGATAGTGGATATTTTTGAAAAAAATTCTAAAATAGATAAAAAATTGATAGTGGAAACAAATAATATTATATATTGATTAATGAATTTATAAACTAATATATATGATATGAATCTAAGAATCAATGTTGACACATTAAAACCCACATTTTATATGTGGTAGCACCCTTATATCAATGTTAAGGTTATAAAAATGAAATTATTGTAATGTTATAGTATTCCAACCAAACTTTTTTACTAACATAGTGAATTAGTAGAAATACACATTAGAGATACTCACATTTTTAACATTTACATCACTGATAAATCATATTTACCAACACCCATTTCTCATAACACTAACAATTCATTTATTTATTTTATGATGGTACAAATAAACGTCCTTTCAACTAATTTTTCAAATATAATAATCATCAAACTAATGAAAAATGTTTGTTTAATAGAAACCCATGGAGAAATAATATATATGAACTAAATAAATACCCATATTCTATAACATTTACATAGATTTCTTATTAGATTAAATCCATCAATAACCACTAAAAACATGGATTTATAAGATTTAATGAGAAGTTTAGATATAAGGAATCAATTTATTTACATGTTTTTAAATATATTGAATTTCATGTAAACCAATCATTGTTTTTCCCATGTCATGCCACTTCATTTACACTTTTATTTTAGATGTGATGAAAAATAATTTTAATCAACATTTAAATGGAATGCAATTTAAAACATTTAGGGATGATTTATATCAATTATTTTTTATATTGATTTAAATAAAACGTTTATGTTGATTCCAAAATTTGAATCTACATGTATGATATCATTTTAAATCTTATATATCTAAATCATCCCATCAAAAAATATGAATTCATTAAAATATGAATTTAAATTTATTTAATTGGGCATATGATTAGAAATAACTTTTTTCATATCATAAAAGTTGTTGTGAAACATGTCTTAAAAAATAGAAATATGATAAAAACATATTATTATGGAAATTGGTTTATCTATAATTAAATATAATCACATGATATGGTATAGTTTCAATAAAAAGGATACTCTTATATATTAGAAACATCCTTCATACAGTAAATGATTTTCATCATCCATAAATTTATAAATATTATTTGATTTATATGATATGTAATCTCTTATATTAATCGTTATAATATTAAAATGTTTAATTATTAATATGTCATAATATTTATCAAAATGTGATGTGGTGTTGAAAACATCATTAACAAGGTTTTGAATTTCATTCTCCACTAGTAATTTATTAGGTTATACCTTCCATTAATTTCAATGTGTCAAAATTTCTTCAATTTTCAATTCATAAAGAATAGCCTATCCCACATATCAAGAAGGGATTTTTTAAATATCAAGATCTCTTAAATTTCATGTCTATTAATTCAGGGTCTATAATTAATTTCGAAACATATAAATTTTAAACTTCCACCTACAGATCAATATGAAATTTAATAATCTAAAAACACATTCAACACATTATCATATTGAGGTGCGTTTGTGGGTAAATTAATCAAAATTTTACCCATGTATACACATAAAATAAATATTAGTATAAAAAATAGTAATTAATTAAATAAAATCATACGTAAATCATTTCTAGGAATATCATGTAATAATATTGTAATTTGGAGTGGGAAATAATTATTAAAAATATATATTTACAATTTATTGATGTTGGGATTTCATAAATTATGATGTAAATATATAAAATAATATATATAAGAATAATTATCAAATAATATAAGAATATATACCATATAAAATAATAATTAATATTTTATAAAATTTAAATGAAATTATAACTCTAGAAAGCATCAAACAAAAACAATTCCAAAATATATAACTAAATTCAAAATATTAACCTTAATAATCAGAAAAAAATTAACTTAAAATTATATAATTTATATATTAATCTATATAATAAAATTTTAATCAAATTACTGGATAACAATAGTTGGATAGTAGGGGTGAATATGGAATGAAAGGGAGGATGTATGACTTTATGTCAATAAAAAATAATCAACTACTTAGTTTATAAGAAGATATAAAATAACAATATCGTATGTCCTTTCTAGCCTAGGTATAAAAATAAAAAAATTGATAATATATTTTCACTATGTTAATATAATATAGATATTTGAATTTTAATAATAAAAATAGAATAATAGATTATAATTTGATTAATTTACCTCTTACTCAAAGAACAATATAGAGAAGTGGGAGACATTACTATGATAGGAGACGGTGAAAGAGATTTTGTTAAATAAGGATAATCCATTGTAAATATGGGGAATAAGAGATTGGGAAATAGAAAAACATTTCTATACGATGGATAAAGAAAAAAAGGGCAAGGGAGGTTAACACTATTGATAAATTTGGATAAGAGTAGGGATCATTATATGAATAAAGAGAAGTTAATACATGTTATTTATGTGGAATGATGAAGAAATGAGAATCCACTATGAAAATTTGGTTTAGATAATTAATGTTTTAAAATAACCTCTAATAATTAAATTACTATAGGTGGTTTTATGAGTAACCACTAAACCAATTTCGTTACATGATGGTTATATTTAACAATAACTAATAAATTGTGCATAATTTATTGGATACTCTGCTTCTTTAATAAGTAGTGTTTTTTTAAAACCTGTTCAAAATTTCAATGTAAAGTATGTTTTTTGTTATAATATTAAGCCTATATTTTTTTAGGGAATATACTAATATATTAATTTTGAATAATATAATATACATTTTTTAAAACTATTTATATATTCTTTGTATGAATAGATGATTAAAAAAATATTTTATAAGGAACAAGATTGTTGAACTTCACTAAGATGGTCGTTATTTGAAATAAAAATATGGTACAATATATATAGTAAATTGATTTAAATTTAGTTTTAATTAATTTTAAATTAATTTTCCTTATAATATATATAATTATAGTGTAATACACCATAAAATTGGATTCTATAGAGTATGTAGTTTGAATTATTAAACTTTTTATCAATGAAAATAATGCCTTAATTCTTTTTCAATACCTTTAAATTTTAACACAATTGAAATTAAAATATATATATTATATCCCAACAAAAATTACATAAATTCTAACTATATTATAACAGTAATGATATAATAGAATATTATTATGTCTCACTATATGATATTTCAATATATTACTTTAGAGAAAATTTTATAACCATTCTATTAACACAACTAATTAATGTAGGTTATCTATGATCTAAATATATTAGATATATGGATAATAAATAGATCAAGAACGAGTAGGGGTGGGTAAAATTTTACTAATATAAAATCATTAGATTATGTATCAATATAATAGTTATATCATGTATTAATTTTTTAATTAATAATTTGGATACCACTATTCATCACTTATTTTTGTTTAATTTCATTAAAAACTACTATTTTATAATGATACTCCTAGTATGTATGGTCATGGTTCAATCATAAATATATTTCATTAATGGAATTTAAAATCATGATTTAATGTTAATATTAATGAATCCATCATATATTTAATCATACAAAATACTCAATTTGTGGGACCTTTTGAATCACATGATACTGAAAATATGATAGTTGATTATTTTTATATCTTTTCTGAATTTATTATGTTTATATTGTGATGTGTTTCTTTTTTCATTTATAAATATATTATATTAATTATATCCATTAAAACCATCATTAATAGGCTTGAATCTTACATAATTTTATAATTTTATTTCAAACTGATAGTTGTTATGTATGATACTGGACATTGGGGGAATAAGAGTCAAAACAATATATGTATTTATCTCCATATATGATATTTTATTCATTAGGAACCCATTTTTTTACATTAATAATTAGAGTAACCATTCATAATACGTAGTAATTATTAATATATATTCATTAACTAATGATATGAGAATTTTATCTTAGTAAAAGTTAGGTTGAGTCACTTATCTCCTCTCTTTTCCCATTTACTGATGGGTTTTCATCTTCATATTTTACGTCAATATAGTTTTTCCTTTATTTTTCACCAATTCTATCTTAGTTTTTTTTCTATTGTAACAAAGATTTTGGTTCCATGTGCTTCTTTTATTTTTGGTTTATCCTCCTATTATTCATATTTTTGACCTCTTTTCATTACTTTTCATTATTCTAGTCAATTTAATATTCATGGAATTCCATTTTTTCAGTAGCATTCATTACTCATTATATTAAATTTATTATATTAGTTATATTTTCCTTCCTCTTAGAGGGACATCTATTCATATCCATGGACATAGATTTTAGGCCTATTGAGGGTGCTTATATGAGTTTTTTTCCACTAATATAGTAATAAAGATAATTTTATTTATCTATTTGAGTACTTTATACAATTTTTTCCACTGTGTCTCATATAGTTTATTTTTCAAAATTTTATTGGATATATCTTTCTTGTCATGGAACTATTAATAATTTAATTAAGGGTAGTTATTGTTCATCTGTAAAAGATATTTTTAAAAGAACTATAATTTAATTAGCATCGATAAGATTTCATGAATTTGTATCAATATTGTGTATGTATTTTAACTATTGTTATAATCTAATATATTGAGTGTTTTTTAATATTAAACAACTTTTTGGTACTCCCTTGGTGTTTCTATCCACTACACATGGTTATCGAGCCACTCTGGATGACCTATTTTCCCAACCATATTCGTCAATTTATATTGTATCTGATTTGTAATATGTCCCACCCAGACTTTTAAATTTATGTTTATTATATCATTCCTTGGCTTTGGTTACTCGCATCAAGGTTCGGGATGGGTCCTAGTTTAAAATTTTTGACGTTTAATGATTTTGGTGGGTTTCTGACTGGTGCAAAAGAACTGCATGGTTAGGGTAACCATGCGGTCGCCCCAGGCACTTGTGCGGGTTCCCAAGTTGTCTGGGTTGACGGGCGCAACTTGTGCACAATTTATTAATCCGTGTGATGAGCGCGCGATTACCCAAATTTAGAATAAGATAAATAAATTGAATAAAATTTTAAAAGAATGTTTGATAATAATAATAATATTATTTTTCTATTATTATTATTACTATTCTTATTATTAAGAATATTAATATTATTATTAATCTTATTGTTATTGGTTTTGTTATTTTTTTATGAAAAATGATTAAAATTATTATTAAAATTATTATTATTGTATAAATGGTATTATTATTATTTCATTATTTTCATTTTTATTTTTAATGTTGTTTTTATAATTATTATTTTTATTGTTAATAATTTTTATCATTATTATTTTTATTATTTTTATTATTTTGATTATTATTATTATTATTATAAAATGGAAATAAATAAAGAAACCCTAACCTACCTAGGCACACCCCCTTACCCACTCGCACGACAGTGCCCCCCTCCGGCCTGGATTCACAGTGTTGCGCCTAGACCCCCATCCCCCCTCGCTTCCCTCCCTCGCCAGTGCTCCAGCTGGATCCCGACCGCTGCACTCAACCCCCAGCGCCGCCCTCACCCTTGCTGCACTCTCACCCTCTACTATGGAAGCCAGGATGCCTCACCTCTCACCCCCTCCACACACCCGACCTCACCCTCACACCGCCCCTCGCTTCCCTCCCTCTCCAGCACACTCTGGTGGGATCCCGACCACCGCCCCCAACCCCCATCACCGGCCTCGCCCTCTCCCACTCCAGCCGACCGCCGCCCTCGATCCCCTTGTGGGACCTCATCTCGGGCGGCCTGCGGCAGTGGTGTTTTTCCACATTTCCAGAAAACCCCAACCTTATGCTCTAGTATATATATTTATATATTATTTTTTTCTTTCATTTATTATTTGGTTTTTTTATTTAATTTTCATAAATCCTAATACCATGGGTTTTGTGTAATGCATTTTTCTCATTGTTTAGGGTGCTTGATTAGTCCATGTGGTATGGTTCTACCATTCTTAAAGTTTCATCACCTACGCATGTGTTTGAGGTAGGTGGATTTATGTATTTCCTTTCCGAGGTTCTTCGTTGATACATGAATTCTTCAAATAATTTTCATTTCATGAATTGCGTGTTTAAGATATCTCTTCTTAAATTATAATATTGTATTATAATTTATAGTTCTTGTTAAAATTATGTTTTGAAGAAATTATTTGTTATGCCTATTTATTTGCGCACCAAATGATGCTTTGGTATTGTTTTAAATTTTCAAACATGATTTTCACCCCATTTATATTTTTTAATTAATATGAAAAATGTGATTCACAAATATGTTTCATATTTATTTCGATTTTCGTGAAGTTATTATGGTGGCAGAGATAGGTGGAAGTGTTTTTAAGGTTTTATGCCTATATGTTATATATTGGAGTAGATGGGGTGTTTGATTTAAATGAAAATTGTTTCCTTTAAAAGGTTTTCTTTGTATCAAACATGGTTTCAATATAGTTTTTTAGGGTACGGTGTAATGGTTTTTTAATTGGGATTTTAAATGTTTTGTAAAGGTTCTTTTGGTTTGTTTGACACTTGTCAGTAGTTTAGGTGTTTCCATGCCCTCACTCTCATTTTTAATCCATTTAATTCTTTTGTTTTATTAATTAAATCTTATATTATGTTTCGCAACTTTATTATATTATAGTTAACTTATGTTAGTGTTTTCTTGGTGAAATATTTGATTAAAAATGGAATTTAGGATGCTTCTCTATTTATGAACATGTTTATGTCTTTCCAACATGGTTGGTACTAAATTTATATATCTTCCAATGGTTTTGTTGGATTTCTTGAGTGATGTTTTCTTGTATAATCATTTTATGGAACTTTCTTTTCCTAGGTTGGTTGGTTTTATGGAACTTAGTCTTTTTGTGGAAATGATTTTGCATGCCTCTCTAGGGGTTCGATGTGCCATTAGATGTTGGCACATTCATGGGTGCACAAGGTGAACACATGGACATGCCCTCAAATGAAGATGGTGTTTTGAATTAGTATTTTTATTGAAACCTCGGTTTTATATGTGGTTATTTTTTCTAAATGTTTTTAGTCCCTTTGTGTGGCTCTTTAAATTAATTTGAAAATAAATCCATGAGTATATGCATGTTCGGGACTTGGGGTATATTTTGTTGAGCATGTGTGGTGTAAGGAATTGTTTAGTTGTTTTTACAAAATTGTGCATATTGTTTAAAAGAATTTTATGATAAGAATTTTGAAACATGGAACCTAGAGGCCCATTTTACATTTTACACACAAAAGTGGTGTTTCAAGCTGTTTTACAAGAGCTTGTGCAATAGTTTCATAATGGAATTTGTTTAGGTAAAACCAAAGGCTAAATTGACAACTTCAATTGTTATATAAAGTGGTTTCGATAATCAAATGATGTGATAACCCAGTTGGAACTTTGTATGTTTGACATGTATATATATATATATATATAAGTATATGGGTTGCTCCTATCTAGGGTAACCCTGTATGGATGAATTCATAGAATGTGTTCGTGTTTGGGGTAGGCAAGTGCGGTGAAAACATTGTAAGGTGAGTCACGCTTGCGAGGGCCTCCTACTTACATGGTATTATCATTATAACCACCATGGGTTCCTAGGCGTCTTTTAGCTGATCATGTGATGGTTTCTTATCAGCCCAGATTAGATGGGTTGGTAACCACTGGTAGGTATAGAGGGTAAATTGGGAGTGTCGCTAGTTTCTTTTACTGTGAGGGTAGCCAGTTGTTTATATACTTAAGAGCTTCACCATATGATGAAATGTGGTTCCAAACCGAGTACATCCTAGGGTCTTCTAGGAATTTTTAAGATCACCCATGGTTACTTGATTATTTTTCATTTTTTGTTTACTTTCTGTTATACTATTTTATTTCCATCTGGCACTATTTACCTATTTTACTTTATCCCATATTTAGTATCTTTTGTTTCGGGTTTTGTTTATTAAATGAAAAATGGGTTTGGAAATGGTATGTAGCATGTGTTGGATTTTTAAATGGGAAACATATATTGATTATTTTAAAATTTGAAAAACCTTCTTTTATATTTGTATTTCAACTTTTGTCATTGGATTGTTTTGGGAAGTGATATTCAAGGATTTTTTTGTTTATCTTGGAAACCCTACTGAGAATTTTTAATGATGAAGCCTATTTTTATCTTTTCAAATATAGGTTCCCTTTGATCAGGTTCTCCTGGATGAGTTTCTCATTATTGGAACATGGTTGTTCTTTATATGGGTGGTGACCTGGAAGGTCACATGGAGGTATGTGCAGCTTATTTTCTTTTTGTGGCTTGTTTTATTTTTATAATTAGTTTTTATTTATCTATTTATCTTTTTTTCATGGTCCAAATCATTCCTAGCAGTTAAAGATTGATGATCAGCACTAGTTTCCATCCTGTTGGGATCGAGAACGTCCCTCGGTACTTTTCGCGGACCAACTCGGGTGAACGGTTCAAAGTTGACCCAGGTTGATTCATGGAAAAACAGTATCAAAGTAGGCCCTTGTTATTTAGGGGGTCTGGTAGATGGATATTAGTACTGTCATGACTCGGGAGGTTGGTACGGGAAGGGATTCATTAACCTTCACTCGTTCTAAACCTCAAGTCATCTGGGGTGGTTCGGGAATTGAGTCATTTTCTTGTTCTGGTTTGTTTTAGATTGAAAGATGAAAACATAGGCAAGACGATGTTACATCATGATTTCACATGGAGTAGTAACCCATGTGGAGTCTGAGTACATAGTTCAAGTTCCTCCTAGTTGTTGATGCTTACATGGGGCATGGACCACTACCATGTCACCAGGTCAAGCATGACTTCTAGTCCCTCACTCTAGTAGTTTGATGGAATTTGAGTGTCATCTTGGTTTTGGTTGGTGTAAGTACACTTTTTAAAATGAAAAATGGTTTTTAAATTGATAAATATTTCTTTTAAATGGCCGTAAATTTGAGAAATGGATTTTAAAATTGAAATCTCTTGGTTTAAAAATCTAGTGTTTGCTTGTAATTGGAAGATAAATTGTTTGGGTGCAACCTTGGGTACTCTTTGTGAACATTTTCACATGTGATGGGATTCATGGAAAGTGAATGTTGTTGTGTGTGGATGAAATAGGATGAAGACATGTGAAACAGTTCATGGGATTACATGGGTGTGTACTTGGAATTAAAGGTTTGACCTTGTTTTTATAATGTTATTTTAAAAGGGGGAAATGATTTTGGAAATTTTATTTGGTTTAAAAATAGGGTTTGGTATTTGGAAAGTGTCTTTGAAAGAAGGTGGGTTTGAAATCTATAATGAAAAGTAAATTTCGGGTTGTGTTAATATTTGTTTGGTTTTTGATCTGGACATTTTTTCTTAGGATGTTACTTTTAATTATAATTTGATTTGATATCAGTTTCAGCTTGGTGTTTTATATGTTATTTAGAAAATGCCACCCAAAAAGGTCCCCAAGGTTTATGATATGTCATGCCCAGTTTTTGGTCCTTCTCAGAAGTTTCTTGTCCTTCATGGTGATCAGGGTCCGTTAGAGGTAGTATAGTGTCTTGAAGAGGTCAATCATGTCTTTAGGGTATTGGGAACTCCCAAATCTATTAGAGTGAATTCAGTTTTGGGTCTGTTTAAAGGACCAGAACTGGACGAATGGGAGTTATTCACCCTGCCATCAATGCTAGTTGGGTTGATGTGGGATGTCTTTAAATTTTTCTCCATCTGATGGTTTCTACCTGAATAAGTGAAGACGAAGAAAAGGGAAGTGCTCATGCATATTCAATAAGGACAACGGATGGTGAAAGCATAAGTTGACCATTTCAAGGAACTTGTGTCCTTTTCTGTGGAGGTAGCATCGTAGGATTTAATGAAGAATTATCTCTTCATCATGGGTCTTCATCCAGAGATTAAGGAGAAGGTTCTCCCTTCTAAAGACCATTGTTTCGAGAAACTAGTGTATGAGGTGTTCATATCTAAGTTGGCCTTCAGAGCACAGATGGTTAGAAATCCAACGTATGTAGTTTCTCATGAATTTTCCCCATCTGGAAAGTGAGGTGTTCTAGAGGGACCTATTTCTAAATATTCCTCTTTAGTGGTTCTATCCTTCAGTTCATCGGACTTTTCAGTGGTGTTCCATTAGTGTTGTTGTTTAGGGCACTTGAAGCCATCATGTCAGACCCTTTGAAGGCATGCCATCATTGAAGGTGTCTGGATTATCTAGAAAAGTTTTACAGGAATCATTTTTTGAAGAAGACATTGTGACTAGAGGATTACAGTGCCTGACTATGTGGCAGGAGATGCTTCAGCCATCAGAGCTCCGACTACAGGTCTTGGGTTGAAGCTCTCGCACAGTCATGATTTTCTGTCTGTGTGAATACTCGGTTTGGGTTTTGTGTTCTGTGTTGGTAGTGGAACATTTAAATTCTCTTTATTCTTATTTTTTTTTCTGTTAATGTTTTGACGTTGTTGTCAGTTTATTGTTTTGTCATGAAGTTATTATGGACTCATTCTATTATAATCCATGCAGTCCTATTTTTGTGGATGGGGTTTTCTAAATCATGTGTTTTTCATAAAAGTGTGTTTGGCCCTTGTATGGGTTGATCTTGGTTTAGTTGTGTTCGTTTGGAGATATAATTTCCTGTGTAATAATCAATTTTTGAGGTTATCCTCAGATTCACTACTTTTTGGGTAAGTTCTGCTTAGAGGTTTTTCTCTAGTGTTGGGGGTTTTTTGTCTGGGTCTAAAGTTCTATGTTTCAGTGGAGGTGTTGTTTTGCTCGTGCTATAGAAGTTAGTTTGGATCGGTTGAGAGTTCCTGCATCTCCCCCCCCACTAGGGTGGTGTGTTTGGGTGTTAAATTTCCACACTATTTGAGTTTTTGTGGTGGGGAGAACCCTCTCGGGTTCTCTCGATCTCTTGTGTTGTGGTTTCTTTCAGTTTTAATCAGGCATGGATTCTTGTTATATCTATTGTTTGACTGGGTTCCTTTCTAGGGGAGAAAAGTGTCAGTGATGGGTATAATTGTCACACACTGACATTTAAATTTATTTTATTTTATTATTCCTTGGCTTTGGTTACTCGCGTCAAGGATAGGGTCGGGTCCCAGTTTAAAAATTTTGACATTTAATGATTTTTGTGGGTTTTAGACCAGTGCATAGGAACCAAATGGTTAGTGGTAACCATGCGGTCCCCCCAGTTTCTTGTGTGAGTGCCCATGTGGTCTAGGTTGAGGTGCACAACTTGCGCGCAGTTTATTAAGTTGTGCGACGAGCACGCGATTACCCAGTTTTAGAATAAGATAAATAAATAGAATAAAATTTTAAAAGAATGTTTGATAATAATAATAATAATATGTTGTTATTTTTATTATAATTATTATTATTATTAAGAATATTAATTTTATTATTGATAATAATAATAATATTATTATTATTATCATTATCATTTTTTAAGAAAAATGATTAAAATTATTATTATTGAATTAATGGTATTATTATCATTTCATTATTATCATTTTTATTTTTATTTTTATTTTTATTTTTATTATTTTTATTATTATATTTTTTATTTTTTATCCTTATTATCTATATTATTGTTATTGTTTTAATATTAGTATTTGGTATTATTATTATTATAATAAAATGAAAAAAAATAAAGAAACCCTAATCTACATAGGAGCACCCCCCTTACCCTCACCTGCTATATCGCCCCCTCCAGCATGGTTTCGTGGAGCTGCACCCAGACCCCCAACCCCCATCGCTTCCCTCCCTCGCCAGTGCTCCGACTGGCTCCCAACCACTACCCTCGACCCCCGTCGTCGGCCTCATACTCACCGCACTCTCTCCCTCCACTCTGGTAGCTAAGACACCTCTCCTATTTCCCCCTCTATTCACCCAACCTCTCCCTCATACCACCCCCTCGCTTCCCTCCCTTGCCAGCGTGCTCCGATAGGCTCCCGACCGCCACCCTCGACCCCCAACCCAGCCTCGCCCTATCCCACTCCAGCCAACCACCACTGTAAAGACCCATAAATTTCAAGAAAATTTTTTTCTTAATTTTATTTGGAATTTTACAAGAGCGCAGTTTCTGACGGCACGTGATTCCGAGGCCCGGTGTGCCCGGAATCATTTTCCAAAGTTTGGCTCGAGTACGTTCAGTGAACGGACGAGCGGGTTTTTCTAACTTTTGAACCGGTGCTCAGAATAAAATTCTGAGGGCACCGATAGAATCGCAACACCTGTATTTTCTTAGAAACTCCTCTTCCGGAGTTGCGTTTGCTCGGGTGTGGTTTTTAATTTTTGGGCTTTAAGTTAAGAAATAAAATAACGTGGTACGACAAACTTTATTTTATTTCACTTAAAGCCGCTTAAAGCCACTTAAAGCCACTTAAAGCTGCTTAAGCTGAGTTAAAGCGGATAGGGTACAATTCAAAATATCCTACCCTCTTGGTAGGATATTTGTGATGTGGGGCCCGCACGAGCCCCACCGTTTCATTTCCGCTAAGTAACGCACCTGCAAAAACCGTTTTTAATGAAGGTCAACTGGGTCGTTTTCTTAAACAATTAAACGCTCCTATTAATTGGGCGGTTAATTCGTTGACATTAATTTTATGAATTAATTTGTTCGTTTCTTAACCTGTTTTCAAACCGTTGGCATGTTAATAAAATTAGACCAACACTTGTCTTCTTGTGGATTGTTCGTTGAGAGGACTTGACAGAAACTTTAAGTCCTCCATCCTCCTTCGCGAAGAACGCGAAGAACGCAAAGAATGCGAAGAACGCTGGCCTTCGACGGAAGGCGACGAAGAACGCCGTGTACCGCGATGCCGACGATTCTTCTCCCACAACGTTCTTCTGCGACGTTCCTTCTTCCACGTCAAATCTTCGAGCATCCGTTGAGGTAAGATATTGCAGACCTTTTAATTCCTTGTGGTTTATAACAACAACATGGATTCAATTGTTATAATTAAATTCATGTGTTTCTTTAACCCTCGGAGATCGTCGACGTGACGCCCTTCCGCGACGACGCGACACCCTTCCATGAGGCGACGATCACCTCCTACCGCGACGGTCAATTCCGCGAAGAACGCTCGTTCGATGGCTTCGACGAGGTTGGGGTTTTATTTCAGAACAATTTTTATTCCCAAGGTTGTTCATCTAAAACAAAGAACCCGGATCAAAGTTCAATTTTAATTTTATTAAAATTGTGCCTTGTTGTTTTTAATGTGTTGAATATTTTCATTCCCGTTTGTTATCACCTAACGCGGAGGGTGCGGGCCAAACAAACACGGCCCGACAACCCTCTGACGTTCTTCGTTGATGTGCAGAACGACGGACGACGACAAAATGGGCCGCAGAGACGATTTGTTGATTCCCTAGTGAAGAAGGGGACCCAGGAGGAGCTATGGCGTAGACGGAAATGGAATCGGACCACCGGAGCAACTCTGGTGGCCCGCGGAACCCACCGGCGGCGCGGGTCGCCGGCACGGCGGCGCCCCGGCGTGCCGCGGCGGCGGCGGCGGCCAGCAGACCCGCGACCGCGCAGGTCTGGCGAGACACGGGACGCGGCCTTGCCGCGTCCGCTGACCAGGTGTGTCCCAACGCAGGGGTCGCGGTGTTCTCACGTGGGGGCAGCACGCCCCCCCACGCTCGGTTGTAACCGGCCGAGCTGATTCCGGCGGCCGGGCCGCGCCCGCGCCGGGTCGGGCCTGGTCGTGCCCGGGCCGGGCCGGGCCACTCTGGCCAGGCTGGGCTGGGCCACTCTGGCCAGGCTGGGCCGGGCCACTCTGGCCAGGCTGGGCCGGGCCAGTTCGGGTCAGACCCAGACCCGGGTCGGGTCGACCCGGTTCGGGCCGACTCAGGGGGGGTCGGGTCGGGTCGGTCCGGGCCCATACCCCCCGTTTCCGGACCTTTTCGGTCTTTTTCTCATAACATGAGCTACATGCCTCCGAACGACATGCCGTCAGCGGCGATGCGATCCTTGGATCGAGATGGTCGTTTCGGTATATCATACTCAAGGTTTCGGAATACTTTGTGTTCTGCTGGGTTGGTTCGTACACGAAACCAACTGGGCCCTCAGAGCGGAAACGCTCATATCTTGAGCTTCGGACGTCTGATTGATGTGTTGTCGACTTTGAGGGATTCCTCTAAGTGAGACGGGTCTTTTGGTATACTCTGCCCGGGGTTTGGACACAGGTGGAGTACAGTCGGGTTGGTTTTGCCTTAAAAACCAACCGGGCCCCTGGGACGAAAAGGCCAATAACTCTCAGACCGGGCGTCCGATTGACGCACCATCTGCGAAGTTGAGTTCTTGTTGACGATAAGGAAATTTTGGATACATCAACTCTGGACTATGTGTCAGTTGATGTATCAGCCTCTCGGCTCGTGGAGCGGACCCTCCCGAACGAGCTTGCTGTGTGCGGGAACCCTAGAGCTGGCTGTGACTGCTACTGTGACGACGCCGACTGTACAGAGATCCTCAGTGGATTCGACGGCGACGACTATAGCACTCAGCGATCCTTTGTGGGTCAGTGCTACCGATCATGTGTGGGTCCGATCCTGTGTGGGTCAGCGCTCAGCGGTCCTGTGTGGGCCAGCGCCTACAGGTCCTGTGTGGGCCCGATCCTGTGTGGGTCTTTCCGGGGGTTAGTTACCTATCGATCCTGTGATGGTCTGATCCTGTGTGGGTCATTGTGGGGGTTAGTACCTTTTGATCCTTTGTGGGTCCGACAACTTAGATGGATCAGTGATCATCTCTATCGTCATTCGAAGAAGTATACCTGTGTGAGCTGAATCCTGTTTACTTCCCTTTGTGGATTGTGTGTTTTGCTATCCTGTGTGGATTTACGTTTTGCTTTCCTGTGTGGGCTGGGTTGTACTTGAGCTCGGATGTTGGAGCCGAGCAAGAATTGATAACTTAGGTATATGTATGGGAATATACCTATGCCGTGTCGGATGTTACTTCGTGATTGTATCTTTCCTTTGTGGATTAACCTTTGTAGATTTTGGGAGACCTTCGGGGGTCTCGGGGTCCCTACTGAGTAGCTTATACTTACCCCTGCACAGGCTATGTCCGCACTACGTTGTGTTGGTTGCAGACGACAGACAGCGCTGATCGTGGTGGAGGCTTGCGGAGCAGGACGGTACCTGGAGGTGGACCACTGGGTGGGACATACTCGGAGTGGTCGGCTGGACCTGAGGATCAGTGGAGGCTATATGTCCCACCCTTCAGGTGGGACTTCCAGTGGACGGCTCGACGTTGCGGCTTTACCTTTCAGTTGTTGTTTTCCCTTTTCGAGTTGTACTTTACTTTCAGTTTGGGTTTGTATTCTGACCCACTTACTTTCCGCACTTACTGTTGTACCATTTTTTACTTAGTGTTTACTTTTTCCGCTTGCTTACTCTGTGGTGCTTGTTTACTTTACAAAGGAAATGCCTTCCCTTTACCGGGATTTACGCCTTTGTGCTAGTCGCCAGCCCCTGGCCTATGGAAGGCGGGCTTGGGGTAGTCACAGCACGGGCCCCGAGGATGGGTCGTGACAAATTGGTATCAGAGGAGTTCGGTTCTACCGCAGACTCTGATCTTTTTTCTATGTGAAGCAATAGTGTTAAGCATATTGAGTGTGGTTAACAGTCCAGGGAGCCCAGTGTTAGTGCGACGGCCGACGTATCCGTACACCAGGACCCTGACTTCTGATTTCCGACTTAATGCACGAAAACATTGATTGCATGTGTGTTTCAAGTTTTCTTTGTGATTACTTTGTATCAACTCATCAGGTATATTGTTCTGACTGTGGCGCACCTGTTTCCTTTCAGGATGGCCCCACGACGGCAGCCAACTAGGGTTCCGAGAGTTGTACGTGACGACAGCCCGCCGAGCGATGAGGCCTCGGTACAGGGCCCTTTGACAGCAGAGGCACCGGCGGTACCTCTACCCGCCGAGCCACCGATGCTTCCAGCCCCAACCGTTGACGATGCACGTCGCCTTAGTGCACTGCATGTGTTCCAGCGCCAGCGACCGCCCAGGTTCTGCGGAGAGACGGACCCCCACGCAGCCGAGGACTGGCTGGAGGTAGTGGTACGAGTTTTCAGGCTAGTGAGGACACCAGCAGACCTCATGGTGATCCTCGCAGCGAGCCTACTGCACATAGCAGCGGGCCGATGGTGGATCTTGATGCCCCAGGTGCACGATGAGGCATCTCATCTCTAGACGGAATTTGAGATCTTGTTCCGCTCGGAGATCGTCCCAGCCACCCTCCGTGCGGTGCGCATCCAGGAGCTTCTTCAACTGCGGCAGGGCAGCTTGACGGTCGCCCATTACTCGGCGAGATTTACCGATCTCTCGCGCTACTCGACCGACATGGTACGGGACCCATTCTTCCGGGACCGAACCTTTGAGCAGGGATTGAGACATGAGATCTAGGCATCGCTGATCTCCCTCAGCATTCCGACTCAGGCAGGAGTACTGAAGTGAACCCTTTTGATCGAGAGCTTTCTTGCTGAGACTTCTCCAGCGGCGAGACCTACCGCGGGGCGGCACATAGCAGAGTCTTCCACAGCAGGCAGTCGACAGATGATTCAGGGGTCCAGGAAGACCAGACCCTCATGCAGACGACCTCAGGACACTGGCTCAGCAGTGCGGGGCATGCAGCGTGGAGCCAGTCTTTCGAGAGGCAGGCAGTGCTACACATGCGGCAGGCAGGGCCACATGGCTCGGGACTGCCCGACCCACCGTGCCGAGGAGCAGTAGACGGTTGAGGGGGCACCCAGGCAGAGGCATAGGGTCGACCGTGGCGGTCCGCAGTGAGGAGGCGGACGAGGCAGAGGAGCTGGCCGAGCATCAGGCGGTGGGCGACGCTTTGAGGCTCTACCACCACCACCACCAGGAGGTCCACCCCGACCACAGGGAGCTGGCGGGCAGAGACAGGCACAGCTCCAGGCAGCGGAGGCCTACGACCACGGCGCGCCCGAGATGATTCGAGGTACGATCTATGTCTATTCCACCCTTGCTGCAGTTCTTATAGACACAGGAGCGAGTCACTCTTTCATAGCCACTGCCCTTGTTTGGAGCTCGGAGATTCCGACAGAGTCGTTGGATCGATCCTTACGGCTAGAGACTCCTAAGGAAGTAGACTCGATGATTACGCACTAGTTCTGGCAGTGTGAGCTTACTCTAGGAGGCGAGAGCTTCGGCTGGGATCTTCTTGTAGCGGCATCGAGGCCTTATGACGTCATCTTGGGCATCGATTGGTTATCTACAGTCCATGCACAGATTGACTGTATTAGGCACAAGGTGCGATGTGTACGCACTGACGGGAGCAGGTTCACCTTCACTGGCGAGAAGGGAGCCTTCACAGCACAGGATAGACTTCCGCAGAGGAGAGGACAACCCATCACTCATCATTTGGCTAGCCTCATCCTAGGAGAAGTTGACGTGCGGAGTCCTAGTTTTCCTGCAGTGGTGGATCAGTACGCGGACGTCTTTCCCGACGACATTCTAGGGATACCTCCTCGTAGAGAGGTAGACTTTCATATTGACCTGTACCCCGGGGCAGCCCCGATATCGACTCCAGCATATCGGATGGCCCCTGCAGAGCTTCGAGAGCTACGGGTATAGTTGAAGGACTTGCAGGGCAAGGGGTTCATCTGACCCAGTGTTTCACCCTAGGCTTCGCCGATTTCGTTCGCCAAGAAGGCAGACGGGAGCTCGCGACTGTGTGTCGACTATCGTCGCCTGAACCAGGTGACAGTGAGGAATAAGTATCCGCTACTGAGGATTGACGACCTCTTCTATCAGCTCAAGGGATCACGGTGGTTCTCGAAGATAGACCTCGGGTCAGGCTATCATCAGCTCAGAGTTCGAGACGAGGACGTGCAGAAGACGGCCTTCAGGTGTCGATATGGACACTATGAGTTCTTGGTTATGCCATTTGGTGTAACCAACGCTCCAGTAGTGTTCATGGGCCTCATGAACAGGATCTTTCAGCCATACCTCGATCGATTTGTTGTAGTCTTCATCGACGACATTTTGATTTACTCGATGACTGAGGAGGAGCACGCCTACCACTTGCGGGTTATAGTAGACACACTCCGAGAGCACCAGCTTTATGGAAAGCTCTCGAAGTGTCAGTTCTGGATACGTGAGGTCCACTTCTTGGGACACGTCATTTCTGAGGTGGGAGTTTCGGTCGATCCCGCAAAGATCGAGGTAGTGCTAGCTTGGGAGCCACCCAAGAGCATGACAGAGGTGCGGAGTTTCTTGGGACTAGCTGGATACTATCGGAGATTTGTGCCATACTTCTCCAGAGTTGTGGCACCACTCTCAGCTCTTACGAAGAAGGGGAAACCCTTCGTGTGGTCAGACAGATGTCAGCAGAGCTTCCAGGAGCTGAGACAGAGATTGACTAGCGCACCTATCTTGAGGTTGCCTGAGGAGGGAGTAGGGTACGTAGTTTATTGCGATGCATCAGGGACCGGACTCGGATGTGTCCTGATGCAGGAGCGGGAAGTGATCGCCTATGGATCATGTCAGTTGAGGCCGAATGAGAAGAACTACGCCACCCATGACGTGGAGTTAGCAGCAGTGGTCTTCACTCTGAAGACATGGCGACACTATCTGATGGGCGGGCGCTTTATAGTCTTTTCTGACCATCAGAGTCTCAGGTACATATTCTCTAAGAAGGACCCAAACCTGAGACAACAGTGATGGCTCGAGTTCCTCCAGGACTATGACTTTGAGATAGTCTATACTCCTGGGAAGGGGAATGTAGTAGCTGATGCTCTCAGCAGGAGGACGAACATTCAGCTACTTGAGGAGGCGACAAAGCAGCTAGCCGCTTTGCAGATATCCTTCATGGATAGAGATGGAGCAGCCTTCCTTCAGTCTCTCACAGTCACTCCTCCAATACTGTAGTGGGCCAGAGAGGCACAGCGTGGGGACGTTGACTGTGAGATGCGGCATGCACAGATATCCTCAGGATAGGCACCTGATGGCTTCTCCTTTGGAGCAGAACACGACATCCTTTTCAAAGGACGTACCTTAGTACCATTTTCTTAAATTGCAAGATTTATTAGAGAAAGGTTTCATTAGACCTAGCACATCACAATGGGGTGCTCCTGTTTTATTTGTTAAAAAGAAAGATGGTTCTATGAGACTTTGCATTGATTATAGAGCCTTGAATAATATCACTGTTAAGAACAAATATCCTTTGCCTCATATCGATGATTTGTTTGATCAGCTCCAGGGAGCTCAGTTTTTTTCAAAGATTGACTTGAGATCGGGGTACCATCAGCTGAAGGTAAAGGAGGCAGATATTCCGAAGACCGCGTTCCGTATGAGATATGGCCATTATGAATTTGTAGTAATGCCTTTTGGGCTAACCAATGCACCTTCTGTATTCATGGACTTAATGAATATAATTTTCCATGAGTTCTTGGATAAGTTTGTGGTGGTTTTCATTGATGATATTTTGGTGTTTTCTAAAAGTAAAGAGGAGCATGAAAAACATTTAAGGGTTATCTTGCAAACCTTAAAAGAAAAGAAACTGTATGGGAAATTCAGCAAGTGTGAGTTTTGGTTGCAACAAATTTCTTTCCTTGGTCACATTGTTTCTAAAGATGGAATAACTGTTGATCCTGCAAAAACAAAAGTTGTGGAAGAATGGCCAAGACCCACAAATGTAACCGAGATTCGTAGCTTCCTTGGTTTGGCGGGCTATTACCGAAGGTTTGTTAGAAATTTTTCATGGTTATCTAGTCCAATGACTAAGCTAACTCAGAAGGGTGTTAAGTTTATCTGGACAAAAGAATGTGATGATTGTTTTCAGGAATTGAAAAGAAGATTGGTGAATGCTCCAGTTTTGGCACTACCTTCCAGGAATGGTGAGTTTGTTATATACAGTGATGCTTCATTGAATGGACTTGGTTGCATCCTAATGCAGAATGATCAGGTAATTGCTTATGCTTCACGACAGATGAAAACTCATGAGGTAAATTACCCTACACATGATTTGGAATTAGCTGCTGTTGTTTTTGCTTTAAAAATTTGGAGGCATCATTTGTATGGAGTAAAGTGTGAAATATATACCGATCACAAAAGTTTAAAGTATATATTCACTCAGAAAGAGTTTAACATGAGACAAAGGGGATGGCTGGAATTAACCAAGATTATGATTATACAATTCATTACCATCCGGGAAAAGCAAATAAAGTGGATGATGCTTTGAGTCGAAAAAGTAATGCTTTATTAGCAATGTTGCGTTTGGAACGTGATCCTTTGGTCAAGGATTTGATGAACTTTGGAATAGAAGTTGTTGGTGCAGGAAGTCCTTCTGTTTTGTTTCAGGTATCAGTGAGATCTTCTCTATCAGATAGAATCAAGCAAGCACAGAAGCAAGACAGTGAGTTGCAGAAAAAGGTAGAGCTGGTTTAGAAAGGTAAGTTGCCTGAATTCAACATTGATAGTGATTGTGTTTTGAGATTTGGGAAGAGATTGTGTGTGCCTTGTGATTCACAGTTGAAGAGAGAGCTATTATGTGAAGCTCATAGTTCTCCGTTTTCAGTTCATCCGGGCAGTACTAAGATGTATAGAGATCTGCGGGAGTATTACTGGTGGGATGGAATGAAAAGAGATATTGTTGATTTTACTGTGAAGTGTTTGACATGTCAACAGGTTAAAGTAGAGCGGCAGTTACCGAAAGGGATGCTTCAGCCTTTACCAGTGGCAGAGTGGAAATGGGAGAATATATCCATGGACATTGTTGTTGGATTACCGAAGACATCTCGAGGTAATAATGCAATCTGGGTTATTGTCGACAGCTTGACCAAATATGCTCATTTCCTTGCTATACGAGATACTTTCTCTCTTGATCAACTTTCCCATTTGTATCTTAAAGAGATAGTCAGGTTACATGATGTTCCTCTCTCCATTGTATCGGATCGTGATCCCAGGTTTACTTCTAACTTTTAGAAAGGCCTTCAGAAGTCGTTGGGTACTAAATTAAATATTATTACAGCTTTTCATCCTCAATCAGATGGACAGTTAGAACGAACAATTCAGACATTGGAGGATATGCTACGAGCTTGTTCTATGGATTATCAGGGAAGTTGGGACCAACATCTTTCTTTGGTTGAGTTTTCATATAATAACAGTTTTCATTCCAGTATACAAATGGCACCATTTCAGGCATTATATGGGAAGCGGTGTCGAACTCCAGCTTTCTGGGATGAAGTGGGTGAAAGGAAGTTGATGGGACCAGAATTGGTAGAAGAGATTGTAGAAAAAGTTCAGCAGATTCAGAAACACATGAGAACAGCTCAGAGCAGGCAGAAGAGTTATGCGGATAACCGGAGGAAGTATCTATCTTTCGAGGTAGGTGATCATGTTTTTCTCAAGGTTTATCCTTGGAAAAGTGTGATGAGATTTGGTAAGAAATGAAAGTTGAGTCGAAGGTTCATTGGACCATACAAAATTCTGGAAAGAGTTGGATCAGTTGCTTACCGAACGGCTTTACCTCCGAGTTTATCTCAGGTACACAATGTTTTTCACGTTTCGATGTTGAGAAAGTATATGCCAGATCCATCTCATGTTTTGAGTCCAGAGGTAGTTCTGCTGGAAGAGAACCTATCTTATGAGGAACAACCGGTCCAGATTCATGACCACAAGGAGCAAGTGTTACAGAATAAGGTGATTAAGCAGGTAAAGGTTTTGTGGAAAAACCACATGATTGAAGAGGAAACATGGGAATCTGAAAATGCAATGAGGGATAAGTACCCCCATTTATTCGATAAGTAAATAAATTGCGGGGACGCAATTTTCTAAAGGGGGAAGGATGTAACATCCCAAGTAAGTAATGAATAATAGATATTTTTATCTATGTCTATTAATGATTAAGATTGTGTTTTAGAGGCTTAAAATGAAAATATATCCAATCATAAGCATGGAATACACTAATATTCATAAAAGATTGTTTTACTGCCTTATGATGGAAAACCCTTTTTAAATATATCTTTTGAAAATTTTATAAGCTATGTTTTTCAAAATAAACTTATTCTTTATTATTGGGACATCAAAATTTATCTTGTGTGAATTTTTGGTATTTTTCTGACAATGTTCATTTTTAATGAATAGTGAAAAATACTACATTTTACATCAAAACTGCTTTTTAATCTAATTTATTTATATGATTATATTATGTTTTTAATTGGTTTTGAAGTGAAATTAGAATATATTTTTACCATCGTATCCAATGGTGGTCATTGGAATCAATTTCACTTTGAAATTAGACTTAAACTGGTGTCAATCTTTTGATACTTATTGTTTTGTAAAAACACGCTATTTGCTCTGGCAGCGGGAATTAATTATTAAATTAGTTAATGTGACTTATATGATTTGAATTTTGTAAAATAGACTTCATTTTTGAATTCGGAATATCAATTATAGCTTAGGGTTAATTTTTGGTTATTTTCTGAAAAACTTCAATTTTTGATGAATAGTGAAACCACTAAGTGGTAATCAAGCCAACTGATTTTTCAGTTAAATGAAAGTTTACCACTAATGTGTATTGAATTTTGAAAATATGACATACATGGTTGTCATTAAGAAGTAAAATTTGGTTCAATGAGATTAAAATAATTTTTTTGTGAATAGTAACTTATTAAGTTTTTAATCGCGATTAGTGGTAATTAGGGTAGTTTAAGGTATAAATAATGGTTTAATAATAGGAAATGACATAGACACATGTCCCAACCTTATTGTTTGTGTCATGGCCAACCTAGACAAGCCATGGGTCAACTTGGGGACCCCATGGAGACACTTTGGTTTGAGAAATGACATAAATAACTTTTTATTAAATGTTAAAGTAAAAATGACACAAACAAGAGATGTTTTACGAAAACAATTTTTACATGGGGTTATAAAGATCATATATTTGATTATAAATAGGCATTGGAAATCTAAAAATATTTCCTACATCGTAGTATTTGTTTTATGATTTTTAGTCATTAAATAAATTAAATTATTTATGACATAATAATGATGCAGCGATGACAACATTATTTGACGATTTAAATAAAATGGAAAGATAATGTAAAATCTATGAACTACACATGTCCAAAACATATTGGATGAGTTGATTTCGAAGACTTATCACCTTATCCACGAAGTATATCAATGTGGGAACTTTTTAAACCGAAACACATTTTCAAATAATGTAATATTTCTTAACTTTCCAAAAGTGCCCCTCCTCTCCTCTTATAAAAGGCCCCCACCTCTACCTCATCTCACACACTACTCAAGCCTTTGGCTCGGCCAACCCCTGCCCATTTACTCTCTCCACATCCCTCTCCTCATCCTAGAGGATTAACTTTGGGCATAATCCTTTCAAAGGAAGCCTTTAGGCTCAAATAAAAAGGAGTTACACTTTTTTAGGTAATTCATTCTCTCATGTTCATTTGTTTTATTTTGCTTCTCCAACCCCCTAAACTCTTTTTATTTACATCTTTTGTAACAACACCAGTATCTTCAATATACTAGGATGTTGTTATAAGATATATTTGGGCTACACACTCACACAACTACATCAAATGGTTAAAGAACATACGGTTTCCGTGGATGGCGAAATTCTGCCTCCCGAAACGATGATTGTTCAATACTCATTTAACACCTTCAAAGGTGGCCATTATGATGTCACTATTTTTATATATGATATATAATATGTTTATGTTTTCCTTAAGCTTCTGTTTTTTTCATTTTGGGAATTCCTTTATGGTTTCCATTATGGGTAAACACGATATCTTCATTTTAGGAAGTGCGGACTACCGCCCCCTCAAAGTGATTTGATTCGTTAAATACCATATGTGGGACATATAAAGGATGGAACTATGATATTATATATGATATTATACTGGAATTATAATATACCTTTATATCATTATGATTCCATTCTATAAAATACGAAATATAAATGAAAGTAGCATTCATGCGTACGTACGGCTTACCGTCTCCATGAACAGTGCATTTCATTTCTTACCTCTAAATGATTATGTAATATTATAAATGCATGTATGTACTGGATATATATGACATATATGATATCAACATCATTAATACCATTCTGGGTATAATGAACCTTTGACCAAATTAACAACATGTAAGTGTAAGAAGTCTATTTTTGACTTAAGAACCAAATACCGACAAAATGAACATTATTAACTTACCTGATTACATGATGTTCATAACTTGGTATAAAAGGAATAATGAAATTGAAAAAGGTTCTTAAGCAAGTAGAGATTAACTCAAGTTTATTATTCAGGAGATTAAAGAACGGTTGGGTCAAGTTGGATACAAGGTATGGGACTTCGTCTCAATCTACTTTTATTGAGGCATATTTTATTTTATACACAAATTTCTTTTATACGGTGTATAAACCCCTTTTACTTTTACGTTTATTCAAAAGGAATCTTTTTTATACGAAGCGTTTACTAAACGACAAAAGGGAATGTTTTTGTCGTACGTATGCGGCGACAACGACTTCTTCGCCATCGTGACCGTTATTTGAGTTTCGGCTTCCTCTATAAGCCATACCTTTTTTTTAAAGAAAAATAAATACCATGTTTTACTTTTCTTTTATTTTGGTATTGAAAATGGTTTTCATAATGTTTTTATATCAATGTGTTGTATTTATATCTCATGATTGAATTGTGGAAATTTTATGATTCCTTTATGCATGTTTTATGTGATATGATTATGTTATGGTTCTTGGGCATTATTATGAAGACGTGTGGTTCCGTGATAAACTAAAGGCGGGTGAGCCCGTTATAGCTCTCCAATGCATTGGGTAACGTGAAGGAGTGAAACGTTAAGGTTTCTCCGAAGAGATTTTAGGGAATATTCTGTGATAGGTATTCCAAACGTAACCAAGAGGGTTACTCCCTACGTATGAATGTTATGAATGCCTCAAGTTACCTTTATGTATTATGATTTCTATGATTTATTCATGACTTTATGAGGTATGTTAAAGTGCCTATGTTTTATGGGTAAAGTATGATTTCACTCTTATGTATATATGAACTCATGTATCCTTTCCATGTTTTTTTTATATAACCCATACTGAGTTTTTATGCTCATCCCAAGTTTTTGAAATGTTTTTCACAGGTCAAGGGAAAGGTACATGATAAGATGATAGAGTTAAGGATGTGTCAAGAAATAATCCATGTTTTATTTTAAATGTGTTTCCATTGATGGGAATGAAGAATACTATCTTTCTGTAACCACTTTGTTGATATGTGGAATGTAATGAAAGTTTTATGATCTAATTCTCTAAAACACTAAACCCGAAAAGATCCTCAATGTGTAATCTTGTAATAACTCAAGATTAAGTAAGCTTTAAGGCCGGGCCTTATATTATCTATAAAAAATTGTGAAAATATATTTTATTTTCCAATGAATTGTATGAGAATAATTGTAGTATGAAATTAAATATTGGTTGAGATTAGCAATTTCAATGTTAATAAGGATCCAATAAATGAATAAATTAAAGAAGTTATCGTTGCATATGCATTATGTTTTTCTCCTATATAACATGTTCATTATAATAAATTTATTGAAACTAAAAATAATCACCAAGGGCTGTGAAAATATTATTCCCAATTTTATAATAAATATATAATATAGAAACCATAACAAATATTTAATTCAAAAAATAACATTAAATAAGGATATTTATTCATATAGACAATGTGGAATATCCGAATGTTATGGAGAAATATCTTGGCACTATGAAAAATACAATTTTTCATTTTCAATCAACTAATTGAGTCAATTATTTAAAATTATTATATTCTGAGAAAAGGTAATTCATCTTTCTTAATAACATTATTTATGAATCTATGTAGAATTATATGTGGGGTTCCCAAGATGGGGTGTAAAAGGTCTTCTCAATCTAAACTCAACTATCATGTATATCTCAAATCCTAAAATTCTAGGCTTATTACTATGGGATTTTCACAAAATAATTGAATATACAACAATGAAACCCTCACTCTAGTTTCTATGAATGATCCTTAAAGAATTATTATTTCATTTGAAACTAACAATGAAATAGTGTTTCATAAAATTGATGTTAAAATAGAATATCTATATTTGATATTTAGGATTATTTCTATACTGATCAAATAATAATTTGTTTTAAAGAAAATTTAACTCATTATACATAAATTATATTTGAAAATATATGTCTATAAATCAATTTTAAATATTTATTAATATATTTCTAATGACAGAATTTTTTCAATTATATTCAAGGAAACATTCATTTATAAATGTATATTAAAAATGATTTTTGGGAGTAATTTTCATAATTTTATTCAATATATTAATAAAATGCACCTTAATGTAAATTTTCTTTTTTCCCATTTTGAATCAAATAAATTCTTCATTAATAATATAAAAATAAAGGATATGGGATAATCAAAAAACGTGATTGGAATAATAATATTTTGTTGTACGTAAAATTTTTTATTTTTCTTATAGAAGAAAGGAAATTCATTATAAAATTTTAGGGTATTTTAGGATGGAATATTGTTATCATCATTGGTTCACATTTTCAAATTTGATAATTTAAAGTACAATCAATGTAGAAAAAATATTTTTACTGGAACCAGATGGAATGAACCCCTTATGCATATATTATAGGATGCGTTATGTATACTCAATCAAGTACTAGGGAAGTTGTTATATTTCCAATCAGAATAATGAAATGGTAAAAATAAAATTAATCAATTGACAATTAGATTCATGAAATGAATTTTATTTTTTATTTTTTCAGATAAAGAAACATTTTATTATATATACAATATCAAGTTACTTGATGGTAATGTAAACATTGATTCATACATTTATTGTTCAATTTGTAATAGAATGTGTACATTAGTTATATTTGTCTATTTTTTATATGGGAATGATCATAGAATAATTCAAATCATATTGGTATTTCTACATTGTACAAAGATGATATGTTTTAATAGTTTTATGGTTATATTTAAAAGAATATGGTTGTTAAATTTTATTTTAGGTCATGAATCTTTTAAAATACCACCTATCCAGAAAATATTTTTTTATAATGTTTAATATATATTCATATAATATAATGATATATATTTAAATTTCTCTAAATATATTTAATATAATTACTTATTAATCAAGTTATTTGTATATAAGTAAATTGTTTTGTGAAGTATTTAATCACATTGTCATGGTTACCAACCCTTTAGTGATAGATATTTAACCAATGTTTTCTCACACATATTAAATATATGGTAATTATTTCATTGTGTTTTTTATTTAAGTGATTATATTTAACTCAATTATATATGATACTTTAAAATTTCTAAAAAGTTTTAATTAAAATTAAAATTTTATTTAAATATATATGATATAAATCAATAATGATATCTTTTAGAGATTAAATAATGATCATATCCTAGGACTTATTATTGCACATTTTAAATAATTATAAATAAAATATAAATATTTTGGTTCATCGAGGGGACTATGAGATTAGATCTTATTTGAACACCTTGGTTAATGTAGATATTATCGTTAATTATGATTCTTTTTCTATTAAATATTTCTCAAATATAAATTTTTATAATATTATATAATTTTATAAAAATTTATAGTTTATTTTCACATGAACTATGTGGGATGATGTTACATTAACTCACTTTATAATATTCATTTAATAATTCTTTTGAATAATGTTGAATATAGAGACACCCTGAGATGTGGGTGAATCGTGGAATTGTTCAAATAAAAAGATTAATCTAATAAATCACATTAGACATTGATTAATCTTTTAAAAAAACTAGATAAATAACATATCATGTTCTGATGAAATATTTACAAATCATTATATATAATACAAAAAAACAAGGAATTTTTTTTTTGTATATGGTTCACCAACACTGGGGTGCATTTATGATACATACAGTATACAATTACATATTATTCATAAAATAAATTATAAAATCACTATCTCAAGGTATACATGATTTAGGTGACGTTTATCCTCAACAAGGATTGGTATTTTTAAAATATTTTATGGTATATATCACTAACTCACAGGGGTCACGTCAATTTCCTTCACAAACTACTCTAGAAGATATCAGTTTATTGACATGTAGTTCTCCTCTCAGTGTATCTGCCTGAATGTCGCTCCATGATTAGTAGGTAGATTTGATTCATACTGGACCATAATTCCCAATGTGATTCTCTATTATAAACTATTTATTACTCAAAATTCTATGATAGGATATATTAAAACCATTGTTAAAATATTTGATACACTGTTATCCCATCAAGCATCACATGGTAGAAAAACTCCAAATGAATAAAAAGAAAAAAGAAAAAATAAATTGTTATACTATATATTATTTAACCAATAATACAATTTTTATCCATATAATATATGATATCCTCTTCACATTCATCTCATATATTATGAATTAATTTATTTACAATCTGCACATCCAAAAAAATGCTACAAATAAATATCACTAATTCAAATCTTCAATAAAGTCTATGTCAACAAACACAATTCATCTTCATCCATCTCCTATTTCATAATCAACTATTATACATTTTCCTATTTTATATATCTTATTATTCCATCATATAGATTTTTTATCCACTATTGATTCTAAAGAGATCTGTCTATTTCTATTAAGAATATTCTTGTTAAAAATCTAAATCCATGAAATTAAAAACATTGATATTTCTCTGTTAAAAATTGATCCCATAGAAAATGTTATACTAAATATAAAAAATTTAACAATAATGTGGTTAATGATGTTAATTATATTAATAAAAAATTATTAAAATGTTCCAACTGATAAAATGTTGGTGAAAAATATATTTTAAAAAATATTATAACATTCCAAATCTAGATATTCAAATATCATTTAAATTTTGTTAAATTCCTGATTTTACATTATCTATAGAGTAATCCATATGTATAACTACACTTGACAGGTGTCCATTACAGATATTAATATATTTCTGAGTAAATATTATGTATATCAATAACCCTTACATATTATAAGTAATATTATAGATACCCAAAGATTAATGTCTGGATTACCATTAAGTCTTAAAAGAAATTAATGTGTTAATAACCTATATTTATAAATTTAATATTAACACTATGTGTTATAAAAAATATATAGTGACCTATACATACCAGCTAGATCTTCCTTTACAAGTCCTTTATAATATCCCTTATATATAATCAACATAAACACTTATATATTTCATTTTATCTCAATACTTTTCTAAATTATCTATCTATTAAAGAGAAATAATCTTTCATATGAGTGATGATTTAAGATTCCCACTAATATATCACATATTCACTGTTGAATAATATAAAATTCATATAATTTTTCTTTTTTACATAACAAATTCTGTCCAAAACATTAAAAATCATCTCCATCCATATTTAAGCATCATCAGCCAAAACATCATAAAATATAATGACACCTCATCCAAATCATGAATTGGATTGAATAAGGTCATTATTAAACATATGATCCAGATATACCTGCACACAAAAAATCATGGTCTCATTTATAAATATCTACATGAATTATATTACAATAAAAAACCAACCAAAACTTATTATAAACTAATAAATCCTTATAAAAATTATTCTAAATAAACATCATTCATAAGAAGTTATCATCATTAAAATTTAATGATTTCATCAAATAATATAGAAATCCTTCATGTTTTAAAACCTACCCCTTTTTATTTTAGTGAGAATACAGCAATAAAATCCTTACATCATAAATATATTGTTATAATATCACCCATTTTAACATTCAATTCTTGTCCCTCCAAATATATATATTTTGTCAAATAATTCTCTTCACATATGTTAATAAAATGAAAAGGGTTCAACTTTTCATGATATATCATTCAATCATCAAATATTTTCATAAAAAATGTGCCATTTAATAATCACAAGATTCATTAACAGTTTGTTAATATACTAATTTCACATAATTTAAAAAATTTATATGACTCACCTCATTGGTTACAATACGAAAACCAATTTCATTCATATGATTCCATCTTCAATATATTTGTATCTATTAACCACTGTTCAATTATCAATAATTTATTTTAGATCATTTCATCCATCCTTTATTGTATCTTTATATTCCACATGATTTCATTTTTTATTTCATTCTTCTCAGGAAATTCAATTGTGTGAATTTAACACATGTAAATGACCAATCTATAAATCTTCTAATACCATTGAGGAAAAATATTATATTGGTGGAATGACTCCATTTTTATACTGTTAGTACATTACATGTCACTTATTTAAAAATAAAATCATATCATTGTTGAAAAATAACATTACTTAAATAAAAAAAATTCTATAAAACCAATCAAACATTGACATGTTTTCATTTTGCATGAAAAATAACATAATTTGAATCAACCAAAATAGTTTTCTGAATAAAATACATGTTTTCCATGATAAAACGTAAATACCACATAATGTAAAGTATTTTCATCATAATTACTACTATTCTCTATTATTGAATGGTGATTAGACCAATTTTAGTGCTCCCCAACAAATAAACTTGTTTTTATCATCTTTTAAACCCGTATATTGAGAATAAAATTACCACATTAATATTAAAATGATGATGTTTCCCATTATTTTAATTATATTTTAGTATCCTGGAAAATAATATTATGAATAAACATTTTTTTATATAAAAAAATATAACATCTATTTATCCTGGTATATAGTTTTTTTTCAATCAAAATATCATCCTTATTCAGAAGAGGTAATTGACCATATAATATTTTCTTCATTAATCATTTGGTTTTTTTATGTCGTATTCATAAAATTTAGAACAATAATATATATTTGATATACTATTTTACTCCACATTAGGATATGTACGGCATATATTTCAAAGACCCATCAAATATAAAATAATAGGGCTTGATTTTTCTAGTCTGGTCACTTTGTTTCACATTATGATCATGTTTTTATAGATATAACTTGAATTGTTCATCACTATATGTATCTCATTATTTAGAAATGTTATCTATCCAATAACACTCAACCCCACTTATAAAAAACGATTTTTATTAGACTCAATTATGATTTATTCAAAACAAACATGATGTATTTATCTACACCCAATACAACCAGTACAAATTAATACACTCAATCTCTTTAAACACATTCGTATCAATTAAAATAATACATTAAATTGAAAAATTATCCCACTTATTCATAATCTACATCAAAACATATTTGAACCAATGAATATTTTGGTGATAGGAGAACTTTGTGTTATACTGAAGTTGAGGATTGATGTTATTATTATTGATAAAAACTATTTATTTTATATTTTTAAGAATTATTATGATCAATATTTATTTTAGTTATAAAAATAATGTTTTATTCTTTATGATATAGTTATTTTTCAATCATGTTTTTATTATTTATTATTTTCATTTCATATTTGGTTATCTTGACAAATGATTCTACTTGTGAAGTATCATTTATTTTTCATAACTATGAATTCTCCTCTAATGATACAATCCTCATCATGTTATTCTATTTTCTAATTTGGAATGATTTCATTCAGTCTAAATTCTATTTGTTTTCAAAGAGTATAAATTCTACATTATTATAACTTCTTTGAAATTTATTCCCTTAAATACATGAAGGCTATTATATTATATAACACATTAATTTTCTAACACGCATTCCATTAATAAATCGAATCATCTTTATTCACAAACATAAAACTATAATTCGATGTCATATATTTTCATTACATACATGCCTAATTTCTAAAGGTGGTATGAATAGTTGGTTTTTCAATCATTCCTATTATTCATATCATATTATAATACTATGAAATATGTTATTTTTTTCAATATTCAATCCATGATTTTTTCTGCAGATCATTTCTTATTCTACTCAACCTTTGATTCCAAACAACAATTTTCAATTTCTATTCATTGATCATGTGACCTTTCTATCTATAATAATTATAAATACCTATAATGTTGTACATTTATTTAAAATTTCTATGAATAACCTTAACTCCAGATTGTTATTTTTTTTTCAAGTTACTATCAGCATAATTAGATGTGTGGTATGGATGTTTAGAACTACAATACATTATATCTTGAGGTATGGATGAATTTGAAATTTTATTCCATTCACAATTTAAAATAATCAAAATATTAACATGAAAAAAATACTTTATGACCATGCATCACATAATAAAACAATATTTGTCCATGTTTCTCTATTTATATCCACTTCTTTTATTCAAATAAATGTTTTTATTAATTATCATGAACTATTGTTATATTTATTTTGTAACTCATTATGGGTTTCTTGATTTTTTTTAAATACATTTAATTAAAAACCAATTGTATTTTCCCGTAATATTTTATTTTCATAAACAAGATGCTCCTCATTCTGTAATCATAAAACAATAAATCTAAAAATGATTATATTATTTGTTAAAAAAACATCTTCAATATCATTTAAAATTACCCCGGTGACAATGAGACTAAAATTTAAGTGTTCAATTTTTTCTAAAAAATATTTTACTTTGACTTATAAGTATATTTTGAAAAGACACACATGATCTTCATGTCATAATTTTAATGATACTAGGGAATGATCAATCTCATTAATCCAATTTGAAATTTATATATAACTATACATTTTAATACATTTACAAATTTTAAAACATATTTTAGTACATGAAATTTTTAAATTTGTATCGATTATTATGCTTAATTCAACTGCATTATTCTCATCCATTAATAGAACAAGGATTTATATTCACTAAACTCAGTTATCAACGAGATGTCAAATGTCACTTATAATAGTATGATTCTTTTAATTTAATAGTTTCTTTCATAATTTATTTTTCCAATATCTCTTCCACACCCCCCATTAATTGAAATATGGGTCATATCTACTTTATGAGGAGCATCATTATACAAATGTGAATTAATTTCACTAAATCACCCAAAAATATCTACTTTAGATAAATCATCTTAGGACGGATCCCCATAACCCCTATTTATCCTAATAACTTCTTTATTGGAAAAATCTATTATATCAAATTATTCATTAAAAACATAAATTATTGATTATATAGTATTTTTCATTATCCTTTTGATTAATGTCCATTAAAAATTCTATTTTTTCATGAGTTTCATCTCGATATTCAGGTAAATGTTCATGAACCTAATGTTTAGCCACCAAATGTCCAGTATACTGAAAATCCTTTTTCAATAATCCTTTAATTTTTTGGTTCATCTTTATTTGAATATGTAGTTAAAGTGGAATAACAATTACTTAAATAAGTATTATATAATATTAGTTGAATGTTAAATATGAATCACAATTATAAATGCCTAAGAACTAAAAATGATTACTATTTTTGTGGGTTAGAAACATAATCAAATTATTTCAAGAAATATATTAACTATTTCTCACATAGTACCACTACTAGATATATCTTACATTAAAACATTCTTTATAACATGGGGATATGGAAGTATAATAAATGGTGAGCATATATATCTAGTAATAGAAGACGATGAAGATATTACTCAGGGATTATAAGTGAGAATAAGATAAGAATAAGGGTATGAAAAAGAATCATAATATCAAAAAACATACGCAATAGGTAGTATACTATAAATCATGTGCCATGGTATCGTATGGTTTTTTCACAACAAAATACAGTGGTCATAACAGTTCATAATCATCAATAATCAGTTTTGAACCATAGAAACATATCATTATCATAAGGAATAGGTTTGTGGAATTTAATATGGCATAAACATAACCATAAAAATTATATTTCAAGGAATCTCACTATTCGATTTGCCACATATAAGGATTGAACTATCAACTTATGTACCTTTTGGGTATTTGTCCAAATTCCAATGCAAAATAATGTTCTGTATTTAATCAACTTTATAACCTCATGAGATTTGAAAAAATCTCATGTAAAATCTTGGTTGAGGGAAAACCTTCTACATAACATCATGTGAATGGGAAACTTCTCTTGCACCATCGTAGAAATTCTTAATCACAACTATACCATTTGCTATCATGAGATATTAGACATTACAAAATAATTTTGAGATATATAATAGACCCATTAATCACAATATATAAAGAATTTGATTATTTGGAACAATAATATTATATAAACCATAATTTATTTAGAGTTTAACTTACCTATTATAAATAACCATTTTTCATGAAAACCCATTAAAATTCCATTATCATAACAATATCAACAAAATAGAGTTAGTGGTATCATAAAAATATTTCCCCGATGAAATGTATCATTTCAAAAATTATTTTAATATTGATGAAAAACTATTTTATATAAAAATTAGAAATATAAATTGAAATAAATGGAAAACAACCTTTTCATTATATACCTTTCTAAAAATTAAAATTACCAAAATAATTATAATATTATTTTCATTGTAAATAATGGAAACATGTAAATTAATATGAAATGAAATTAATGGTCATGATAATGGGAAAATACAATCATTATATAAATGAAAATAATCATTCTTTCAATATTTTTTTGGAAGGTCAATAAACTGAAACTATAAATATTGAAATATAATGATTTAAACACATTGTAAAAAAGTAAAATATAATTGAAAATTGTCAAAAAAAAATTAATTGTATAAAGGTTTTTTTAAAATCAATATACAAATTTATGTAATAGAACGATTTCAAAATAAAAATAACAAATTAATTTCAAATAACTTAAATAAATTCATTATTTATTTTTGAATACCAAATGGGGGATAAATGAATGAATACTTAAATAATATAGAAATTACTAGAGGATAAGAACATATAAATTTTATAAGAAAGAAGTAAAATTAAAATTCACAAAATTGAAATTTGAAACATAAACAATATAAATAATATGTTGGGTTGTAACATTAATTGATATAAACCTGGTAATTATTCAATCTAAACCTTGTGAATGATTCAACTATAGATGGGTTTTGATTTAAAAATTTATTCCAGAAAATATTTTCAAAATAAATTCCTGTAACGTATATACAACACAAAAAATAATTAAGGCTGTGATTAATGAAAATATCTCTACAATTGAAAATTATTATTAGAAAACCCTTACAATATAGGTTTATCGTGAATAGAAACATCATGAATGATAAAATTTTAGTAGGTTTTTAAAATCTGTATAATTTTAAAGTATTACAAAAAAATTAATATATTATTTTATACATAGAATAATAAAATACAAGTGGTGAATATGGCATATGTATGAAGGAAACCAAATGGAAAAAAATTGTACCTAATTTATTATCTTTCCAAACACATTGTCCAACTTCATCTATATTCAATTCATATATATTTTAAATTTATAATAGAACCATAATTTTTTAGATATCATTTTCTTATAAATTATATTACCCATATATACATACTATATAATTAAAATAAATATTGGGGTGTTAAATGTCTTGTTTTACACAGATTATTCAGTTCATCGATTTTAGTCCTTATACCTCATTAATTGTATAATCATATTCAAACACATAATTATTACATATATATAATAATTAATAATTATATAAACCTTTTGAACCATATATTTATGGAGGTGATGAAAATTGAATAACATCACATCATGGAGGTTGTAGTCTACATGTACACACAAGAGATTATTTTATTAATTAGGGAATGGAATGAATGAATTGGTAATAAATAAATTTTTTATGAAATAATATTTATATTATAATGATAATATAATTTCATTAAATATATATAACTAATTATCCATTATATTTAGAGATAAATCATTAAGTTCATAACATCATAGAGGCGGTTGACCATATGTACACATGAGATACATATTCATTTTCCATTGGATAGGAAAATGAAAGATAATTTATTTAAAATTAACTTTAAAACTTAAAATTATATTAAATATTCTCATTTATTTATATTAACAACATTATAGATTATTTATTTTATGTAATAAAAGAAATAAAATTGAAAATTTTTGGTAATTACATATACATATTCTTCAGATAAAATCACTTGAAAAACTTTTTATGGGTTCATAGAAAAATATTTTAGGAAGTATGTAACTTCATTGATGTAGAAACGAGTGTTAATAATGGGTTTCATCATACACTGGTCCTAATAAGTTTCTCAAATGTTTTGAATTAGTGAAGAGAGAAGGTTTACTTTTATAAGATGTAACTTCCTCACTTGTTTTAATGAAATAGATAATTTGTGATTATATATTTCTAAAAGTTATATTGATTATTATTTGTTATGGGATGTTTTTAAAATCATTTTTACTAAAAATGAATCTACTAATTAATGATTGGAGTGTGAGAAAATGAATTGATGTATGGTGGATGGATATCTACAAGTGGATGGATAATAAAACCCACAATTTCTTCGTTAGTGGTCCAACATGTTTGTAATGGTTGATAATACTATAAAAATATAATGAAAATGTTTTATAATTAATGGTAGATTATACATATAAATTAAATCAATATTCTTGTAGTTTTATTCCTTATTAACATGTGATGTTTCCAGGTATGTTCCTTTAGGTCGATAATCTCTACATATTATTCTTATTGGATATTTTCTTTTGTTTCTTTTTCATTGTAATATTATTAGTTTATTGTTGTTCATTTTCTAGATATATCATTTTTACTTATAATTTATGAATAATTAGTTATATGGTCATGAATTTAAAATGGATAATATGAATTTTTATCCCATTATTCAACATATATTGGAAGTAGTTCTATGAAAGAATATTTAAGTTGTGGAATTCTATAATCATCTTCTTTTCATGGAATGTTCTTCGTTATCTAATTATAAATCACTTGGTGATCCAAAATATGGTATATGAAAAACTAACATTTGATAATGTTTTATAGGGTAGTGAAATGTGGTTCAATCTTAAATTATTAGACAAAATTTTGATTAATTTGTAAACACTCGTGAGGAAGGAAACTCCTTAACATTTGATGACATTTTATATTGTTCAATCCTCGATAATTTATTTGGTTGGAATATGTTGTTGTCTATGTTTTTTAGTTATTTGGTGGTCATGTAAATATCATAATAACCATATATGATTATTTATTTCATTAGTATTTTTAGAGTATCTTGTTACCATGATTAATGTTGATCATATATCATTATATGAATATACTACGTACTAATGATACCATAGAATTTATTTCCCATTACGAACTACCCAGTAATATGTGTTATGATTTCATTGAACTTTTTATTAAATTAATTTATAATAGGTGAACCATCAAGGTATGATTGTCCCTTAGATTAGTTGGAATGTTTCAAATAAACTATATTGATAACGATGGAAAAATACAAAGGGTAGGGTCATGAAATCATTTTGGTGCAAACTAAAATTAAAGGCATTGATGATACAACGAAATATATCATCTAGATTTTGGAATTTTTTTGAAACTAAAAAAATCATGATCATTTTTAATACATGGAGTCGAATCAGGTGTGTTTGGGGTTGTAGTGGTATGGTTGGCACATTATTACTCAGTATTTTATTATTATTATGATTATTTCATGATCTTATATTATTATGAATTTTTATACATGTTATGCATGTAAAAAAGTTTTAAGGATGTATTCATGGAATGATAATTGTTTTTTACATAAACCCTATTTGTGAAACCCAATTATTGTATACAATTAATGTATAGGGATCTTTTCACAGGAAATGGTCCCATGGACGTCAGTTTAATATCAAATCAAAGAACATGTACCGATACTTGGATAGACACAAGAGGATTACAACATGGAGTTTATTATTTATCTTCATACAGAATTAATTTGGTTTGGAATGAACACTAGAATCTTGGTATAATTATCTTTATTTATTTTCATGACATATGGGTCACATGATATTACATTGTATTGTTTTATCATATGAACTATTTACTATGAGTTTTTATATTTCAGTTATATTATTTGTGTAATTGTATGATAGACAGTGTATGGTATCACACTTAGGGTGATCCAACCCTCATTTCTAGTTATAAGCCTATTGCACATGGGAAATTGTGCAGGAGGGATTTTGGGTCTCTCTCTTGAACATAAATTTTTATCAGGGAATAGTTTTAATTATTTTTTTGACCATCCTAGTTAACAGTAAAAATGATATTCGAAATGTGGTAAATGGTTATGTGAGTTTCCATGTGCTTGGTTAGCTCATCTGTAATGTTCCTCCACATTACCATTAATTGGATTTCTAATACATTTTCATGTGATATTAGTGATTTCAGGAAACATGATTGGGCACATAGAATAACATGCAATTTATATTATTTACACTATATTTTATTAACTTACTAATAAGAAATACCTCATGAAAAAAGTGAGGAGGGGGATATCTTGGATCACATGAGGTCTCTCTTATCATAAGTCACAATTCCCAACACTTGTCATCACACAGGTACATCCATCATGTGTGATCCATAATGAAATAAGTAGATAGGAACACGTAGGGGGTCCTTACATTGGCTACACCTATATGATGACTACTAATAAACACTTATTAGAGTTAAATAATTCACCTGGGGTCCTAAAAATTCCAATACATAGGACACTCGAGATCCTGATTTGGAATGACTAGAATCTGTGAAGAACGTTCAATATTTTTCATACCCTTGTCCATTATCCACATCGTTAAAAATGCTACATTGTGACTTAACTGTCAAATGAAGAGAAAATTAATGAGGATTGGGGGGAATAGAGTCCCCATAAAATTTCAAACACAACACATACATGATCCACCTCCCCTAGTAAAAGATAACAAGGTAGAAGTCCCATTATCAATGCAAGGACTTGTATTCATGTCATCTGATGATTGCCATGAGACCATTGGATCCTAGAGAAAGGCCTCAACCATCTGTTTTCACCATATTTCCCCTTCACCCAATGAACTATTCAGAAACCCAATGTCTACCCTATGTGAGACCACATATTCTCACCTAGGCCTTACCAGTGTGAGCCACCATTAACTCACCAAGGTCATACATAATGGAGCCACCTTCTATATACCTAAACCTCAATTCTATGAGATTTTTTTGGGCCCATTATTCAGGAAGTTGATGGAGTTGAAACACTTCGTGTGGATCCCTCATCCAATGGGAAAATAAATTGTGGACATCCTTAAGCCCTACAGACATTTATAATCCATGTATAGGGAACATCAACAGGTCCTATTTTTTATAATTTCCCATGGTAATGAGAAAATCGACCATGGATGAAATAATAGGAACAATCCATTTTTAGAGAGTCTACGGAGCAACCTTCCTTTCACTTTGTTGATAAATAGTGCATTATCATCCTCTTATCATCTATTAAATTGGGAATATAGAATCAATCCACTAGTAAGCCCCTAGTCATTCTTCCCGGACATACAGACATTGGTGCATATGTCCTGACCCTAGGGATTGAAAAGAAGAGCAGAGAGAGAATAATAAAATCCATTTATCTCTCCCACTGCCACATCCTCATCCACAAGTGTCTGAATAAGTTTTTTGTTTATCCAAATATTCCAATTTCTCTCCCATCTCATAATGAGATTGTTTCACATGGGCTAAGTGGTTAATGAAGATCATGAAATACAGAAAATCACATAACAAGAAAGGAAAATATTCCATTAATAGATTTTCCTATCTCCATGTAAAAGGGCCTACTATTCTATGTAAGTCCTAAAAGGAATGTATAAATATCAAAATTCTATATGCCATATGAAACAAAATATCATAGGGGATCCTATTTAGTGTTATTAAAAAAATCCATATATCCATATCAAAGGGTCATCTATCCTATGATATAATCATTCAAAGAGACACTATTGGTGTAGGAAGAATCTTTTTAAACTACATGGTACATTAATCCATTCAATATAGAATACATAGAAATAATCCCTGAGGATCAAACCTAATAAAAAATCAATCATAATATTCTATATGTCACTTTCCTAGTATGATAACATATATCCTAAAAGGCTACATCCCTTTCATGTCCCCTAGGTTTATTTAGTTCATGTACAATGCCATCAATTTAATATGAATTATTCACATACTTTTCCTTGATTCATAAATTTATTCTACATGGTTTGGTCCACATCACATGACCATAAAATGTATGATGTTTCATGGTTAATTGTTCTAAATAATGTGGGTTCTGATTCTTTTCTTGAGGACACATTGGAATCCCATACCATGGGAAATATTGTGAAATAAAAATTAATCCCATCTTCTTGGATGATGATAAAATATATAGTGCCTCTCCTTGTAGCTAAAAACCATCATTGTAATAATAAATGAAAAATAATCTCTAATCCGGTACATTTAAAATGGTACCATCAATGGTAAACCATAGATACATACAAATGACTCTATATATGAAGAACCTGAGATATATAAATTTGATTTTAAATTCCATTCATTGTAATGATTTTTTTAACTTAAGGATTTCAATTTTAATATTTGTTAATTAATAAAGGATTTATTACAATTTCTACAATCAATAAGAGAGTCTTGCAGTTAGAAATAATTCCCCTCAAAAGGGGAGGGTGAGGCAACCTCCCAACCTCTTATTGAATATGATTAATAATGAATCATTGGAACAATCTATTAATGAATTACTACCATTAGAAATAAGGTTTTAGAGAAATCTCAAATAATGGATTCATTGGGTGTTTCCAGCTCTGTGAATAATCCCTTTGGAATCAACCCATAAAGGATGAATAAATATGTGTCTGATAATAATGCTGTGCCACCACCACCGTATAAATATACTCACATACCATGTTGTCTCATCGAATTATAAAAAAATGGCAATATGTAATAAATCCAAAACCAAAATTACTATGTCCCCCACACGTCATATCAATTTTATTGTGACACACTATAAAGGTGGAAAAACATTGAACTAAAATAATTGATTATAAATAGTGCCATTTTTTATGATGTAAATTTGAATGGTTTTTGTTTGTGATCATCACATATATCCCGAAACATTAAACAATAACACCCATATATCCAATTGGTATGTTACTAGTTTAAGCTAATATATGCTCTGGATAATTCATTATAAGGGATCTCATCTAAGACAAGGAAATCGTTGCCATCCCAGTTTCTTTAATGAAAGGTATCAAATGCACTAATTCGGGAGTAAAACTACAATGATACTATAAAAACTCTATATCCTTCTTGAAAATATCTTCATATATTGAGTACTCAATAACCATTCACTCAAAAATGGTTGTTCGATATAGAGATTATGAAAACAGTTGCTATTTAAAATCGTTTCGGGAGAGTATCCTCATAACTCTGCCAGAAGTCCCCCTATAATCTCATAGAGTCCAATAAAAAGTTTAATGACAACATTATCCAAATGAAATAGGGTTCCTTAAAAAAGGAACATTCCAATAGTCACCACCTCTAATGTCTAATAACAGTGATGCTTCCACATGATGTGGGTGTTGCACCCGAGTCACTTAGCCTCGGGTACTCCGGATAGCCCACTGAGGGTAGAAACTAGTCAACGATGAACATAAACCTACTTAGGATACGTATAGATTAACCATCCATCTAAATATGGTGGAAACACATGAGTAGAATAACACACCTTCCCTTATTTATCAATCCTTCCATCATAGTCATATAGCATTCTTAGTAACCAGTTGTATAATATCCCCCAATAAGGATGTCTCTCACGTGGGTGGAAAGGGTTGGAAATGAGACCTCAAGTGCACCTCCCCATACACCAGATAACACCGAATAGTATATGGGGTGTCTTATTTATATTGGTAAGACTATAATACCTACTATGAAGTGACATAGTACTACAAAAACATTGTAGAATGGAAAATAATCAATGTAATGACGAAAAAAATATAAAAATGAAATCCAAATGAATAATTCAATAATAATAAAATAATAATAATATTATTAGCTTGAATGAAAGTAAATGTCATGATAGAAAAATGTAATTAAAATACTAGAATACTTGAATAACAAACACAATGTCCAGGGTCCTGATCCCTACATTGGTTCCATCTTCATACCCTATCCCATCCACAAACATGAAATCAATTGCTAGGTCCCTTTCCATTTTCCAAACCTAAATCCACATAATTTGCTCAGGTACCAAATTGAGGCCTTAATAGGGTGTGGACATAACTCAGTAGGTCGACACCACCATTTATAAAAAAATTCATTATAATAAGATGTGTATGCAATAAAGTGATAGACAAGTGTATTAATAAATAAATCAACTAATGAAATACAACAAAAACCTGCATCAACAATATACTAGATTAACTCTGGGAATGTCTTATGGTCATGAAAATCATAATCATATAACCATGTTAAAATAATCTACTTAGGATCCAAGCCATAAAATCTATGACCATGTCTTACGACCAAGACTACCACAACCATATAACCATCGTATAGTAACAACAAACCATCCATGTCAAAGCCCTATAATAATTACCTCATTTTGTGTCAAATCCCAATATGAATTATATCATGGTACTATGAATAGCCCAATATCTCTATGTATTACAATATGGGGTTGGGTTGATATCTCTTAGTATCAGTGCAACATCCCTGGAAAATAAAGAAAACGAAAGTTTTCATATTTATTAATATTTGTGAACTAAATATTAAATCTACTTTAATGGGGATGCTATGTTCGATGGCCTTCATGATACACAACAATGGGTTTCTTTGAAATTTTATTTTCTACACTAATAATATAATATTATTATTTTAAATGTTAGTTAACAACAAGTCGTTGTAATGGTGGGAATGAATATAACTAACTACAAAATTATTATATATTTTTTTAAATGTTTTTATAATTTTCCAATAAATGATAGTGGCGTAAAATTGGCATGAGGATAATTTTATACATAATTTATGTTAAAAGGTCGATTTATTGCCTTTTAATGATGAACCCTCATTAAATCTTATTTTCGTCACCTTTATATGTTCTATTTGACTAAATAAACTTCTCCTTTATAATCGGTACATCAAAATTCACTTTGCGCAATTTTTTGGTATTTTTCTGATAAAAATAATTTTTTTATGAATAGTGAAAAATACTTTATTTTAATCCCAAAGTACCTTTTAATCTACTTTATATATATGGTGGTATTATAGTTTTCATCGGTTTTAATGTGAAATTATATTATAATTTAACCATTTAATGAAATGTTGGTCATTGGATGTAATTTCACTTTGAAATTGGTTATAAATAAGTGCCAATCTTTTATTAGATATTATTTCGTAAAAACACAATATTTGTTTTGATAACAGGAAATAATTTTAAATTAATTAATAAAACATATATGTTTCAAATTTGGTAAAATTGACATTATTTTTGATATCAGAATATCAAATTTTTCTTAGGCTATATTTTTGCCAGTTTTCTGAAAGGCTTAAATTTTTGATGAATTGTGAAACCACTAAGTAGTAGTTAAAAACTAAAATTTTAATTTAAATGAAAAATTTCCTCTTCTGTGGATTGAATTTCGAAAATCTGACATACATGGTTGTTATTGGTATGTACGATTTGTTTCAATGAGATGAAAATAATTTTTGTTGAATAGTATTTTTGGACTTTTATTTACAACGGTTAAAGGTAAATTGGGTAATTCAAGGAAAAAAGGAATATTATAATATTAAAAAATTACATTAACACTTTTTATATCCTTATTTGATGAGTCATGTCTGACCCTAGGCATCCTTGGGTCGATTTTGGGACCCAATGGTGCCCCTTGGTAATGATAATGACACATTATTTTAATTAATTAAATGTAAAGGAAATGATGACACAACCAAATATCTTTTTGTAAATTAATATGTACATGGGGTTATATAAGTTATCATTTAGATTATAAATATTAATTGTAAAGATAAAAATATTTAATACATCATGGTATTTTTTTTATAATTTTTAGTCTTAAAATTTAATTAAATTATTCACGACAAACAAGTGATGCAATATTTACCTCATTAATAAATGATTAAAATAAATATGATTATAAATAATAAAATAGCAAACAAAACCTATCAAATTCATATTGTCTGACTTTATTTCGACCATAAGTCATATTATATTTGACCTTAATGAGTTTTTTACAAGTAGGAACCGAATATAATTATATATTAATATAATATTTTCACACATTCCTAAAGAGCCCCTCTTCCCCCTTATAAAAATTCCTCACTGCTTGCTCATTCGTCACACCTCTAAAGCCCCTTGGCTCGTCCTAATACTTCTCAAATAATATCCCAAGATCCCTCTCCTCCAATTATAAGCCTTACCGTATGTATAAGGTGCTTCAAGATGTTCGTTTTATTCAAACCAATCAGAGTTACCAAAATTAAAGGTAACGATTCATCTTAACTTCTTTTATTTTATTTTATATCTCCAACCCCTAAAATATTTTTATTTATTTCTTTTATAACAACACCAGTATCATCAATATACTAGGATGTTTTTATGAGATTTATTTTAACTACATTTACTCACACCTCCATCTAATGGGTGATGAATATACTATCTCTGTGGATGGAAAACAAAAAACTCATGAAATGATGATTGTTGGATTTTCTTCTACCTTCTATCTAGGTTTCCATTAATATGGAACTATATTTATATATTATATATATATTTTTTATGTTTTTTAAATTTATACCCCACCTTTATGGTTTCCAAAATGGGTAAACCCGATAATTCCATTGGAGGAAGTTTGGACTACCACCCCCTTAAAGTGATATGACTCGTTCATACCATACATGGGACATATAAAAGATGTATTTGTTGAAATTATATATGATATTATATTGGAATTATAATATAACTATATATCATTATGTTTTCATTCAATTAAAACACAAAATAGAAATGAAATTAGCATTCATTCGTATGTATGGCTTGTCTCTCCATGAACATTGCATTTCACTTCCTACCTCCAAATGATGTGTACTATAATAAATACATGAATATATTGGATATTTTAGATATATATTATATCTAAATCATGAATATAATTCTTGATATAATGAAATTTTGACTATGTGGATAACTTGTTATTATAAGAAGTCCATTTTTTACTCAAGTACCAAATATCGACAAAACTAATGTTATTAACATAAATGATTACATAATGTTTATAACATGGTAATAAGTGATAAAAAGGAATAATAATATTGATAAAGGTTATTATGAAAGTAGAAATTAACTTTATTTTATTATTCAGGAAGAACAAGGAACAAACGAGTCAAGTCGGACATGAGGTATGGGGTTTCTAATCTCACATTTAATTCTATGAGATTTCTATTGATCGCAACTTATTTATTGCATGTGGTTTTTATGTACTTAAATTTGATTCTATTATCATTATTTTCTGTACATAAATGGTATTATATTATTCATTTGGTGGTTATTATCTTTTGTTCATATGACTGGATTTCATACAATGTAGTAAGGGGTTTTTTATCTGACTTTTAATTCCGTGAGATTTCCATTTTTTCCATGTATTTATAGAATGAGGTGTATTGTGTACTAACATTTGATATATATTATCCTGATTCTATTTATATTCATGGTATTCTTTGATTTATTTGTTGGTTATAAACATTTGGTCATATGACTTGATCTATTACAACGAGGAAAGGGATTTTCATCTCACTTTTTATTCTAGTGAGATTCATGCTATATTTTCCACTATTTTATTTTGTGTGGTTTATATACTACATATGATTGAATTATTTGTGTAATATCCTTTATTTTATGAGTCTTTACATTCAATGTATGATCCTTCTTTCATTGGGTGAATGATTTGTAAGTTACCAAATCCTTAAAGGTACCTTTCACCCTCCTCTTTTTAAAAGACTTCTTTTTGTTATGTATTTTAATTTATATCTTCTTATGTTGGGATATATTCTTATATATCCTTAGTGCTATAAATTTTATTTCCATGTGATGAGATACACTTTTCCCTCTCATCAAATAATTTTCTTAATTTTAATGTGACGAAGTTAGGCTGTTGAATTTATTTAAAGGAACTTGTTATCCAAATTTCAATTCTTTGGGTAAAACATATACTTGTAGATTATGTATTTATATAAATATGTTTCATTAACTATGATTGTTGTACACATAATATCCCCTTATATTGTGTGTATTTATATTTTTCAATCATTATTATTTAATTTATTTATCCTTATTCTAAGGTTAGCATCATTATAAGGTATTTCATCTCAATTTACATTCTATAGAGACTTTACTATTGTTATGCACCAATTCACTTTTATATGGTCTATATAATGCACTTTGACGTATTGTTTCATGAATCTCTCTATTTTAATGATTTTATAAGCTTTTGTTTATGTTATTTATTAGTTATTTGTATTCAAATTTCTCTCATTTGGTTAGGAACACTTTAACTAAAATTTCATTTTAAATGTTTTAAATATTTGTTATTCAAATTCCTTCTCATTAATGTAAATGTTTTAAAAATGGTTTTAACAATTTATTTACATACAAATTATTGTTTTAAAATGATAATTCTTTTAAAAGCTTCAAATTGGTTTGAGACACTTTGATTAAAAAATCACTTTATAAAATATTATAAATGGTTTTAAAAATTGTTTGATAAATCATTGATTATGTCAATATCTTGATATTTTATATTGTTATTGGAATGTGGAAATGATATATTTCTGTTATTATTCTGTTATGTGGTATTCTTATGTAATGGTTATTGGTTATTGTTTATGTATACAGTTTGTTCTGTGATTATCCTAGGGATGGTGAGCCTGAAATAGCAGCCCAATGTTTTGGGTAACGTGACGCAGGTAAACGTCAATGTTTCTGCTTAGAGATTTAGGGAAATATAATATGATTGGAATTCAAAATGTGACTCTATATGTATATGTGATAGCTACAATGTATTTTTGTTCTGAATTCCATAATTTACATTTATAATTCATGGTTTTTGTGTGTTATTCATAAATCATATGATTTTGTAAGGTATGTAAGGATTGAAAAGTATGGTCTCATTGATTTGTATTTGTTGATGGGACAATGTTTTCCCTCCATATTTTATAACTCTTACTGAGCTTGTTTTTCTCATCGCATGTTTTTGAAATGTTTTCCACATGACATAAAGATGAATACGATCCTGGATGGGATCAAGGAAAAGTCATGTGGTCTAAAACAGGGAACAAGACATGTTTCTTTTTAAGAGTTTTTTATGAAAAAAATGGATACTGAGTAGTAGCATGTAAATATAACTTTCAGGTTGAAATGTAATAGTTATGGCCTAATTATCTAAAATTAAAAACCCAAAAAGATCCTCAATGTGAATTATTCATTTAATTTTGTATTATGTAATGTTTATGGTTAGGTCCCTATTGTTGGTATTAGAGGTCGGTGTAGACAAAATTAGGGGTTAAGATTTTTAATTAGACAAATGGTTAGTCTTTATGTCTATTATTTCCAATAATTCCTTGTTTTATAACTTTATCATATCTTGGAATGTCAATTATAAATTGAAGGAAGAGGATCTCAGATGACAATCCTATCTCTTATTGACGACTTTATTGCTATAATTATTACAATTTAATGTTTAGAAGATTGGGAAACATTTTCTAACATACAACTCACTTTCATGAAGTTGTTTTCCATATCAAACACCTCTAATATACCTCGTTATCATCGTGGATCAAGTTTTGTATTTAAAATGATCATATTTTCAAAATATTTTCATATTTTCATGAAAGGTAAATGATATCAAGTCATTTTCAAATATTTAACCTTATCACAATATTAAGAATCATATTATGATTTTCAAAAAGGTGCTATAGAAGGAGTCCATTGAACCACCAACTTATATTTTCTTTTACAATAGTCTATCAGCATGTACCTATTATATTTTAAATGTACCCTTAATTGAAAGTATCAACCAAAATATGGTCTAACTGTTTTATAGAAATCATGATTTATCAGATGTTTTGAAATTATATGTTAAACATGATTATTTTCCAAAACTATTTTAATGTGAACACCCATATGACCCATGTTGTAAAAGTTGTATTTGGATGAAGGAATCAAATGATTTTGATGGATATTTAAATCATTGTTGTAATGCATGGAAAATCTACTTACGTGAACAATATGACGATGAAACCAAATGGACACCATGATCAAGGTATGATGTTCTTCAGTTTGGGGAACATTTTAATTTATCATATTGTGGTGAAATAAAAAAATGACAATATATATAAGACTTCAAGAATTAAGATGTTGTGATCGTAATGAATTAGGAAGAAAATGAGAGGTATAATGAAACCATTGAGGTTAAAACCTGTTAGGGTTATTTTTGAGTTTTATAAAAAGGAAAACCAGTAGGATGGGTGAAAACCCATCACATCCGGCATGACGGTAGGAATCGATCCAATAACCGAAGGGTGACAAGGGTGCATCGCCTACCACTTGCCTATTTGAAGTCCCTTGTTAGTATGAATTATTATTTTAGTAAAACGATTCTATGGAAAAATAATAATTTGATTTTGGTAACTTATGTTTTATCAAATGGATAATCTTAATATAGGAAAATGATATGGTGATTAAGGGACAATGGTTGTTGTGGAAGAAGTTCTCTCTTTTGAGGAATCCCTATCTGCCTAAGGAAAATAGAATACAATGGGACTTAAATTTTGGAATAATGGTTGAAATTTTAGTTTTGAAAAATCAATGTTTTTATTGTGGAAATATAATTATTTGGTTTTTTTATGAAATGATTAAACTATCATTGAGAATATGAGATTAGGTTAATTTCTTTTCTATATGAGACATTATGAGTAACTGATGTTATTTGGTGATAAATGATAAGATTTATCTTGGAAGACTATGTAATTAAATCCTTATGGGATTTGGGTTTCAATGTTAGTTTGGATTACTTTTTAATAAATTTATGGACAGTTGTTTATTGAATGGCGTTGGTTGAACATTGGGTATTGTTTGACAAATTTTTGAGATTAAGAGTAATATTTTTTTTGTAAAAGATAATCCTTTTTGGTAATTATCTGATCTCGCACTAACCGTTTTGGTTTCAGATTATGTTTAGAGACAAGGAAAATATATAGTTCTTCCTTTGTTGATTATTTGATTCTCTAGAAGATAATTATTGTCCTTTTGATGTGACCATGTCATTTTAAATTCTCATTATTTAGAGAAAACATTAGCTTTATGTAGAAATTTATAAATGTATTAAACTCTACATGAAGGTAAGTATATTTACTTATGTTATTATTATAAGTAGTAAATGAATTTCTCAAAATTATGAAATGGAATGTAAAACAAAAACATTGTCGGTTTACGTTTCCTAATGCGTAATCAAATACCGCTAAACACATCATATGTTGGTGGATTTCTGGTGTTTAACATTCCCCTAATCATGTTTTCTTCCACTCTCCCTCATAACTTCACCATGTTTTATCTCTTCCATAACCATGATTCCCTACATGGAATCCTATTGCGGGTTATCTTGGGTAACCTTTGTACTTTTCTCTCTTTATTTTAAAGTGATTGTTTTACTCACTCTTTTCGGATGTGGGACTTTTAATGAAGTTTCGATGCCCAGTTTTAAAATTATGAGGATGAAATTTCTAAAAGGGGGGAACGATGTAACATCCCAGGTAAATAAAGAACAATAAATTTTTTATATTTATTAATATTAGGGTACTAAATATTATTTTTACTTTAAAGGGGATTCTATGTTCGATGTCGTACCCGATACGCAACAATGGGTATCTTTGAAATATTTTGTTAAACACTAATAATATAAAATTATTATTTTAAATGGTAGTTATCACCTAGACGTTGTTATTGAGGGAATGAACAGAAATAACTAAAAAATTATTATATATGTTTGTTAAATGTTTTTATATTTATCCAATAAATGTTAGAGGGATAAAATGTGAATGAATCTAATTTTAAACATAATTTACATTAAAATGTTTATTTACCACCTTTTTAATTGAAATCCTGATTAAAATTTAGTTTTGGTCACTTTTAATTGTTCTATTTGACAAAATAAAATTATTCTTTAGTTTCATGTTATCAAAATTTAATTTTGGTAAATATTTTGTATTTTTCTAAAAAAAATTAAATAGTGAAAAATAATGTATATTAATTCAATAGTGCCATTTAATCTAATATATTTATATGGTTATATTATCTTTTTAATTAGTTTTGAAGTGTAATTAGATTATATTTTTACCATTTAATCCAGTTTTGGTCATTGGAATTAATTTCACATTGAAATTGGACATAAACAAGTGTCTATCATTGGATAGATAAGGTTTCTTAAAAACACACTATTTGTTTTAATAATAGGAATAAATTTTAAATTAATAAATGAAACATAAATGTTTTGAATTTGGTAAAATAGAAATCATTTTTGAATTTGAAATAACAAATATCTCTTAGGCTTAATTTTTAGTATTTTTCTGAAAAACATCAAATTTTTATGAATAGTGAAGCCACATAAAAGTAGTTAAAAACATGAATTTTCATTTAAATAAAATTATATCCTTTCTATGGATATAATTTCTAAAATACAACATAAATGATTTTTATTATTAAGTAAAATTTAGTTCAATAAGATGAAAATAATTTTTGGTAAATAGTAACTTTTGACTTTTATTTAACACTATTAATGGTAAATAGATTAATTCAATGTAAAAAGAATATTATAAAAACAAATTACATTAAAACATGTCCTAACATTATTTTATGGGTCATGGACAATCATGGGCATCCTTGGGTCGATTTTGGGACCCCATGAAACCACTTGGGAGAGATAATGACAAATTATTTTAATTAACTTAATGTAAAGGCAAAAAAGACACAAACTAATATCTTTTAGTAAATTATTGTTCACATAGGGTTATATAAGTTATAATTTATACTATAAATATTAATTTTAAATCTAATAATATTTCATTCATCATGGTATTTGTTTTTTAATGTTTATACATCAAATAAATAAAATTACTTATGACACAAAAATGATGCAGTATTTACCTCATTAATAAATGATTTAAATAAATATTAGAATGAAAAAACAAACCGGACCAATTCATATCCGATGATTTTATTTTGACCATTTGTCATCTTATATTCAACCTTAATGAGTTTTGGTCCTTCAGAAACTGAATATCATTATATAATAAAATAATATTTTGAGACTTTCCTAAATTGCCCCTCAACCCACTTATTAAAAGACCCCACTTCTTACTCATTCCTCACACCTCTCAAATTCCTTTGGCTCATCCAACCACTGATCAAATAAGCTCTCAAACTACCTCTTGTACTTTTATAATCCTTACCTTAGGTAGAAGGGACTTCAAGAATTCCGTTTGGTTTAAACCAAAAGGAGATACCCAAATTAATGGTAATGATTACTCTTATCTTCTTTTCATTTATTTTACTTATACAACCCCTAAAATATTTTTATTAAATTATTTTATAACACGACCATTATCCTAAATATACTAGGATATTGTTATGATAATTATTTGAACAACACATACACACTCCACCATATAATGGGTAAAGAACATAATGTTTTTGGGATTGCAGACTAATGCCTCACGAAACGATAATTGTTCAATTATCTCCTACATCCATTCATGGTGGCCATTAATATGGAAATATATATATATAGGATATATATTTTTTTATGTGTTTTTAAATTAATATCCAACATTTATTGTTTCTATAATGGGTAAATGCTACATGTAAATTTTTGGAAGTACGGACTATCGCCCTCCCAAAGTGATATGACTCGTTTATACCATACATGGAAAATATATTGGATGAAGTTATTGAAATTATATAGGATATTATACTGGAATTATAATATAAATATGTATCATTGTGTTTTCTTTCAATTAAATTATTAAATTGAAATGAAAGTAGCGTTCATGCGTACATACAACTTACCGTCTCCATGAACGGTGCATTCGATTTCATACCTCCAAATGTAATTTAATATTATAAATACACGTATATACTGGATATATATGATATATATGATATATAAATCATGAATATAATTATGATTATAAGGAGCATTTGACAACGTGAACAACTTGTAATAATAAGAAGTCCATTTTGGGATCATGTACAAATTTCGACAAAACGAATGTTATTAACATAAATTATCACACATTGTTTATAACATGGTAATAAGTGATATAAAATGAATAATAAAGTTGAAAATTTTTATTATGAAGGTAGAAAATAAGTTTATTTTTTTATTCAGGATGAACATGTAACAAACGAGTCAAATTGGACATGAGGTAAGGGGTCTCTTATCTCAATGTTAATTCCGTGAGATATCCTTTGTTCACCACTTATTTATTGAATTTGGTGTATTATGTAATGACATTTGATATATATTATCATGATTCTCTATATATTCATGGTATTCTGTGATTCATTTGGTGGTTATTATCTTTTGGTCATACGACTCGATTGATTAAAATGTGGTAAGAGGTTTCTTTTCTCACTTTTAATTCTGTGAGATTTCCATTTTTTGCCACATATTTATTGCTTGTGGTGTATTGTGTACATCCATTTGATATATATTATCATTATTTTTTTATAGTCATGCTATTATGTGATTAATTATTTTTTTATTAATTTTTGGTCATACGACTCGATTGATTAAAACGTGGTAAGGAATTTTCATCTCACTTTTTATTCCTGTCAGATTCATGCTATATTTTACACTCTTTCATTCTTTCTGGTGTATGTACTGCACATGATTGTATTATTTATGTAAAATTCATTAATGTAAGGGTATTTACATCTTCATTATATGATCATTCTTTCATGGGGTGTATGTTTCATAAGTTACCAAATCAGCAAGGAAACCTTTCACCCTCCTCTATTTAAAATAATTATTTTTGTTATGTCATTAAATTAACATCTTTCTATGTTGATATATATTCTTATATATCCTTATTGATTTAAATTTTATGTCCATGTGATGATATACCCTTTTCTCTCTCATCAACTCATTTTATTAATTTTAATGTGATGTTGTTAGGATATCGAATTTCTCTAAAGGAACTTCTAAACCCAATTTCAATCATTGGGTTAAACTTATACTTGTTAATTATGTATTTATATAAATATCTGGGAATAAAATATGATTTTTGTACACTTGATATGCACATATATTGGGTGTATCTATATTTTTCACCCATTATTATTTAACTGATTTATCCATAATCTAAGGAGACCATCTTTATAGGGGATTTCATCTTAATTTACATTCCACTGAGAAATTATTTTTGTTATGCACCAATTCACTTTTATATTGTCTATATAATTCCTTTTGACATAGTATATCATGAATATCAATATTCTCATGATATTATAAGCTCCAATTGATGTTGTTATTCATTTATTTTGTATTCAAATGAATCTCATTTGTTTAGGAATTCATTAACTAAAATATCCTTTTAAATTATTTAAAGATTTGTCCCTCTAAATCATTCTCATTGATGTCTATGTTTTAAAATCGATTTAACGATTTATTTATATGGAAATTATTTTTTAAAAATGATAATTATTTTAAAATATTCTATGTTGTATGGGAAACTTTCATTCAAAAATCTATGTATTAAATGTTTTAAATGGTTTTATAAAGCATGGATTATGTCAATATCTTGATATGATATATTGAGATTGTAATGTGGAAATGTTATAACTCATTTATGATAGTGTTATGTGTTATTATTTTGTTATAGTTATTGGTCATTGTTTATATATATGGGTGGTTCTGTGATAAACCTATGGAGGGAGAGCATGTGATAGATCTCCAATCCATTAGGTAATGTGGCAGAGGTAAAAGTTAATATATCTCCTAAGAGATTTAGGGAATATACTATGATGGGTATTGGAAATTTAACTCCCTATGTAGTTGTGATAGCTACAATGTATGTATGTTATGAATTCCATTTTTTAGATTTATGATTTGTGTTTTTTGTGTGTTATTCATAAATCTTATGATTTCATAAGGTATGTTATGAATGAAAAGTATGGTTTCATTGATTTGTATTTAATGATAGGCTAAGGTTTTCCTTCATTATTTCATAACCCTTACTGATATTTTAATCCCCATCCCATGTTTTTTAATATTTTTCCATAGGACATAAATATGAATAGTGTAAATGATGGGATAAACTAAATGTTGTATTGTCCAAAACAAGGTACTAGAAATGTTTCATTATAAGAGTTCTTATATTATGAAAAAATGGATACAAAGTAGTATTGTGTACTTATAATTTTAATGTGGATATGTAAATGTTATGGCCTAATTCTCTAAAACTAAAAATTTGTATGGATACTTAATGGGAATTATTCATTTAATTTAGGATTATGTAATGCTAAAGGTCAGGTCTTTATAATCAGCATTACAGCATATAAGTGTGAATGTTCTAGGGCTGAGCCCGATATATAAGAATTACAACATGGAACATTATTCCTACCATATAGAATGGATATCACAATATCACATAAAAAATTTTAATGGATAATTATTCGAATTATAATTATTATTTCTTATTGCACATATAATTCAATTCATTATTTTTTGAAATTATTATCAATAAAATATAAGCCAATATTTAGGGATTCTATAACAAAAAATCAAATTAGGTCACATGTCATGCTATACATACTTAATCGATTATAAAATTAAATTAAATTAGAATGTTTTCTCACCCATTGTGTAGCCATCTTCAAGGTATGAATCCAATTTCAAACAAATTAATCAATGGAATAAAAACATTTTTTATTTACTAAATCCGAACAAATATTTTTTTTGGCCCAATCACAATATTTAATAAATATTAAATTTATCAATATGTAGTGTTAATATTTGTACCCCAAACTATAATTGATTATCAAAAAATTCGTCCAATGACCAACACCATGTGAAATAAGGTGATGATGATTACAACAAGTTTCTTAGATCAAAACTACTCAATTTTAAAACCAACAATGAAATTGGTCCCAAATGTTTACCACAACTAATTAGAGAAGAAAAAAGAGAAGGAAAAAACCTATCAAAGGATGTCTCAAATAAATATGAAATACATAATGTAATTTGAAACCTATAAATTACCTATAGAATTACCTAGGGACGATATGACAGGATCGGTAGTGGATTAAAATGAAAATAAACCACAAAACTTGTTTAAAAAAGTATGTCGGGAAATCAAAAGGCGTGTGATGTGGTGAAACATGGGGAAGATGTTTTTTATAAAATACACTGAAAACCACATCACCTAAAACATATTTTATTAAAACCCTTGAAAAATTACAGACATTTTATCCCTTTACCTGGTCCATAAATGTTCTGCAATTTATTTTACATCTAAATAACCTTTAAAAAAATGAAACCTCAATTAAAGGGTCTCAAATAACCAATAGTACATGAAACACTTAACCTATTTATACACAAATTCCATTAATTTAAAAGGTATAAATCCAAAAATATTAGTTCGTTTTACCCAATAAATGAACAATATACTAGAACAAGACTCACCCACTAAGGCTCAGAAAAAAAACTCAGTGAATTGTACATGAAAAAAGAAAGTATCCTATATCCTCCCCTACATTATAAAACCTTATCCTTTGGGTGCTATAAATGTCACTATGAGGTTTTAGTGAACAACACTAGCCACTAGGTTTTCATTTTAGACTATATCCCATAGGTATTCTCCTAAACATTCTCTTACCTCCACTACACCCAAACCAATGGTATAATCTTACTTGAAAGATATTTCTAAATACAATCCACAACACATATCAGGGGGTCCTCAATGGAAACATTAGAAAAAAACATCGATGTATGCTAAATATATCACATGGGAAGGGTCTAGATGATATCTTTCTAGTTGTGAAATGTGGGTTACATTTTGATTGGAACTATAGAACTATGGAAGGGCAAGATGATATTAAACTACCATGACCCTTACCACTATTACAAACATCCTGAAAAACCTGAGCACTAACATTATCTATTTACCAATACAGTGAAGCCCCATACTCTATGAAACCTAAAAGAAAACATGCTGACCAACCCCCAATTCCAAATTTTGTATTTGATGGTTATTATATGATTTCTTCCCACTATACGCAGTCACTAACAACTTTCTGATAAATTAAGCATGTTTAGATGTCTCTTGCATGAGACTAGGACAAAAAAGTATCCAATCACCTACCTCTATCAAAAAATGAGGTGAATAAAATGAAATTCTATATAAATCCTCAAATGGTTCTATTTGTATAGATTCTTTAATTCTATTATTATATGAAAACTCCATGAGTGACATTTGTTTCTCCAAATATCCTCAAAAATCTATGACACAGGCTCATAACATATCTTCTAGAACATGATTAGTCCCATGAGATTGACCATCAGTCTATGTATGATAACATGTGATTAAAAGGACCTCTGATCCAAGGGATTTTTGAATATGCAACATGAAACGTGATGTCAAAAAAGGATCTCTATCTGAAATGATACTCTTCATAATACAATTCAACTGAACCACCTCACACACAAAATGATTACCCAAATACATAACTGTGATGGTTTCCCAAATAGGGAAATATGTGGGGTACCTTAGTCATTTGATCCACAAAAAACCATTCAACATCATTATTATAATAAATCCATGTTAGTGATATCACAATATCATCCCATTTACACTCTGGAATGGGTAATTGATGAAAAAGTCATGCTAACCTCTAATGAAAGAATTTCACCAATTGACAAGTGAAGCATAAATCAATGAATATGTTCACCACCTTATTCATTCTTGACTAACATTATTCTAAAAAAATATTATGATATATATTAATTAATCTATGGAGCACTAATATTCAAAAAGCCTGAAACTCCCCCATCATCTCTTTGTGGACTCCTTTAAGAACCCATACTCAGTTATTGAAATGTAGTGAATTTCCACATTTGAGGGACCATCAGGATAGCTTGTAATCATCATATAATCTTTCTCTAAATATTGAGACCTTTATATCTTTCCATTTATAGGTTTTAGTATCATCCAAAATAACTTTTATTATAGATGTCTACGTCATATCCACTCACAACTGAGATTCCAAAATGTCTCGATGCATGTCAATATAGTGGGAAATTATCCACCACTCATCACAAGACTCATATACATCCATTATCTATGTTTATAAGATATGGTAATCTAGAATAAAATTTCCCTTTCATGGTGTATAAGAAAATTTGATGTCTAAAGACTTTATATACTTGACCCACATCCTCTGCAATTGATTCAGGTCCCTTTGAGAAATGATACACCAATGTTTCCTAGGATCTATGTATATAAAAAAACTCTACCCTATGATATAATGTCTATAACATTTCAGGGCATGTACCACAATTTATAACTCCATATCATGAGTAGCAAAATTCTTATAATGTAGTAATAGATGCCTATATCCATAAGAAACAACTTGATCCTCTTGAATTAGAACAAATCCATGTCTAGATCTTGATGTATAAAAGTACACAGTTTAATATTTACCATTAATAGGTAATGTTAGGACATGCACTAATAAGAGACGACTTTATGCTCCTAAAAATATCTTTCATATTAATTAGTACAAAAAATATCACTCCTTTATAGATCATCCAAGGCATCAGTGCTTCAAAATGGGAGAAATCATGGATGAAACACAGGTAATAACCAGCTAATCTGATAAACATACAAATTTTTATGACATTATTGGGTTTTTGTTTCAATATATCACAACTATAAATTTAGTAGGGTCCAATGACACTCATTCCTTTAAGATTACATTACCCCGGAAATTCACCACATTTATTTATTAACCACATTTAGTTGTCTTGGCCTAATGATAAGGATCTATCAAAGTACTCATGGTGATGTAATCATGTCATGAATGAATTTATTCTAATTGGGTGGACTATAAGATATCATCGTAAAAAACCACCACAAAATCATCCAAAAAAGAATGATATATCTTATTGATCATGGCCATGACTACTTGAGGCACATTAGTCAACCAAGACAACATCACTATGAATTCATAAAAGCCATACATTCTCCTAATAGTAGTTCAAGGTACGGTAAATTGTTTCAGTCGTATCTAATGATATTATGATATAGTGTAAATATAGGAGATGATATTAAAATCACTAAACTATTAAAAATTTCATAAATGTGTTGAACATGATACTAATTCTTGATCATCACCCGGTTCAACTTATAATAATCCATATATAAGCACCAAGATCCGTAATCATTTTTGGAAAACATCACTAAATAAACCCCAAGGAGATTTAATAGTTTGTATGAGTTATTCATATTCTAGATCATTGATATAAATTTATAACTCATTAATCTTTCCTGGTGTCATTCTGTATTGCTAGATAATGAATAGCTCTACTCCTAGCACCAGATTGAATGGGAAATTGATCTCTCATATAGGCAGTAATCCATGTAAACATCAGGAAAACCATGTTGAAAAATTTATAGCACATGAATAAATGATTCTTGATTCATTACACCATTATGTAGATCAAGACCCACAATATAAATTGTGAGATAATCAAATCTACATTGAATTTATCTTGCATGTCCATCCGGAAGATCCCACTAACACTATGAGAACAACTGCTTCCTTCTAGAAATTGGAATGTAAGTCTCCTCCTATAATATTAAAAATTAGTAGTATAAAACTAACCAATACATACAAAGAATAATACAACATTAATCATTCCCATAAGAGGCGACAACAACAAATCTCTAAATAAAATGCCTTTAAATTTTTGATATTGTATAGACACACTCCCTATAGAAAATAATTGGTTAAAACTACATCTAATATTTCTAAATCCAATTTTAAAAAAATTTCAAAATGTGAAGATAAACAAAATGTGATGGTCATGTATCAAACAAAAGAAAATCTAATGTAGGTGATACAAGAATCATACCTCGGATATTAGATAGTCATACATCCAAATTAACCAGAGTTGTCTGCATAACATGCAACCTAATATTCCCCCTCACCTATGATCAAGTCTGACTAAATTAAAATATTTCCATTAAATGGTATTATTTCATAGGTAATGGGGTAATACGTCCCCTTACTCGGTCTGAATAGCCTATGGAACTCCATCTACCAACCTTTTGAGGGGTAGTTGATCCCATTCTCAACTTCAATGCCTATTTTAACACTCATCCATAGGTCTTAGATATATGTTTTTCAAAACATAATCTCATGATAACCCATTCTTCAATAGATATGACACTCGACTACATGATAAGAACAATGTTGGAGTTAGTGGCCAAAACTACAACAATGATAGAACTGGAAGGGAAACTAATCATGGGATCATTTCCCGATTCCCAGACTATTATTCCAAATAATTATTTGATAAAAAATAATTATAATAGTGCTTCTTAGGACTTGAAGAATAAATAATGGAACATCTAGCTGAAATATCTTGGCCACTGCTCGGGGCCTCTCTTAGATTCCCTTACAATGATCATTTCATGATTCTTTATGTATTCAAATCTTTTAAAATTTAAAACATTAACTTATTAAATGATATTATAATGAATACCATCCCAGAAAAATCTCTCCCATGAGATCTCATCAGCTACCATAGATGGAACAATGAAAAATAGTTTGATAAAACAACCATCATAATCTAGTACTGACAAACCCTCCTACGTTAGATGCATAATATTGTAATATTATTCACCCTTCAAAGACATCAGATAGAAATGGATTTTGAAATTAATCTCGTAGTCCTTCCTTGATATATCATCATATTTCCCAGCTTCCTCTAAAATATACATCCAGTTCGTGGTAGGTCTACGAAGCATATACATAGAAAGCGTCAACCACTAATCTGTGACTATCTGGTGATGCTTGAATATTATCTGGACTGTATCTATCCATAAATCAAATACATGAGGTCTTGCTTCCTTTGTAAACTGTGGAATGTTTTGTAGATAAAACTATATTTTCTTCTCAAACAATTATGTGATGGTTTCAATGGTCTCGTTGTCCTATGATCGGATGAACCTCGTGAATTTATCATGAATCTAAACATCCATATTCTCCTCCGGACCTATAGAAATATCCAGTTCGACTATGTATGGAACATGCTAATTTCTACTCTTTTAACACTCGAGTGTAATATAATTAGAATATTGTTTCCCAATAATACAAACACGCACCATAGGGAAATGTATAACAACAAGGTCCTTCCAAAAAGTGATTGCAAAATAGAACCAATAACTCTTAGTATCTCAAGACATGGATTAAAAGCATTTTATCCTGGAACAACAACTCATATATTCATTCCAGTGAAACATGTATCCCATATAATAGTTCTGTTTGAAATTATATATTATATAAAAAAAATTCTCCTTTCATGAACAATGCACGTCAATATATCCTTCAATTCCTACTATGAAGTATGTTTTATCATATTATGACATATCGAGCCATTATTACATTCTAATGAAATAATAACATCAATAAAAAATAACTTCACAAAAAATTTGAATCACACAAGGTAAAATAACATCAATTGTAATAAGAACATAACATAAACAACAATCCCCTCCCTAAAAAATCAATGTTTCCCCCATACATGGGTTAGTTACTCCCATACAGAATTTCATTACCTTATCCTAACACATCCTACTATCCTTTTTTATCTTTCTATAATAGTAATTCTAAAGAAGAACAAATAAACACCTATGATACCCCTTGTTAACATCCCCCCAATATTGTACTCTCTCACATTACCGGAAAGGGATGGTTTTGAGACCTCAAGTGTGCCTTCCCGTATTCTACAGGCTGCCAACTAGTAGTGGGGGCATTAAATGTATAGTGGGGAGACTATTCCCACTCTACTAATGGGTCATAGATGAATAAAAAGTATAATATAATATAAAATAATCAAATTAAAAATTTATAAAATTACATATGTAAAAGACAACTGATTAATTAAATAATAATGAAAGAATAATGTAATTATTTAATGGAATGAAAATAAATGACATGATAGAACAATATAACAAAACGACTAGATGACTCAACATCTTGGGTCATAAACCCCACATAATTCCTATATCTATACTACAGTGCAACTGTAAACAAGAAATCAACTTCAAGTTCTTTTTCCCTTGTCCAGACCTGTATCAACACAATCTTCTCATGCACCAAAAGGATGCTTGAATATGGTGTGGGTATAACACAGTAGGTTTAAATCACCATGTATATTCCAAAAAATATTATAGGATTTTTACATAACAAATTGATAAATAGGTGTACTAATTAATTCAACAATTAATAAAATAGAACTAAATCCTTCTTCAGCACCATTCCAGAATAACAGTGAGCATGTCTTATAACCATGATAACAACAATAATATAACAAAGGTAAAATAACCTTATTATGATCTATATTGAAATATCTATGGTAATTTCATATGACTGCTGCAACTAGAACAATATAACCATTGTGTAATCACAATAAACAATTGAAGCCAAATCCCTATATGCATTACAACATTCCAATATAAAACTCTATTAGAATTACAACATGGGACTGGCAACAACCCTCTCTCTATAAGCATTATAATTTGGGACTAAGCTGAGCTTGCTCAATATCAACACTACAGTATATAAGATTGTATGTTCTAGGGCCAAACCTGATATATAATCATTATCGCATGAAACATATTTCTTGTTGTTTATCATACATATCACAATATAACATAAAATGATTCTATTGTTAATTTAGTGATTTTACATTCTACTTTAATATTCCCCATTTATTTCAATTTGTAATTGAGTAAATATTATATCAATAAACAATAAGCCACAATTAAGGGATTCATTAACTAGAAGTCACAGTAGATCACAATTAATGATAAACATACTTAATCCATTAGCAAGTTCAATTATATTATAAGACATTCTATCCCAATAGTTACCCATAATATAGTTTGGAAGACAATTTCAAACAATGGAAACAATGAAAAAAAATGAAATTTTGGTATTTAATCAACTTGGGAATACATTTGATTGGAAAACAATCAAATTACATAAACATGACATTTATAAAAGCATAGTGATAGTATTTAGACACCCTTTATTTAACCAAAAATCTAAAAATAATTCCTATAGAGAAATCCATGATGAAAGAGATGAATATGATATCTATTAGGATCCTAGATAGAAAATGATCAAGATCAAAACCAAAAACAATATTGGTCTCATTATATCACTATAAAATATTGGAGATGAAAGAAGAGAAGATAGAAACCTTACCATAACTACATACCCAAACTTTCATAGACAAATTGGATGATTAGAAGGTAAGTTGGCACCCAAAAAAAACACTTGGATAATTCCCTAGGGTCAATAGGAGATAAAGTAAAATGAATTAAAATGATAATCATCCACCTCGAATGTTTAAAAAATCATTTTAGGCCTTCACACAATGTGTAATGTGGTTACACATTAGGTAATATTTTTATAGAATACTCTGAAAAACATGTCACCTCATTTTTCTTTTACTAAAACACTTGACCAATAACATGATGTATAATCCCTTTACATGACATGTATATGTTTTTTATTTAAATTTTCTACCCATTAACCTTTCAAAAAATAGAACCTATTTTAATGATTCTCCACTCACCATGAAGCCAATAAACACATAACCTATTTATACTCGGATTCCATTAATGTAGACAAGAAAACATCCCTATAAATTATGTTATTTTCCCAACAAAGGACCTCTTTCACTGATGATGATTAGGCCACTAAGGATCAAATTGAAAAAATAGAGATAATTATACCTGGAATAGATAAGAAGTTACAATAAGACAGGTCTCGACAACAAATAGGGGGCAGACCCAAATTTCTACCCATTCACCAGTTTGATGTTAGTATATACTGACGGGTTATAGAGTATATTATAAGGTCCATACCTAGTATCCATCTGTGGAATGAGAATAAATCCTCATTCTAGTAGCTGATGTCCGCCATCACAACTTAAAAAAGTGAAACTAAGAACAAAAAATCTTTCAATGACCCTATAAATCTTCTTGAATATAATAATGGTAGAATAATATTTTATTTGGGGGAGGGGGAGACAGAGAACTCATTATACATAATTGTGGTGACTCATCAAAAACATTTGAGTGTCACTCCTGTGAATAAGACCATATATTCTCTAATTCATGAGTATTTTGGTCAAAATCCCATGATAAATACACAATCAGATCATTCCCATGACTTCATTCCTAATGATGGCATCGATCCATCCTTGTTGACACTCAAAGGAAGACACATATCCATACCAAAATTCTAGAGACATGTTTTAAAATTATAGATGAAACACATGATCAAATAAATCAAGAATCAAAATATATATCCAATTTTCCATTGATGCATGCCCTAGATTAACATAATAGGGAGTTTTAAAAGACACCTCACCAAAGGTGGTTGAGAAATGAACAACTGGTTACTTCAGGTCCAAAATTTGAATGATCACGAGATCCCATATCCTGATAAGAACCACAAAAACCCTCGTCATGACTAGATGATCAAAAAATAAGGACGTACTTATGTAGATATCATCTATGTTATATTTCTTCCATACATTATATTCCATAGGAATTCTCATTTCAATTTGATATCAAGTGGTGGTGGTAGTCATCCTAGTGAGAAAATTTTATGTGAAGGTCCTCCCCACTGTGACACATCAATTTACTAAGGTGTTCCTCCCCTAAAAAATTATATATATGAAATACTATATATCAAGATGCCCTTAAAAAATTAGGATAGTCATGTGTGATGCCTCATAATTAAAAAGGGAAAACCTTTATCATCAAAAGGAATATCCAATGCGACAGTCATTATTTTCCCCACCTTTGGATAGTTTTCCTTCCAATATGATAGAGAAAAAACCAACTGATCCCTATATTTATTATCAATATGATGAAAAGCATTCACTTATGTCCACCTAGGTTGATAATAGTACTAAAAATGTTGAAGAAGAGATATTGTTAATGAGGTTACAATTGGATAAATGAAAAATACTAATTATTTTTTCCTTTTAACAACTCCCCAATACAGTATTTCGGAATTATTATAGTATTATTGTGTACTTGAAGTCTACCTGAATATATGAGCCACTCAAATTTAATTTTTAAAAATTTATATTCATATAAAAACATCCAATCGACAGTAGTTGAATAGATGAGATACACCTAAAATTGACATGGTGTCCCTTCGAGATGCACGTCACCTGAAATTGTGAAATCAATAAAGATGTCGTCATTATGCATGTCTAAACACGTTAAAATACTTGTTACAACTAGTCATATATTCCCCATCAAGTGTTTATATCACTGTATAGGTTAATCATTGGGCATTAAATTTCACATCTCTCCCAGATTAGTGTATCTAATTGAATGTGGTAATATGTAATGTCATATCCTCAAGATGACGTTGAGAAATATAAACTATTCACAACATATGGTACAATAATCAATAATATCCCCAAATTATTATTAAATATATTATAACAAAAGAGAGGGATCCATAATAAGACTCATAAATCAAGGATATGATAATATTGTTAGTCCTCCAACATAAGAGAATGTAATCATTGGGAAATACCAATATCATTGGATAATGTTGGGTTAAGTAAAAATAATACAATATACCCATACCATATCTGAAAAAATATCTATAAAATCATGATAACATATTTGGAAGTAGCCTCCATGAAAATCAAGAGGAACCCCCATCACATAGTGCTGGGTGATTTTTTAACACAACCATAGAGATTGTCATAACATGCATAAAGGGTTGTGATAATAGAATAAGTGTAGCATGATACCATAGAGTTGGATGATTTTTTTACCTCAACCTTCAAATCCCCAATTGTATTTAGTCATTCCCCATAAATGAGGGGAACCTCAAAATGGATATCCCCATATCATCCAACCCAATGGGCTAATTTCCTTACGAAAAATGTGCATGATTAAATTGTTTGGAGATTCCCTTCAGGTCACACTATTTCAGATGATTCAATGATGAATAAAAAAGGGGAGTATAAGGACACATAGAAGACAGAATCAAAATTGATCTCTCTTGGAGGGTTGTGAAATGTTTGAAATTTGTTATGTGGTAGTGAACATCGTTAGCACCACCACTATATATGTTACTGGACATGAGGTCAGTGTAGTGGAATAATAGGAGGACGTTTATATTTGTTAAATGTTCTACATTGAAATTATTGTAGAAGAATGGGTACATACCTAAAACCTATGGCTTACTATGAATTCAATAATTCCAAACATGTCCCCTCTATAACAACCTTGAAATTAATCTGATAAAGAAAAGGTTGATGGAAATGATATACCTCCCCAACATCCCAAATTGGTTGAATTACTCACACATGAAAAAATTTGTTCTTAGCATGAGGAAGAGATGATGGAAATGGGAAAAATCAATGAAATATTTCTATGAGGAAATATCCGTACAGGATATCATATATTAAAAATTCCTTAACTCCCACTCCCAACTGGCAGACCTCTACCATGTTTGTTCTCCCCTGCTACTAAAATAGATCCAGAACATCTGTTATATGAGGGGTATTGACAAAAAATATATTTTTTCCTCACACAAACAAGATATTCAGAGATCCCTCCCCAAATTACACAACTACGGTTGGGTCATACACATCCACATGGGTGAAACCCATTATCTTTCCCATCATGTGTAAAAGCATAGATTACATAGAAGGCCCTTACTATTGTAGACCTTGTTTAAGAACCTACTCACCTAGACATCCCTCAAGGGATTAATAATAATTATGAGTTATTGGATGATTGATTTGATGTTATATAGGAATATAATGGATCATTATTGTAGGAAAGGAATCCCTATATCAAATAGGAGGATCTTACCACTCCCCACCAAACATTGAAAACCCTTCATTTCTTATTTCCAATGGATTGAGATTCCTATAGTAGGATTTAAAATTATATATGTCCCACTATGATCCAATGATTATAACCCATACTCATAAATATGTGGTGAATCTATGATTCTTCTTATAAACTATGCAAGGGATTTCCTTCTTATAGTAAACCATTTTTTCAAAATGGTCAATAATAGGATGTCAAGATCTTCATTACATGATTCTCTTTAAATTAATCAGAACATTACAGAAGAACAATATCATCAACTACTCATGTTGATTAAAATAGTAGAATAAGAGGGTATTTTATTTCATTTACAGATGGAAGAGAATTACTACTTCCTAAACATATTATTTTTCTAGGAATATATTTTTTACTCTATACTGATAATCGACATGATATGTTTCACACACCATTTATCCCTATAAAATATACTAGTTGGATTTGGTATATTTTTGAAGATTATCAATGATTTTATGAATCAATGTTTTCAACCAATTCCATGTCCAGGGTAATTATATTAACTCAAGGGAAGAGAATAGAAAAAGATAAGGCTTCCATTGTTATGCATAAGATAACCCCTATGTTTTATTCATATAAAATTCACACATCATACCATGTATAACCCCATCCCAGGAATTAGAAACAATGCCCTCCACATCAACAAGATAAAAAGGGATATATGATATACCAGTTTGAGGAAATAAGAAATAAAATTAAATCATTTTTATATGAGAAAATTTATGCATACGCAATAGAGGCATTGGAAAACAATTATTCAAATTTTCTTATCCCAAGAGGTATAATCGGATTATTTTTGATGAAATCCAAAACTATTTATGATTTTAATTAACATTGGGGAACACTATATAGGAAGGATTTGTTTTTAAACATATCTTACAAAATATGTTGTACTATTGGAATGCGGCACATGGAAAATCACCTGCACAGATAACATTTGTTTCATTTGCCAATATAGTGGAATAGGGTGAATTGAAGGAAGTAACGAGTAAAAATGCCCAAAATTCCAGTGGTTGGATGACTGGAATAAAATCAATCATAATCATGTTACCCTTCGAGCATAGTTAATATAAAAAATATTCCCTCGACAACTTCTATCGTGGAAAATCCAACTCAGTTGGTAGCATAGTCGTCTAAAGTTCAAAATGAAAAAAAATAAAATGTACACAAGGGATAAAAATAATTGTAAAATGAATCTATACCAAGGGAAATATTATCTTTTAATAAATAATTACCCATTCCATTATTTTTGGATTAATGGGTGCAAACCCAACAAATTTTATCACAATCATTGACCATTCATGGGAAATAATAAACAAAATAATAATAATTAATATATGGTTCCATTAATTTAACTTACTTAATGTATCCCTTAACTGATTATGATTATGAAAATACACCCATATTAAATGAAAATGACTTGGGAACCAGGGGAGGAGGCCACAAGGTATAAGGGTGGAATGGAAGATGCATTCATGTAAGAAATCAACACCCTGTACACATCCCTACTTTGGATATCTATGATACTTAAACTCAGGGGAGATATCACCAATAAATCTAGAATTTGGTGGAAAGTTCCCCCACATATACACGAGGTTTCCCAAACCCAGTCATCCTAGAATAATTATTATAGGGGAAAACGTTATCTGATAAACCTTGGTGAGCATAAATTCCTATTCGGACTAACCTCCTATGGACATATGCTTCTTTAACACATATCCTAAGGGTTGATATGTTTAAATCATGTACTCTGATTCCTAAAGTGTATATGAATGTGATTTCTCAGGATAGGAGGGAAAGACAATTTTCCTAAATGTATTATTTTTATATATAAATTTTCCTTGGTTCACAATAAGTTATCAATCATGGGTTCTCTAATTCTATTGAAATACCTTTGTGAGTCACTCATAGAGGATTTGATAATCCATAATAAGTTTGAAGTGTGGGTTTCCACTACTGAAATATTATGTTTAGAGATCGATCTTTTAAAATTCTATATGGTGATATCTTTCTTGAAAAAAAGACAAATATTACACTATATAGGGACACATCAGGCCCCTGTATGTGCCTTCAAAGATAAATAACATTGATATCTGGTGGTATTTCGTTGATAATGGCTTAGGATACATCCCCAATCAAGTTATAACACTTCATCTAATGGGTTATAGTGATTCATCTGTATCCCATTACTATATAATACTATATGTTAATGAAAAAAGGCCGTAGTTTTTCCTTAGAATAGTCAATATCAGGTCTCATTTTTGAGACCTCATATTCAACTCAAATTTCTTGTTGTTCATCAAGATTCAACATTCAACATCCTTCTAGGAAGGCCTTTGTTTCATCAGCATGTAGTTTTCACCTCATCAAACCAAAAATGAAACAAATAATGCATTAATTATCAAATTGGGACATATCATGTTGATAAAGCCCCATTTTTATCTTTATAATTGCATTATATTTATTTGGGATATTATAAGAGGGAATAAAAATATATCATGGCTAATGATGTCACTCATGAAGTTGCCCGGAATGGTCTAGGAATAACCCCATTAAATCAATTCAAAGTGATAGTTAAGATAATGGTCCACAAAACAATCATATCAAATATATAATCCTTGATTTTAAAATTTATTCAATGACTCTTATGATATCTATCATGATTACTGATCAAGTATGTGTTAAAGTGGGCATAAAAAATCGTAATAGTGGTAAAAGATTAGATGAGAATTACCTCATTCTATTAATAGATATTTAAAAGATTTCTTCTCAATCATCTAAATAAAAAACGATATCATGTCACAAAGGGAGAGTGGATTTTCTCATTCATCCCATGTCTCCCCTCCTAATTTTCAATGAAACCCCACATAATTAGTTGGGTTATAAGATACTTATAATGCTATGGCATATCAAAATGTTTACTCATCATCCCACTATGAAAAATTTTCATCATCACCTATCCCTTTAAGAGTAAGGTTGAAGATGAAGATGAAGATTAGGATGAATATGAAGATGAGAATGACCTAAGGTATTCCCCTATAACATTTGATGTGTGTGTCTCCTACACTATTGAAAAAATACGACAAATAATCCTTGGATCTGAAAAGGACCCATGAACCACATTAATTAGTGTGGTCATGTCTTCCATATAACATGAGGTATATATTTCATTTATAAATAATATTTAGGATGTTTTTTCATGGAATATTATATTAATTCTATGAATCGAACATGAGTTTCAAAATCACCACCTGGGATTTACAAAAAAACTGATGGGGTTATAAACAAGCATCTAGAAGGATGCAACCTACTAACGCTTCAAAAATTGAGGAGGATGTTTACATGTTTTTACGGTTTCCCTAATTCAAGACATCTAGTATCCCAAATGAATATCCAATATAGGTCCTCTAATTATGACTGAAATGAATATCATGGTCTTCTTCCATTTCAAATACATATACTGGTAGTATATGAAAGATGATTCACTTGTTTTGATCATAGAAATAATGATTGATAATATTATCATATTTCTATACCATAACCTCATACATGGATACTGTGGGTATAATCAAATTAGTATGGCCCAATAATATGAGGAAGTGACAACTTTTAGATCACCCCTGTGGGTATAATCACATCAGGTAATTAACTTGTTTCGATGAATGATAGAAACACATAACATTCTAAAATGCATCACATATTCAACCCATTTTAATGAAGTATTATCAAATGATACATTGATAATATGGTGGTTAATTATAGATATATTTTTGACCACATGGTCAATATCGAGGCCATATTCAATAAACTATAATATAATAGCCTATAAATGAATCCCTTGAAGTTTTATTTTGGAGTGACCATGAGAAAGAATCATAGATTTTTGGGAAACCATTGTGGAATCCAAGTCAATACCATGTAGACAAAGCTTATCCTTGATATTTCATCTCCTATAATCCTCAATGTATTGAGGAGATTACATGGACACCGTAAGTACATTTTTAACATTAACAGAACCCTCAAAAGAATGTGTTCTACCTTCTTCCGGTCTAGGAAAATTGTTGTCAAATATCAGTGAAATGATGTCTATCAAGGATCAATCGACCTTATTAATTAATATATTTTGAGTCCACCAATGTTAATGCCACATGTTTAGGGGTCAATAAACACGTTTTATGTCACATTACTTGAATGATCAGTAGGTGATTTTCCCATATAAAAGAATAATGCCTCAAATGAAAACATAACATGTTATCCCATTCAAACAATGCTCGATACCAAGACTTGTTATACAGATTTTGAGTAGTGATGTCTGAAATTAATCACTATGTTTCAAAAATTATGTTACTAATCAATACATTAAAAGGATAATTTTATGTGTCATTAAAAACCCACTAAAATATTTTATCTGTTTCCCAATTTTATCTAGAATTTTCCAATATTGGACAGTTATCTTAGGGCAGTTTGACATTTTGTTTGTTCCTCTTAAAGGGATAATAATCTAGGATTTGGAAGATATACCTAGAGAAGATCCATCTAGAGAAATAGCATTGATAAATACTATGTTTCCTGATAAAGAGATTTTCTCTATTCATGATGGCACATAGTCATGTGAAATGTGTTTTAATGGTTCCTCCAGAGGCCTAATAGGGATGAGAATTGAAGAACCAATGATAAAAAAAGTTGGGTAGGTAACTATGCATATCTCCTGTGGAAAATATGCATTACCTTAATATTTATAGTTTTCATAAGGTTGTACATATAATGATAAAGAATATCAGGCACTAAACCTAGATATAGAACTACAACTTCAAAATAGAGTAGACCACTTGAATGTAAAAGGATATTCAATATTGAAATTCAAATTGGTCAATGAGAATTATTCTATAATAAAACCAGATCTAATCCCCATACATGAATGTGTTTGTGAAGAAATCTCCAAATTTCCATTGGAATTGACATTGATTCGCATCCCATGATCACAGAATACCTAAGAATATGCATTATAAAATACAAATATGGCATTGGAAAATGTGGAATGAGATAAAACAGTTATAAACATTACGCATTGCCAAATGGAATCTTCTTTTCTCATGTCGACATGGAATAAATAAACAATATTAATCCAAAATCTAAACCATACGGTCTTACGCTGCTGGATAAGATGATTTAGCAGTGGCATTTTCATGATTTTTTGTAAAACCACTGTAATAATTTTATTGAAAATACTTTTGGGTTCTAATTTGAATGACGTTTTATAAAACCACTACAAGGTTTTCTCGTAAAAATTATTTAGTGTCGGTTTTTAAAATCATTTATATTTTTATTATTTTATTTTTTTTAAATATTTCTATTTTTAAAATGAAAATTAAATAAATTTTTAAAAATGGTTTTAAAAACTACAGCTAAATTAAAGGGAAAATGGAAAACACAATTAATTTAATTCTGATTTAGTATATAATATTCGCAATTAGTATTAGTTTATGATTTATAATTTTTTTTATTTATAACATTTAAATAATAAAATATAAATATTTATTAGTTAATAACAATTTGAATCATAAAATAAATATATAATAAGTTGAAAATTAGAATTCATCTACCAATAAACATAAATTTTGACATGGAAATCCATATTAGCTCTACAACCAGTCAAATCAATGATTATGAAATGAAAGAAAACCATATTAGATTTAAAATCTGTAATAATTTACATAATAAAATTCCATATATATTCAAGAAATGATGGAAATCGAACTTGTACTTCAAACAACCATAACATTTGATAAGGGTGTCGGTTTGGGGACTACAATATATCAAATAAAAATGTATAATGAGCCCGACACCCTAACAATTTGGGGAACCAATGTTCATGTTCTTTTATCCAAAAAGGACCATAAGTCCTTCTAAAGTGAGTATTTTGTTTGGGAATCCTTATTTTTAAACATTGAGGGAATTTAAGCCTCACTTAGTGGGGTATTATTCTCTTATTCAGTTGGGATTTTATTAATTCAAATGTATTACATTGTTATTGATATTATGGTTTTTCCGTTTTATAATTTTTCAAAAAGAAATTTTATTTATAATTAAATATATCCATATTTTCATATATTTACAAATAATAAATCAAATTTATAATTAAATATATATAATGAAATGTATTTTTAATCATATAAACCTTATGGTAGTAAATATTTTTTATTAATTTACTTTTAAATAAATTTTTATTCATATTATATACCTTGTAAAAATGAATTATTATTTATATATATAACTATATAAGTAATGTTTATATACAAACATGAGTGTGTCAATACGAAATATATATTTATTTTTATATTGAAATATATGTAAATTTATTTGTGTGTATTTGATAAATTTTAATATGTACTTTTATGTCAATAATATTATGTGTATACATCATATAAAAATGTACTTATATATTTATATGTCATTATCATTAAATATAGTATACAAATGAATTTATTGTAAAACGGTATGAATATATATATATATAAATATATATATATATTCATTATATATATACATATTCATTTGTTTTGATAAATATATATATATATATATATATTATTATTCTAATATTTGTATTAAATTTTAATGTATAATATATTTTGATAAATAAAAATAAATTTCTCATACACATTTGATGAGGTTTCATCTTTATGAAAGAGTGTATTCATTTACTGCCCTTTATGATTTTATTCCATTCATTTATATTCCTATTGTTTTGATAATTTTACAATCGTCATGCTTTCCCCAATTTTGGCAATTTATTATCAATTATATTTTCTTATTTACATGAATTTATGAATATTTATGTATATTTATATACATTTTTAAATATGTATACATATTTATGATTACATTTTTTTATATCATATATTTGTATGTATATATAAATATAGATATTTATGTTTACATGTGTTTATATACATATTTAAATTAATATTAAACTGTATATATGTGTATGTTTTTATATATTTGTGGAACAGAAATGCGTGTTTATATGTATTTATAAATTTTTGTTACGTTTATATATAAAGACATTTATATCAATTTATTATTTTATTATTTATAAATTTTAATTTATAAATTTTTTAAATTATTTGTTTTTTTGTTATTTCTTATTTCTTATTTTAATATTTATTTATTATTGATTCATTATTTATTTATTATTTTCTATTATAAATTTTTAGTTAAATAACTATTTGATATTTACTTAATAATAATTAATTAATAATAATTTTTTCATTTATTTATTATTTATTATTTATAATTTTTAATTATAATTTATTTATTTATCCATTATTAATTAATAATTACAAATTTATTAATAATTAACAATTTAGTTATTTTTATTTATTAGTATTGATGTATTATTTATTTATTATTGATTATTTTTCTGTTAATTATATATTTTTCAATATTCTTTAATTATTTTATTATTTATTATTTATTTATTAATTATTATTTAGTTATTGTGTATACTTTAATTATGAATTTATTTTTAATATGTTAGTAGTTTATTATTAATTTTCATATTTTTAATTTATTATTAACTTATCATTTATTATTCTTTTTTAATAATTATATATTTCATTATTTTTATTATAATTGATTATTAATTGATTATTAATTTTTGTTTATTTTTTTCTACAAATGTTATTTTTTAATTTACTTTACTTTTTTCAAATTTTTGTAAATTTATTATTTGTTTATTATTAATATATTATCATTTAATTATTTATTTTATATTCATTAAATATTTAATGTTTATTATTAATAATATATTATTTATTATTTATTTTCATTTATTTTTTAAAGTATTTTTTATTTATTGTATGTAATTTATTATTTATACATTACATATATATTAAATATTATATGTTATATGTATATATTATATATTAATAATTTATTACCCACTATTTATTATTTTATATTTATTATATTCATTTACTATTTATTATTTATCAATTATTTACATATTGTATGTTTATTTATTATTCATTTTTATTTTATATCTTAATTAGAAATATATTTTTATTAACTATAAAAAATTAATTATTGACAATTGAATTTATAATTATTAAATTCTCAATATTAATTAATTATTTTATTTATTTGTTACCTATTTTTTGTTTTAATAATCATTATATATTTGTTTATTTACTTATTTATTTATTAAATTATAATTATTCACCACATAAAGAGTCAGCTCGAGTGGTAAGCTGTTTTGAGAAAAAACAAGATATAAGAGGTCAAAATGTATCTCAACACAGAATTTCTAAATATGGCATGTGCATGTTCATGAGCAAATTCATGGAAATAAATTACAAAGTATAAATTTTTAAAAATAATTTGTTAATACTATGACATTAATAATAAAATAATAAATAATTAATTTCAAGAATTATAAATTATAAAATTATAAATAAATATAAAAAAATAAACGTAATAATAAAATACTAATTAATTAATTACTGGAAGAATAAAATAATAAAATAATAATTAAATATATTTGAGAAAAAATATATAAATGAATAAATAATTATTAGAAATATAAAATATTAAAATAATAATTTAATAAAATATTAAATTATAATTTTAAATATTTTAAAAAATAAAAAATAAAAAACCTCCAGTGAAATGATTATGAATTGGTTTAAACCACAGATAAATAATTTTGCAATGTTTTTGAAAACAGATTGTTATATGATTACGTGTGTACGCTTTTGTGGGGATCATCAAAAACTGTTGCAAAATGATTTAGTGGTGGTATAAAAATCCGCCAAAGAAAGAAAAAACCATTCACAACAACTATTTTGGCATAGTGTAACAACTTATTGGATGATGAACATTGTGAAATACATTCAAAATTGAGTGTTCTCTATGAAAAATATTTGAAAGAGAATACATAATGACGAGAGCCCAAATTTAATCTTTACTCAAGTCCAAACCACTACAAATTCCATTATAAATGTGGCATTGATGGAGCCCTTCTCAGGTTCATTGATAGAGAAAAGAAAAATGTTGTTATGAAAGTTGTACATACATGATTTTGTGGGCCCCATCAGTCTAGGTTCAGGCTCTCCTATCTAATTAGGAGGCATAGATTCTTCAGGTCTTTAATTAAGCAATATTGCACAATATTCTGTAAAAGTATCAATTCCTACCAAGTATAGGATAATTTAATCAATCATCCCCCGAAGTTGATACCCAAATAAAAGTACTCATATCCATTTTTTACTTTGGTAATGGATGTTTGAAAGAAATATCCTCCAACTATAGGATTGAAATTCAAGTCCGTCCAGGATACTACCATCATCTTGTCCAAAAGGGATCATGTAATCCTTGTCAATGAAGTCGAGACAAAATGCATTGTCAACTTCTTTTAATTCAATATCATCAACATATTGTGTGTCCCTCATTAAATACGGATGGAAAATGGTACCAATTTATTTTCTAATTAGTATGAGATGTTTTATGAAGAGAATAATATCAAATCCAACCATTTATCTTGCAAGCATAAATCAGCGAATCGAATGATACTGGACGTGAACCAGAAAATATCAAACATTCTCCAAAATATGGTGGATAATGATAGATATTCATATCTTGAAAAGATATTGCATTCCTTAGGGACATTCTAGGATACAGCCCACACCACTGCATGGGGGACCTCATATTCCCACGCATAAGGATCAAAAGAATTATTACCCATTAAGTTCTAATTTCCCTCACATGGTGTTTCAATCTATGATAAAAAATTCTGAAAATGCTCATTCCAAAAAACAATGAGATGAATTAGAGAAAATCGATGATGGACATCACTCAAAATTAGAGAGGATATGATTTTAAAAACAATGCATTCCTTCCCTTATTCTTCTATGGAGATATGGTATTGGTCCTCATGACCACAATAATACTAGGGAGGAAACCTCCAAAACATGAGTAAATGTGGGAGGTAAACTATTACATACACAAGGTCCTTTCTAATGTTTATTTTTCCATGATCTCGATGAATGGTGATCATTTTATTATACCTAACGAATCATGATTTCTTATAATATAATTCATTTCATAAATCCAAATCCTCCCATCTTTGATTCATGATTTTAAACGTCATAGCTTCATTTATCCTATATGCATGATATTAAAAGGCACCTATTTTTTCCTCATTACACGAAAATAAACGCAATGGAATTTTGTCCCATTTGAAAATCAATAATTGGAACAAAAAATGTCCCTAGTCATAATTCTAAAAACAATAAGACACTATAAGCAGAGCAATAAGAATTTAAACTATATATAGTATTCATCCCAGAGGAATCATGTAGTATTGTACAACAACATCTTCAACACACGACATTAAAATGATGTCATACCCTATGTAGAAAGAATAAGATGCCTTGTGTAACCATATCAATAATATTTTGATAAAAACACATTATGATTCTCATATGATTATTACCTAAAGGATATGATTTTGTTTATGGGGCCACATTCCTTCTTTTTTATATTTGGTATCTATTATCAACATAACACAATGAAAAAATTTATGAAATATGGTCCTAGATGAAAGACTGCAAATGGAACCCACATGATCTTGTATGCAATAAAATAAAAGGGACAGACAATGGTTTTTACATAATTACCTTAAATGTCACGACAGATGATCCTATATATTAGATCTTAAACAAAAAGAAATAATATTCTGAGTTGTGTGACTCTGCACTACATAGCATAATATACTAGTCACAAGAAGTTAAATAGTTTGAATATGTCCATTCCACATGACATAAATCATCTTGGTTCTTATACATGTTACATGACAAAATAATACATAACATTTTATTCAGTGCTTGAGTTTTTTATAACCCTTGGAACTAGTCTCCCACCACACATCCATTCTATTACTACTTGTGGCCTGATTATCATCTCAATCGAATAATTAGTGATTCCTATATTGTATGTCCAATAACATGACATGATGTAAATTAAATTAACCCTTTACAAAATGTAAACATAGATCTATGATAAGGAATTACCATACTACAACCTGTTTTGGTAGAAATTCTCATATTGTGCTCAAACACCATCCTTCCAGAAATCATATTTTGTAACATGGGGAGTCAAAATCTCAAAGAGCATTCCATGGCCATCAGTGATGGAATGTATAATCTTTTATTACTCCTTTTTTACAATGTATAATTTTCCCCTTTTGGTATTTTCATAAGTCACCTCCAAAAGTTATGTCAATAAAAGGATTCCATTTTTTAACTGTTAATAATATTCCACAGTTTGGATATTTATAATTCACCCCCAAAAGGGCTACCAACTAGAGGAATATCCATATATTGATGAAACGTTTTCTATTTCTATAAGAAATGATGGTATCCCGATGGAACCCACATTTTAATCATTTTTTAGTGTCATTCCTTGTTTTCTTTCCCTATATAACTTATCTTGATCTAAAAACCCCCAATATCATGGTTTTATATATCCTTATACATATATGAAGTATTTTAAAACATCATTCTCCCGTTAAGGATTATATTACTCATCATTTACATCATTTATGGTTCTAATCCTATGACATAATGCTACAAGACACTTTATTCTTTATCAAGGACAATAAATGGCATGGTTTTCCAAAACTATGTATTACTCAATTATCACTCTTATATGATACACAGGGCTACACATATCCTACATATTGGTCAACCCAAAAAATAAAAATAAAAAGTTATTTCCTTATGATCTCTTCTATGTGGTAAAAATATTCTTTTTAACCACTTGGTTCTCAAACCGATCATAGATTACAAGGTCTTAGTATTTTTTTAAAATTTTTCCTCACGTGATCAAGTCATATTAGTTAAAAATAGATTTAAAAAGTTCTTATATACAATATATTTAATGGAATACCAAATTTCCTTACCACATGATGTTATATTTTATGTTTGTAATCTCTTATATGATGTAAATTCAAGAAATATGTGTTCCCAATGACACCCATATATTAAATATCGCTATATCCACAAATTGGAAAATTACCCCATTATATTTTGTATTAGAACGGTCTATATAATATGATCCAGTACAGGTTCCCACTCTACCCATCAACTAGGGTTCAATGAAAAAATCCCCTTCCCCATACAAGAATTTGATATTTTTTACGAATCCATTATAGAATTACATGCAGCATGATTTTCCCATTGATAAGATCATTAGAAATTCCCAAATCCTTTATCTAGAGCCGATCATTGATATTAAAAAAATATTCCTCGTAGATATACATGGTTAATTCATATTTAATAAACATTTCTAAATAGAATTTTGCATTTTTTACAAGAAATGGTCATTCCATATTCATGTTCCTCCATCATAAAAATGAAACTCTATGTATGGGGAAATCTGAATCTTCAAAATCATTTCATGTCCCTCAATGATAGAATTACCATTACCAGTGGACACATCTATTTTTACTATGAATAATATTCCTTATTTTGGCACTGTATAAGTCACCCAAAAATGATTGTATTCCAAAGGCACATCTGTCCTCTAGAGAAACCTCTCTATTTATGTATTCCCTAAAAACATCATGCCTGAAATCATTTTTTTAATATGGTCCATGGTCAATCCTTTCATATTAATCCATTATCACTTTTTAGATTTAGAATCCCCTAGATTTCGTTATAGAACATTCACTCATTAAACCTGAAGATTTTGGGACATTCTTTATCAGATCACCTTAAAAGCGAAAATCCTTATTTTTTCATTGAATGATAAATTAAATTAAAATGATTACCTAAATGTCCATTCCAATGGATATTTAATTCAATGACCCAAATAATGTTTTGATAAAATTAAACTTCATGATGATTCAACCACCATAGGGTAGTATCTTTTTCTCTATGGGTTGGTATCCACCACCACCCTGAAGAACTACATGAAACTTGATACTCAATAAATCAAGCCATGAACTGATTCCAAGATTCTATATTCTAGGAATAGAAAATACATTAGCTAAAATGTGCATGTTCCCACATTTTGTGTCCCCATCCTTTCACACACAACCCTCTATGGTCTTCTGAAATTTGAATCTTCAAAAACATCCTGATAATCAGTAATCAAATATCTGAGTCATATGATCACCTATTTTACAATGAATTGATACACCTGACATTGGATTGGTATTATTTTCCACCAAATGCAATATCTAATAGAGTATAATGTTGATTTACTAATCATTGATACACCCATATTTGGATTGGCATAATTCACCCCATTATGGTATGTCTACTAACTGATCATTTGACATGTAGGGAAAGAACATCAATGTTCATATGAAATGAAAATATCCAGGAAAAAAAATTTCTAAACATGTTATATAATTTTTCTTTAAAAAAATTTAAATATCATGTCTTAGATACATAAATCAAAAAAATTTGACCAAAATTTGACCATTGTTTATCTAAAGAATGTAAAAACATTCTCAGCCAGCAATCCATTCATGGGTCATCATTCCATAACTCATGGGAAATAATGTTTATCCAAATATACATGTTACATTATTATATCATGAAAAACTATAAAACACCCTAAAATATAGACATGATTGATACTATGTTGAAAACATAAAAAAGGTAATCATGGTTAAATGTTTATTCTTATATTTCTCGACCCGAGGTCTCTATGGTTTAAATTTTTTTGAGAAATGGAATGAAAAAGGGATTAAAATGGATAGGCTGAAACCCCCCAAGGGAAAACCTTGGAAAAATAATATTATCACCTAGTAATTCTTCATCATATATAACATAGAAAAATCATTAGAAATTACATTAAATACATAATGTTCTTAGGTTCATTCATATAACATTAGAAACAGTCAAACTATAATCACTAGGTCAAAATACCTACGTAAAAAAATAGGGCACCTCCCCATTACTATCAATATGATTTCAGTACATTAAAATTACAATTTCTAGCTAAAAAAACAATAATAAATGTTATGTTATAATAATAGAGGAATACATTAATGATGATATATATTATTGGAAATAATATATTTTCATTCATAGATAAAAAAATTTGAAGAGTATGTACAAATTGGAGTCACTATATCATATTTTATTATATAACATTGCTATAATCATTATTTTATGAAGATTTTATTAAGCATCATCAATGGCCTATAGAATAATGTGTAGTATGATCTCATTATACTCCACATTAAGGTGCATATCATATTCCACAACCACAATTAAAGTCTTCCACTTAACTTGATCCCCAAACATAAAATGATTTAGTTGAATGATCTCTAATATGATTTTATACATACCTTTTTGTAGGTGTCATATTCGAGTGGAATTCCCATCAACCCATTATTTACACCACTAATTTATTGGTGTGGTCAGGCTCCTCCTAGAATAACGCAACTTAGAGATCATTTGTGTTTTTTAAAGTTCATGTTGTGATAAGTCGTTGATGAAACTTGTGCTAATGATCACATCGAAAAATGATATCCTTTATTGTAATGTGGAAATTTTGTTAGTCACATCCACCACACCCCAGTATACTAATCATTCTATAGAGCTGATGTTGTTTGGTAAGATGATTGTTTATGGGTGACCTTGAGACTAAATCATATATGACCGGCTATATGTACCAGTAGCATAACAAAAAATTATCCTATGTTTCCAATCATTTCATAATGATAGTCTTCATATGATTAGTGTAATCCATAATTATCTTGATTATGGAAGTGACTCATGTTCTATGTACTATAGTGATGTAACCCTCACCTTTATATTATGTTGGGTTGGGGAAGTGGTCACCCCTTCTTTTTCAAACATAGAAATTGACTACACAAAAGGAGGAAGTAAATCTGTCATTAACATTGGAATATTGTAAAGAGAATGGAAAAAGGCGATCAAAGCTGTTGAAGGAAGTCACCATTGATAGATTATATTCCTAAATATATTCCTCCCTAGTATCCCAATATTAAATAGTTTAATCAATGATTTCTTATTGGGAATCATTCTATTATGTTTTCCCAAGCCCCGTGAATGAAGGATCTTGAGAATATACAAAACCAAGGCCCCTGACTGTATTTCATCTATAAATATGATCAAGATTAAACCAAATCCATTTGTCATGGAATGAATTCAAAATATATCCTATAGAAAAATATAAACCCATCCAGATCATTGTTTTCATACGTTGGATATAAGAAGGTCGACCATGGCAAAAAAAATTAGAGATAAACTCACATCTGTCCCAATCCTTATTAAAGTTCGCAAACCCTTACATGGATCCTAGAATAACAAATCATTGATAGTGTTCTTACACAAATTTATATTATAGTATTTTAAATCTCATATAATACTCACCATTAAGGGTTTATAAGAGGAATGTATTAGAAAACAAATTGGATCCACCATCAGCATTATCCACTTTACCTTTAGTAAGAAAATCCCATTCAGGCCCAACAGAATCAAGATTAGCTCTAGAACCTTCAATCGATGGTCTGGGGTCCATGCCCTCTCCACATGGGGTTGTGATTAAACTATAATTTGTGGCCATAGTGTCCTCCTAGGTATGTGATAGATCTGAAATATCATAAGGAATTTATGTTAATGTTTTTTATTTAAAACCATATCATATTCATTAACATTAATTGAATTATCTTTTCTCTCTACAGTGATAAGAATGAATGTGGTATCAACCACTGATGCTTCCCCTTTCAAAGTGTCAGAGTCTACGACAATAATATGCACCTCAACTAGTATATCCTACTAATTTCTAAAATGTTTATATATAATCCCTTTATAAAAGAAAATGAATGGGGATTATATAACACATAAGAAAAATTAATTATTTATTCAAGACAAATCAAGAAAAAATGATGCTGTGAAAAATTTCAATGAATAATGATAGACATAGGAAAGAACATTATTCTACTTCATTAAATCGCATTCATAAGAGGAAGGATAAAACATTCCTCCTAAATTAATGATATTAGATGTGGATTTTGAGAATAATGTCCCTAAATATCCTATTAAATCATTGTATGGACTATGGATAGCTCCCCTAATTCATAATTTGTTCCCTTACCTCCGATAGCGGTTCCTTCTAAGGATTATTTTTATAATGGGATCTTGGTTAATTAAAACCTCTACCAACTGTAAGTCTAGGTCACCCATTCCCCAGTAATGTATTTTATAGAATAATAAATATCATAATAATGGAAGAAAGAAAAAAAATAGGCATCCAAAAGAGATATGATGTAGTCTCATTGATTACTGTATTGTTCATTAACCACTTTACTGACCCCTTAATTCATCATATCTGCGACAAATCTCATATATTGGATCTGATTGGAATTGGAGTAAATGAGAATATCAATCTCATGGATGTTTATTCCAACCAATATATGTACAGAATCATCATATAAGTGGATTGGAGTGATAACGTCCACAATATATGGAATCACCAAGATGTTTTAGAGGAGTAAAAAAATGCCTGTTGTGTCAGAAGGCCATTTCATTTAAAAATGGAAATAATTATGTCACAAAAAATTGGAATTATTTCCAGACTGATGTTAAGTAGACTACACATATAAGGCCCCATCCTTAAACCTTACTTAATCTTGATTTATTACAAGATTACACATTGAGGATCATTTCATGTTTAGAGTTTTAGAGAATTAGATCATGAAACTAGCATTAAATTCCACATTTAAACAAAGTGGTTACATAAAATAAAGCATTCATTTTTCCCATCAACGGAAACATATTTAAAATAAAACATGGATTCTTTCTTAACACATCCTTGACACTATCATCCCATCATGTACCTTTCCCTTGACCTGTGAAAAACATTTTAAAAACATGGGATGAGCATAAAAAGCTCAGTAAGGGTTATAAAAATATGGAAAGGAAACATGAGTTCATATATACATAAAAATGAAATCATACATTACCCATAAAACATAGGAACTTTGACATACCTCATCAAATCATGAATAAATCATAGAAATCATAAGACATAAAAGGGAACTTGAGGCATTCTAAACATTTCTACGTAGGGGGTAACCCTCTTGGTTATGTTTGGAATACCCACCACAATATATTCCCTAAATCCCTTTGGAGAAACCTTAACATTTCACTCCTTCGCATTACCCAATATATTGGAGAGCTATATCGGGCTCACCCGCCCTTAGTTTATCACGGAACCACCCGTATTCATAATAATTCACATGAACCTCAACATAATCATATCACATAAAACATGCATAAAGGAAACATAAAATTTCAACCTTTGAATCACAAGATATCAATACAACACATTGATATAAAAACATTATGAAAACCATTTTCAATACCAATATAAAAGAAAAGTAAAACATGGTATTTATTTTTCTTTTAAAAAAGAAGGTATGGCTTGTAGAGGAAGCCGAAACTCAAATAACGGTCACAACGGTGGAGAAGTCGTTATTGTCGCATACGTATGAAAAAAACATTCCCTTTTGACGTTTAAAAAACACTTCATATAAAAAAGATTCCTATTTAAGAAACTTAAAATTAAATGGTGTTTATACACCGTATAAAAGAAGGTTGTGTATAAAACAGAATATGCCTCAATGAAAGGAGATTGAGACGAAGTCCCTTACAGAGATGGTATCCTTGGTTTAAGGATAAATCAATTACATAATTATGTGTGACAAACGAATACACCAAATATAGGTGGATATTAAGTGTAAAATAATCAAAGGTCATTCACACATATTCAAACGATGACATATTCAATAACTACATGTTGAACCCAAAGAAATCGAAATTGTGTTAAGAAGTTCCCTTGACAGCCTAACGGCGTCACATCAAAATGAGTTGATGAGAGATAAAAAAAGGGTATCTCATCACTTGGACATAAAATTTACATCAAAAAGGATATATGAGAACATATCACAACATAACAATTTTTAAATTAGAAGACCCAACAAAATAAGTCTTTTAAAAAGAGGAGGGTGAAAGGTTCCCTTACCGACATGGGTATCTTTCGAAACATACACCTCGTGAAAGAAGGACAATACAACATTGATGTAAATAATCAAAAAAGAAATTATATTACACAATTAATTAAATAATGGGCATTACATACACCACTCAAAGTAAATTGTGGAAAATGTAGCATAAATCTCAAGAAAATAAAAGTGAGATGAAAAATCCTTTACAAAAACTCGACAGCCTAACGACGCCACATAAAACTTCCAAAATGGATTGATTAGAGAGAATAGGGTCTCTCATCACATGAACATAAAAATTACAGTATGATTAATATAAAATAACAACCCAATAATAAGAGAGATGAGCTTTAAAAGTAATGACATAAAAGTGTGTACTTAAAAAGAAAGAGTGGAGTAGGATCCCTTACCTCAAGTCCAACTTGTCTTGTTCATTTCTTTATATTCCTAAATAATAAACATTGGTCAATTAATAATTTCCCAAGTACCTCCTTTATAGATTATTATTCAGTTCATATAACATATTATAATTTTATAATAATTGTTTAATAATGTTAGTTCATATCAGACGTTTTTGCCGATGTTTGGTACATGAGTCAAAAATGAACTTGTTTGAAAAACGATTGCCCATGTAGTTATATGTAAATAATTTCTATAATAGTATTAATGATTAAATTATCATATTTATCCATTAAATATTCATTTTATACTATTCCATGTCATTTGGAGATAAAAAATGAAAAGCACCGCTCATGGAGACGGTAGGCCGTACGTACGCATGAACGCTACTTTCATTTTTTGTCATATTAATGGAACTAAAACAAAATGAGAGAGATATATATATGTTATAATTCCAGAATTATATCCATCAAATAGATGTAATATATTAAACATATACCAATTATATATATGTACTTATAATAGTACATAACATTTTGAGATAAGAAATGAAATGTACCGTTCATAGAGACGGTAAGCTGTACGTACGCATGAACGCTACTTCCATTTCTATCTCATATTTATTGGAATTGAAACATAATGATACATAATATTATTTTAATTCAAGTATGTTATAATATATAATATCACTAAATATATCCTTTATATGTACCTCATATGGTATTAACGAATGAAATCACTTTGAGGGGGCGGTAGTCCGCACTTCCTTAAATGAAGATATCGCGTTTATGCATAATGGAAACCATAAAGGTACACCATATATGAAAAATACAAAATCTTAAGTAAATCATAAACATATTAGATATCATATATAAATATAGTGTCATCTTAATGGCCACATTTGAAGGTGTTAGAGGAATGTTGAACAATCATCGTTTCGGGAGGCAGTAATTCGCCATCCACAGAAATAGTATGTTCTATAACCATTAGATGTAGGTGTGTGTAAGTGTAGCTCAAATAATTCTTATAACAACTTTCTAGTATATTTAATATACTGGATTTGTTACAAATTAAATGAATAAAAAGGGTGTTGGGGGTTGGATATGAAAAATAAAACAAAAGGACCCAAGTGAAGACATTACCTTAAAATCGGGTAACTCCCGTTGGTTTGAGCTCAAAGGCTTCCTTGGTAAGACTTCTGCCCAAAGTGATGCATCAAGGAGTAAGAGAGGGAAGTGGAGAGGAAAAATGGGTAGTGTTTGTTTGAGCCGAATTATTTTGGAGTGTGGGTAAGGAGGTAGAGGTGGGGGCCTTTTATAACAGGAGAGGAGGGGCACTCTTGTGAAGTTACAAAATGTTTCTTTATTTTCAAAAGTGTTTCTGATTTTAAAGGTCCCACATTGATGTATTTAGAGGATAAGGCGATAAGGGTTAGAAATCCACTCATCCAATAGGTTTTGGTCATTTATAGGTCTTAGATATTACATTATCTTTCCATTGTATTTAAATTGTTAAATAATGAGGTCATCCCTGAATCATCATGATGTCATACATAATTTAATTTATTTAATGTCTAAAAATTATAAAACAAATACTATGATGTAGGAAATATTTTTAGCTTTCCAATGACTATTTATAGTCAAATATATGACTTGTATAACCCCATGTAAAAATTGTTTTAGTAAAACATCTCATGTTTGTGTCATTTTTACTTTAACATTAAATAAAAAGATATTTATGCCATTTTCCAACCAAAGTGGCTCCATGGGGTCCCCATGTTGACCAATGGATTTTCGTGGTCGGCCATGACAGATCCAATGAGGGTAGGACTTGTGTCTAGGTCATTTCAGTTTATTAAAACATTATTAATACCATAAACTACTCTAATTACCACTAATTGCGATTAAAAACGTAATAAGTTACTATTCACCAAAAAATTATTTTTATCCCATTGAACCACATTTTATTTCATAATGACAACCATGTATATTGGATTTTTTAAATTCAAAACACAATGATGGGAAAATTTCATTTAAACGGAAAAATCAGTTTTTATAAGTACCACTTAGTGGTTTCATTATTCATCAAAATTGATGTTTTTCATAAAAATCCCAAAAATTCACCCTAAGCTATATTTGATATTCAGAATTAAAAAATGAAGTATATTTTACAAAATTAAAAACATATAAGTCAAATTAATTAATTTAATAATTAATTCCCACTGTGAAAGCAAATAGCGTGTTTTTATGAAACAATAAGTATCAAAAGATTGACACTAGTTTAAGTCTGATTTCAATGTGAAAATAATTTCAACGACCACTATTTGATTTAATGGTAAAAATATATTCTAATTTCACTTTAAAACCAATTCAAAATATAATCTAATCATGGAAATAAATTATATTAAAAAGATGTTTTGAATTAAAATACAACATTTTACACTATTCATTAAAAAAAGAACTTTATCGGTAAGATACCAAAAATTTACACAAAGTAAATTTTGATGTCCCAATTCTTAAGAATAGTTTTATTTGGTCCAATATAATGTATAAGAGTGAACAAAACTATATTTCATGACGGTTCACCATCAAAAGGTGATAAGTGAACCTTTAGTGAAAACTAGGGCATATACGCCTAAAATAGAATTCTTTCTGTATTTTAAGCCTTTATCTTTTATTGGATAAATGTAAAAACATTTAAAAACATATATAATCATATTTTAGTTTTTTATATCCATTCCCGCCAATACCACAGCTACATGTTAACTACCATTTAAAATAATATTATTTTATTATTAGAGTGCAACGTAAGATTCCCAAGAAACTCGTTGTTGCGTGTTGGGTACGCCATCGAGCATAGCGTCCCCTTTAAAGTCATATTAATATTTTATTCACAAATATGAATAAATATTAAAATGTCTTATTCTTTATTTACCTAGGGTGTTACAACACAATCCTAAATTTTTTAGTATTTTTATCATTCTTCATCACTATTTATGTATAGGATACTGGATCCCGAGATTCATCTAGACAAAGTAGGATGCACCATTAAAGATCAAAATCAACTAGAATAACACTTTTGACCCTGAATGGTGGACTAAACCATATAATATGTTTCTAGGGAGAGCTTATGGTCTCACCAATGTCACCCTCAAATGAGGGGGACCCTTTATAAAATGATTCCCCCCAAATGTATCTTTATATCTTTTACAAAAGGAATTCATGTTGTTAACGCCCCATGGGAATATGAGAAAATCTAGGCTTTAGAATCCCAGGAGGTGAACCCAGTGGACACATTCATTGAAGACAGTTTAATTACATATTTATTTACCTACACATATTTGAGAAACTAGAGTTGTTGGGCCACCATTCTGCATTTCATTGATCAAATGTGAGAAGGAGGGGATTTGGATAGTTTCTTTTGGAAATTTAGTTGAAATAAAAATCTAGAAGTGACATAATGTTCAAAAATTACTATTCTATCAGTAAAAGATTCAAGAACACAATCCATGAAAGAAATAATATACAATCCTTGTTCATTTATATAATTTTCATCACTAGTGAATGTCCTTGTGGTGAATCCTTATATTGAATAAATTTTAATTCCCCCAACTAATTCATAATTATTAAAGATTGACCATATTTCATAGAAAGGGGTTGTTTTTTCGAGAAAATGGAAAGGAATGATCTGAATTGGTCTCCAAGAACCTTGATTTCAATAATTATAGAATAGAAAATGATGTGGGCCACTACCCATCCTCATAGCACCTATGAATACCCCCACAATTCTAAAAATGGAATTCCTTTTATAAATGTTCAATAAACATGGATTGATCTTTTCCAAGATAGAAGATTCCAACTAAATGTGCCTCCCCTCCACTATCGTGGCTTCAATGAAAAATTTCCATGACCCTATGCATTTATTTAAATAAATAAATAGTAACATTTAGATGCTTAACCACATATATAAGAATCCTGCTAGATGTGTCTTGGAAGGTATGTCAGACTTGATTATGTACAACCATTGGGTGTACATTTCTTCTTCCAATATGGGATAAAATTAAACATGAATGCCCCACATTTCCATTTGGGGGAATCATGTGGGACATTTTCATATGACCCCCTTGGGATCTAAGAATTTATTCATGCATTCCTATGAATGGATATGAACCCTTGTGATAGGGTCTTCGTTCCGGATATCCCATGCTACCTCAAATTTCCTATGAGCCAATGTTGGAATCTTATCAACATCATAACTTGTGGAATTCAGTAGAATAATCTAATCATACAACTCTGCAAATATATGATCTTAGGAGATCTTGTAAACATCCCATAGACTGATACCAACTTCTATGTGTGTTAAGTGGATATAATTCTTCTTCCGGATCTATATCATTACTCTCTTTGTGATAATCTTTGGAATCTTCTACATCTGTCTGGTCCACACAAAAAGACTCATAAATGATGTCTTCCATCATCCTGGACTTAAAATCAGTACACATTCATCTTACCATGTACACCCACATCCACTCAGTTTTGACACCCCCTTTATGGGGGAGGTTCTATTCTTACCTCAATCAATTCAATTGGTCTATCATAGAGATATGTAATATAGATGATAGTAGTGAAATAATAACATCTAGGTAAGATGTTTTAAATCTAGGGAACAACTACTATGATGCATGACATTGTTTGTGGGATATGTTCCCTTTTTAACAGACATACCCATGGATAAGATTTTTGTAGTGGTAATGTTCAAGTATTACTTAAACCAGAAGAGTGTGAGATATATTTTTAGCTTCAGGAAATACAATTCATTAATAATTCTATGGATGTAAAGTGGAATATAATAACTCTTAGGGTATTTACAGTGATACATCATCAAGGTATTCAAAAAATATTGTATAATGGTATCACATTCATTATCATAATAATTCCAAATATCATCCAAAATAGCCATGATATGATTACTAGCCCAATCGTCAGAGACTATGACCTTCATAGAGGCCATGTGGAACATATAAGGAAATAATGAGAGTATAATTTCTACTGAAATATTGGTTCTGATTTTTTTAATATTTATAAATTACTCAATGTAGTTTTATCACGTGGTTCACTTTCCAATGTGACCTCACATAGGTCAATAACCCAAGTTACATGATGCCGAAAAATTTCCCATGTGAATAAGATGTGAAGATGAGGGCATGCTAGGTCTATGGAAATGTAGATTTAGTGAAAAAAACCAGCATGACAAGAGTATCAGTGTAAAGGAATGTTTAATAACTTCATGAATAATAAATTACATTTATAGACATAGGGATCCCATCACATATGATACACATGATCCAACTACACTATAAATTATTGTGAAATCCCTATGCAGATTTCCCTTGAAATTTTCTATTGTGTCGTAATCAAGTCATAAAGCACATCAAGACTTGGAATAATGGTAAATAAACATGGGAACACTAGAAAATGACTGATTCATCAATAACCATTTTTTATATGAGGATAAGAACCTATTATTCCCATTATATATAATATTGAAGGGGGATATCATAGATCACACAATTCACATAGGTCATATAACAGAACGACCAACTAAGGTCTCCACGTAGGTCCATCCGATGTGCCAGCGCCATTGCGCTGGACCCAAATAGGTTTACCCTGAAGTCCAGTGTATGTTAAACCTACACTATGACCCACAAAACACATATACACAATTTAATTATTTTTCTCAATGTCTCAAAAGTTCAATTAAATTGGACCATTTGTATCCTACTTCAAAATTACTATACGAGTCAATTATTTTTCGATGTTCTACTCACCGTGGAATTTTAGGAAAGTCCTAAAAACATAATGTAGTTTCTTAAGACCAAAAAGAAGAATAATATGATGTTTTATAATGAGTATTAGATATTCCTGTTGTTTAAAACACAAAACACCTGTAGGAAAATCATCACATAGTACAATCCCACTAAGGTGGTATCCCATTAACAATCTTATGACATTAGAAACATTCATAAAAAGATAACTATGTATACCCATGGTTTATAAAGTGAGGAATAGCCATGTGTTGTTTCACAAAATTTCAATCACACTAAAACATAGTCAAGTCACACAATTTTACCTTATGTGGGACCTCGTCATCTCACCTAGGACATACCTTCATGATCCACCCTCAACTCACATAGGCCTTACCAGTGTGATCCATCTTCTATCTTCATAGGCATCACATGAATGATCCATCCTTGGAACCCCATTTTCAGGCCACCCATTTAAGGGATCTTCTTCCCTTGGATACCTTTTCCAAGGGGTACCATGATGAGCCCATCCTGAAGGACTACAAAAATTTATAATCCACGTCGACGGGAAATTATCCCTTCCTCTCTAATATACATTACCACGGTAATGGAGGTCCAACATTTATGAAGGATTATATAGTGTTTGAGGATTATTTTTGATAATATAAAAATTTTGTAAAAACATATTGCCATAGGTTATTCCCATTACATTATATCAAAATATACTATTATAGTGATTTATTTAATGAAAAAAATTTCATTTTAGTTTGTTTCCCTAAATTCGTCTTTCAGAATTAAAGTGGTCCTTCATTGATGATTCCCATAGTGTCCATAGACATTAAAATTTATTAATATATGTCGTACTACATTGTTATCGAGATGGAATTATTCAAAGTGATTCACAGAATAGAAAAATTGTCTACTTTTTAATCCCACATTGATAAATATTGGGACCTCGAATTGGTTACAATCCCAAGGGAGAGAATATCATGATGACTGGTGGGGGGATTTATAGATGGTAGAGTGAGTCCATTATTATGTTTCTATAAAACAATTACTATATAGAGTATGGGAGTGTATCTTTCAGAAGGTTCAATGGCATACCCTTATGTCTTCTAGTAGTTATAGGTCTTATTTAAGATGCATTTTTGGATGATTTCAGAGGACTTCCCAATGATAGAGGACTAGACATCGAGATAGAGATTGTGCTAAGTGTGTATTACATTTTTATATAATATTATTAAAAGGTTTTGGTTAATTTCAAAAGTCTCAATGTAAATATCATTTCCTTAAACAATAAGTGATTTATCTAGCCTAGAACATCCCTATGGGGTTCACCTATTTTCCTCTCTATGAAATAGAACATTATTATTTGGAAATGGTTAGATTACATAAAGAAATATATTGTGATGGTGAATAATATATATCATTTTATATGTTTTTATTATCTATTTGATTGTCATTGGAGAGCCTATAGGATATCTATGATTGATTATTTATGTGGATATAACTAATTTCTAGTTATATAAGAGAAAATATTGTCAATGAATTTCAGAGAAGGTATGGGTTATAAGATTCCATTGTGATATTTTTTAGATCAATGAATGTGTGAGAAGTTTTTATGGTTTTCATGAATAAGATATCCCACCCATATATTACTCATTAAATGTAAAACCCCATAAATGCATTTTAAACAAATATAAACCTCAATATCATGCTTAATAATGTAAAAAATATTTATGAAAATTTTGATATTTTAAAAAATAATTTTAATTAAATGTGACTAATATAACCTAGCTGTAGAAATTTATGTGTATGAATATAGGTAATCACATTTTGAAATATAGGTTTAATTTTACTTCTCAATAAAAAGTTACTGATTTTTTTGGAAATAATCACTCAATTTATTATAATTTCATTATATGCATTAAAAATTCAAATTTTAAATAATATTTTTATTGGATTTTGTGTGACGAAATAATAACTAATTTCTACCATGTTTAGATTTTTTTAATGAATTAAAATTAATTTGAAAATAAATATATAAAAAAATTTAGGCAATAATATTTGGATTTTTAAAAAATGATTGAATTTTTACCGACTGTGAACATTTATAGTTTTTCCAAATACTCTCTTTTTTCATTACATAAAAAAAATTAAAAGAAACATTGAATTTTTTATTTTTTCAAAATATAAAATCTGTTACATTCTATTTATGATAATATAAATAATTCCATTTTAATTAGGAATATTAATTATTTTGATAGATGCTATTTTTTTTTTATGTAAAAAAATTTTCTACAATGAATTAATTTCTTTCTACCATTAACATCAATAAAAATTTAAGAAAATTTTAAAAAAATTATTTCAGATAGATTAAAATTTAATTTGTATTTAAATGAAAATATTAAAATTGAGTTTATTGAAGAGATTTTTTCTGAAAATATTGTTTTATGGAAAAAAGTAAGAAATACAGAATTTAATTAAAACCCATATTTTAAAACCATATAAACTGTTCAATTTTGTTTTAAAATAAATTTTAAATTATAATTACATAAATAATATTATGAATTTTCAAATTTAGTTTATTTTAATCAATATTATTTTAATTTTTATAAAACAACGTATTATACATAAGAAATTGTTTTATATATAAATATTATATTCATCTTTTTTAGCGTTTAATTTTATATTGAAATATTCCAATTATGTGCGTTGATTTTATTAAAATGAATTAATTATTATGAATCCTAATAATTAATATTATGTAATAAGTTCAACTTTTTATATTTTTGTAATGCATAGTAAAAAATAGTAAACATTTTTAGAGTTTTTATGGTTAAAGAAAGTTAATAGGGGGATTTATACTAATAGATAAAGGTATGATTTCCACATAAACATGTAGAACTCATATTTTATGGCCATTTATAACCATTATATTATCTTTTATTCAAATAACTATCCATTTAGAATAATTTGAAATGGGTGTGGATTTAATATATAGTTATATTTTATAAAATTACAAGGTTGTCCCAACCCAAAGTTATAAAAGGAACCCCATTCATTACCCTATTTAAACCACATCAACACTTCTATATTGACAAAACAATAAAAAATCACATTTAAATATTACATATCAATTATGTATAGGTTATTTAGTTTTTGAAATACCTTTACAAGAGTCCTTAATTAATTATCTAAATGAGGTATAACAAAAGAGACGCAATCATATTATCTAACCTCCTTCAATTTATTTCATCTTATAACTCTTAAAAATCTATGGGATTCAATATAAAATAAAATATTATGTATAATAAATAATGTTAAATATTAATATGATTATGGAACCCCCAATATCTATACAACATTCAATTAAATGGGATGTCACAGTATCTCTCATGCATGTGTGAGAACTGTCATATCCACGTAATGATTTAATTCAATTCCCAACACAATATTTCATTGTCTGTTGTTGTTATGGGTTTAATTTGGATATATTCTAAATTGTGACATTTATATTATTCTTTAATTATAATTTCAATACTACATTATTTCCTTCCAATCCATTAGGAAATGATAACATTTTATGTGAATAAGTGTGGAATACATCCTCCACCAAGTGATGTGATTTGATTTTCACTTAATATTTCCATTGGTGGTGATAAAGATATATTTAATGAAATTATATGATATATAATGAAAAAATGTGAGTTTTAAAAGGTGAACTATTATTTAATTTTCTTGTCTTCCATCCTTTGAAATGTGAAAACAATGTTCATACATATGTATGGCCTACCATCTCTAGGAATACTATAAATCATTTTTCAATATCTAACTTTTATGGATGATTAAAAATATGTATATAAAAAATATATTTTTTATTAATAAAATGATTATTATTCTTGATATGTTAGAACCATGATCGATTTACATGTACACGAACTAATTAACTGGTATTACTATTTATAATTTACTAGTTAACATGTAAAATTGATTATTTTGATTAGGAATTATATATAAAGGGGGTTTGTTTTTTAGTGGTTAATATATGATATTATAACTATGTAATTAATTATGGTATAAATTTATAATAAATATAATTTTATTATATATTAGTTCATAGTTTTTTGATGAATGTAAAAAATAAGGTAATGAGTTTTCATATCATATTTAATTCTTTGAGACACATTCCATATTCCCCAATTATTTATTTTATTATGTGTATTTACTTCCCATTAATTTATTTTATGATTATTTTCTGAAAAAACATTATTTACAAATCCATATAATTTCAGGTATTTCATGAGTTTTAGATTTTTAGATTACTAATGTGATGAGTGTTCTTTGTGTGAATTTTATTTTATAGAGACATGTTGGGTCTTATGCACCTATTTGTTTTTATTAGGTGTATATACAACTTATTTGAAAATATATGTCATTATTATCATTATTTTAATGATATTTAATGCTTCATTTCATGTCGTTAATTAATTGGATTATCTATTAAAATGTCACAATTGTGGTGATGGATTATTTATACAATCTCATTATTTATCAATCTTTTTATGATCATGGTTCAGATGGTGAAATTTTTTACTTATCTCCAAAGAATCCAATTATATCTCTTCTCCTCTTATTATATTTTAATATTACATATTTTCCTTTAATTTTATTTTCATTATGAATCCATGATATTAAATGACTACTTCTAAAGAAAAAAGACTTTATTTCCATCATTAATCAAAATTCATTTTCCATTCATATCCGTGTTTTCTCAATATGTGTTCAATATTTTCTTATATTTTTCAATAATTTTATTTAATTTATAAATAACGGTATTTAAATTTTTAGAAATTTGTTTTAACTGTATCTTGTTATCATTTATCAAATCAGGTATATTAGACCCTTCACAAAAAATATTAAAGGAATCATCTTTTAGGTACACATAATAAATGATAATTCCCACTATCATTACTTCTCAATTAATTGAATATTACATTTAATATTTCTGAGGATCATTTCAAATAAAAAATTTAACAAGATATTTGGAATGGTTTTAGATTTTAAATAAATTATTTCACTATGAAGTGGATATTTTTATTAAGAACTAATCCAGTAATCTTTTAAAGTCATTTTCCTCTCTAATTACCCCTTTGATGTTTCATATACTTTACTCGTAATATGATTCAATTATATGATACACATTATTTATTTCAATGGATTATGATAATGATTATTTTAGGATGATTCTATGAATCCCATTTAATTCTAATGTTTTAATTATTATATGATTAAACCATTATGAAAACCATTTCTTTTCTATGGGTTATGCAATGATGAAATATTTTCAAACCCAATTTCTTTTTAATGGGTCATGATTTGTTATAATGATCAAATATTTATCAAACCCTTTTATTTTCCATTAGTTTATTATCTAATGAATGGTTTCTGATCATATGGAACATGTATATATGATTTCCATTATGTATCATGTTGTCCTGGATTTATTTATCCCTCTCATCCATAGGGTAATGCTGGATATCACATGAGATAATAATGACTATAATGGTGGATAAACCAAATTGAATAGGAGACACATTACACTATGATAGTCTTTATAGTGAACAAGGGATTTGTATATGATGTAATAGAATGTAAACTTAATCCATTATCATAATCTTGGAAATGATCTTGACTAAGGAAATGATTTTTTATTCATTTGTGTATTCCAAAAAATCAAGTCTTATGCTAATGTAATTCTCCAATGACTCGTGTTCTTTGACTACCTCATTATTCAAATCTTATGAGAAACCATAATTATTTCAATGATAAGATATTAAGTAATTTAATATGGATGTTATGGTTTTCAAATGTAAATATCATGTTCTCGTACCATTATGATAATTTTATGACTATGTAATCATTGATATCTCCTTTGTTTATACATACTGAGTATCTGATCTGACACATTAACTTGTATACTTTCCCTAGTTTATGAAAACTATTTTAATGTGTGATATGCTTTCTAGGGATATAGTTATAATGAACATAGTGTGTGATGATGCATATATCTTATGAAAAGGATTTTTAAGTATCTATGTTTCCCAATACACTAAATACATATGATTCTGGTGTGAATATAATATTATATATTGAATATTCATAAAATAATACATGGTATTTATGTATAGGTTTTTATTTTTGGTATTAAAGAAATTATTAGTTATATATGTAATCTCGGATGATAGAAATTTTTTAATAACCCTTACGTTAATCATATTTCTAGTATAATATCCTATGTTATAGAAATGAAATAAGTGTTGTTCTCATAGGAAACTATCCATATCTGGGAACAAAAATGGGATGTTTTTATTTGGAATATATTTATCTAGTTTTAATAACCTTGATAAGGTTTGGACAGGTATATATCATTCATCATTCAAGTACACTGTTATTTAATCATTACTACACACCTAATTTGACACCCTTGAAGGATACAATTGGGTTAATTCCATATTTATTTATGATCCATTATAATGGATTTTAATAGATGATGACCATTTTTACTAAGGATAACCATAAGGTGTCCTAGAAGGAAATTAAGGTTCCATATTATAGGTATGGTATAAATTATGTTTCACGATCTGGTGGTTTCTAAATATGATTATTTTTTCTCACAATATGATTTTTGGTTTCATTTCATCTGTATTTGTAACACTCCGAGATTTTATAAGATATATTCCTTTTAATTTCATTCATATCTTCGGTTGTATGCTACACCAAGATTATCTTTTGCTATACGCACACTGTATTAGCTTCCAGTATACACAACACTATTCTTAGATCATGTGACACACAATTTCAAGTTCGTTTAATAGTAGTTATTCTACGAAACATTGAGTGTATATATATATATATAATTCAATGTATAAATGAAATATTTTTGGATTCTGTTATATGCAACAACGATGGAGTCTGGCACTACACACAACCCATACTTGGCTTGCATTACACGTAATCGCGACCTTCCTCGATTGCGTGTGTTGTACGCAATACCAGGTTTCACTAAACAATGATATATAGTTATAATATTATTATAAACTAGTCTTTATGAATTTTATTTACTAAAGTTTTATTTTTATAACATTATTATTCATCTTACATATTTTCTAGAACATTATATGAGAACAAAATGAATCTTTCGGGTAAGATAAGTATTTTTTCAAAACATGCAGATTGGCCGCCTTTTGATGGAGAACCCACATTAAATCTATTTTTTAACATGTTTATACATTAAATTTGACATTATAAAATTTCTATTTTCAAGCAGGATATAAAAATTTACTTTATATAATTTTTCGATATTTTTCTGATAAGTTTGTTATTTTGATGAATATTAAAAATAAGATATATTTTAATTAAAAACAACTTTTTTCATCGTAATATTTTATATATTTAAATTATAATATTAAATGGTTTTAATTTATAAATAGAATATACTTTTAACATATAATATAATTTTTTCATTAGAATTTATTTTACATTGAATTCATAGGTAAAATCATTTCAATCTTTTGCAATGTTTTAACTTTTAAAACTTGTTTTCTTAACAACGAGATTAATATTAAATTAATATCTAAAACTTCTGTGATTTGAATATGGAAAAATGGATTCCATATTTGGAATCAGTAGGTCCAAATTATTTAAATTGGCTGCTTTTTATTTTTTGGAACTATGAATAATAACTACGACAAACTTTATTTACCATAGTTAAAGGTAAATTAGGTAATTAAGGGTAAAAATAATATTATATAATTACCCTAATACATGTAATAATATAATATAATGATTATATTTTAACCTAAATCATAATTGGGTAGATATTGAATCTAATGGAACCCCCTTGTATTTGATTAAGACCTTTTATTTATTTTATTTTAAAGGAAGTGAAATGTCTCACTCAAACTTTAATAATTAGATTATTTTTAATGTATATTTATACATAATATAAATTCTATTATAAATAATCATTTTAAATAAAAAGTGTTTTTATTTATCATGGTAATTTATTTGTAATTTTTCATAAATATTTTAATTACCTTAACAGGTTATACATTAATGATGAAAAAATTATTTATTTAGTGTGAAATCAATAATATTGTTTTATAAAAATAAAAATACCTATCAAAAGGACCAGAAAAGTGACTAAACATTATTGGTTGAGTATAGAAATATGATAAGAATCCAATTGTCGATTGGTGGACCATTTAGATCCCTATAAAATAGATTTGTACATTTATAGTATTTTATTTTAAATTATTTCAAAGATGTCACCTTCATAATTTAATAAATATAAAAATTTATATGTTGTGATTTTAAGATGATAAATTCGTGTAAAAATATTATTATGAAATTTATTATTTTTATATTTATCATAGGATTTTATTAATAATTTTTAGGCAACAAATAAGTATATTAAATAATTGTAAAGAAATGTAGTAGTAATTATTTTATTAAGAGATATACCAAATAAATGGTTTTAATAATATTAAAATAAATAATTTATTAACAAATTAAAGTTACCCATGAAGTTTTTTGATGAATATGTTATTTTTGGGATCAATTATATATATTGTTTTGAACATATCTTCTGTGTGGTTTTTATTTAAATTCAAATAATGAACAGTGCCAAAATTTACACTATTGATATTTTATAAAATAACATATCACTAAATTATATAAAAATCACAAAAATATTAAAAAACTACAAATTGAAAATTATATTGTAGAAACGGTTATTAAGTAACCAATTATAGGAAATTTATAACATTTATGTATGTATTTATAACAATTTAAAATTTATAATTTTATTACGTCAAATAAATTTAAATAGATTAAATAATGATAAATCAAGTTGATAAGGTTTAAAATAAACATAAAACATGGATAAATTTTATAGGGTGAATATATTACAACACTATATCATCTCTTCTTTGTAATTAGTCATTTTTTGAGGTTTTTATGTGGGGTTTCGTTTTATTATGAATTAATATTTTTTAGGTTTCCAAAAGTGCCCCCCTCCTCTCCTATATAAGGGAACCTCCTTCCATATCCTCTTCCCACACATTTGAGCCTTCAATATCATCCAGACCATTCCCATTTCACTTCTCCACTTCCATAGAAACCTTATAGACGTCTTGGTCTTCATTAAAGAACAGATTCAGTGTCCTAAGAGGAAGATAAGAGGAGCCGTGTCGAAAAAGAGGTAATCTCTTCAACCGATTCTTTCAAGTTTCTTTCTTCTTAATCTTCATCTTCTTTATTTGTTTCAGCACAAATTAACATCATCAGTATCTATAATATACTGATATGTTATTATAAATATGAAACAACCCTATTTAACCTTCTAGCCATCCTACGAAAAATGAAATCACCGCGCGTGCACACATACGAAATACCGTCTCCACATCGTGGTGTAATCTATTTTTCCACCACCACCATACATGGATGGGTATAATGGTGAAATTAATAACTATATATAGTTATTGAAACATCATACTAATTCTGAGATATATTATATCATCCAATCAAATTCATTTCAATAATTATGGGAATAATATCATCGCTCGTGCGTACGTACAGATTACCGTCTCTATGATGCGATGAGATTCATTCTCTATGATAACTAGTATATAATTATTATAAAGTATATATGATGAATAATAATTAATTATATGACATGATAATTATAATGGATTTATTTATATATATATTTAATCGATTTACTTCCATTCAAGTCAATAAGGAAAAGAAAACAGAGTTCATGCGTACGTACGGCCTACCGTCTCCATGAACGGTGTATTTCATTTCTTTTATCAATATTATATATATATATATAATGAATATATATGATATGTAAATCATGATATACATTTTGGAAGTAATTAAATCATGACATAATTAATAATAATATCAAGAACAACAAGTCCAAAAACATATGATAAATAAAAAGATTTTATCCAAAACGCTGCTTTAACATGGAATTTACAAAAGAACGGGAAATATAAAGTCATAAGTGAACCATATATGAAATCATAACAATGAATATGATTCTTTAATAAGTCAATGAAATTATTATATAGGAGTTTTGGATATGTACGAAGCATATTAGACCTAATGTAAGGGATAATTTTTCAATCTCATTTTTATCCGAGATTGCTTATACATAATTTTTTGTTGGGGTTATATTTTTCATCCATGTCCATAAAAATGTTTTTTATAAAGTGTTTAGTATTATTCCATATATGTTTAAATTCATGTTTACCTCTATTTTACTTTTACATTTTGTTATATAAGGAATCTTTCTTTTGTTTACCATAAGACGAACTATTTGACATTTCTGACAAAAGTATGAGGAAAAAGTTTTTTTTAACTTATACAGCATGAATGGATTTTTACGTTTTCAGAATGCCTAATTTTCAGGATTTTTATACTACAAGATTTCATGATTATTTTCATAATATATATTTTTTTTAAAATTGCATGGCATTTTGTGAAAATAAAATGATTTTGAAGGAGAAAGGATATTTTCCTCAAGAATTCATTTCAAGTGTTCTATCAAAACTATTTTCCATCTAAGATGACACTATATAATATGTTTATGCTTCATGTATAACGTCTCTATTGTTAACATGGTTTTATTATTATTATTATGAAATTCTATCCATTTGTTTTATATGGATTATGTTATGATGGGATGATGTTTGTGAACCCATTTTATTCTTCGGGTTAGGATAAATGATTTATGTTGATTTTGTGGCACACGAAAGAATGATTTCATTATAAGATGGGTGGGACCTATATATCACTCAAATTAATTGGGTAAAGATTTATATCTCATGAGATAGACATGGCTGGAATGACTAGTTAATCTAGTTCCGTGATACAGGAATGGAACGAGGAGTAAACTCGATTCAGTAAGGGAATTTGTCCACTAAAAAGGTCTTAGCAGCAATTCCTTGGATACTTTGGAAATTATGTCATGTTCTTATTGGTTTTCTACAATTACATGTTTAATTCCCAATCTATTTTATCATGATTTATGTTCCATTTTGATCTATGTATTATGCACTTCCTTGCATTATGTCATTGATAAAGATTTTGATGTTTAAACATTATGTTAATGATTTTTTAAGTTCAAATGTATATTGTTAGTTTTATTTTATCCATGCATACCCTTATTGATAATTTGAGCACACCCTCTATATGTTTTCTTTTCTCTAGGATAAATATGAATGTTTTAGGTATGAAAACAATAGGGGAAGAACTTTAGGGGAGATGATGAAGATCTTTCACCATGATTAGAAGATTTTGTTCCATGCTTCCAAAGACACTAAAATAATGTGGTCATTGGGTGTCTGTTTTTGTTATGAATTATGTATTCTGCGAAAGTATTGTAATGTCTATGTACATCAAGATTTGGGTCTTTACAGTTCGTATCAGAGAAACGTTTTAATTAATCTTTGGAAACTAGGATGCGAAAACATTATTGGAATTCCTAGAGATATTTCAAAGGTATGTCTAGGGATGTCTCTAAAGATAAGTATACGTATTGTTATAATACTAGAATTAAGGTAACGATCTTAGAATTAAACCTAAGATGTTATATATTGAAGGTACTCCCATTTTATTATATTGTTTTCCTATCATTGTTTTTTCCTCTTACACTATTTTTTTGGGTTTTAGAAAATGGATAAAAACAAGAATATTGACGATAATGGAGAATATAATAGACAATGGAATGATATTCTGCATGAGAAACCAAAAGAAACGATATTTTGAAGTCCAAGCATCATTATTATTCCTAATCAGCAATCTCATAATATGATCAACAATCTCAACTTTTGTATGTATCCCGACTCACCTAATAAGATAAATATGGATTTCCATGATGATCAGAGAGAAAAGAAAGTTCAATTTCCATCATGTAAATTTGTTGGAAGAGGAATCAAGGAGAATGTTACAAAGGAACTGGAAGATGCTTTGGGTGTGGAAAGGAAGGACACAAAGCCAGTAATTGTAAAGGAAAAGGATTAGTTAAGACCATGGACAAGTATAATGGTATTGCTAAGACATCTACAATGGTTAAATGTCTTAAATGTGAAATTTATGGGCATTATACAAACCAATTCCCTAAGGTAAATTCTCAAGAATAGAATCAACATGGTTATATGGGTAGTATTTTTGTTGATGATGATGAAGTGGATACAAATGATATATGAGATGAAAGAATTGTTCAAGATCGGTCAATGGTTTAAGAAGGTAGTAGAATGATTACAAGTTTATTAAGGGTAATGTTGTATTTTTAATCTCATGCTACTATGGAATAAAGACACATCTAAGGATTATTACACAATTTCATTCGTAATGTATTTGAAAGTATTTGTTCAAAAGTATAGGTAACCCTGAAAGATAATTCAGATATTTTTGGAAAGAATATGATATGCACATAATGAATGGATAAGGAGAAAATAATATGTTTGATAGTATTAATGAGCTCATGATTGATATAAGGACAATGTTACATCATGGTTTCAGTAAATAGAAATTTTTGGATTTTTGTATGTGGAAAGGGTTAATGATTGACATCATTCATGTCTTTCACTATGGTTCAATGGGTATTCATTTTTCAAGAGAATACATGATAAAAGTATTCATATTTTTGTAATGTGATCAATAAGATATATCTTATGATATATGGTGGATAAATGATGGTATCCACATGCTTGTTATATGACCTTTCCAGTAACCATTTTCTTTATACTATGTGATTGTACATATGTATGTTGGATAAGTCTAAAGAATGGAATAGATTATGTTGGACACAAGTTAATATTGTTTATTGGTAGAATTTTGTTTGATATTATTGATGGGATGTTATAATAGCGATGTTTATGAAAAAGGAAAGCCTGCAGGACGAGTGAAAACCCATCGCGTTGGACAAGGTTGTTCAAATTGAACCCACAACAAAAGTGCGACATGCCTTTATCACCTACCACTGGCCTATAGAAAGGCCCTGGTTACTATAAACTAGCTTTGTAATGTTAAGCAGTTTGATAGATGATGCATAAGTCCATTTTTTGGAATCATATACGATTAACCTCACCATAGATGTACTTATATATATTTGATAACTTTTACTAACATTTTGTTTGCGACAGATGGAATGACCCATCATTCTGTTGCAAGATCTGGTGACACTTCCCGAAAGACAAATTCAAGTTCATTTCTGTAAGAGAAGAAGTGGAAATTGTTCAAAGCACGAACAATAGTGAAAATGTACCAAAATCAAGTAAGAATTTAGTTTAATTAAAAAAAAATCATCATCATTAGGGAAATGATCTTGACAAACAAAAATGATGTAATATTGCCCTTATATCTGATTAATCCTATGGTAACTTAGATCATCACAAATTTATGGATTTATTATTGTTATATTTTTTCATAGAAATGTTTTATACCACTCTTCATCTAAACCTGATGGTTAGATTTTTCTTCCATATCCATATTTTCACCTATGTTCTATTATGTGGAAACCCAATGATTAGTTACATTGGTTAATCGTTAAGTTTCATACTTTAGTTTTTAAAATTTTGTTTTATTGTTCCTTTTTACGATGTGAGTTTCTATGAAACAAACTTTCATGTAGTAAACCATTTATAACCCCGATGAATTTTGAGGGCGAAATACATTTTAAGGGGGGAAGAATGTAACACCCCGAGATTTTATTAGATATAATCTTTTTTATTTCTTTAATATCTTCTGTTGTACACTAAACCAAGAATATCTTGCACTATATTCAACACCGTATTAGCTTGCAGTATATGCAACATTATTCTTTGATCGTGTTACAGACAATTTCATGTTCGTTTGATAGTAGTTAATCTATGAAACATTGAGTGTGTGTGTATATATATATATTAAATGTAAAAATGAAATATTTTTGGATTCTGTTATATGGAACAATGAAGGAGTCTTTCACTACACGCAACCCTGACTTGGCTTGCATTACACGTAATCACGACCTTCCTCGATAACGTGTGTTGTACGCAATACCGGGTTTTACTAAACAATGATATATATATATAATATTATTATAAACTAGATTTTATGAATATTATTAACTAAATATGAAATTTTATAATATTTTTATTCATCTTACACATTTTCTAAAACATTTTATTAGAACAAAATATTTTTTTTTGGTAATATAATTATTTTTTAAAAATACGCAGTTTGGCCACCTTATGATGGAGCACCCACATTAAATCTAGTTTTTTACATGTTTATACGTACAATTTGACACAAAAAAATTCTTTTTTGAATCAGGATATAAAAAGGTACTTTGGAAATTTTTTTGAAATTTTTCTGATAGGTTTCTTATTTTGATGAGAAGTAAACACAAGCTATATTTTAATTAAAAATAACTTTTTTCATCACAATAATTTATATGGTTAAATTATAATATAAAATGGTTTTAAAGTATACATAGAATATATTTTTACCATTTTATATAATTTATGTCATTATCAATAATTTTACATTGAATTCATAGGTAAAATCATTTCAATATTTTGCAATGTTTTAACTTTTAAAACTCGTTTTCTTAACAACATGAATAATTTTAAATTAATTTATGAAACTTCTGTGATTAGAATTTGTAAAAATGGATTTAATATTTGGTCCCAGTAGGTCCAAATTATGTAAATAGGCTACTTTTTATTTTTGGCACTATGAATAGTACCTAAGGTAAATTTTATTTACCATAGTTAAAGGTAAATTATGTAATTGAGGGTAAAAATAATATTATAAAATTACCCTAACTATTTTCCTAATATAATTAAATGGTTATTTATTACCCTAAATCATACTTAGGTCGAAATTGAATCTAATGGAACCCCCTTGTATTTGATTAAGTCCTTTTATTTATTTTAACTAAAAAAAGTGAAATGTCTCACTCAAACTTCAATAATTAGATTATTTTTAATATATAGTTATATAGAATATAAATTCTATAATAAATAATCATTCGAAATCTATAATGTTTTTCTTTATCATGGTAATTTATTTGTAATTTTTAAAAAATATTTTAATTACCTTAATATCTTATACATTAATGATGAAGAAATTATTAATTTAGTGAAAAATCAATAATATAGTATTTTAAACAACAATACCTATCAAAAGGACCAGAAACTTTACCAGATATTATTGGTCGAGTATATATATACCCCAAACATCCAAGGGAATATTTTTGGACCATTTGAAGCCTTATAAAACCGTTTAGGACATTTATATTATTTTATTCTAACTGTTGTCCAAGATGTCATCTTGATAATTTAATAAATATAATAATTTAAATGTTTTGATTTTAGGATGACAAGTTTGAGTAAAAATATTATTATGAAAGGTATTATATTTATCTTAATCATAGGATATTATTTTTAATTTTTAGGAAAAAAATAAGTATATTAAATAATTATACTAAAATTTTGTAGTTATTATTTTATTAAGAGATATACCAAATTAATGGTTTTAAAAATATTAAAATAAATCATATATGAAAAAATTAATGTTCCCCATGAAAATTATTGATGAATATGAAATGTTATGGATATATTATATATTTTCGGTCGAAAATATATTTTGTGTTGTTTTTATTTAAATTCAAATAATGAATAGTGTCAAAATTGACAATATTGTTTTTTTATAAAAACTACATATTTATAAATTATTAAAAAATAAAAAAAATATATAAAAACTACAAATTGAAAATAAAATTGTATAAAGGTTATAATATATCCAATTTTGGAAAATTGACAGCATTTATGTGTTTATTTATATCAATTTAAAATTTAGAATATTATTACCACAAATAAAATTAAATTGATTAAATAATTATAAGTCACGTTGATAAGGTTTAAAATAAACTTAAAACATGTTTAAATTTTATGGGTTGAATATATTAAAACCCTATATAATTTCATATTCTAATTAAGTAAGTTTTTAGGTTTTTAATTGTGGTTTAATTTTGTTATTAATTAATATTTTTAAGGTTTTTGAAAGTGCCCTTCTCCTCTCCTATTTGAGGGAACCTCCTTCCCTCTCCTCTTCACAAACATTTTATCCTTCAATATCTGCCTAACCCTGCAAATTTCACTACTAAACATACATAGAAACCAACTAGAGGTCCTGGTCTTATTCAAAGTACAACATTAGTGCCCTAAGAGGAGGATACGAGGAGCCGCGTCGAAAAAGATGTAATCTCTTCTACCGATTCTTTCAAGTTTCTTTCTTCTTCAACATCTTATTATTTATTTGTTTCTCATATATTATTAACATAAGTATAAATAATATAATTATATGTTATTGTAAATATGAAACAACCCTATTTCACCTTCTATCCATCCTATGAAAAACAACATCACCGCACGTGCATACATACAGATTACCGTCTCCACGCCATGGTGTAATATGTTTTTCCACCACCACCTTACTTGGATGAGTATAATGGAGTAATGAATAACTATATATAGTTATTTAAACTTCATACTGATTCTGAAATATTATATCATCCACTCCAATTCGATTCAATAATTATGGGAATGATATCATCGCTAGTGCATACGTACGGATTACCGTCTCCATGATGTGATGAGATGCATTATCCATGTTATCCACTCAACAATTATTATAAAGAATATATACTTAATAATAATGAAATATATGACAAGAAAAATATACTTGATTTATGTATATATATATATGTCATCTACATACTTCCATTCGAGTCAATAAGGAAAAGAAAATAGCGTTTATGCGAACGTACGACCTACAGACTAAATGAACGGTGTATTTAATTTCATTTATTTATCTATTATATATATATATACTGAATTTATATGATAAATAATTCATTATTTACATTATGGAAGTAATTTAATCATGATATAAGTAATAATAATATCAAGAACAACATGTCCAAACATATAAGATAAATAAAACGATTTTACCCAAAATGCTTCTTTAACATTGAATTTATAAAATAATAGGTAATATAAATTCATAAGTGAACCATATATGATATCATAACATTGAATATGATTCTTTAATAAGCCAGTGACATTATTATACAAGAGGTTTGGATACGTACAAAGCATATCAGACTAAAGGTAAGGGATAATTTTGCAATCTCATTTTTATCCGAGATTTCTTATATGTAATTATTTACTGGTGTTATATTTTTCATCCATGTCCATAAAAATGTTTTTCATAAAGTGTTTAATATTATTCCATGTATTTTTAAAGTCACGATTATGTCTATTTTACTTTTACATTTTGTTATTGAAGGAATATTTCATTTGTTTACCATAAGAGGAACTTTTTGACTTTTCTGACAAAAGTACGAGGAGAATGTTTTTTTAACATATACGACATGAACGAATTTTTATGGTTTTATAACTGCTAATATTGATGAAATTTACTCAACAAGATTTCATGATTATTTTTAAAAAATAATTTTCTTTTAAAATTGCGTGGAATTTCAGGAAAAGAAAATGATTTTGAAGAAGAAAGGATATTTTCCTCAAGAATTCATTTATGTGTTTTATCAAACTATTTTCCATCTAAGATGAAATTATTTTGTACTTTTATGATTCCAGTATAATGTCTCTATTGTTTACATGGTTTGATTTTTATTATGATGAAAGGATATCTATCTATTTGAAATGGATTATGTTATGATGGGATGATGTTTATGAACTCATTGTATTCTTTGGGTTATGATGAATTATTTATATTTCATTTGTGGCATACGAAAGAATGATTTCATTATTAGATGGGTGGAACCTATATCTCTCTCCAATGCATTGGGTAAAGATTTATATCTCATGAGATAAACATGGCTGGAACGGAAAGTTAATCCATTTCAGTGATACAGGACTGGAACGACGAGTGAAATCGATTCAGTAAGAGACTTTGTCCACTAAGATGGTTTTGGCAGCAATGCCTTGGCTACTATGGAAATCGTATCATGTTCTTAATGGTTTCACACAATTACATGTTTTATTCCCATGCTATTTTATCATGATTTATGTTCCATTATGATCTATGACTTATGAACTGCCATATTTTATGACATTGCTCAATATTTCGATGTTTAAACATTATGTTCATGATTTTTTAAGTTCAAATGTATATGGTGTGTTTCATTTTATCCATACTTACCCTTAATGAGAATTTGAGCTCACACTTTATAGTTTTTCATTTCACCAAGATGTAAATAAAGGTTTTCAGTAAGAATACAATAGGGGATGAACATTAGGGGAGATGTTGAAGATCTTTCACCATGATTAGAATATTTTAGTCCAAGCTTCCAAAGACACAAACTAATACGGTCTTTGGACGTCTATTTTTTTTATGTATTAAGTATTCCATGAATGTATTTTAATGTCTATATATTTCAAGATTTGGGTATTTACACTATATTTAAGAGGAATTGTGTTAATACTGAATGTGATAGAAAATGGACTGCTTTTCCAAATGCGAAAACAAGTGAAATGACAGGTCAAATCTAAAAATATACGATTTTGCGTATTTATATATCTCATTATATGATTAATAATCTAAAAATTGGAATTATTGCTAAGATAGTGAAGAAAATAAGAAAAAGGAGATTCATGGAGACCATAAGGGAAGATGGTTAAGATTCTTACATGTCGATAATGTGGTAATATACACTCAGTGAAATATCTTATAGGAACAATAGGACTTATTATATGGGAAAAAGATGTTCGTATAGAAAATAAATGTTTAGTAAATATAAATAGCTAGATGAAGGTATTTAATGTTTGTAAAAAATTAGCACATATAGTATGATGTCTCTTGTGTGGGGAATATGATAATTTTCATAGTAAATGCCATAATTTATTGGTCAATTCTTAGATGAAGAAATGACATGTGATATTTCATCATTGATGTCGATGTATTGAAGCATTTATATACAAGTATTTTACAATTATCTAATATACATTTTTATCAATAATATTATATTATAGAAATCTTGAAAGATAAAAGGATTACTCTATAAATTATTTCCATGATGTGTATGTAGGCATGATCATAATTTTATTGATAACCTAGAAACATGATTAAATGGAAAGTTTTTATTATTTTAAACACTCATGAGTTAGGTAATGATGACCCTTTATGTGTTTTTGAGGTTTAAAGAGAAGTGATCAATTTAAATAAATATATTACTGATATTAATATGTTATCTTCGAATATATTGGTGACCTTAGAACAAATTATTGATTTGATAAAAAAGTTTATTATGTTATCATTGATCATTTTATTGAATTTTAGAATTTCTCTAATATATTGTACAGTATGAATTTTTTTTAATGAATAAGGGACGGATAATTTTTATAAGAATATATATTTCCATTATGTTTTTATGCCGATTTTTTAGTGTATAATAAAATTATTCACATGTTCTATATGTGCAATTATGAATTACATTATGTTTTCTGGGGATAAATATTAATGTTTATCATAACAAAATTGATCAATTCATTCAAATTTATAGGTGTTGATTTCGGTTAAAAATATTTTGGAGGAGACTTATGGTTATCTACTTATAGACATGTCCATATTAAACATTCGGTGTTATTATTAAGGATTTGTGTACTTAAGTATTATTAATCTATATTGGATAAACAATGATAATATGTTTTTTTGGTAAATATCTATATCAAGGAGAATGAATTGAAATTATTTTGTACTTATTTTGATCTATTAATTGTTAATTTTAGTTCATAAAGAATGAAAAATTCATCTAGAATATACATATAATGCAGTAATAGGAGAAGAGGAAATTAATAAAATTTAAAAAAACAAATGAAAATTTTCTTATAAAATGGGGAAAAAATTGTATATTTATTTCATTGTGTTATATATAATGATAGTTAATGAAAAACTCATCATTCCAAAAATAATTTTGAAATAAAAAATCTATAATATCACATTCATTTTTAATGATCTTATGCCATTCTAAAACATGTAATATTTATGGTTATTCGGTAATTAATGTTTTTATAAACATGTTATCTATCAGTATATAGTACCCCCTTGCCTCTAGTATTCATATCGATGTTTATAGTTTAACCCCGCAAAATTGTCATCCTTATTTATGAACTCAGTTTTTTTTTCATGTTACCTTTATGTTTCTCGTATTCTCTTTTTAAAGGTTGTATTGTTATCTATCTATATTATATGGGTTTTTAGTAAAGGTATTTTGAAATAATGAACAATTGATGATCAATATGACATTATCAGGGTTCAATTTATTTAATAAGGTATTAATTTAACACCTTAATTTTCTAATGTATATTAATCCTGATTACTTTCTTAACACAAAAAACCAAACATTAAATGACTTCTAACATATTATTACAATCTTATTTTTTTACTTGAAAATTATTAAACACCATTTGAATCTATGAATATGAATATGAGTAATAAGATAATTAAATATATTTTTAATGATTATACTCAAAAAAATTGTTTACCAAATCTTTTTAAATAAACACACGATTCTTAGTAAATTGAATTTATTCGTCAAAAGATAATTATATTCAAAATTTAATTTTATAACTTTTTACCCATGGAAATTATAATTAATTTCTACTATATTTATAAATTCTATTTTATAAATGCATACTTTTGAAAAAAAAATTAAAATTCTCATGGGGTGAAATTTTGGGATACTTATAAAATTATAGATTTTTCAGTGAATAGTAGAAAATAATGTATTTTTAAAATACTCTAATTTAATTTTGTTAAATGATGTAATCAAATAGACCCTTAAATATTTAATTTTCAAAATGATACATATGACCTATTTTATTAATAAAATTTTTTCAAATTCACATTAATTTAAAATTATCTTGAATTTGACATAAAATATTTCTTATTCATGAAAACACATTTTCTTAAAATCCATTTATCATCACATTTTACACATTTTTATTAAAATTAATTTGTTTTAAAGAATTAATTTTTTCTAAAAAAATTATCTTATTTTTTATATGATCATTTCAAAATTATCTTATAATAAAATTATTTGAATTTTTTTAAAAAATATTCAATCATTGATGAATAAAAAATACTGATTTTTTTAAAAACTAACTTATCATTAAATAATTTATGAAGATAAATTTTGATTTAAAATGTTTTTATATGTTTAAATATTTAAATTATATAATTAATAATCCAATATCAGTAATTTTCATTTATTTTATATTGAATGATTAAATATTTATTTTACTTATGAAAACCATTTCATTGGAATATTATTTTTTTCAGGTTATACAATAATAATTTTAAAATAAATTATACAATTTATTTGAGTTTTATTTGGTAAAATTGAAAAAATATTTGGATAAAAAATTAATAATATTGGGTAATAATTTGAAATTAATTTTCATTCATAATTAGTAGTAAATAAATTAAACATTTGTTTTCATAGTTAATGTTACATCTGGTTTATATGGGGAATTAAACAAAATGGTATGTGATGTTTTTTCTACTAAACATTTATAAATACTATTTTATGGACATATTTAGACCTTTTTCAATCATAATTTCTTTTTTACATTTTTCTGTAATTTTGTGGGTTATTGATTTAATATATTTTATTGTTTTCATAAATTTCTTGTGTGTCCCCTTCCCATCATATAAAAGGACACCCCTCATTTATCATCATAATCCATTATTGAATGATATCTCAAAAATAATACCTATGTATTTAACTTATAATATTCCCTATAATAATTCATAGGTTCCTTTTTTAAAATACATTTTTAATGTTCCTTAATAATAGATCAAAAGATGTTATACTGAAGATGTGGTAATATTCACACCTGAACTCTTTCAATTTATTTCTACTTATATATCATTTAAATATGTTTTATTGATAAGAAAATAATATATTCAGAATCATAAATATATTAAAATGTTATTATTATTATGGAAACCCAAATATACACCTTCAATTCCCTAAAATGGGATTTCAATGTATCGCTCGTGCATACGTGTGGAATATCATCTCAACCTAGGAATATAATTAATTTTCAATCACAGTAATTCATGGATGGTTATTATTATACGTTTAATGTTTATATATGATATATATCAAATAATTATTCTTATATAATTATAATATCATATCAATGTTATTACCATTCAGTCTATTTAAAATTTATTACATCACATGTGCGTACGTGTGACCTATAGACTACAAAAAAAGTGATGCGATTGATTTTTGATTAATATATAAATGGACGAAAAAAAAGATTTTTGTAATTAATATTATATATATATATATGAATTATTCATTTAAGGTTTATTATTGTGTAGAATTATTTTTTCTATACACCAAAAAGTGAAAACAATAATCATATATAAGTATGGAATGTCATCTCCATGAATAATGAAAATCATTTTTTACACCCATCTATTATAGATGATTTGAACAATTTATAAAATAAAAATTTATTACATATACAAAATGAATAATATTCTATAAATTTTTCATATATTGTCCACATAATATGAAAATAACTAACAAACTGAGAATTATCATTAAAAATTTAACAATTTACACTCAGAAGCAATGATTTTAATAAGGAACTAATGAAAAGGTGGTTTTTAAAATTTATAGTGGGTCAAATGTGATATAATAAGTATTTTAATTATTATTTTATAAAATTATAATAAATAAATAAATTTATAAATTAGGTTATATAAATTTTGAATAAAGTTGTATTTATGGTAAAAGATTTTTGTCCAACATTAATTCTTTTCAGACACATTCCATATTCACCAATTGTTTATTTTCTATAGTGTTTGTACTACCCCTGAATGACATTTATGATTCTTATCATGACAAATATGGGGATATAAAATTCCATATATTTTCATCTTTTTAATGATGTTTTGATTAAATATTACCAAAGTTATTAGGGTTCACCATCTCCAAATTGTTTCATTGAGTCATGATTTCTGTTATACACCTTTTTATGTTTATATTATGTATATACTGACACATTTATATGTTTTGTCTTTATTATCCTTATTTTAATTATATTTAATGTTACCTTTTTTGTTATTATATTATGGTTATTACAACTCAATTGTTCCAAATGAAGTAATGTATTTTTGTTAAAATCAAATTGTTTATTGATATTTTTTATTATCAAAAATATAATGAGGAAATTGTATGGACTATCTCTCTATAATCTGAATAATTTCCATCACTTATGTATATTTATGAATATCAAACTTTTTCCATCCATTTTATTAAACTATATAAACTGAAATAATGTTTGTTAGAGAAAAAAAATTATTCCTCTCTTCAGTTAAAAATCAATTTTATTTCATATAAAAGTTTTCTAAAATCATTTTCATGAATTTTATTACATTTAAAATATGATTATATAAATTCATTTCATCTATTGATTTAATTTTAAAAATGTAGTTTAAAATCAATCATTATTTGTTTTGAATGACATGCATTTTAATCTTGAATAAAAATGTGAAAGGAATCATTGTGTTTATAGAGACGAATTAAATGTAATTTATTACCAAAAAACACTCAATTATTTGAAGGATACATTAAATGTTTACATGATTAATTTTAAAAACAAATTTCATAATAATTAAGAATTTGGTTGATTTTAAATAAGTATTTTAAATTGGAAAAAGGTATTTTCCTCACGAAATATTCTCGTAATATTTTAAAGGTATTTTTCAACTATGATAACATAAATGTGGTTAATTCTTATTTCCAATGTATATGACCCAGTAATACCTTCCAATTATTATATTTGGATGGATACAGATGATGAATATTTTATGATGATTCTATAAAAAAACATTTTTTAACATAGAATTATTAGGTTATGTTGAATCATTGATGAATCCAAATTATCATTCATGGGTAATTTTTTAATGAAAAGGTGAAATATTAATAAAAAAGTATTATATTTTATATTTGACTCTATAATATAATTATGAAATACTTATAAAACATGTTTTATTTCCAGATGTAATGTTATGAACAATGCTTTGTGATCTTGTGGAAGACATATTTTATATTTTAATTATGTGATTGGTGGTCCTAGAATTATATTTACCTCCAATGAATTTTGTAATGATTGATATATAATGAAATTATAAAAACATGAATGGGGTGATAACCCAATTTAGTTATGGAATCTATCCACTAAGATAGTATTTAATGATATCCTTGACTAAAACAATAATATAATTGGGAGAGAACCCAATACATTATGATAGATATTTTAGTGAAGTTTACTAAGGATTTTATTTAGTAGAATTATGGGATTGTCTAAAAAATAATCATTACACCATTTTCATGTTATCATGGATTATGAAATTTGACTCCTTAAGTGTTAGTGTCTAATGAACTACACTGATTTCTGTCATGACACATGATGGCGGTTTTCAACATTCATAATATATTTTTCAATTGTTAAACTAATTTTATCATACGCCTATGATCATATTATGAATATATTATCATTATTATATCCCCGACAGAGGATTTGATATCAACCTTAATTTTTTTTCCTTTACACAAGTTACGGAGAATGTTTTTTAGTATTATATGTCATTGAAGGGTGTTAGTTATGAAGAACATAGGGGAGATGATGTAGTTCATTATTGATCAGGTTTTTTATATATCCATGGTTGCAATGTCACATAACCAATATGAAACTGGATATGATTTTAATTATGTGTATTTTATATCCATATAATAATATGTGAAATTTATGTTTTAAAAGATTTGGTTTCTTTATTAACAATGATATTTTTTACAATATCCTTTTTCGCTGACCAACCTCAGAGTATTATCCCAGACTTCTTAAATTAGACCCCAATACACTTCGATCACATCAACTGTATTTCCATATATCGAAGTGTAACATTTATTTTCAAGTGGTGAAACTCACATGAATTTTGTTTCAGAGAATGTTATATCCATATTACTAAAAAATGTTTAGGAAGTGTGGTTATTAAAAAACCCTCAATCATTTTTCAGGTAAAGTGATTTATGGGTTTATCAAGATAATATCACTAGTGTTTTCATGACTTGTCCCATTTATCAGCACCTAGAGTAACCATGATTGAGTGCAGAATGTTTTTGGGGGTGGACTGGTGTGAAGATGTTTTTCATGGTATTAATATGATATTAATTATATATCTTGTGTAAATACATCCTAATCCTGGAGTTTGTTGTTCTGTATAATTTGATGCATCAGGTGTTGGTTTGGGGGAAGTACTATTATAGTGGGGGTAGGTAGTAGCTTAAGAACTATGTCATCTATGACACCATGAGAAGAAAAATCATACCATTGACTTGATATGAGAAAACATGGTTCAACAAATGAGGCTTTATTGACACTATAACTTTGGTAATAGGATTATTGTCTACATGGACCATAGGATCATTTATTATACCCTCACATAGTGGGGCCACTATTTGAGGTCGGTCTTTTTGGGCGATTATCAATTGAAATTCTATTTTGTGATAGTTTATTATCCATGTAATGGTAAAATTATTGTACATTATATTAGTAATAATAAGAATGTATCTCATGAGCATGGTATATGACCTTAAGATGAATAGTGCATCATGATGAGCATATTGGCCAGATGAATGATAGATTATATGAATGAAATTGGTTCAAGGATGCGTTCATCATTGGTGGTCACATATTGTTTCATTGACCATGTAAAGGTTGTATAGGATACTGAAACAATTTTTTATTTGATGTGAGAATAACTATATGGAGGTTACATGATAAGAAAGTGACCGTTAGACAATGAAAATTTGATCTTAGATCATGGAATGTTGTTATCCCTACTTCTATTTGGGAATATGATACAAGAGACTTCCATACCATTATGTGAGTATTATATCATTGGGTGACGGTGATGTACCACGACATTAGGTAATAATTTTTCTGTATGTGGGTTGAGAGGGTTATTGTAGTATTTTATTTTGAATGAGATTGTTGTAAAAGGATTTGGTATAAGCTAAATTATCCATACAGTTCAGTTTAGAAGCATCCTATTCCCATGTGGAAGTGGATGGATATCATAGTGGAATTTATTATGGGGTTATACAAGAACCCAAGTAGTCATGATACTATTTTGATAATATTTTATCATCTAACTATTGTTTTTCATTTCAAATTGATCAATGAGACTAACATAGAGAACACGCTCAGAAAACATTATGTTCATGAGATAGATTTCATGCTTCGAGTTCCCTTGAGAATCATATCTAAAATAGATGCACTATTTAAATCACATATTTGAAAGGGATTATAGGATTACTTATCAATTTAGCTGTGATTGAGTTTAGTATACTAGATCCTGAAATAGGTGAATTCAGAATGCACTATAAGGAACCAACCATAAACCACAAATATTGTAAATTTTTTAGAGAAGAATTCATTTTCATACAATCATAATATGGATACTTCTTCTCAATATTCAATTTTTAACAAAATAAAAAACATTTATGTTATATAATGAATTATTTTCATGACATATCTTCCATGTTTCCATATTGAACTCATCCATGAAAATATTCGTCTATAAAACCTTTTGAAAAAAAATTTAAAATGTAGTGTGAGAAATATATCCTTACATTGTTACATATAGACATCAAAAAAGAAACAAATATGTGTATGAATAATTATAAAAAAATTTATTCTCCCAAATAATTGTTTCTATTAATATTAACATTTTATATCAAATTAAATAAACATCTGTACTCAAATAGTTTCAAACAAAATTCATAACAAATAGTAATTGGAAAATTAAGCTAATAAATATTTCTTTCCAATCAAAAAAGATCATCAAAATTATTTAAAATGGTTATACATTTTACCTTTTGGTAGAAGAATGTACATTCCTCTAAATTTATGTCTAATATCATACCTTTTGGAAACAAATGTTTTCCATTAAAACTATATAAAGAATAAATGAATCATAAAAATTAATTAGAAGATAATTTAACATATAACTCATTCAAAATGAATAAACAATATAGTCAACATCCATCATAATTCTCTAGAGAACATAATCACTACCCAACACATTAAAAGGATAAAATGGACCCACCTTCCTATGGGTTATAATGTAACCACATATAATTAATTTATAATGGAAACACCCATGCTTATTTTATAATGGAACCACAAATCCTTCGATTTTAAAAAAACCACCAATCACCATTAAAAATTCCCATGAACCATATCATAATCATAACACATGAAAACATTCATACATATAAAAATAATATATCCACCCATATGGAAAAAATTTCTAGATATCAAAATATCCATTCAATTTAATACCATTTCTAATGATAACCATTACATAGAAAAATAGGGATTTTCTTGGATGAAAACATTAATTCATATAATGGAATTTTATCATAAAATATTTCGAATGGATAGGAAAAAAACTTTGATGAAATATATGTAATAAATGAAGCATTATTGATGTGTTTGTAATAAAATTCAACTCATTCCATGTAAAAAATTTAAAATATTATTTTTTAAAAACATAGAAAGAGATTCAAAATAATACTAAATTTCCTTTATAAATCATTTATTTTAATTTAAATACATCAATAAAATAACTAATAATATGTTCAGATATGATAAATATTTATAAAATAAATCTTGAAAACATTTAAAATCAAGTATTTAATGTACGAGGTCCCAAATATCAATCATAAATCATCACGTGAATTAAATATACACCTAAATGATAAACCTAATTCAATTATTTTATTTATTAATAACCCTTTTCATAACTTTTAAATTTATTTCAATATTTAAAATTTTAAATAAAATTACATAATAAATTAAGTTTAGATCAAATGTTTTGATGGAATTAGACTTGAATATCAAATATATGTTTTTTAATATTAATAAGAAAAAACTGTTCATTATTTCAAATTGTACAAAAAAATATCCTGAAATAATTATAAATTCTATAGATCAATTTTAATTTAACCACCAACCATGATTGATTTTAATTAATAATTAACTATCTTTCAACATTAATGATTGTAGATTGTAACTGCACATGATACTTATTTTCTTCTTCAAATTATTATGATAAAAAGAATGTAAGTATTATTTTTTATTTCCATAATTATAATGATATCATAAATTTCAAATTATTTCTTTTATATACAGTTATATATATATCATCAGGTGATGTAGTGATGAAAAATGAATCACATTTCTTTGCAGATGTAGTAATGCACAAGTAATCCTGAATGACATTGTCAGTATACAATAGATTTGAATGTTTAAAAATTGGATGATATATTATAAATTCAGAATTATATCAATGAAATTAATACCATAATATACATTAATTCTATCATTATTAGTAGATGTGTGAGGCAGTATTAGAAAATGAATTAACCGATTTACAAGGTGGTAGTCTATAATACAAAAGAAAAATGGTTTTATTTCACATTTAATGGAATAAAGAGATGTATATAGGTCATTCCATTAACAATAGAATATTTTATTATATGGAATAACTATATTTATAATTTAATATTGATTGAAAAGTATTTAATGGATATAGACTAATAAATAAAAAATGCTTGTTTATAAACAATACTTCTTATTTGAACAACCCTATTTGGATTATAACTTAATCCTTCCGATATGAGATTTATGATATAAATTCCTATAAAATGTGGGTCTGGATATAAATTAGGGTTTTTGATAGTTATTTATAATGAATGAGTACTCGAAATTTCTGATGAAGAGAGTACATGAGGTTCCCTTTTATATGTGAGTGGATATATACTCTTGTAATTTAAAAAATTATTAAATTAATAGAAATAAATTTTCATTGAAAAATTTATCCAAAATTAAATAATTATATTATTGGATGAGTATGGGTCTGAATCTTATAATTGAATAAAATGTTTAAATTTTTCAATTATATTATTACCTATATCCCTTTTTAACCCCTTATTAACCTCGTTGATAATTATAATGATATCCTAAATATTATTACAATTTAGTGGTCATAAAAGTTACTATGAAGGGAAAAATGTATGATAAATGGATAAAAGATGACAATTTAAATCATATTTCATTCACATTTCTATTTATAATATTTTTTTTATAAATTTTACATCATCAAATAAATAACGTTTCTTATAAATTTTTTACTATCAATTTTTGGAATTATTTCTTTACTTTGGCATTGAATAACATGAGTAAAATATAATTTAAATATAATACATTAAAACATAACAAAAAAATCGTTATTTATATAATAAATTCATAAAAAATAATAAATGATGTTAATTATTTTACGTTTCATATTATTGGAATTATTAATTATATTTTTACTATTAATTGAAAAAAATAGTTTGGTACAATGTAATCATTTAATGTAATTTTTTGATCACAAAAAAAAATCAAATTAAATTATCATTATTAATAATAACTTATATTTAAAATTTCCATTTATAATGTAACACGATTATTTTCAACATTTTCAAAAAAAATTATCTATTAAAAGCTAGAGTGTGACATTTTAAACTATATCATTTACATAAATATTAAAAATGAAAAAAATCATGGTTTAGTGGAATAAAGTGGAAATATTAACTATGATTTTAGAATGGTTGAAATAGTTTCATAGAAAGGAATTATGGTAATTTTTTAATTAATTTTAATTATTATTACATTAGTATTATAAAAAATTATTCCAATTTCATTTAATGTGGTAACAAAAACTAATATCTGATTCTGTTCATAAAAAAAATAAGAGGTTACTATTTAAAAAATACTTATCCCGTGATTCTAAATTTTAAATCCATATTTAAATAACCATCTTTCTAAAGTTATAGAATTTAATTTTAAATTAATTCTCCAAAATGTGAGGAAGACAGTGTTTTGGAAAAAATAATTTTCATGTATAAAATTATTTTTTTAAGAAATTAAAAAATAAATCACATTGATTGTGAAATAATAGTAATATTATTAAATATAATTAATTAATAAAATTTCAAAACAAATAAAATATTAAATATACCATTGTGAATAAATTAAATAAAAATACCATTTTAGATAAATATCATTATTTTTGGCTCTTTTTCGAAAATCAATGATTATCTAGAAATTCTCAAAAATTAATTCAAAAATAAATTTGAAATAATTGATTAAAAAATTTAGTTAATTTTGATAAAATTTAAATTATATAATTTAAAAAACATACTTTGAAATAAAAACATATAATTCATGAAAGACCCATTTATTTAGAAATAAATCATTATTCCCTTTTGATGGAGAAATAAAAAAAATTATAACAAATATATTATTCTAATTAATGTATGAAAATGATTTGTTCTAACATTACTTGTGTTATTTCATTCTTACTCCCCTTTGGAAACTATGTCATCAGAATATTATTCATTACATAAACATCATGGATATCATTCACTCATAACATTTTTAGATTCCATTTTGTGTTCTTCAATCATATTGATTTTCCACAAAAACATAACCTAGTGAATCACCCTATTAAAAATAATTTCTTTCTATAGTCTAGAAGTGTAATATCCAATTTACCTTAAAAAAGGCTCTGTTTAAACTAAAATACATCTGCGATCAAAATATGATATCGATATTGTACATATTTTATTAAAAACGAAACATGAAATACATCATGTACCTAATATAAAATAGTTATAAAGGACACATAATAAAAAAATTATCCATATTTATCACATATTATGTATGGTCTAATCCATTAAAGACATAATTTTCAATATTTACCAAAACACAATAATCCTTTTTGTATAGAAACATTAAGGAAAACATGATCTCTTACCATGAAAAATGGTCTTTTCATTAATTATTATCATAACATTTGATCCTACATGGATATGTACTTATGTTTTGTGGACTTATATTCCCCTTATCAACCAATTATTCTATCATTGCATGTCTCAAATATATAATTTCATTAACTTCATCAAAACCATAAGGATTTTAAAATTTATTTCTATATAATGTTTAAAAATGTTCCATCTATATACGGGAATGAAAAAATTCATTATAAGAAAAATCAACCTATGTAATATATTGATCCAAAATTACTCAATAATACATTGAATACATTAAATGAATATTATCCAATATCTGAATCATTCAATCTAATTATCTATTAGGTTCAGGATGGAAGGATGTACATATGATTATTTCTGTACCCAAAGAATTATGATTATCTTTAAGAAAATTTGATGTAAATATGGGATATTGAATATAGAAAATAAAAATAGAGAATACATTCATCTAATTATTTCAATAACAAAAATTAGAGAATTTTAATCTAAATATATATTTTCTAAAATACTACGTAAATGAGATGATTTGTTTAATTGATCATAAATTACCCAAATAATTTTTTTACTCCATGTTCTAGATGGAAATATGACCATGAAATCCACGTATATATTTTCTTATTTATATTAGGGATGCATAAAATGGAAAATAACCCCCTTATGTATTTTTTATTGACATTAACCTATTGAGAAATCAATTATTTAATAGTAATGTATGTACTATATTTCATTATTCTATCCCACCATAAATCTTTCTGATAGTCTCTAATCGATTTTTTGATATAGGGATTAATAAAACGAATTGTGATATGTGTGCCTCACTAAATAGTTATTTTTTTAAATTAGGAGACAAAATAAACATATAACCTTTTTTATTATCTCAGAATACATTCTTTTTCAACCTAAAATTGACTAAACAAACCTTTGTAACATCCCGAACAGGGACACACTAAAATGGTATCTCCATCTAGTTCTCCATGTGGCTTCAATCCTGCCTCCACACACAATAGAGGTTTTCAACTAGTATCGAGGCTGTAAAGGTGAAAAAGTGGGGATATTATACCCACTGGACTATAAATAAATACTATAGATAAGATAATGTGTACAAGAAGTGGAATATAAAAATATAAATTGGTAATCAATTATAAATAATGGATTAATTGTGAATGTTCATGCTATAACAAACAACATGTAAAAATATATTAGGTACTAAATAAAAAGGATTACATTGAAAAATATTATATCTCTTTATGGAAGCTCGATTACATTCCCTGACAATACTCCAAATATCCCATGTCCAGGAATAGTCAGTCAAGAAAAAACAGAATAGATCATAGCTCATATCCTAACCTGCATTCATTATATCTTTCTTGGTAAAAAAAGTGGGTTGAAAAGGGTATAAGGGAATCAGAATAGGTCACCACCAATTTTTTATAAATAAATTAAGGACAATAATTTAAAATTATACTATGGTTAGGCATTAATATAAGGTAATTAATAAATAAATTTAGTCACATCAGTATCAAATTCATTAAGGATACATGTATGAACATACATGCGACCGCCTAGTCTATAATGTCTTTAAACATACCATTGTATATATATATATATATATATTCACATATGTGAACAATATATATATATATATATATATATATATTCGGTATTGAGGTGTTGAGGATTAGAACAAAGGCATCCACAAAAATATATTTAATAAAGTGTCGCTATGAAAATTAGTGCATAAGAGAATGAATCTGTATATGTGATATACAGCTCAATTATCATCCATCCCAAAAAAATGTGAAATTTCTCGTCTAACCTCATCATCATGGGGTATTAAATAACATGAAACCCATTAAGAGTGATTTTAAATTCCAAATATATCATCCCTAAAATTGGGTCAATGAAACATCATATCCGACAACTCTAACATGGTCCACTCAATAATAATAATGCATAAGGTAATCCCACATTCCATATGATATATTAAAAGATGTTTTCCATAAATAGGAACACCCCACTGCTCATTCCAAAGTGTAATTTCATTGATATATGATCATATCCATGGTATTACTAATTTAAAATATTAAGTTTAGTCATGTTTTAATATAAAAATGTAGGCTGTTAATATTTAATAATTAGTATAGGTCATGAGTTTTAAATCATGCCATAATATAAGTCATCATGATTCATTTCATTTATCAATCTAATAATAAATTAATACATTGGACATGTTCATAATAATGGAATATTAGTCCTCAAGTATACATTTATGTTGATCCCTTATAATGAAAGATCACATAATGTCCAGAAAAATATGGTGTATTATCCTACCCCTTTAACATTTTACACCATTCTATATATTATTTCACTAATTTTTGAAGACATTCCAATCAAGGAATAGAGCCACATTACATTTCATAATATTTATCAAATAAACTAAATATAATTTAACTCATTAAATTATATTTACAATTTAATATTTCATTTTATTTTATTATAAGACTCACTAGAATGTGGTAACATAAATGGACCCAAGTGGTGATCCAACAGAATCTAAATCAATTATCACTATATGATATATAATTAAAATTTACTTGTGTGGTGGATAGAGATAGGGTCATCAGCATCTAACCTTTTATTTGTTAGTTATTGTTTATCTAAATCATTTCTTGGTATTCAATTAATGGTATTTCAGGTTTGGGAGAAATATGAGTGATATCCAGAATTTTCCATTGGGACAACAATTTATAAATGATGAAAGGTTAATGTAAAAGTAACTAAACCACCTACCACATGATTAGGTTTCTTTAATTTTCCAACATTAGAGCATTATTATATCTTTAAGATATAAGACAATGAAATGTATAAACACATTTAAAGCAACGTACAGGACCTCATAAGGAAATATCATCCAATAAAGTATGATAAACAATGAAAATAAGTAAGTAGAATGATAGACGAATAGAGGTTAAAATAACTCAATCGATGATGAGAGATTATGAGAAAAAATGAAGGCGATAATTCAAATTCTAGGGTGTTCAAAGGGGGGAGCTCAGGAGACTACCAGAATGGTTGAAATATGAAAATAATAATTGTCAAAATAACATTATACTTTTTATAAAAATGGTGATTTTTTCCCAAATTTGAGGGGGTCATGGTTCATCCAAAATGATTTAGAAACCACACACCAATAATTTTGTGATACTTTCCAAAGGGAAACCCTCCTCACATGGTTGTAGAAACATAAAATAGTTAGTGGAATCCATCATATAATATATAGAAAAAGAGAAATAATAATCAGTTAACTGGATGTAAGGAAAAATAGGAATACATATATGTAACCAATAGCCTCTCATATACAAAATGATTCATATGGTGTAAGTATCTAGAAAGTAGTCTGAAAAATAAATAGAAATACAATACAAGATTTGTATCCCAAGATAACAAACTAAAAAAAATGTATCGCATCATCGGAAGCCTAAGATTGGGCCTATACTCCCATACTCCAAAGATACAGTCAATAACCTGTACTAGGGTGCTTTCTTCCATCCTCACCTCCAACCATATAATCTATTTGGGTCCCAAAGGAGGCCCAAAAATGGTGTGAGATAAACATCAGAGTGGGATACCCCCAGGTCTATACAGTTATAAAAAGATTTCAAAAAAGTTTTATCAACTGTACACAACCAGTAAAGTAGGTTTGTATGCCCACGACAGAAGTCTATAGTAATATGTAAACCCAAAAAACCCTCAATGTTTCCATAAAAGGGGTGTACTCTCCTAACAACGCATCTATAATAATGTAATCATGAAAGTCACATTTCTACAATGTACATCTATATGTATCCAGTATTATATAGCCATGATGTGTAGATATGTCAGTAGTCCAGTGGTCATACCTTATAGGGATGAAAAACATCTCACAACCTCACCATATAATGAATTCAAATATATCATAGAAAATCCATATAGTGATGTGTAGAGTACAAGGGCCTGATCCAATGTGTTAGTAAACCAGGGAATCCATATAAAAAATTCTAGATGATGGAAGTTAAGATCCATGAGACTTATCCATGGAATTCAATCTAGTCCCATGGGAATCCCTAGTGGATTCCCAATTAAGCACCATTTGGTGTCCTAGGAATATGACCATATCATATCCTACGTGAGCCCAAGCAAGCCTGATCCATGATGTAGAAACTTCTGAGGTAACCCCTGGAATAATTACCCCAGGGGAAGAGTCAACCCAAGTCATCCACTACCATGTTCCAAATCTATTCATTCAAATAATTCAATCCAAATATTCAATTCAAACATACATTACATGTGACCAGGCCCACTCACATCAACCTGCACAATCCATGAGTATAACAACTCATAAAAACCATTAATCAAAAAAATAATATGGTCCTACCCTTCCTTACAAACCATTTAACATGCCGATATAATTATCACATAAGATTACCCACCAATATTATTAATTTGACATTCCAAAATATCGAAATAGATAAGGCGTAAAATGATATTCAATGAGAAAAGAGGGAGTAAACGTACTAAGAAAGAAATTAGAGCTATTAAGGCATTAACAAGCTTCCCTTAACTTGGAAAGCATAAGAACGCACCACATGTGTGTCTTAATGAGGCATAAACAAGTTATTTCCATTATTCCATACCACATGGATGACCATGAATCATGTAATTGGTGTTAAAAAAACAAATTGAAACATTCTAGCATCCTTACAAGTCCAAAAAAATCTACAGCAAGAAACTCACTAAAAAACGAGTCCTCTCTAGAAATTCTATTGGGAGGAAAAAAGGCCAAACCCCTGAGAGGAAATTGATTATCCAAAATATGTTTAGACCACCTACCACGTCTCCATAGTATACAACTCCTCCAGTATCAAGTCATGATTCATCTGGGATTAGTTGAAATCTTATGATAGAAAGTGGACCATTATATTTTGGAAGAAGATCCTAAATCTAAATTTCATATTCATTGTTCTTAAGACTCGGTAATTTCTAAGAAGGAATACAGTACCTACTAACGTGATTCCAACGTGATAGAAGACACCCAACTTGTATTCTAGATGAATTTTTTATAGAAAAAACAATATTATGTTAGATTTGGATATCAACAAATGATAGAAAAATATTTTACATCATAATATTTGTCTATTTAAACTTTTATAAATAAACCATGTTGGGAAAGAACACAATGTGTCGTTCAAGTACACAATGTGTAATTCCCTAGTATTTTTTTTGATCCTGAATGGCTACACGTCCTGACGTCTTAGTACACGACGTGTACTATATTTCCACAGTGTGTAGACTATGTACACGGCATGTTCAAGTACTGTATCCATATTTTTTCTTGTTTTTCCCTTCGTTCTGAAAAACAACCAAACCAGCCTATGACCAAGCATTAGGTCTAAGAAAAAAAAGGAATGTAAACACTTTTTACCAAAAAATAATTATCTGTAACTCTTGAAAATCCTGAGATCATATAATATCTCTCCCCCAAATAGGAATTCATCACCAAATTTATCTTTGAAGGGTGATCATGATTCTTCTGAAAACAACTCCTCCACTGAGCACATACATCAGACTCCCTCTCCCAATTCATATCTTATAAACGGTTGTGCTTCCCTATCACCCATACTATATGAACTAACCATCCTAGGGGAACATTCATGATCTGATCAACTATACAAATAAGATGCTAATCAATGGATTCCTCAACCAAATGCTCATCCTCCTTGGGCTGAAAAGTGTGAGATGAGTCTGAGTGATATCGTCATAGCTGAGATACTAAGAAGACATCTTGAATGGATCGAAACCACTGAGGTAACTGAAACAGATAGGCAGTCAACTCGACTCTCTCCAGAATCATGAATCACTTGAAATATCTTTGTGAATGTCTACCCTATCCCCTAATCCGCCTGTGTCCGATCCTCAGTGATACATGAGAGAAAACCTTATCCCTGGCCTCAAACTCTAGATGGATTCTACGACAATCAACATATGATTTCCCACGAGACAGCACTGTAGCCCTCTATATCTGAGTCACTTAGTCCTACTCAGATGTATACTGCAAGAGAGGAAGTCCTAGTAATGTTGTCTCACATACCACTAACCATCACATGGGAGAACCACATGGCCTACCATATATAAACTCGTAATGGGATATATGTATCATCGACTGATAAATATTATAATTGGAAAACTCAACCAAGGGAATATGCCTCTCCCAATAGACCCCATAATCGAGGACGCGTGCTCAAATCATGTTCTCTAGAACATGTATTATACACTATGACTAGACATCTATTTGAGGTTGGTATATTCTGCTCAGAAGCACCGGTGTACCTAGTGACCTCATAAAACAATTACAAAAATGTGATGTAAATCAGGCATCCCTATCTGAAATGAAAGTATGCGGGACCCCATGAATTTTTACAACCTCTAAGATGTAGATCATTCATATATCATCAAAACTGATGGTCTCTATGATTTACAAGGAATATGTGACCTTCATAATTCGATCCACAAAAACTGACACATCATCACTGCCCAGGGGTGACCTCAGAAAACTCATCACGAAATCAATCACAACATCATCCCATTTCCACATCCGAATAGTTTACTATTATAAAATCCCTTCTAGTCACTGATGTCCAACCATCCCCTCCTGACGAGTTGACGCCTTATCCCAAAACAAGCTAACTCACTATTCAATCTTCATCCACCAGTCTTGACGTCACAAGTCACGGTTCATCTAGGTGACCACGGGATGCACTTCCCATTCTGAAGCATGAAACACAGAAATAATCATTTTGTGTATTTCTATTGTAACCCAAACACATCTGTGGATACACAAGATCTCATTATTTACTACCATCTAGTGAGGACATGAATTCTAATCTGCGATTCCTTCCCGTAGAACCATCCCATTATAATTTGATAGTTGTCTCATACTAACTCTGTCCAATATAGTATATGTCATAAATATGGATGATAGAAATTTTTGGCCCAATATTTCATACAAAATAAAAGGAAACATAGAGATCAATTTCATAGGCTTATACTCGCTACTAGCCTGATGCACTACCCGTATCAGAGTCCCCCTACTAGGCGTGTAGGTAATATCGAAGTCAATGTAATGTAGTTAATACACCCACCGTCGCTACTTCCAATTAATATCATGTTGCATAAATATATTATAGAGTCTTTTTTCTGTGTGCACCACAAAAAAATCTCCAAGTAAATATTTCCTCAAAAGACACAACATGTGAACAACTACATCAATCTCGAGATCGTGGGTACGGTAATTCTTCTCAGGAGGCCACAACTACCAAAACTGATACACCATGACTCGATCTCCCTGCATCAGCACTCCCCCTAGAATAATACCCAATGTATCACATTAAATCATGTAGCTCTTTCCCTCCTCTGGTAGTATTTTTACTGCTACTGATGTTACCCAACCTTTTAGCTCATGAAAGGCTTTCTTACAATATTCTGACCACATAAACTAGGCAACCTTCATAGTTAAGACCAAAAGTGTCACTTTTAATCATGAGAATTCCTGTATAAAAAACCTGTAGAAGATTTATATATCCCCATGATACTCAGTATGTCAATAAAAACAGTCGGTTTTTCCCATGAAGCAACAGATCTCACCATCACTTCGAGCACTTACACTCTTGTCTATAAGATGATGTCACGCAAGATCTGAATTGTTTCCATCCAAAAATGGCACTTTGTGATATTAGAATATAACTGATGCTCCCATAGTGTATTATAGAAGATATCAAGAAAATTGGAATGGTTGTATCGATTATGAGAATACACAATGAGATCAACCATGAAATCCTCCACAAAAGAATAAACGTGAAGATGGAACACCATGTTCAACAAATCTATGAAAACTGCTAGCGTGTTCTTGAGACCGAATGACATAAAAATATACTCGTATAACATATACCTATATCAAAAGTCATTAGAATGCATGTCTGTAGGTTGGACACACACATGGTGAATCCAGTCCTCAAGTCAATTTTCATGAACAATCAATCTTCCCGAAGCAGATCAATAGGTCATCTATATGTGGAAATGGGTATCATTTTTTTATAATCAGGTTGTTCTGTTTTCGATAATCCATTCATATCTAGAGGGTACCATCCTACTTTTTTTTTTACAAAAAGGACCAACAAACCCCATTCATAAGTACATAGTATGATAATCCCCTTGGAATAAAAATCCCCTAGAAACATCTTGAGATCCTGCCACTCCGTCATAGCCATCCTATAAAGAAGATTGGATATCGGCAAAAATACTAGATATAGCTCGATATATAATTCCACCTCTCTCTCAGGAGGAAAAAATAGATTTTGTTGGAAATTAAGTCCTGAAATCACTCAATTGCTGGAGGAATACCAGCCTCACACACTCTTAGATCATCTTGAAACAAACTATAAATCTGTGATGTCATCCCACCCATCCAAAAAATGCTCATCTCTAGATCTACTCACCAAAAAATCCCATTGACCCTTGGGAATATACAATTCTCCCTCTGGTGATTTGAAAGTCATCCTCTGCTGATAGCAGTCAACTTACACTCGCTAAGCTATCAACTGGTCAATTCCAAGAATGAATTCATCTCCAGTCATCTTGACAGCCTAAAGATTTAAGATGAAGTGACACCCTCCGACCCCATGAGGACATTCCATAAATTAGTGCACATCACTCATCCAAACTCCCAATGATTTTTCTAGAATCAAAACACGCACATAAAATAAACCACAATCGCATTATTTTTACCACTCATTAAAATATAAAATAGTGGGAGACAACTATATCGAAAATAGAATATACATTATTAGAATCTATTAATATTGTACCTCTCACAGTAGATGATCTATGATCCTGCTCTCATGGAGTCCATTTCTCTACATATGTCTGGTTTGTACCAAAGACCTATGAACCTTCCTGACTACCCTGAGATGATCCACCCTAATCTTTTTTAGAACCAGGTGTCTGTCTAACATGTCCATGAACACAACTGCCTAGGCCTGACATGCCAATACTGCTCCAACTCTCATCCAAACGTAGAACTGGTGAACCTTCTCCAAAACTTGACATCATATCTGACCCCTACGACACATGCCTAGAGGGAAGGTTCTACAAAACTGATCCATGTTCCCCATACCACAGTAGGATCAACACCTGACTCGGACACAGTCACACTAATTTTTCTTGTCGCTTTGCCGATAAAACTGATGGAAATATAACAAGCTCCCATCTTCCATAACATGACTAGAACTCATGTCACAAGAAACATAAAAAACAAAACATCCTACAAGAAGATGTAGACCCACTATAGTGAGAAACATCACCCCCGTGTTCTATGCCCCCTCTTTCCATCAGTTTTCGCTTTGTAATCAGTGCAAGATTCACAATTTCAGTGACATAAGGAAACAACAACATGTTGACCTATGATCTGATAGCATGTATTATGGTTTCCTTCAGGTGCCTCACCCTAGAAACCTCATTAGTAATATACATTGGTGAAAAATTCTACATCTCTGTAAAGAGTGTTGAGTATTCAATTACAGTCATCATGCCCTACACTAGATGAATGAACTCACTATCCTGCATTACTCGTATTGGGATGGGGTTAATGTAGTCATAAAAGGTGGTATGGAATTCCTCCAAACCCATATTCTGCATTATATAATCCTAGTACAAAAAATCCCACCAGTGTTTTGCTTCTCTAAGAAGCATGTATGTCACAAGCGTGACCCACCTCTCTAGAGCCATCTCCTGATGCACAATGATTGAAATTGTAATCTATATCCACAAATATATATCATGTGGTCCACTATCCCTTACAGAAATAAGAGGATGCTATTGTTGGTGAAAAAATTCCATCTCTACCATAGTCTAGGATGGATTTGGTGTTCCTTTAATCATCTGTATATACTGAAAAAAAACCTAGTGGAACTATGCCTCATCACATGTGTCTGAAACAGACATAGGTGTCATAACTACCACTACAGTAGGATCCACTCGTATCATGTGGCCCATCAACTTTGAAGTACGGTCATCACCACCCTCATAGAGTACAACTAGATTTCATTGTGGTGGAATTTCTATAAAATGACAAACACATGGCTCAGTAAATAAGGACCTCAAAGCACATGGATCAAAGGATAGGAAAGGTCAAAACCCACCTGGAAACAATGTCAAACCCACAACCTACTCTTAAGGACAGGAAATTATAACGAATATAAATCAAACCACACGAAAATATACCTCATTCCCACTTAAAAGTCAGGTCTAGGTAAAGACTTAATTATCCGATTAATTTACAACATCCCTTTTAAATTATGTTATTCAGAAAATTTCACCAAGGGTTTACCAATTCCCAATCTATGAGGGATCATAACACCTCATGAACTAAAAACATTGATCCCATTCAAACCATACATATCTTGTTCATTTAATAGTTACTTTCCCTTTTTGTGTCACTTACCAATACATAAGGTCTTCATCTCCTTATGGATTGAAAGATGATGCCACGTGACTGTCTACTGCACCAAAATAACTCAACAATAAGAACAACTATCACATCAACAATCACAGCAACAAGCAATATTTAATGCATCCTAGATGGCATGGAATAATGTATTGCATATTATTTTAACAAGATTCTATATGATGCAAGAGATGGAACACCCTCAACTTATTCGGTTGTAACTAAAATAGAACCCACAATTGCATCATTATTAATAGTATAAATCAAGTGTTTCACCCAATGGTGAAATTCAATCAACAATAATAGTCAAAATCCAGAAAATCATAACTCAATTCAAGGAAATTTGGATTTTCCATGTGTGCAGGGTTTCTACACCCGGACACAGTTTATTACTAAACTCCATTTCTTACCTATCCTTGCCTAATGATTCCAAATAGTATGATGATCAAGGAGTTTGAATTCCTCATATTACACTTTGTAGTGTCCCAAACCTAGATGTCACCTAAAACGGTCCCTGAGCCCAATAGGTCACAAGGCGTCAAGAACTTCTCCCAAAATGCCAGAGGCTGCTGACTAGTAGTGAGTTCCATGGTGAGTTACATGGGATTCTCTAAACTCTTTACTAGAGTATCACAACAAAATTCAACATATAATTAACATAGAAAGAGAAAACAAAAGAATCTGATATAATGTAAGAAAAGACTAGAATACATAATAACAAATAGAAGTGTCCCAAATACAAAATGATGCAGATTGTAAAAGTACCTAAAAAGTCATAAAAAGAGTACATGGTAATACAATAAAATATATGTATAGCAATATAAAAAAAGCCAAAAATGTATCATAGCAACACAAACCATATCTTGGTCCTATATTCCTATGCTCCGAATCTATTGTCAATAACCTGTACATAGGAATTTTCCCCTATCATTCCATGCTACCATATAAACAGTTTGGGACCTCGAGGAGGCCCAATCAATGTGTTATTTAAGCATCCGAGTAGGAAACCACCCAGGACAATACATATCTAACAACAATTCTATAAAAGTGATAACTAGTGCATACAACATGTTAAGTAAGTGTGTATGCCAATTAAAAAAGACAACATCAATAAGAAAAACCAAACATTCTTAAAAGATACATGCAAAAGAGTGTCCTCACATAACAGGGTATCTATAACAATGTAAACAAGCAACTCACGCGACCATGTTGTACATCCATCTGTATCATGTTTTCCAGATCCATGCTATATAAAGTAGTGAACAGTCCCACGACAACACCATATAGTGAATTAAAACATCCAATGAACATGCCGTATAGTGAAATAAAATATCCCCCAGCAATGATTAATATTTAATTGTAGTCTGTAAGTCCTGATCAATGATGTTATCATTACAATAAATGCATGTAAAAAATTCAAGACCACAAAGGGAAAGATCCAAGGTTCTTTTCCAAGGCATCCAATCGAGTACCATGAGCATCCATGGTGGAAACTCAATTAAGAACTCATTTGGGGTCCAAGGAGGATGGAAATAAAAATCATTCATGAGCCCAAAAAAACCAGATCTACTGGGTAACAAGGCCCGAGGCATCCCATGGAATCAATACACAAGCGGCATAGTCAACCCATGGCATCCACTACCACATTCCAAAACTATTCATTCAAAGAATTTAATCTTAACATTAAATTTAAACAAATATTCTTGGATAGTATACACATTCACATCATTCTGCACAAGCCTTGTGTATACCCACTCATTCCAACCATTAATTAAAATATACATATGGGCCTACCCTTCCATAAAAACCATTTAATATTCAATTATCATTTTAACATATGTATACCCATTCATATTATATATTAAAAATGCCAAACTATCAAAATTGACCAGGGAAAACATGATATTCAATTATTTAGGAGGTATTACATCTCTTAAGCAAGTTATTAAAGCTGTCAAGGCATTATCGGGCTTCATCTAACTAAGAAAGCACATGAACACACCCCTTTAGTGGTTTGAACATGGATAAACAAGTTATTTACCATATGTATCCCCCCATGGGTGACCTTTAGTAATGTAATAGGTGTCTACATTTCTAAAAGGATCCTAATGGCATCCACACTATGTCTGATTATTACTTCATCAAGGAACTCTCTCAAAAAAGGCATCGCCAGAATGCCTTAATGGGCATCAAAAAGTCATAATTCTTGAAAACCACATGAAAAGGGTAAATAAATTATATATCACCTTACTCTCCTCATTCGTAGACATGTCATCCAATATCAATTAATGATTTATCCTAGTTTGGATAAAATTTAAAGAATGGATGACGAACAGAATATTAAAGCATATGATCATAAATCAAAATAGTGCGTCATTTTTCTGAATAATCAAGAATTACTAAAAGGGGATTTATTACATACCTATGTGGTTACATCAAGATAGAGAGTGATCTAATCAATATATGTAAAACTTTTATAAATAAAAATTATATTATGGGTGTTTTTGATCTCAAAAATGAGTAAAAATATTGTCTGTCAAAAAATGAGGCAACTACCTCTTTTATAAAAAATCCCACTGGGATGTACATGACGTGCCGTACCCATTCATTTTTTTCAAATCCATACTAGCTACACATCATGATATCCCAGTACACTGTGTGTGCGAAACATGTAGGGTAAGTACACAATGTGTACCTGGCATGTTTTCTCCCATCAACAATTCACACAGTTTCCCAAAGGGTTTTATACAGATTCATCCAACTATGTCCCTATATAGTCATTCCCTGTAGCTTTGAATTCATGTATCTTACTAACCATGAACCAATCATGCCCCCTCTATTGTTTCTACCAATACTAAATTTTCAGAGCCCGGGGCATATGAAACTCATGAGAATATATATGACACATCCATAGAAAAAAACATCATCTAAAAAAATGCTTATGTTATCCATCTGTAGTAATTATGTTACAAAGAAAGGTTTAAATTTTGGATTTCCACCCAATTGAAACATTATAATTCCTATAGAATTTCCATAGTTAGAAAACATCAGACATTAAATCCTCTATAATTTTTAACTTATAATCCTTAAGAATCCTTAGTGAATTTTAAAAATAACTACCTGTCATAATTCCCTCAATAACTCCTATGCAAATGGTCATGTTGGGTTTCTCACATCCATGGATCTTGGATGTTATACATTAATAATTTGACACATTAATCATTAAAACTCAATCCAATGTTGTTAAGAACAAAAAAAAATAAGTCATTACTTACCCATTCCCATCTAACTAAATACACAATATCATTTTCATCAAATTTATCAACCAGCCTTTTACATTCCCATCCATTTGTTTTGGATTCAAATTATCCTATTCTTAACCACAAAGCTTCCTTCCCACATAATTTCATAAACAACAATGTCCTTTTTAATATAATGACTCTTCTCAGATGATTTCAAACTCATGAATTCCAAACACCCATTATGAATTTGATCACTCCCATTAATTTGATCATAATGGCCCAATTTCATCGACCATGCTTAATGGGTATTGATGGCTTTTCCTTGAAACCCCTAGCCAACGCTTTCACTACAATCATACCCTATGTTTATTTTTCAGATGTTTTTCATTAGCAGAATACATTCATCCAAATTAGAGATGCATGTTTAGAAACTTACATCCTAGTATAATTGAAAATATCAACATCAAGAGATCATGCAATATCCAAAATAGAATACAATGCCTTTAACCAAGGAACACTAAGATAATCTTGACCACATTCATTGAGATTTTATATAAACCTATACATGTAACTCAAAAAGAAATAAATTCTTATGTGGTCCAGTTTATTCCATGACATAAAATTGCCAGAAAAATCCATTGACTGGTCACTCAAGATGAAGGCCTTTCTCACATGAGGTTCATCCACCAAAATACTATGGTGGACACCACAAAGTGGAACATCCCTCACATAACTACATCAGTACTATATGAAATGTATTTCGTTCTAGTAAACCTAAAAATTTAATTGATTAGCTTAGAATATGGTTGAAGATTTTAAAATTTTCATATGATTGTGTCCCTATATCAGACCAGATCATCTCTAACTGTGATGTACACCAAGTAGTTGTAAAGTATTACCATCAATAAGAATTTATTTATTTTATTATATATGATCTATAATTTATGGTGATGATTTAACAAAAAAATATTAATCCATGTCACCCAATGATATTTTATCCATTTCAAATACGGGACAACCACCTCACAAAACCATTAAACCATATATAGTTTTATTAGACATTCCCTATATGAAGTAGCCATGTTTAACACAATGCAGACAAGAAATCCTAATCTCACATTTAAAATTTGATATATATATATATATATATATATATATATATATATATCACCAGTCAATGAAGTCTATACCGACCTATTTTAGAGATGCCTTGGTTAAAAAATGATGTTTACATTATGGTATCTATCATGTATCCATATATTATATGTTAATATTTATCGTTTTACCACACACAGTAAATTACAACCATGTGTCTCATTATTCATCAATTAATTTCTAATCAAATAACCACCTAACTCTCATGTTTCCTTTCAAGCCTAGACACACCCCTAACCCATCAATTGTTTAGAGACACTGTTTAATCTCCTTCATGTCAAGTGAAAATAAATATAACACACTAAATATGGAAGGTTTCTAAACCAAATTAAAAACCTCTAATCATAATATCTCATGTACAGTAGTATCCCAAAAAGATAAAATAACATATAGAATAACACATTTTCAAACATAAAATTAGAACATTTTGTGTACGAAACAACAGACCCGATAGGTTATGAGATAATCTCAGAACGATAATTCCAAATGTGGCTAATGGAATCCACTACCGGAATATAAAATGATTTATTGTGCATAAATAACATTATGGAAGTGAATAAATAAATTTTATCATGTCAAACTGAGATTCCTCAAGGAAACATGACCAATCATACCTACATTAACCTATTAAAAATGACTCTAAAACTTCCATCATATATAAATATATAAGCATATATGTAAATATATATATATATATATTGATATATACTTGCAAATGCTAGGACCTTACTTATATGACCTTGGAATGCATAAATAGAAATAATAATATATTAAAAGTCTCACTGTGTAAATGTGGTTAATAATCTAAGGATATGAATAATGGATACAAAGGGTCGTGCTCGACTATCCCAAAAAATGGTGACAAACATAATGTCCAACATCATCATCACGAGGCATGAGATGTCATATCCAACAACAAAAATGGATGTGACACACCATATTTGAAATCATAGTTCATGGGGGTGTGAAACGACATATCCAATGACCCCAAATTAAGAATATAAATAATTATGATGCAAAAGGTAGTCCTACATTACTATGATTTATAAGTATACACATTCAATAATGAGGAACTATATATCTCTCAAGGCGCAGTATAAATCCTTTACCATACGAGCCCATCTATGATATTATGACATGGGAAACTATTAATCACTCAAATATTCACATAAAAAAAATATGATTTTATGATAAAATAATTGAAATAGTCAATGAGAAGTCATTAATTCAATAATATAATACGTAATAAATAAATTCATTAATAAATCCAATTACAATGGAATACAATGGGAGGATCTTATTCATTCCACATTACTATTCATGTATACATTTAGGCCGATCTCATATAATTATGATACTCATAACATAAAATTGAAAATGGGGGAAGAATCCTATCCTTTTAATAAGGTAAATCATTATATATATTATTTCACTCCCAGTTGATGAATGTAAATTCATGCAATATAACCATATTAGGATTCATCCAATTTATATAATTAATTTCACATGATTCAACTCATTCTATTCTATTAACAACTTCATAATTCATTTATGTAAATATTTGACCATAGAAACTAATTTGTATCCTCAATACACCGAATGTCTGATTTGGAACAACAGGAAACAATGATGATTAAAATAATTTTGACTAAACACACCATAAGTTGTTTGTGAAGGATGTGGTATTAAAAAAAAAACCATTTATGACATTATAATATCATGTATAATGTAGAATATGAATTCAATTTAATGAAAATTCATGTTATAAGAATAGTTCAAGGGATGTATGATGCACAAAAAATGATAATAATCTAAAAAAGTCTAAATTTTATTGGAAAAAATGTTTGACCACCTCCTTCATTTTTATGACAATACACAAAACCATTATCTGTCTTCTATTTGTCCCTATTAAAGAAAATGAAATGAAACATACAAAATTCCATAATATAGGTCTTCAGATATCACATAAAAAGATAATTAGATATATAATGATAAATAAAAAATATAAGGGGAATGATATAATAACTTAGGGTGATCCAATCCTGCTAACAACAAGAACGTTTAATCTCAAAATAATGAGATACATCATATCCTAAAAATTACATGGGGGGGGGGTTGAATGAAAATTATCATGGGATAAATATGGAAGGACTAAATAATAAATAAGTTCAATTGTTAGGGGAAAAAATGGAAAATGTTAACAGAATTACAATTCATTGGGTTTGGACACATTTTTTGTAAATCCAATCACCAACTATACAGTGCTACTGTACAATGGGACACTCCATCACAAGGTTTCAAGATATGGTTGGAGAAAATATGACTCAACCTTATTATGTCCCTCTAAAAACATGCACTACATTTCAATATTTCAACAAGGATGTTCTATGGTTTCTTCAAATCATGTCCCCATTAAAATTTCACACATGGTCTGGTCTACACAATTATGACTAATCATTCCCCAACTATATGCCCCCCCATTATTTAAAAATTTCATTATTCATATATCAAAAATTCTAAATCTCATAAAAACATCATGATACACATCCAAGGACTTAAAACCATTTAAATTTTTTTAAGTATCTCTAGGTATTATTATAAATTTTTTTAATGTTTGGCTTATCAAATAAATTAAATGATTATTTTTTTTTAGAATTTCTACAGTTAAAACACCTGGGTTGTTACAACCTTTCATAACAAATAAAAACATTTCCAATAATTTATATTGTGGGAGTAAAGTCCATTGAGCCAGTATACATTAAAATGGAACATGTGTTTATTTTTTTAAATTAATTTCAAAATGTTATGTGTAAAATAATTAAAAATATAACATTTGAATATCTATGAGTGAAAGTAAACAGATACAAAAAATGTCCATTATAATTATTTAATACATATAGAAATATATAAATTTATTATTTTACGAATTTTTACATGGAAAAAATATAATTTGAAATTAAATATTGAAAGAATTAATGATTACTTTTTAAAAGTATAATGACTCAATCCTAGATCCCGACTCATCATGTGTGTTCATTTTCATCCAAAATACTAATATTTTTTCAATTATATACCCCACTATTAACTTTTATCACATATATTATTTATTTTACTTCCCTTATTGACATGTTATATAAAATTAATTAATCAATTCAGTTCACATCAGATGTTTTGATGATATTCATCTTGTATGCATAAAATCACTTTGGTACGTTGACATTATTAAAATAGATAATTATTTATTTATATATACAATAATGAAATTACAAAAGTAACATTTTTATATATTAATTAAAAATTTAACGCTATCCACAAATAATGGAAATGAAAAATTAATGAAGTAACAGTCATGGAGCCAGTTCGACATTCTTACACATGTATAAAATATTCATTTTTCCAATTACCTTGAAATAAACAAAAGTAAGTAATATTTTTTATTTCAAGAATAAATATTTTATCAGAAATATCATTTTTTTAAAATACACTTATATATAAAATCGATAGGATTGGTGGGGGGATTAATTACATCACTTCGGGGAGGTGGTAATCTACACATACACAAAAATGTCATTATAATTTTAAATGGAATAAATGGTAATAAAATATATGATATATTATGTATAAAAAATGATAAATATGTTATTGATATCATATATATTTATTAAATACAACTTTATAACTAACACAGAGAGATAGCGATGGAAAATAATTCAATCTGTTAGTGAGGTGGTATATTTCCCTACACATGAATAATGTGTTCTTCAATTTGAAAAGAAAAGGTGATGGATATAGGTTAATTAATTATAATAATTGAATAATATTAATTAACAAATAATTTTTATTTATTTCATAATGTTTTAAATATATTTGAAGGAGGTAGAATAAGAAATAATTAAAAAATTCATAGTTAAGAACTATACCTCTTGAATGTAGAACCCCTTTATGATTTTACATAAAGCACTTATATAATGGTCATTTGGATTAAAACGGTGCTTCTAAAACAATTGGAGGGATATAAGGATTGTATTTTAGCAAGTATTGGATTAGATAGAGTGATAAAATGTTTTGGGTATGATGGATAAGGAGGTTCCCGTTTATATGTGAGGGTAGGGGAACCATTGGTATTTTATAAAATATTTATTAAATAAAATTAACATTCTTGTAAAATGGATAAAAATAGATAAAATTAAAATCTATGATTTATTTGGTTCAAAATAATTTTATCCCATAAAGTTTTTACATGTTTTGATTATGTTTTTCTCTTATCTCTTTTTTTCACCCCACTTTAACTCTTTTGACATTTATAGTTATATCAATATTATTGTACTCATTAGGGATTATAAAATATATTATAAATTGGAAAATAACCCATTAATGGAATATTTTTGATCTTTTAATCCAAACCTATTCACTTGGTTGTCTATAGAATTTATATAAATTTATAATCATTTAAAAATATATTGGTTGTTATAAAATATCTTTAGTGATATCTTTGGAACAATTATTTTAAATTTTTATTGATAAATACATTATCGTAAATGAATTATAATATAATACCTAAAAATAAACTTAAAATTTAATATTTATGTAAAAAATTATTGGAACTCATTAATTCAATTAAATTTTATTACATTTATCATTTTCAAATTCATTAATTTCATGTTTCTATATATTGAATGAATATTGCGTTATCATTGCATATAAATTTAATATAATTATTTCTAGAATAAAAAGTAGATATAAATAAAAATGAAAAATAAAAATTTATCTATCAAATAGAAATTCAAAATTGAAAATAATATTTTACTTCCCTATCATAAAATATTATGGACATTAAAAGCAATTTTTTCAAATTATTTATTTATCATTTATTAAAATGATATAATATTCTGAATCAAGGACAAATGGAAAAGGTCCTATTTTATATTTTTGGAGGATTATGGAAGAAATAGACTTATAAAATGAAATTAATGAATGAATTTTTTTTAATTTTAATCCATACCACATTCGTTTTAACCCTAAAAAACTCATTTTATATTTACTGTGGAATCAAAAATCAACTATGGTTACTATTCCTAATAAAAAAATAAAGGGACCTATCTGAAAAAAATTACATCATGATTAAAAATATGAAATTAATTTTTCAATTTTTAATTTATATAATTTAAATGTTTAAAATTAATATTATATGACTATAAATGTGATGATAATGGTATTTCAAAAAATTTCATTTTTATGTATAAACCCATTTTATAATAAAATCATGTATAAAACTCATTTCAATGGCCAACATTAACCTTTTTTAATAAATTAACTAATTTTATTTTAAAATTACGTTAAAATATATATTTAATTTATAAATAATTTAAAATAAAAATGATTTTTAAATAAAAATCATTTTATTTCATTCTTCCATGGTAAATCATACTTTTTAGAAAATTATAAAAAAATCAATATAAAATAATGTTTACATGATGATTAACAAATTGTAGACATTTTTATAAAAACAAAAAATAATATCATTTTAATTATATCTTTTAAACAAGACAATATAATGCATGAAAACTTAATTTATTGAGAAATAATTATTTATTCCTTTTAGATAGATAAATTATCTAATATTCGTATAAATAATATATCTATATAATCAATTAATGCAAATGATTTATTCTAAAGTTATATTGGATGATACATGGGTTATTCATATTTTTTGTAATTTGATTCAAGAATGTTCTTTATACTTTTGGAGATATTAGGATGATCCCCTAGCCCTAGTTATATTTGTATACAACCATAGTTACTGAGCATTGATTCATATAGAACCAAATAAGGATATTTGTGGTATAAAATTTTTTCAATACAATTTTTTGTAGAATACTGGTGAGTTAGAAGTTGTGGGGCCAGTCATAGTACAAGAGTCCTTCGAGAGAGTTATGATGGTTTAGAAGATCTTGATCACATCTTTGTGTACGAAGAAGCCTTTTACAAACCATAAAAAGTGTCCTTTGGAGTATTATTTAGGTGATATTTTTTGCATGAGAGTGGCACACTGAATAATCCACTAAAATTTGACGAATCCCTGGAATTAAGCATCATTCTATGTTCTACCCATTAAGATAACTGATTGGATATTAATAATGATGATCCTTTGAGATCACAATTCCATGTTTTGAAGTATGAACAATGTGAGTTATGTGTCTAAATTTTTTAGCTACATTCCTCATCCAATACATGTCATCAACTGTGTCGATGTGGTCTTGGTCCTAATGCATAATTTGTGTAGCACCCAATATAGATTATAAACCAAAGAGAGAATATACTAAGAGGTAGGATGACATAACATGTCCATATTGAATTGTGACGTGGATAGATTCGGGAATAGTCTTCGGAGTTGGAGACATATTTTCTTGCATAAACACCCATGTTGTTTTAGAATAACCATTGGATGAACATATAAAGGAAAATATGTTATTATATGGGATGAATTGTAACAACCTCACTTATTAGAATGTATGACATATTTTGTGTTTACAAATTTCAAGGTTATATATTGATTTTTCAATATTATGGGTTTTATGTTGTAAATTTTTAGTCCAAAGAGTTTTTGGAATCAAATATTGGTTTTTGAAAAAAGGAATTGACGTGTGGTTGATTGAATGTGGCTACTGATGGGATAATGGATGCCACCATGTATTCAATGGTTATGAAATCACTCAGTTGGTTCTTCCATGAACCCCAACCTACTAGTGGTTTATCAAACGCTGACATACGGTTCCATTAGACTACTATATAGGAATGTGAACATGTTTGCGAGCCTTACCTAAGGGTGAATTAAATAAACCCCTAGATTTATATTTCACACTCATTCTTGACCATATAAATTTCCTAATTCTTTCTATATTTTCACTACTATGAACATAACTCATTCCCTCTAGACTTCAGATCTTTCCCATTCATAACCAATTGTATCTAAAATACCAGATCAATCTAGATATAATGGAAGATAATGTTATCTCAAAATTTGTACCATTTCATGATTAATTCTTGAGAAATAAGGATGTATTTATGATGTATGTGTATTTTTTATGTTTAATTGATGACGAATTTTTAATGCATTCGTAGATCAGTGACATATCATGCATTGAATATATGCTACATTATCAGATTGAGATCTACAATCTATTATGGATATTTTATGTGTATTTTTTCAATAACATTAATAGAACTCTCATTGATAACATATTAATGATTTAATGATAATATCTTTATGATATACTGGTTTAATTGGTGGTGTATTTTACATGTTAATGACAACCATTTAAATGCATCATGATTACACATGAATAATGGATGTTTTAGTGTATATTTATTGAGATCCACCATTTCTAGATAAATTACATATTGAATCTTATTTTGGTCCTCTTTTCAATTGATTGATTATTTTTTGTAATGATATTTCATGATTAGAAATGAATTTATCTTATTGATGTATTGGAGAATTCATGATCTATTCTTGAATCAACAACAAAAATAGTGAATTATATCCACTTCATCAGTAATTCTATAAACATGTTCTATTGATGAAATCTATGAGGAATATAATTCTATAATGTCCATCATTTTGTGGAATCATTTGGATTATTTCTATGTAAACATATTTCATGATAAACCAGAACCCATTCTATGAATTCTTGATTTGTAAGAATGTATATTGTGGCTGTGAATCGTTGTTCGAGATTTGATATTTTGATAGTAATTATACTTCATTATTGTAAAACATGAGTTATAATGTTCTTTAGTATTTGAGGCCCTTTTATACTCTTATTTCATTTATTTCTTATTTTCTTAGAATGACTTATTTCATATGATTTTTTTATTTCATGTCGGTGTGTATAGTGTGTGATAAACATATCTAATGCGTGATTCCATTAATATTTCAAAAGAATATTTTTAACATGCTTTATGTTGATATCATCTTGTTATTTAGTACTATTATGTGGTCATGATGACATGTTACTCTTGTCTTATTATAATCCTACTTATTATGCATAATACTTTGTAATTTGGGGTCTTATCATGTTATTTTTAGTAGTTGGAACATCGTAGTATGATCACCCCATAGATTGGGAGTGTGAACATAGTGAATTGATAACTACTTTCAACCCATACCTTTGGTAGGTTCATGAAATAATTGTGTCCTAACCTGAAATTTGATTCCTTGACGACTCCTATTAGCAATCTGTAACTCGATCACTTTTAGATATTGAGTAGAATGTTTGACTCAATTCCATGAGGATACTAAATACCTTGTCTCAATCCATGTGTATATTGCCGGATCACTACCAACACAATAGATCATCCTTCCAACATAGAGATCATGTTGTTATGGTTAAGACTCATGGTGTCATAGTTTTCACAACGGTGCTTAGTATAATATTTTTATGATTTCATGTGCATTTATTATTATCATAGGAGACACTTATTATACATGTTTAAACATTTAAAGGTTGTAATGGGGGTGTCGAATTAGTTTATATCACTCAAAAATAGTATGCTAAACTCGATTCGTGTGAACATTTCCGGTATAGGGATCAACTAAATGATGACGAGATCATGGAAGGTTGTTGATCCGTAGTGAACTAATCTTGTAGCAGTAACATGATAAACTCTAAAACATTACCACATGGTTTTATTTTCTTTATATATATTTACTCTGCTTTCGCATTCCTCACAAAGAGCAAAATTCATTTAGCTTTATTTAATTTCATGACAAGTCTACCACCTAATATTACATTATTATATTCCATCTTCTTCCTTAATTAATCTATGTTGTTGTGTTTTACTGATATTATTAGTGTAAGGATATGAGGTTGAGGGTATACTCTCCACACATAGAGTAATAAAGCCCTATTTTATAGTCAATATATTATTGTGTATGGGGATGTGTGCATATAGACATGTGTCTCTTTAGCTCATTAAAGGTTTTTCGGGTCAAGGCATTACATAAGGGATAATAGAGAACCCTTGTAAATTTCCTAAACACTAATATAGTATAAATTCATATTCATTGGAATGTAGTAAAAATAGATATTATTTGTAATATATGACTATGTTAGATTAATCACCACAAAATAAATATGATTTATAAATGAAGTAATGGTATGTGAATCATAATCACTTACTTTAACTACATTATTAAACCTTTTAAACCTTCCTAGGATTATAAGACTGTTACTATAAAGACAGTTTATTAGGGATAAATATTAAGTTAAACTTATTTACAAATATTTAATACTATGACTAAAAATTTTAAACAGTTTTACATTATTTAAATTCTACATGTGGTAAAGTTTACTTTTAATTTAAGAACTCAGAATGTAGTGACATATAGAACTATATTTTTACAAAAATGTAATTGCATTTAAATCATGTATTTTATATATCTCCGTGATTTTTAATGAATTATATAATAAATTGAATAGTTTTATGACTATAAAATTATTCAAATTCCAAAATTTTCATTTTCAAAAATAAAATAATGATATCGGACTAAAATATTTTTTATAATAGACTGAAATATAATATTGGTTCTAAAAAGATGTTCATGGATTTCCAAATTTGACATAATAGATTTAAATTATTTAATTTACTCCTTAAATTCATATTTAGTGTGTAAAATGGTTTCAAATATTTATATATAATTATTATATACTAATGACGTCATAAAATTTATGTTTTTTAAAGACATTTTTCCTTATTCACCAAAAAATAAATTATTTTATGAAAATATAAAAAATTAAAATTAATCATATTTTTACATTAACAATTAAAAATGGAATTTTCTTTCTTAAAAGTAAAATTATAATATTAAAAAAAATAAAAAATAAAATAATAACTCTATAATATAAAATAAAAACAATGTTTCAAAACAATATTTTTAGTTGTGATTTGAAATATTGATGATGTACTAACTATAACTTATTTTACTAAACATTACTCATCAAATTTTCATATAGTGTATGTCACAATGAATTACAATAAAGCATAATTCTTTCTTTTGGTGTTCTGTGCATTAAAAGATATAAAAAACATTAAATTTACATTAAAGGAATATACATTTCAAAAACATGGGTTGAAACATTATACACCCATATAAAAATTTTAATCTAAAAATAAAATTTCAATAATAATTTATTTATACTTCTTCCTCATTAAATATTAGGGATCCCATGTTACATCATCAAAATTACGATTTTCCCACAACTTTTTCGCTATGTGAGTTGTATTTTTTGTAACATAATCACACTGATCAAAAATCTATACATGTTATTACACATAAGAAAAATAATGATCTAGCAGTATAATGACTATTTATAGTGTATATGAAGATTCTGGAATGCACTTCCATAGAATAGATAAATGGAATGAATTGTGAATTTTGGAGAGGTTCAATGGATGATCCATGAGATAAAATTATATCCTTATAAGATAAAAAATATTACAAAGACTGATATGTATGTTCCTCCACATCCGCTTCATTCAAAATCATATAACATTCATTCAAAATATATTCGTTAGAATATTAAATTACCACATTTGAACTCTAGATCTCACTGATCAACTGTCCACATAATTGTTTTAAATCTGAACTACCATAACATTAGGTTGAATTTCACAAATATTCACGTACATTTATTCATCAAGAAGTTTTCCCAGTATCATATGATCTCGAACTTCATCCATTCAAATTGGATTTCCTCACTTATATCTATATTGATATTTATGCGGATCCATCTAAATGATCAAATTAAACCAGATAATTTAAGTAATTTATACTATACAATTGTGATGATGGTAACCTTCATTGAAATCTATAAAATATGGTATTTGAAATATTATAAGGTTTCAAGGGTTCTCATAGACTATTAAATGTTTAGGAAGATATAAATTACTAGTGTTCCCATATTTATTAACTTATTATTAATTACTTCCTGAGAACATCATGATAACCCTTGGATATCAATCAGATACAACTGAATGTGGTATTCCACACTGACTTACCATTTCAATAATGAATATACTTTCATATTTTTTAATTTTATATCTTTTCAGATAGTAATGAAATGAAGTTATTTCATAATGAATTCAACTACAACCCTTATGGTGTTTTGAAATTTAGATGATGTGGGGATTACCAAGATAAAATACATTGTAATGTTTTCTAGTTCATTATATGTATAACTAATTATTTCATTATCCCCATTTGATTATATAATTCAAAAATAAGTTTATAAAATACCATGCATCATGACATATAACTCATTATATCCATTTTCATGTTATCCCACAAAAAATTCCCTTTTAGATCTTTATACTTCTTTACAGATCCATAATGAATAGTGAAAAATTAGGTATGAGATTCATCCAAGATATTATTCATTAATTTTTGAATATAAGGTACACATATCTTGTTTCTGAAGCATAGCATTACATTACTATCATATAAGAACATTGGAGAATAATTCACTCTGATTTGAAATTCCAAATACTCCTTCAATGCAACATTAATCTACACATGGATAGATGGGTGGATATTCATTTGATTAATACAGGATTTCCCAAATATCATAATAATTTCATGGTCCATACTCTAAAACTAAATATTTATTAGATCCTTTATTATCCTAATAAATATAAATTATAACATCATCCATCCAAATTATTGTATCCAAATCCCCTTTCAGCAACTTTAGGTGGTAATATATTATGTTGTAATAATATTTAATTGACTCAAACATGTGACATTATTCAATATAAATAAATATATATATATATATATGTATATGTAAACATATTTTTTTATAATATACATATATATATATATCATTCACTTTCAAATAAATTTCATTCCACAGTATTTTAAATGTAAAAATTAACTATACCAAATCCAAATCCTGAGTCGTATAATTTTTATCAAAAACTTATAAATTGAATATGGAATAAGATACACTATATAATTATTCTTGATAACACATACCATAACATTACTTCATCCATCAATGTATATCTCCAAGCCTTCTCCACTATAAGTTATTTCGAGCATAGGATAGTTGTCCATGAAACCCTCCGTATCCTTCGAAATTCTGTCACATTAATCTGTACAATTGAACTTTTCTCCCTTATGCATAAACATGTTTTTTGGATTTCATTACATTGATGAACTTTTAAAAAATATTCTATAGTATCCATAAAATTCAGGAAACACAAGGATTTTGGTCACCATGCTTGGTCTGGTTCAACATTTAATAACAATAATCTCTAAAGGATTTACCAATATATAATGGAAAATAATGATATAACATATAAATGATACATTCTATACCAATAATTAATGATTTATAAATTTTTCATAAATATTTTAAATTCTCAAGGAATATTACTGAATCCCCAATTTATATTCAGGCTCTTAATTTCTCTTTGGATTAATTAGAATAAGATATATAAAAACTACCAACAACTGATCAAGCAACTATATAAAGAGTCCATTAATTTTATCTATAACTAATTCAATGTAATATATAGATTCAAATGGAACAATTATTAATTAATAGTTTTTGTACATCATACATAAGGATATATTGGTTAAATCACCCATTTTGAGCTTTAAATGACTATTTATTGATAAAAGTTAAATATTTGTGCAATATTTTATTCACCAAAGTTGATCAAACATATCATTAATATAAGGTAGATGATATATTTTTATAATAATTATATTTCTGAGTATTAATAATCTATACGAATAATGTTTCAACCATTTTTTTCATACCAAACAAAATTGTTTCACCCCATGGTGATTCATTAGGTTTCAATAAAATATTTTTATATTCACATAGAGTTACATCAACAATTCATGCAACATAATTGTCGACACTCTATAATGAGTCATTAAAGATGGACTAGTGCCTAGTATGTGTTCTTTTAGAAAAATTGATTCATGATTTTAGCATAGACTTTTAAAGTCTATAACAAAAATATTATAATTTTTCTAAATAATATGAACATCTTCAAAGGTGAGTTCCACCCAAACCATTTGGTATAAATACTATAAAAACCTTAAATTTAAGAATATATATATCATTAATAAATTTTATGTGATTTAAAATTATGATGGTCATAACACAATAATTACTAGAGTAATTATTTATTAAAAAAATTTATTTATTACCTGACAAATAAATGAACCAAAATTATTAATATTAATTAAGAAATTGCAAAAAGTACCACATTAACTTTTCTTGGATAAGTATACATTTATTATTTCCAAATAAAATTATATATATATATATATATTATGAATGTAATTTACCATCCATTTTAAACGAAAATTATAAAAAATTACTATTCGTTCGGGTAAAAAAGAAATAATAATTCATGTATTCATTGTCTAATTGTTATAAATAAATATAATATATTTCTATGTTAAAATTTTTATCTTTAAAAAATAGTTTTATTATGTGTTCCATTTATTTTGACTCGATTATTTAAATTAAAAAATATTTATGTATGATTTCATTGTAAATCATAGTAAATGAATTCTATCAAATAAATTAACAATCATCTAATGGTTTTTACTAGGAATGGAGTCATAAAAAATAAATTGTTATTTTTAGAAATACATTTTTTCTTAACATTGATTTTATGAATTCTGTGTGTGGATATTGAAATTAATTTCTTATAATTAGAATAATTGAATAATGAAAAATGTAATCTATAATGTATATCATAATAATAAATATTATTTATTAATTTCTACTTACAATTTATCCATATTCAATGATTTCTATCATAAGAATTGTGTCCCCGCTATAAGGGTTAAATGGATTAATAATATTTTTGAAGTAAGATATATATAATATATTAACTATAAAACCCATATAAATTTTAATTTTTTGTGGATGTAAACCTTAAATTATTTAATAATATATATAATTTATATTTTGTTCTAATTCCTAATAATATGGATTTATATTATTTTAAAACATTGAATATTTATAAGGGTTCCAGTCCCCTAACTTATAAAAAGAAACCTCCTTATTACACATATTAACAAACATTGAAGAATCTATCATATAAAATATCTACCCAAATACCTTCTTTATTTAATACCAAATTCCTATATGTTTTATTTTCAACAACCGGACATCCTTGAAAGTAATAAGTTTAATGATAATTGAAGATACATGAAAAATAGGTGATCATCTTATCCGAGTTCTTCCATGTTTATTTTTTCTCAATATTTTTTTACATAACATATTAAAAAAAATATAATGAAATATGTATTAATTATATGATTAAATATTTTTTTCTATTTTATAACAATTATATTGTATCCTATGCTTCAGATGGAAAATGAAAGTGTTTGTTTTGTTATTGTATGAACTATCATCTCCATAAACAGAAATGTAACAATTATAATCAAAACCTCACATGGTTGGTTCTGTTAAGGTATTTATAGAAACTGTGACATAATTATGATATTATTTTGATTCAAGGGTGATAAATTTTGACTTCCATTAATTACAACCATTGATAAATGAAAGCATCGCATGTGCATACGTGCAAACAACAACCTCCATGAAGTGATGTAATTCATTTTAACTTACTATATTAAACATACTTTTATAGAAGAGTATTTGTAGAATAAATATTATACTTATTGTAATATTATTATTTTTATATGAAGATTCCATTACCATGGTGAAAGGATCAAACTCCCTATACTAAAAAATTCATGAAATATATAACAATTGATACCAAGAATATAGATTTTATCAACAAATTACTAATAAATAGATTATTTCAATTTATGAATAATTTATATCTATAAATATAATAATTAATATTATACATAAATATATCTATAATAAATTTAAATTTAATATATAGGAATACAGATCATCTGTGTTTATTCTTGGGACATGAGGTACGGGTTTCTATTACAGTCTCACGTTTTGTTGAGATTGTTCATGTTATAATTTACATTCAGTTATTTTATATTATTTATAAAAAAACCATATATATTATTATAATATGGTTATTTCATATATTTATATGTATTTTATTCTATGTTATCCCCCACCTATAGGGTAAAATCCTAAATTATGTTTAACGAAGGCTTAAGCTCAAATAACTTATGTTTTACGGTATCTATTTCCTACATATCCATGTTCTTAAATATTTTTTTATAAAATTTATTATCTTCATTTAAATTAATTTAAACAGAATTTTCATTTATCTTTGAAAAATTTATAGGAATATTCTCATTTTTTTACAAATATGTCATTATTGACATTCTTTATAAAAGTTTACAAAGAATTGTTTTTCATGTTTATAGTCGAAAAAAATTGCTTTTTTAAATATCCTTTAAAAATCCTCATGATTTCATTGTATGTTTCCATTTTTTACAGAATAAATTCAACATACATTTTCAATGAATATTTAGTTTGTTAACGTATAATAACTAAAGGGGTAGTTTTATAAAGTGTTTCAGATCATATTTTAATTTTTAGAGTATTTTTCATCCGTACATCACGAAATATTTTTCATTCTTAATGATATTCTGTAATGATACAATGAATTTTTATTTACTGAGTAGTATATTATGGTGATTATTTTAGGATTTTTTTATTAAAATCAATTTTACTACCATGTTTATACTATTCTATGATGAAATGATGAATTTTTGTGATATTGTGGTACAAGAATATAAGTTTTTCATTATGTTATTGGTGGAACAAAATTAGATGTCCCTACAATGAATTGGGTTCCAAATGAAATTTCATGAGGTTATAAGAAAGGGAATAGGGAGATAACTCAATGAATATGGGTCTCTATCCACTTAGATTAAAAAAGGGAATACAGGTAATGCCAATAAAATATGAAAATTATCTATAGTTCTATGATCTTACGTAAAACAAGCCATCACTAATGACAAGTTTTTATATTCTTCTAATTGTGCCAAAATAAAATGAATTGATATTAAGATTATTATATGCTCTAATATTTCATGATTGTGTATTGGTGATTCTATGCACTTATGAAGATCATAGGTTTATTTAGAATATAAATAGGGACATCCCTTCCACATTAATTGATATGGTATATATATATATAAACAATACATGACCAATGTATCATCAAATTCAAGTATTTTTATAATAAAATAAACTTATGTAAGAACATTCCCAAGTTATTCTATTTGCGATATGATTTATATTTTATATGATGTCATTCCACCATTAATTATTTTACTAACAAATGAATATATATACATTGAGGGGTGTTATAATACTCTTAGACAATTCAATATATATAATGAACTGATTAATATCATATATAAGAAGTTTATTTTCGTTGAAGGTATAATAAGAACAAATTTATACATTTGATTCATGCTCTCATAATTTTATTATATTAAAAAAGATACGGTGATATTAAAGAATCAATAATTATTGTAAGTTGTTATATAATATTTTAAATAATTCTATGGACTTCCAAATACATGAAACAGTCTTCTCAATACATGACATTATAGGTTTCTTGTCTACTGTTACTTCCTCCCTCTATCCCATTTTACCTTCTCCCTTATCACCATGGCATGGCGTGATCGAGGGCCGGGTCATGCATCATTGATTTCATAGTGTGCTGTTCATTTCAACCACCCAACACATTCATTGATTTGTATGGACAATGGTTCCCAATCGAAGGATAAATTATCATTCCTTTACCTTATAAAAAATTGATTTTTTTGCCTTGGCATCTGACCCTCCTATGACCTTGCAGTATTTAGGTCTTTCCTTGATAGTAACATACTCAGTTCTATTAGGTATATATTCGTCACATGTTACCTCTCAGTTCAGGGTCCCATGGATCAATGTTCTAGAGCACTATCAATTAATCCTTTATCATTGTTCCATCTTCATAGATGGTTCAATTCAGGTATCAATTTCATATTTTGGACCATGCCTATCTGGATTTGTGCTCAAATGGCCCTTCTTATCCATTTCTTCCCCTAGATTTCATCATTGTCCATCATACATGAACATATTTTTTGTGGGGTGTGATGTATTCCAATACGTTTTCAATTGTTTTGGAGGCCATTGTGTATGTTTATCTAATGATGTGAGATTTTGGATTGTAGGCATTAACATCGGAGGCTCGATAGGTGTTCCATTTGTTGCCTCATCTATAGCTTCACTTCCTTACCATGGTGATTTTCTGGTTGGATGGATCTGTTCTTTGGGTATTACTCCTTTTTTTTGTGCTTCCAGGATGCCCTTCATTGGCTAATTTAGTGTGGTGTTTCTATCAAGTGTTATTGGTCTATCTATTACAATGTGGTTTGTGGATGGAATTTTTGCAGTGGTTTGGTTTTCTTCTTGGATATGTCTGTCATGGTGGACTGAGCCTTACAAGCATCTAAGATCATCTATGGTGATCCTTCTCTCAGTCTCAGCATTAGTGGTACATTTTGGCGATCATCAGAATATGTGCTGTGTTAAGGTCACTATATTGGTACATTCGAGGTTCCAAAATAGATGATTTCTATTAGGTCACATGTGGCCCACGGTAGAGAATGTGATTCAAGAGCTAGTGGCCGAAGGATGATTGTTGTGGATTTGGTGTATTTCATACTCTATTTGGAAATAACATTTATATTTTGAGGGATATATTTTCATTATTTATATAGTTTTAACTTAGCCATAAATTATGATTTGTCTGGAAGATAAAAAATGGTTTGATGGTGGATATTCAAATTCCTCATAATTTACCATATGGAGAATTTTAATTTACCAATGCATTACCCATGGTGATTCAAAGATGTTTTGTAGTTAGGTATCTCTATTATGAACATTATGGTTATTGAGATAATAACCAACCATCCATTTAGTTATTATGACCCATAGGTGAATCTATGTCCAATATTTCATCCCCAAGTTTATATCAAGTCATAAATATAAATTTCAATAATCCATGAAAATCATTCATTCCAGAAACATTTTGGATAATTGGAATTTTTGGATTATTCATGGGGATCTAATAGAGGGATCCTAATCATAATATTTTAAAATTTTCTAATCTTTGTTTTATCTCAAATAAATATTTATATGCATCCCGTACTTAAATGTTTCATCCATTAGATTTACATTTAATACATCTCACAATAATACATGCAAGTGAATATTATAAATTAGTTGAATTAGAAAAAAGATATATAATAAATTTATTTAATGAAACATCTTTAACATTTAGTATGAATGTTATTCTAATATAGTTCCCTTATAAAACATATCCAATATAAAACAATATCCATAATAGAGGTAATTAAAAACAAATTAATGTTTAATAGGAGATTCTCAATAAGGGTAACTATGAAAGATGTTAATCGATGATCATAATAGAAAAAGTGATAATACATAGGCTTTGAGAACATGACCATCCCTTATGAAAACATACCCAATAATTCATAGACCATTCATCCTGGTTTCTGGAAATATCCTTTTTTATAATGTACATGAGTAATAATAGTAAAAAATCATTAATAATCCATCATGAACATTGATATCATATCAAAATCATACAACATAAATTTATATAATAAATGTATGGCATAAACATAATAATATAATACAAATGCCATGGATTCTCAACATGAAATTACACATATACATGGTTTGGGGAGACCATTAGTACACATGTTAGGGATTTCTTCAATTACCTTTTTACCCTCATAGGATTAGTTCTATTTCAAATTGAACAGTATGTTATGGGGAAAACACCATTTTTTCTCTCTTAGGATTAGGAAACACTCTTTCATACACTCCTAGGCTTTGAAAAATATCTTGTCTATAATATAGAGATTTTGATAATCATATATATATTTATATATATCAATTGACATAATGATATATATAAAAAAATTACCATCTTAATATTAATTATGTAATGGACTCAATAATAAGATAATAATAAGTCATTGATATATATTAAAAAAATTATAATTTATTTACATTTTATTTAACCCATGAGAATGAAACAAGTTTCATGTATTATTATTAAATAAATATCACTATAAGTATTATATATAATGGTATCGGATGGTATAATATGTTTACATACCCATTGAATTGTATCAATCCAAAAGTTATGAAAAAAAGATAAACTATAATTTTATAAAATCTTTTGGAACATATTTCTAGAAACATGGTAAAAGATATTTTCATTTGATAGAAATAATAAATTAAAAAATCTCATAAAAATGGGAATTAGAATTTAACTTTAAAACCATTGATACTTTTAAAGTGTGATTTATTTAATATAACAATCAATATGGTGGGAAAATTCAGGTGTACAGTAAACCTAAAAAAATACATTTTTACTGTTTTTTAAAAAGTACATAAATACATGTATGGAAAATATTAAAAATATTAATTTTCCACCATGGTTACAAAAATAAGAAAAAATTAAAAAATTTATTTCAATCATTTTATTATCATGAAGAACCTTTTTTTGGAAAATTTAAATATCATAGACATAGATGAAACAGAATCCCAAAAAAAATAAAAAATTAATGATTGATTTACGAAAAAAATTCTATTGGAATTTTTTATTATAAAAATGATTAAAAATTAATGAATTTTTATAAAATATATATATATATATTTATATTAGATGAATTTAGATGTGTTTTATGTGATAAATGACATATATTTTCCCATATTGTAAATTAAAACATACACACTGCCTATAAATATGATATTTTAACATAAAAATATAAATAAAAAATTAAATTTGAATATAAAAACTCATGAAAGATATAAAAAATGATTTATTTTTAAATCCAAGTAATATTTAGGAATTTCATCAAAAAAACCATTCATCTGAGCTATAGACACCAATCAAATGGAAAAATATTTGAATATAAAAAATATCTTAATGAATGGAAATTGAGATGAGTAAACCCTTACACCATTTCTATCCCTTGAATTGAGATACCATTACTGATTTTATGTGAAATGGATTTGCAATGACATTTAATTTCATGACATTATTATAAATACAAACTTGAATGTACACAAACCACAAAAATTAAATCATGGGGTGAATACAGATTATCTATTGAAGAAATAAAAACAAAGCATGAAAACATTACCTCATGACACCAAATTATTTAAATCCACTATAAACTTTTATATAATAAATTAAAAAATATTACATATATATAAATGATTCAAAATAAAACATATTCTAAAATATATCATTCGCTTATAATTTCCAATTTCCCATTTATTAACAATCCTTTATTAAAATTAATTTTTAGATGTTTAAATTTATATTCTCAGGATATGTTTTGGATTATTGATTATGGTGTTTGAATAGTTTTCATTGATTTATTATATATATATTATTAATAATTTCATAGATTTAATGTTTACTATTTAATAATTTTATAACAATCAATGAAATGTGTTGATGAAAAATGTTGTTGCATAATTTCTTGATGACATAAGTCACACGTAGGAACTTTTGACGCTTTCATTTTGTAATGAATGGATGTAAATGATTTTAAGTAAAATTTTTATTAATAAATTAATAAATATATTATAAAAATAAAATATAATAATTAATATATATATTAATAACCAATTGTTGATAATCAGTGAATTAAATGAAATATATCGCTTCATTATGGGGCTAGTCAACCAGTATACAAGAGTGACACATCCATTTTCCATTTGATGGAAATGAGATATAAAATGGTTATACAATTTATATAAAATCATTTCCAGTTATTTAATATATTGAATTAATTTTATTGATATTGTTATTGAATATTTGGAGGAATATGAAGAAAAAATTATTATAAGAAATGACTGAAAATATCCTTTCCACAAAACCTATACTATTATTAAATGGGTAACTTGGGAAAGAAACTATAGGATTCTGGGATTAGATATGGGATTATATTTTTTTATATCATGAAAATGATGTGGTCAAAAAATTATGTGAATAATTTAGTATAAGGGATTCCCATTTATAACTAAGGAGAGTTAAAACCATGTAAATACACATAGAAAGGAAATAATATAACATAATTTTTATTATAAAGCATAAAAAAAGAAATTTGTTAGTATATACACCGATTTTCGGTATAAATACACTAAAATGTTATATTTATACACATTTATATTATATTTTACCCCTAATATCTCAGTTTACATGCATTGTAAACCCTTTTGACCCAAATCAGTATGATGTGACTTTTACAATGGAATATACATATTATTGACTAAAATTAAGATGAACTTAATAAATAATATAAATAATGATGATAATATAAAATGAAAATATTTTTACATGATTCAATTTATAAATTTATTATTATTATATTAAATATATGTATAATAATGTAATATAATTTTTTTAAACTCATTTTTAGCATAAAAATTACTTCACTCTAAAATAATATATATAATTGGTCCCCCATAAGTTTATTGACTTTTGGATAAATAAAGATGATTTTTATAACATTTTAACCAATCCATAATGTAATTTTTTTTATGAATCCACAATTGAAGGAATAATACAAAAAAACTTTTTTTTACCGTTAAATATATCTTATGTTGAAAAAAAATGAAGTATTGGTTTCTTAATTTATAATAATATATTTAAGAAATTATTTCATCCACTGATAAATATATTTTTTAGAATAATATATGATATATTTATAATTCCTTATTATGTCGTAATTATCTAATAAATGTTACAGTGTTTGTAAAAATAATATTTTCACTATTACCCTAAAAACCACCCATTTCAAAAAAAAATTTAAAATTTCGAGATAAACTAACATCCACAATATTAATTCAAAAATGAAGATAACAATGTAAAATAAGATCTCAAAATTTTTAAATATTACTTTTACTAATTATATAATAAATATAAAAAAATTATAATGTTTCAAAATAATACATTTCTATTGAGCTATATATAATTAAATCCGTAATAAAAATATTTGAATTTACAGAATATATATTAATTTAATTCTCCCACAGTATACTTCCATTAGTATTATAAAAAATAATAATTATATTTAGTTTTGTGTTGATTTCATCACAATCAATGAAAACAATGTTATTTGTTTTAATATAATATATATTATAAAATGTCTCTATACCATAATGATTACATAAGTGTACCATCGTGCACTTCTTCAATGATAAAAAATATTTTCTACTATCATATTGAAATATCACACAATATTTTTTATATATTGTATCCATAATCACCTAATAACATATCTTCAATATTAATCTCCAAAATTTAAACATTAGGCTCCATTAGTTCTTATTTTAAACTAAGTCACACTAAGAGGGGTGAATATTGTCTTCATTCATTTAGAACATTTTCACAAGAAAAAATTCATTGATATGTAGTTCCATCGATAGAGTAAACATGTAATAAAATTCAATTTCACACACAATTTCAACAAATTTTAGTTGTGTATTTAAAAAATGTAAAACAAAAATCAAGTTAATATTTAACCTAGTTCACCAAAATTTACATACATACCTAGAGAATACCCTCTACATCATTAATTTTATAATAATACCCTATTCGATCATTGTTTTATTGGATAAAGGATTTACATGAAGTCAATCATCAACAATAATATATAATATTATAAATTCTATTAAGTAACTCCCCACCATGGATCACTACATATATAATGGGTTTGGTAATATCTTACTTCCTCTAAAAGATCAACCGTTATAGTCCTTTACATATTTATCCAAAATATAATAGTATATATTATTTTTTGTCTGTTATCATTTTTTAAATGAATTACACTCTTTGATTATCATATATAACCAATTTATATTGAATCATAAGTCTACATGTTTTTTAATAATTTATACAATTTGACACAACTAATTAAATTTTCAAATAAATTATAATCTATGTATGATGAGCAAAAAATTATCACTAAAACAAATTTCACACTGTACAATTACTATAAATGAAGATTATACCATATTAAAAAATCATATCCCTATAAAATATAATATTTAACCAATTAAATATATGTGATGAATAAAACATAATTTATACTCATTAATTATATAGTTCCTTTTTTATCCAGACATTATCTCAAAAAAATTGATCGTAAAAAAAATTCATTTCTAAAATAGTTAAATCCCTATATTTTAGATATTCAATAAAAACCTAGTTACTGACCACCTTATTTCTTCTTATATCTCTATTTATTGAACTCTCTATCTAATTTTTATTGTTTTCTATATTCTCATATTTTTCAATAAAGGAAATTTATCATCTACCTTGGCTATCCATCTCAATAAATTTCCACTTGGAATATTTGAATTTACATTTTAATTGCATAAAATTAATTACCTTGATCAAATTTGAATTCATATTCATCCCAAATTTCGTCTTCACGTAAATCATCACAATTGAACACTATTTAGACTGATGAGTTGATTCCATAACCACCATATAGATATATTTTTCCAATAGATCAATTATTAGTGTAAAATTTTGTTTTCAATCCTTCATGTTATATCAACACATTGGACAGCCATAGTACCAAATTATTAGTAATGTATGGATTTTCCTTACATATCAAGAAATCTTATCATATCACAATATTATATAGAGTAAAAATTTCATATCCTTATATTTCATAGAGTAACTCATACATATAATTGTAACCACTATGTACCATAAAGAATGTTTATGGAACCCTTGCATATATGGTTATAGTTAAATATACATATCAAATTTGAAATTATTGATAAACGTATATATGTTTTATATAAACATTATATATTATCAATATAAAGACTTATTTACCCTATAGATCAACCAAAACACTCAATCTATAGAAAATAAATTCATTTACATATGATTATGTATTTTGGAGCCACTCTTATATATCTCTTAGAAAATCAATATTTCTTTTACATATAGGTAAATTTCAATTTCTCCAAAAATTTAAATGTTTAAGACCTTCAAAACTAATTGATAAAAACCATAATACATATTTACTTGTAACACCATTAAAAATTATTACACTATATGTTGGGAAAAAATATTCCCAAATATGATCATTTATTACTTACAAAACAAATATACTATTTTATAATTGAATGATTGATCTCAATTTAAATGATTCAAAAAAATTAATTTAAAAAATATATCATAAGTGAATATAAATAAATCATTACTTCTTATAAATTTTTGGAATCAAAAGTACTTCACAGTAATACATCATCATAAACATTTAATTATTTTCATCAAATCTAATTAAAATCATTATAGTTGAAATATAATGTAATTGTAGTGTAATATTCTTCAAATAATATGATTTAAATTTTAATGTAAAATATCTGACAAAAACAATTTCATCCCATTAAAATGTGCTCTTTTACTTTATAATTTATTATCACATATGATTTCTAATACAACCATAAATTATCATAGTTGTATTAGAATAACATAATTATATAAATATATTTTGGGAGACAATAAAAGATGATTGATACCAAATAAATATTAAATTCATTTTCATATTTTTTATCCACAAAATTTATAATAATATTTTATAATTAATGATTTCTATGGTCCCAAAATCAGGTATATTATCTTACATTATCATTTTATATAACCCTCTATCATGAGTATCTATAATTTTATATACGTTGTAAAAGTTGGTGACCCAATAAAGGATAAGGATGGTTACTATTAGACCCTATATAAGATTCAAAACATCATATGTGGTGGTCGAGTATACCAACACCATATATGGTAGTGAAATTATTGAATGTATATTAAAACAAGTAATCCTTGTCCGAGGAAGGGATGGGAATGTAGTCATTGATTTCCACTACCTTATTATTTTGATAGTCTATCATAGACGAAATTTCACGCAATGTAGTGGTAATAGATTTGGTATCCCGACTTTTCATGGAACAAGAATCACTAGGGTCCAATTAGATGTGATATAACTTGATTTCGCCCATTTAACACCTCTTTGTTGGAACCATGTGGAGTTTTAGAGATTTTATAAGCTTTTTACTTGTATCCCATGGTGTACTGGGATCTCATTGTATGGAGTGAGAGGATTCCCATAAAAAATTACATTTCAATTCATTTACTATCATTTTTCCCCACTCTTATTTTTTTTATTTATTTTAGTGGAGTAATATTGATAATGAATATGAAATATTATATTTTAATGATGATCCCAGTTTTATCAATATAGATAAATTTCAAACCTTTTAATAAATTCCAAATTAATGGTGGATACCTTAAATTATAATATTATCTTTGATAATATTTATGAAATATTTTCTTCGTCATACAATATTTAATTTGATTTAATTTTTCCCGAGATAATGAATAAATTTGATACTTTCAATATTTATATATATACTATTAGTGATCAAAATCGTTATAGAGAATTTAAAAAATTTAAAAACAAATTATGTGACATAAGAATAAATATTTACCTTCAACAATACATTTTTGAATTCATTATGATATAAATTTACCTGGTAAAAAATCACACTTATACACCATTCAAAATTATAAAGAACAATTTCCCCAAAACCATTTTAAAAATAATTAAAATACACTTAGTAAAACACCCCATGTGTTTTCTATCACCTCATAATATTTTTCTCACAATTTGGTTTACATATTCATTACACAGTTTTAATTAAATCACTAATACCCAAATCTAAGGTTTAATTTCTAATTAAAAAATGCATGTTCATTTATACAAAACCATGTCCATAGTAATTTTCATATCAGGAAGAAGATAGAATAAAATAATTACAGATTAATTTTTAAAATATAATCCTTCTAAAAATAATTCATCATAACATATTTGATTATTTGGTGTTCATCATCATTTTCCAAACATTTCTTAACATTATGCACGTGATATTTCAATAATATAATCCACCACGAAAAAATGTTACCCCAAAAAGAACTCAAATTTCCAAAAAAATCCATAAAATAACTAAATAGTAATGCCTTAGAAAAAAACTCATTAGTGTCCCATTTGGTGAATTTTCTGACCATCGTTTTGCCTCCCTAAACAATAGTGGTTTTCGAGTACTGATAAAAGACTAAACAATTTGTTAGTGGGAATAATACCTTGATTTAAAAAACAAAATTAATAATTATTTAACAAAAAATAATAAAAAATATGTTATATTATTTTGTATAAATCGACAGCAAAAAAATATGTACTTGATTAAATCCCATCATAAATTAACAAAGGCCATATGATTTCACACTAGGTTAATAATATGTGAAACATAATTAAAATAAAAAAAATATGGAGGAATACTACCTTTAATAAACCTCTCCACATATCAGTTCTCAAATCCTTGTCAATCTGTACCGTCTTTATCACTGAAAACCCTATAATATGTTATATATAATAGGAATTGAGTTTATAGATGTACTAGGGTTCTCATATAGCATGTGATAAATACATCTCAGTAGGGTCTCAACATCTTCCATTAATATCCAACGTCATATACATGCATATGAAAGTTAAGAATAAATTTTAATTATATAACACACAAATTTGTGAATTGGGTCATAATGCATTTAGAATTATATCATAACCACTGATTATACCTACATTAGTCGGTGTTAGAAGTAAATAAAATCATATTCCATAATCATTTACTCTACAAAATGATAAATTTTAGGGAGTCACTTGTACCAAAACCCCATTCTAATCATGATTATGTTTTTAATGACTCCATACACAATCCCATTAACTGGCCTCTTTTTTATGATCTGGTTTATGGATGATCCAAATTTCAAATCCTTCCTTATATTATCACATCATTATCCTCACTCAATGTGAGCTCTATATATTGTCTCATAACACAATGTAGTTAAATATCCCCCCCCCCACTCGGTGTGGGTGTCCTAATCCCATCACATTTCACATCTCACTTCACAACGTGGATCATACCTTCCCACTAAAGGCGGTCTATAAAAATACATTATGACTCAATGTGAGGACATATATCTAACATATTACAAAATTAAAAGACATACAGGGACCATATTTTAACACATATGAAAATCAATGCATGAATGTTCTCAATTAATGTATGTAAATACATCCAGTAATCACCCACATAAGATAGAACACACTCCTATCACAACATGGGTCATAAATGAACATGTTTCACACTACCATCTCAACCAGTTCGTTTTCCTTCTTTCACCATCTCACTCATGTTTGGGGAAAAAATTATGGTGTCATATCCCAATATGGGACCAACTCCCACTCAATCAAGGTGATCCTTTACCATATATATTCACTCATGATGAGATCATACATCACAAAAAATTATCAATCATATTATATCAAAAATATTCATTCAATAATAATCCTTCAATAAAAACAAGAAAAATACCATACAATCCTAACATTTAAATTTCCTTAAGATTCTCTTGATCACACAATAATATCAGGTTAGGCCTATCAACATTCTAAAAAATCCCATATTTGAAGGTACATGATTCCTTTAACAAAATACCTGTATCCAACCCTTAATAAAAAATCAATATTATCATCCTTTGTAACAATATAGACCATATGGCCTATATAACACTTGACTACATAGTAATGATTATCTAACTCTTATAATTATCAGAATACTACCCAAAACAACTAATATGGGAAATCCCTTATTTATATAGAAAAAATCCCCTAAAATATAAATAATAATATATCATGATGTTTCCTAATACCCATATATATATTCTAACTCATTTACCCCTCTTGATATATCTCATCCCATCACCCATAATAAACCCTCCATGAAACAGCGTGTCTATCCCCATAGGGCTTATCCTACTACTAGTACAAGAAAATACTCTCTGACACTATTAATAAGGTATTCACAACCACATGTGAGATATATGATCAAATCATGCATAATCAAAATTATTATGCCTCTCATTAAATCTTAGATACCCCTAGGAAACCAAAACAGGTTACCCACATCTTATCCTAACCCTAGGGCTTCCCAAGACCTCTCATTAAAAGAAGTATAACATTATCCCCCCTTGACACATTTCTAATGGGATATTCCAAACTATAAAATGTTCAATAGATCCATATCTCTATTATTATGAGGCTCATTTCTATCATATATCTATACATATCGTAATAATAGTACATATACCTTCACCCAAACACATAATCTCATGTATGTATGAAAAATCATAGAAAACCATGTATATTGTTTGTTATTATAAGTACCACGTAACTTAATCATTGAGTATTCCGTATACTAAGTCCATTTATGTCTCATTTATGATTCCACCAATCTACACCATTCACATGAGATATTACCAAAATTACCAACATCCAAATAACTAAATATAAATATTTGTAATTAATTATTCAATTCAATCAAATCATAAATACTCTTCTGGTAACATTTTCCCTCTATATACATAAGCTAAAGAATATTAAAGGTCCATGAATCAACGCTTAAACCATCAGGGGAAAACCATTATCTATTAGTATTCATTCATTCAAAAATATCATCTATTTTAATTAGAGCGTAAAATATATTTGTCCAGGGATATTCCTCATATGGAACAATGAAACATAATATTCAATAAAAAACCATATTATTTCTATATTACATATCAAATAAATTCAATTTTTGGGATGATTCAACATTTATCTACAGGATTCATCACTCTACACTATCTTCAATCGTCTAAAATTAGAGGGAATGTGAAGGGAGGAATAATGAAATGATATGTGAAATACTATATTTCAAATAACTAGGGATAAGAGACTCATACAATCCATTCCCATGGGGATATAATGGATTAATATTAAGGGGATGAGATAGTTGAAAAACATTACCCAAACCCTAATTCCTCTCGAAATAATTTTATAGGATAAACTAGAAATTAAGATTCTATGAATAAAAAATGAGGCATAAGGCATATTGTAGTGTAGAACTGAGTGGTCATGGAACTAATCCCCTCCTATTTTTTTACCTTATGATGTAACCCACTAGGATATAATTTAACAACCCAACCTAGGGATATATTTTGTTGTATCCCAGCCTCCAAAAACATGACCATAATTCTATAAAGGCTTGACTAACCATCTTCTGGATATCGCTTTATAGTGTATCCCTTAGGATATGATGCAAATATTAGTCTTTTTGAATCCCTTGTTTGGTAACTTAGTTCCTCATGTAATTACCTACAATGTTTATGAAAAAACATCCAACATTAATATGTTATATTCTCTAGACCTATTACATATGGATTATCACTAAATAATAGTTACCTCAACCATGGAATAAACTCAATATGCAAGAGTTATTACTTTGTGAAATCATATAAATAAAACCCACTATGGAATAAATATATCTTCTATGGAATGGTTTTATGATATCCCCTAACCACATTGTCATTCACTAGACCATGAAATAGTTTTATTTCTATAAATGAAAAAACCCAACACCCCCTCACGAAACATAATTTAGTACTAACTGAACCACTTGAGACATCTCTAATTACTGTTAACACAAAAATATAATTTCTTATATATGTTCTAACCATTATAGTATTGATCATTTTTCCAATTCCATAAACCTACATGTTTTCAAGAATGACAATTAAAATTTCCTATAAATTAAAAATTCACAATTACATGGATCATTACAAAAATAACTTTTTATGGATTCTCATTCTTAATAATCACCTGTTAATGTCACTTATATTTCAATACACTACATATAATATGTTAAGCTATTTATTTATAATATGGAATTGAACTGTATGTGTTTCTACAATTCATGCACTATGCCTAGAGATAAAAACATATTCTAAAAAACCATTTCATAATCCTGAACATACATTTCAGATATCCAAATAAATACTCATGATGTAGTTTCAATGAAACTACATCCATTTTTATAAATTACTCTCCCTTAAAAACCATTTTAGTATGATTTCCCAAACATGATCATCATAACCATCGATATTTCATGACATCACTCGATAACAATACATTATCTCTTATAGCAATAATAGTGTTGAAAAAATCTCCCAATATATTTTGGAACCTACAAATTGGTGGTGATCTATAGTTACATCCTCCACAAGAAAAATCCACCATTATAATACCTCTATGATATATAGTGTACCCCGATAAACTCTTGAATCATACCAAACAATATTATGAGATCATTTCAAACACATGGACAACATCCAAAACCACATTTGCATCCAAAATATTCTATTATCCTAAGAAAAAAAAAATATTCACATAGGTATTTTCCAATATCCCAATTTCATCATGATTTTACACCATCCAGTCTCACCACATGAATGACAATTACTGCATGAAGATCTTATATTCGTAAATGCTAGAATAGATCAAAAAATAATAGTCGCATTTTTATCATCTTATTAAACCAAAATTGCCATCCTCAGTTGTCTACATCCTATCCATTACCATATGTAATTAATGGGGATGACTACATCATTCATATTTTTCTTCTAATAACATGTCACCATTATTTCTTAGTTTATTTGGATCATCTTCTTTCAAATTCGCTAACATTTAACTATAATAACGGCCACTCCCCTACCATATAATTGTATGCTACCCACTATATGTCCTCCATTATAATTCTCATCAAGAACAATTAATGACATTATAAGAACCAAGTTTTTCAATTAGATACGTATCCTGTAATTTTATGTCTAAATCATTACATTATAAACTATATGTATTCCTATTGCATTAGTAATGGTCTCCATCATGTCTATGGAATGTTTAGATCCTAGAACACATATTTTTGGTAAATTAAGAATGGTTGAATGGTTACTGCATGTTCAGATCACTGTTCGGCTAACCATGGAGATTTATATTTCCAAAAAAACACACATATAATTTTTTTCACATAGTATTGCCAACTTACAATGAAATATGTCCTTATACCTAGAAATACTCAAACAATTTGCACATGTTTTTTCTTACAATGTGGAAAAACCATGCACCGTCCATTTATATTGGTAAATTCACAAAATTTATCTTAATGATATATTAAATAAAGACTATATTCTCTAGAGGATATTATATTTGATTAACATATTTGTATCTCAATTTGGGGATTTTGGAAGATTTAACTTTGGAATCAAGATATCTCTTTCATCTGGAAATAAATGATGTTTCAGTTCATCATGTTGGATGCACAATGGTAAGTACTCAAGTCCTATTGGACCATTATCCGTATATTTTTCTCTTGACCTATAAATCAGTGAATGTGAATATTTTAATTTTTCTATGATCTACTCTGATCTGAACCAAATATAGGGCCAATACAGGAGGACAACAATTGTAAACCCTAAGGTGAGTGGTCTATAATATATCCCTAATCTTTCATTGATTTTGGTTTTATTATATGGGCCCCATAAATTTCATTGGGTGATGTTCATTGAATTTATTTCCATGATTATACTTGGTAGAACCCTATGGATATGCTCTTTACATATATGTGATTCATTTTAGGTTGTTATGATGAAAACTCCACCCCTTCCTTGTCAATGTTTATTCCATAATTTTTTTTGTTTTAGCATGTTTGATCCACCATTTCGGTGTTCTTTCACTTAACATACCAAAGGGTAAGTGTTTCTATATTAATTGGCAGGATTTATATTGTTAATTTCAAAATGTATAGTACAATGTATGTTTACCACTTGAATTTCCCAATGGATGTTCTTCAAATTGATAATTAAATGTGAATTATTAATTGTTTGATTGTCTATTTCACCCCTCACCACATTAATTAATGGTTGTGAAATAAACATTAAATTATGGAATATAACATAAATGGATTAAATGAATGGTTTCATGATACATTGCTTTGTCACACTAGTGAATGGCAGGGAATGAACCAAATGACTTGATCAAAAGGTTTCATGCTAGATGAACTTATCTCAAAAATGAAATAACGCACTTTACCCCAATGAAATGTAACATGACTTCATTATAAAATAGGAATGGTGTCACTTGAAAATGGCTCAGAGGCTCATCAGAGAATTGTATGAGCACTTAAAAACCCCATTCCAATTTAATTATTCTATTTTCCTATGTTTAAACCCACCAGTATCATGATCCTTTTTCGTTCAGGGATTCCCTCTATGAAACCATAGAATTCCTTCATATTTTCACAGGATTCATCGAATATAGACCTTGGATCCTACATTTAAATGTATTTTCCATTGTTACAGACCATTGGCCCCAATCACTAATTAACCAATTTTACCTTTAATGATCACCATGCATTCAGTAGGCACATTTTTGTGGAATTACTCAAAACAAGCTCCTTTGATAACACTCTTACCCAATACATGCTATAGTTATTTCTCATTTAAAGACCCTTGAGGTCTACATCGCCTTGGTTATCACCTTGGGACTTCATTATTAAATATAATTACATGTATCCATTTTACATCATAGAACCTTAGCTATGATTAACTCATGACATATTTAAATACTGGTAATAATGAGAGAATGAATTTTTGACTTGTTCATAGACATACATGGGGATAAAGTAGGTACATGGGTATATAGTTACTTTGTAATACATTACATTATATATGGATGCTTCCACACTGATACATTTAAACTACATGTGCTGATTATTATAGACACCATTAGTGGTGGCCAACTAAGATTTATCTCACACCCTCTCCAATTGTTATTTGGTACCTGGGGAAGATTACATGGTTTCAAGTGTTGAAAATGGAAATCATATAGATTCCAACACTTCATTTCTTTCTATTTAGTGTGGACCATAACAACAGGAGATTGAGCCATATCTCTAAAGCAAGGTATTTTCATTTTATGCTTTTATACATATGTGAAACATGATATGTCTCCTATCTTATATAAATGTTTTCCATTTTTCTATTGACATGACATAACATCATTTAATGAATCCAATTCTAGTTGTTTATGTTATTGTTACTACAATATTTATTTTTCTTTTGTTCATTCATTTTACATATATTTATTTTTCTATTTATCTATGTTTACATCCATCTACTATGCTAAAATTTGGTAATGAGGTAATAATATCCCGATGAAAACACTATAGTCCCTCACTGCTAGTTGGTAGCCTTTGGCATTAAAGGAGATGTGTTTGAGGCAATGTGTCCCACCGGGGTCAGGGCACTACTTCAGTGGCATTAGGGTCCAGGATACCTCAATGTTGTATTGTAGTGTTTTTTCATTCCATACTATTTGGTGATAATTGTTTGGAGATTATGAATATGTTGGATGTGGACTAGTGATATGATGGCAAGGAGGATCGTTATATGAATCATTATATGAACCTAGAATTCACATGTCATGCACATTTCGATTCCATATAAGCTCATTCCGTAGCATTTCATTGCTTTATGTTCATGTTAATGTTGTTATATTTTCTGGTAATTGTGTTAATTTTTTATGTGATGGAGGGATTTCTAGAAACCATTCCTATGGTGTATAGGCCCTAATGGGTTGGGATGAGTAATTATCCATGTAGACCCATTATGATATAAATAAATATGTGTTGTTTCTATTGATAGGTGTATACAAACTGATTCATCAGAAATTGATATCCATAATAATTTTCATCATAAAATCAAAAATTAATTGTTTACACATCCTTATCCCACATTATCATTATTATGAAAGTTAATGGATTGAACATTTAAATTTAGTTAAAAAGTAAAAGGAAACATATACTAAGAACATATTGATTTGCAGTCATATAAGTTTGTAGTTGGGGTAATATATCTCGGGTATTGAGATTTCATGAGAACATAATCTACTAGTGATGTCATATTTGTGAGTCTAATCTTGTTTGAAGTGTGTGCTTGGCTGTTGTAGACTAATTCTACCATAACATCCTTATATCGTACACTAGGTGGGTGGTGATGACCATACTCTAGATGTGATTGAACTAAATCCACACGTCTTACATTTAGGAATTATACATATGGTACCACCTGTTGTATGGAATTTTTTCATCGAAACCCATGTTCTTTATAGTTTCCTACGTTTGATGTAGTCCATTCATGGTGCTCTATGGCTTGCACCTACAATGGAAGATCTTATTCATGATTTCAAGTAGTCTTATCCTCCTACTTTCTTAGAGGATGGTGATATACCGGCTGCTGATCCTTGGTTATAAGCCACCCAATCTATCTATTAGCATCTAAGGACACCACCTTATTGGAGATTCAATCATTACACATACATGTTTCATGAATCATCCCAGAGTTGGTGGGATGTGATTACCCCATTAGGTCATCATCATTGGTTATTATAGGTTGATTTCCATACTAACATCTATGATCTGCTCATTCTTCAGGCGCTGATAGTTGATAGAGCTAGAGTGTTTATGCATCCCGATTAAGGTTCTATGTCAGTGGTGGAGTTTTTATCACATTTTACAGAGTTCATACACTTTTTACTACTTCAAACTAGTGATGTGGTTTCGTGTGCTAGACTCATTAAGGATGTCCTCCAGTAATCTATTTGTACACTAGTCAATGTATTTTTTCTACATTCTTTTTCTAAGATAGTAAAGTGGGATCTTATCACTGATCACCACATATTTGACGACATTAGTATTGGGTTTATAGGACTAGTTCATCACTATGATTGTATTTTCTCTGGTTTATAGACTCGTTCCCAAAATTTTGTTCATAAGAGAAATGAAAATCAGATTTCCCTTTTCGATTTCTCCATGGCATGTCATCTCTATAGACGACGGGTGAATTCAAATCCTCAATGTGATAGATACCCAATGTATTGTAGGGAATGCATCCATATGGGGAATGTCCTGCTTTTCTGAAGGGCCATTCCACATTCCTTGAGTGGAAACAGATTTTATCCAACTCTACCATCGGGTGAGAGTTCTATTATGTCACGTCATGTGGTATGTTAAAATAGCACCAATGGGTCTAGTCTAGGAGGTGGTTGTGGCAGTGGTAGCAAGATCATTGATAATTATTAGGGCCAACATAGTAGTTATTATCATGGTAGTGCATCTGTAGAACTACGACATGGATCAGGAAAACTGAATTTAGTACAACCAATACCCTAAGATCTGGCTCTAGGATTATCTATTGTATGGGGAATTCTTATAGCATCTTTTAATATAATGTCTTCATTATTTGGTATAAGAGTTTAAAACTCTTTAATCTCGGTTTCTATCAAGGAGAGTCTCAGACTAGATATACAATACTACTACAGTGTAGTGACTGTATATACGCCATATGGGGTACGAACATAGGGATTAAACTAGTGCAGGTATTAACCCCTTGATGTAGGAAGTAACCGTTTATTAGAGAACCTCTTTGTTCTCGAGAATCCATGATTCTAAATTATTCTTATGATAGACTGTTTGGTTCACTATCATAATTTTGTATTCATCTATTTTCATAGGGTATCGTTTACATCACAAGGGGTAAGTAGTTATCTATATAAGGGTGAGTGTGATTTCTATGACGGTAGAGCTGGACAAGAGTCTTTTGGGCTAGTTGAATTGACCAACCAGATTTCAAATATCTTCATGGAAGATTAGGGTTTACATAAGGATGTTTTCCCTCCAGTAGTAGACCATTTTAGGGATGTCTTTCCTAGAAATTTTTTATTCTTACTTCGTGAGTGAAAGGAAGAGTTTATAATTGAGTATATTCTAGGAGCATATTTAGTGTCCATTCCTCAATAATGGATGGAACCTACATACCATTAGAAGCACAAGTGGATGTAACAATATTTAAGACCAAATTATTTATATGTCCCATCACATGCTCTGGGGGTTTTCTCATACTTTTTCCCATGGAGGTAGATGGAACCTTATGTCTATGTATGGATTATAGAATGTTTATCAAACTTATAATCAATAAATAAAATCCACTACCTCAAATAGATGATCTCTTCGACCAGCATCAAAGAGAAAATTTCTTTTATATGATCCACCTAAAAATATGTTATCATCATGTATAATTCAAACCATTATACATACCTTATACATCATTTTGTAGTATGTATGGTCTATAAAAGTACCTTGTTATTCTATTCAGTATTGCAAATGTGCACACCATTTTCATGGATTTGATGAAATCATAGTCTATTATCAAACTCATAGAGACCATGAAAAACATCTTGATATAATTTTATGTACAGTTATATTTCATCAACTTTATTCCAAGGTTCAATTTTCCAAATATTTATCAAAAAAAATTTCATAATAGGACTTAAAATATCATAATCAGGAGTATCTGTTGACCGATAAATGGTTAGAGCTATAATTTCCTTAGAGCATCTCATGAATGAGTGTGATATATAGAGTTTCTTGGTGATGGCATCAAATTTCAGATGTCTCATATAATAATTTTTTCATCTTATATCATATAGAACTAGTTTTAAAATAAAGGGTTTCAAGATCATATTTTCGTAATCATGTTGGAAAGCATTTAAGGAGATAAAAGCAAAGCTTTTATCGACACCAATTCTTACTGTTCTAGTACCAGTATTATTTATACCATATTCTGTGACGCATCATCCATCATCCCAATATCAGTGATGATGGGGGAGTACAAATACATTGCATATGTATCTCGACCGTTGAGGCCTCATGAGAAAAATTTATAGATGCATGACCTTGAGATTGCACAATAGTCCATTTCATAGGTTTCTAGAGACAATATATGTTAGCAGAGTTCAATATGGTATACACATACCACTAGAGCCTCAATAATATCTTTTCCTAGTGTAATATGAACCTTAAACAGCGGAGATTTGTAAAATATCTACAATACAATGAATTTGATCTTGCACATACGCCTATGAAGGGAAATGCTATTACAAATACCCTGAGTTTGAAAACTCAAGAAAATTCTATACTGGAAGCCAGTGATGAATAGAAATTAATGGAGCACTTTTCTGAGATACATCTATAGTTTCATTAAATTCACGAGTAGTCTTAACTCACATCATTGGTAATTACCTCTTCCATCTTTGAGATGGTGAAGGGTAAATGGTTTTCAGATCCTGATATCTCAGTTCTCTATGAGAGTATATCTGCAGATAATCCACCTCTGCAGTGGTATATGGGTAGAGACGACATCCTACATCTACATAGTCAAATATGGGTTGTAACAGTTTTGATAAAGAGTTTATGAAATAGTCATATTCCTCTCAGTTGGTAGTTCATCTTGGAATCTAAATGATATATCAAGATAGTTTATGCTAGTATTCATGGCCCTAGATGAAACATGAGAAAGAAGGATTTGTTACAAGGATTTCCACCAACCAGCAGGTGAAGGTGGAGCACTAGAGACATAAAGGATTTCCAAAACAAATTCAAGTAATAGAATGGAAATGGGAGGATATTTCCTTTCATTTCATAGTCGTGATACCAAGGTTGTTGAAGGGTAGAAATGACATCTTGGTATTCACTGGCCATGTAATGAAATCATCCAATTTATTTTCTAATCGAGAGACATTCTCATTTGATGAGCTCCAAAGATTGTATTTTAATGAGATCAAACAACTACAAAGGGTCCCATGTACTACCATTTTAGAATGGGAATAATGTTTCACATCACTGTTTAGGAAATAATTACATAAGTTTATGGCAACACAAGAAATTCTAAGAACATATTTGCACCCTTATACTGATAGACAATAAAAAATGGACAATGAATGTTTTAGATGACATGCTCCAATCATTTGATCTCTATTTTAATAGTTCCTAGAAGAATTGAGTCCCTCATTTCAATTTAAACATTAATAATTGCTCTCTATGGACCATTTTGATGGCTCAATTTGAGGACTTATATGGTAGGCCTTGTTGCTCACTCTTGTACTGGCTAGTGGCTGGTGGGGAAGACTGACTTGGTCATCATATCATTTAAGAGATTTTAGAGAAGGTTCATGTTATCAGAAGGCATATGAATATTCATTTATCTAGATAAAAATATTATATTGATCTCCATCAACGACTTCAAGAGTTTGATGTTGTGGATCATTATTTTATTCTTGTATAACCCAAGTATGGAAATATGTGGTTATAAAAGTAGGTATTGTTTTCACCAAATTATGTAGGCTTATTTGAGATTCTCGAGACAGATGAGTCGATAGACTATCAATTTCTACTACCATATCGGTACCATTCCATGAATGACGTCATTCATATTTCATAGCTTCTCCAGTATCATATTGATCTGTCTGATAATTTTCATGCCAAGGAATGTGAGTAATATACTAAAGCTACATTTTAGGAGTATCTAGTATGCATCATTTAATGGAGAAAGAAGGTTATCCAAGGCTGTTATATCCCTCTAATACTACTGCTATGAGAGTATGGCAGAGTACATGATGAGTCGAAGGTGAGGGAAGCCGACGTACATTCCCAGTGGTTAAAGTGGTTCTCCAAAAATGTTTCTTCAACCTATGATGGATAACATGGGGACTTGTTCTTCTAAGGGAAGAAGAATGTCTAAAAATGATTTTTCACACATGTATGAATCATTTAATTTTCAGTCTATATGATTTATTTGGTGCTAATATGGATTTATAAAGGTTTATTAATGGTATTGGGGGTGTTTGGTGCATGTTCGAATCCCAAAACCCATATTTTTTTTAGAAAACTAGACAGGTCGCACGGTTAGTGTATAATTTAGGTAATTGTGCAGATTGAAATTTCCTGACATAACAAAATCACACGATTTCTACACCACCATGCATCCTATCCATGCAATGTTATCTTCTAACAATAATACATTGAATTATTTTCACATAGTTTGACAAAATGTGCGGACAAACCATGCACATGACATTTTTTGCGTAAATTTACATAATTTTCATTATAGATCTATTAATCCACATTCATATTTCCTAATCCAAGATTATGCTAGAATAACCTATTCACCTCTAAATTTAGGGCTTATTTTAATATTTAACCTTTTAATCACGAGATCTACTTCATGCATAAATTGATTGATATTATGTTTGTAATGTTGAATTCACAATGGAATGTAATTGAGTCATATTGAACCTATATCCTTCTCTTCTTCTATCGACCAATATATAGGGCTATTAGAATTTTTCACTATTTCATAGATGTACTCCAATATGATCCAAATCGAGGGCCAATACTGGAGGAAAAGGATCATACTACCCAAATGTGGGTGGTTTGTAATTCATCTCTAAGGATTATTTATTTTGGGTTTTTCTTGTGGGGCCAACCGATTTCATCAAGTGTCTTTCATTGAATTTATATTACATTAATATATATGTTCAAACTATACAAATATTATCTTTCCATAAATGTTATTAAATTCGGGTGGTAATGATCAATACTACAACGCTACTACGTCGAAGGTTCTTCCATAATTGTTATTTAGTGTTTTGACATGTTTTCACCACTATTCAGGTGTGCCTTGTCCTCACCAAACAAAGAGTAATCATTTATATATTAATTGGAATTATTTATATTTTCAATTTCGTCATGAAAAGTACCATGTACACGTACCACTAGACCCGCATAAGGTATGTTCTTTAGATATAAAATAAAATGTGACGGATTAATTTTTTGAATTAAAGTTGCTCCACTTACCACATTAATAAATGGTAGTGGAATAAACCTTAAATAATGGAATATTCCATAAATGGATTAAATTAATGGTTTCAGGAAAATGTTCCCTTTCACACTAATGAATGGAAAGCATTAAACAAAATGACTAGATGAAAAGGTTACATGCTACATGAACTTATCACACTAATAAATGGAATGGGTTGAACTGAATAAAATACATCATGACTATATAAAAAAAACTAATGTTCTCACCCGAGATCACCTTGGATTCTAATCAGATAATTCCACGAGCTCTCTAAAACCCTATTCTGATTCATGGATATTCCTTTCATATGTTGAAACCCACATTCATCTTCATCTATGTTTGTTCCGGGATTCCTTGTATGACATAATAGTATCCCTTCATATTATCACAATATGCTTCAAATACACTCCTTAGATCCATAATTAAAATGTAGGGCCCATGGTTATACCACATAGGTCACTGACTGTACTTATCCCATTTTACCTTGGACATTCACCTTGTATTTATTAGGAAAATTATTATTCAATGATTTGGATCATTCCCCTTGTATTACAATCTTACCCATGAAAGGCTACAATTATTACTAATTTGGTGAACCATGATTTCTACGTTTGCTTGGTTATCACATTGGGAATTCATTATTAATGATTTTTATGGGTTTCATTACTTCGGAACAGATCCTTAGCTATTATGAACATGTTACTTATTTACAAACACATAATGATGAAAGAATGAATTATGAACAAGTTTGGACACCATCCAAGAAATGACATAGCTACTTTGGTATTTGGTTACATTTTACATCTATACATTATATATTTATTATTTCACATTGTTACATTTTCAATACTTGATAAGAATGTAACAGACAGTAATGATGGTGACCCACATAGATTTATCTCACACGCACTCCATTCAATATTTGGTATGTGAGGCTAATTACATAGACAAAATAGTTGACAAAGGGAATCATATTACTTCAATCACTTGATTTAAAGTTGTTTAGTATTGAGATTGATAGATGATAAACACACAAGATCTTTGGATGATAGGGATAGACTTTTGAATCATTTATACATCTATTAAAAATGTTTTGTCTACTGTCTTGTATCCATGTTTTCTAGTTTTCTAGTGACATGAAATATCATCAATTGTTGAATAATATTCCATTTCTTTCAGTTACTTTTATTGTGGTATATTTTTTTGTAATTCCTTTTGTTTACTTATATTGATTCAACTATCTATCAAAGTTTAATTTCATGCATTGTGCTTCACCTTGTTAATAAGGGTATAGTCTCCACATAAAGACACCCTAGTACCTCAATACATGTCGACAACATATTGTGATCACAGAGATGTGCTTGAGGCTATGTGTCCCACTAGGCTATGGGCATCCTTTTAGTGGCATGGAGGCCCGAGATGTCACAACCATATCCCATCGTAAAACATGTGTCTCTATTTTTAAGTCATCCACTTCAATGATTAGACACCAATGTAATTATTATCACACCCACACATATTGCATGACTATCCTATATAGTCCTTCCTATTGGTTACACATCACCAATATAATTACACCACTCAGGATGACCAGGAACTGGAGAAATTCTCAATGGGATGACAAAGGACCCATTCACATATTAAAATACAAAAAGGGAACCATATATAAGCAGAATGAATATTCCTATATTCATTATGGTATTTCCCTAGAAAATATATACTGACAAATAGTTTTCTCATCTCAATGATGAGTGTACCTATAAGAACTCACTTCCCAGTTCGTATTACATAACTATACAACCTGATATCTTCTCAACTTGAATGGTTACATATTCTTATATTACCAAATTACATAATTATACATACAGTTTCATGATTATCATCCCATTAATCATATGATCAAATACATAATCAACAAACCACAATTCACTTTATGATAGTTTAATATATCCAAACACACCCTTGGTGATTCCTATAAAAATTCTGGGGCATCTGACACATTACAAGTATAATTGAACTATCAACCACCATTGGCAATTATTCCAAAACAAATCAAATACACCACCTCTCTATCCATCCCAAACATAGTCATTGGGGATAAATATATGATAACCATTAAAAATGAACACAAAACCACAAATTCTATGAATAGTTATAACATGTTTTTTTATTACTGAATTTTATAAAAAAATCCAACTATATTTCATCCCAAACATGACTTATTCCACATAAGTCTATTATATACCCTCCCAGTGGCATCCAAATACTCTTGGAAATAAATTCCCACTCTCAAAAATATCCTAATGGTACCTTAGATCCATCGATCCATTACTATTGTATCCATTTGGTAATGAAATATAATAATGTTCATTATACATCCCTTACACAAAGGGGCTATGGAGCGCTATCTAGATAAAGATGGGTGGTAAAATCCAATAACATAAGAAAAATAGTCTCCATTGTTTCAGAATTTCACCAGCATTTTTTATAGGAAAACATTGAATAATATTATTTTGACATAATATACATTTGAAACCCTATCATAAGTGAAATAAATCACATTGTAGAATATTAATTTCACATTAATCCTACTAGTTTTGTAGGATGAATTTAAACATTTGAATTTCCACTATTTTTTAGATGTTTGAATCTCAAATATCATTATCAAATAAAAAACATACTTTAATTAATACTTCAACACAAAATTTAAAAAAAATTAAATTCTGACAATCATCATAACCATGACTTCCCATAAAAATTTATTGATGGCTCATTGTTATGAGGAAAATAACATGTCTTTGAAAATTCAATTACCATATCTAAAATATCATAAAAAATATAAACATTGGCACATTGATACCTTTTAATATATTTTTATGGATGACAATACATTTGTTTCTAATTTGAACTAGAATAGTACCATATGTATTTCTCCCTATATGATAGAGACATACGAACTGTGGTGAGGACCAAAAAATTATTTTCGGAATAATATTCCATCAATATATTAATAATAAGAAATATATAAATAATTATTTTCAAAAATTGATAATCATAGTGTGTATAAATTAATAGCATATCCATTTTATATGAAATTCAGTTCAATTAAACAGTCACACATCCATACTAGTAGACCACTAGGTAGATCTCATAACAAATTATAATATTAAAAAAATTGATGCCCTACTATAATCCTCAATACTCACATCATATAACTCATCACATCCTAATGAATCTAGTTTATCTCACCCCAAAACCTAAACATTACTGAATCTTGAATAACTCACATAAGGTCAATAAATAGATCAAGGAACCCATGAATGCGGTATTAAATATCTTTTGTAGAGTGTCACAATGTTCACATAATATTGGAAAAAAATGTTAATTTTAATTATAAATAAAATTCATGAATTGTCAATTTTTATAAATATATTTTATAGAGTCATATATAATATGATATTTATATATCATTTTTTGGTCTAAAATTCAATTATTTTTATTATTAATTAATTTCATTCCATTAAATATAATATTATATTTAAAAAGAATATTTATAAATGTTATAATCTGAAATTGATAAAATGAACATAATTTTTGGATTCATCGTAAATTTTTTTATTAGTTATAATTATTTATATTAATAAAAAAATGTCTCTTTTTAGGAACATTACAAAATACTATTATCCATATTGTTATGCATATTTGTTTTAATATTTATTTTTACCTGTTATATAATGTTAATATTTCAAAAAAAGTTTTAAATATTTGGAATTTTTTGTTCATATTTTTTAATATGTTAAATTTTTTTGAGGTCATTTTTAATACATTCCATGGTAACACATTGTCACCCCATGAAGGTTAAAATAGTCAATAGTGTTGTTAAACTAATATATTAGTCATTAAAAAGAGCTAAAACAAGGATTTATATGACTATATGAGCATATTTTTTCCATATACTATCATAGCTTCAAAATATTTCTATTTTCATCTAATTTAACATTCGAAAAAAATCATTCTAATTAATTATTTAATGTAATTACTTGATATGTACTCCTCTCAATTATAAAAGGCAATATCTTCTACCCACTTTTACACACACTTGGATCCACCTCAATCAACCATGATTTATGAAAACTACATCCCAAATTACATTCCCACATCATTGAGGTCCTACATTTTTCAAAACTCAATTCATAGATTCATTTTGGTGCTATCCAAATAGAGAAATATATAGAGGAATATGTTCCGAATGACATATTTCAAGTTTATTTCAACTTTATCCTCATAAAATATTTTCTTGAAATTATTAAATAATAAAATATTTATATTAAAAATACTCAAATTTAATTTTGTAGATGGAATAACTCATTTATATATATTTCCAATCCCAAAGGAAATGAAAAAATCACCCTTTTGGGCATGTGGACAAAAATATCCACCAGGCAACGTGTACTGTTACTCATCAATGCCTTTCTTGGATAGTAATTAGTATGGATTTATGAGGTATATAAATTATATTTAATAAAATAATATTAATTTAAATATATAACATATTAAATAGAATCATTTATTTCTATCTTTTAGAAAATTTAAACACCACTCATGTGTGCATGTGGAAAACAACCTCCACAAAGCGATGTGATTAATTTTTCATTACCAAATCACACCAATTTTAATAAAATCGAACTGTTGAATAAATAATACATATATTATATATTGATATTCTTGAATATTAAATTTCTATATACATTATTTCATTTTTAATGAGTAAAAAATTACTAATACTAACCACGTGAACTGGATATCTACCACCTCAATGTAACATTGTAAATAATTTTTTCATGATCATAATATGTGAATAGTTCAAAAATAAATTTGACAAAGAAATAATATAATTATATTTTTTTTGAGATTCAATAGGAGATGGAACCATCACCCATTTGGCTATGATCGACACACCAATTCTATATTAAGATTATTAAAAAAAAGACCCCAAAAACTCTAATGTGAACTTAACCATTTTAGTAGTTAAAAAACATACTTATTGATGAGTTAAATTGAATAATAAATTTTGAGTAAACATGAATAAGGTCCTTAAAATAGTATAAAACAAATATAGTTTTTTAACATAGGATGATATACTTACAAATGAAATGAACCAGAACTCATGGAAGGGGACTTAGTTTTTAATATATTATTTTCATGTTTTCCATCACACTCTTATTCATCCTTGTCAAGGTTCAAAATATGATTCAATAGTTTTCATATTTTCATGCCAAAAAAATTACAAACATTTCTTCAATAACTCATGAATTATTAGGAATGTTTTAAAATATAATATTTTTAGAAATTTATGTTTGGTTTATTTCTTTAATTTTACAATTGAATAGAAATATAGGTTGGTTATCAAATAACGATTGAAACCCATTTACTAGTAGAATATCTATTATTCATTGTAAATATTCTTCAATATGTTATATTGGGGTTTCAATGATAATTTTATTCTATATTTTTGTGAAATTTTTATATTTTAAATATTTTTATGGAAATGGATTTTGTTTCATTATTATAAAATATTAGAAATTGTTATGTCATAAAGAAATGAATTGAATTTAAATTGAGTATTATATTTATTGGTTAATGTAATTATTTTTTATTAATGTTATGGTATATTTAAATATAATACGAATTATCTGTGAGCCAAATATAACTATGGTTTTAGTGAGACTAATATATCTCTCCATTTTATTAGGTAATGTATCAAAATTTTCTGATGGACGTTACTCCAATGTGATTTTGGGAATTATATAGATAGTTAAATTCATTGTAGGTGTTCTTTCATGGGTGAAGTAATGGATAATATCCCATGATACCATAATGATATTATTTTAGGGGTTTTATATGTAATTTATAGAATTTAAAAATTTTATGTTTTTGATATTAGGTTTTTATGGAAATTTTAAAACATTTTAAAAGGTTACATGATTTTTTTTCAATGAAATGTACTCATTAGTTTTTTTTTAATTAAGCCAGCATTATTATGAATTTTTGTTTAATATTTATTATGAAATTATTTTTAGGACTGATATTAATAAATTATATCATTTTGTGGAGAGGTAAATTGGTATTTATAATAAATATCTATTATGTAAAATGTAAACACTGTCATGGGTTAATATTTTAAAAAATAATCTAACATGTTATTTTTTTCTCCCATATACAGTTTTTTATATACCATACCATATTATATTACATTTATCAAAATGATTTTGTGATGGACACTAACTAGGGTTTGGGTCATATATTATTCAATCATAGTTACAGATAATATAATTAGAGTTTTTTAGATATTGAAGTCATAACAGTACTCTATAAATATTATGAGGAAATTGTGCGGAGAAAATAAAAGGGTAAACATATTGAAATATCTTATCATCAAGGTCTTATTATGGGATTAATAGAGGAGATTTCTTTTCTACTAGATATAGTTGTACGATTAGAGTGCATAGATTGATCAGAGATTTATAAATGTTTTATAATTCGGAAGCGTATATTTTGATGTTTTATAATAATTAATGATATTTTTCTACTACTAGATGTTTAAGGTAAGGATGGAAAATGAAAATAATAACCAATATGGTAAAGATGAATGAAATATAATTATATCCATGTGGTATTATTCCCTCTTGAAGCAATAGTAACATCTTAATGTGATTTTTGGAGTTGAAAATGAAGTAACTCTATGAATATATTTATTTAAAATAATATCTATATAGATAAGTTCATTTATTGAATTTGTTTAATAATGATTTTTCAATCTAGTATTTTATAAATAAATTATTCTTAATACTACAGAGATGTTTTTTTTCATTGTAAACACATAAGGATCATATGATCACATGATTACGAAAGGATCACTTGATTATATTTTGCGTATCACATATTTTTATTTAATCTTGATGTGTAGTCAACTAAGTCGTGTAAGGGGTGTTATATTATAGTAGATAGATTTTCTATCTGATCACCTAATCTGGATCTGGGTTGAGTTACATGATGGAGGATATCCATGATGTAGTCTCTTGAACTTTGTTTGAAGGGAGGCACATGTGGTCATAAGGTGGAGTGACGTCACCACCCATGAGAACACTTGTAATGTTACTATGTTGATGAAATGTTGGGTTAACTTCATATTAAGGTTTTTTGAAATAAATAGTTGACGACATATTCTAGAGGTAGGATTGTGGGATTTCACCAATACATACTTTTTTGTTCTTATCATTAGTGGAATTAGTTTACTGTTAATAAAAATATAGGGAAGAATGAATTGATATGGTTTTAGTAGAATTAAAGGTATTATGTATAAAGTCAATTACCAATATGATTCACATAATTATTCATTTGGTGGGTATTAGGTAGATTGAAGATACACTGAAGGACACATATTTAGGAGTTAGGAGGAAGAATATACGCAAAGGGGCATATGATGAATAAGGATTCAAATAATATTTCATAGATTAATTATGTGGTTAATACTCACATGGATGTGTGATATTAAATGAAATATAAGAAGTGGATTAAGCATCATAGTATTACAGAACATGTAAAATGATTCAACTCATATGATACAATTTTATAGGTGGGTTACATGGTGAACAATGTCTGAAATGTTTTTTCAAATTATAATGAATTATTTTTTAATATATTATTTAGATCACATATTTCATTATAGAATATTTTTTATTCCCATTTAAGAGGAATAAAGAGTATAAAACATTTAATTTTAGTTTCAAATCCAATTTTGGAAGAGAATGAATGAAACCAAACAATTTCGATGTTGAATTGTCTTCTAATAAAGAAGAAGTTCATCAGATGTAGCTTTTTTGAAGATATACACAAAAATGTATCCTTTTTGGAGTTAATATCATATATAATTAAATAAAAATATAATATTGGAAAAAAAGATAAATAGAGCATCAAATAATTAGCTACGATACTAGATAAGTCATGTGTTGAATAAATATAGACCATCATTTCATTGTTTATTGAAGATACCAAAATTCAATATTAACTATAGAAGGTTATTCACCAAATTACTTCTTTAAAATGTATAATAGGGAGTTCTACTTTGTTGATAAGTTAATATACACTATGTCTTATAAACATTGTGTTCCATTCACAAAGTGAAAATCGGTGAATCATTATATCTACAAAACTACTGAATATTAAATGATCTTAGAACTGCAGAACGTTATCGATGTGTGATCGATATAAATATCCCATCATGGGGAACAATTTAAACCTTGTATTATATATGAAATATTTATTTTCCTATAAATATGTCTATACTTTAGTGATTTTGATTGTAAGATTTATTTTCTAAACATAGTTATAGAAAATGTGGGAACAAAATCATAACAAAAAATTATGATAATGGAAAAATGATTATTTTGACCATCAGCCATATTCTCCCCCAATAGTGGTTACTATAGATTCAGAATTAAGGAATATTAGTAACATTAATAAATTCCTCAATCTAGTTAGGGGAGTTATCTTGAATATTTAATGCGTGTCTTCATAATGAATATATATTTTTTTAAAATTGTTAATGTGTTGAAATTCCCAAAATATAATGTAAAAACGATCAATATTTTCTAAAACTATAATCCCAAAAATATATTTTGGGTTTTAAGTGATGTAATATAATCCATATTTCTTATAATATTTGGGATTTTAATGTATAGTTTGTTATAGCTAGTATAAGAGAAAAAGTGTAGATTACAATGCATATTAGGATGATGTTATAATATACTATTAAGATATTCCAATTTATGATTATATGATCATCTAATATTGATTTAGGATTTCTATGGTACATTATATTATATATTTGTATTCATAATGAGTTTCAATAGAAGAAATAAGGCATATGATGTGAAAAATGCATCATGAGGATTGTATCATTTCAAACCAGCTACATGGAATGGTTGGAATTAGTACAGAGTAGTTTATAGATATGTTGACATAAATGAAATTGGATATATATGTGTTCCAGTGCATGGGAATGACCATGTTCTCCACACAAGCATATTTTGATATTATTTCATTTTTGGAAACATCAATTTTTGATATTTATTAGTTTCTTAAACCCAACGAAATAAGAAATATGTATTATTTATTTTTATTTGATCAATGATGTTCTCATATTTTTGTGATATCTGAACATTACACATTCTATTTATCATTTATAAAGTGAATATGATCTTCAATTTCATTTATTTATAAAAAAATTGGAAAGGGAATAAATTGATTCCATTTAATGGATTGTATTAAAAAATGATTTTCTTAAATAGTATTTTTCTAAACATATTTGACAATGAATGGGAAAAGAATTTCTAGAGTTGATGTAAAATGAGGAAAAATAAATTTGGGTAATTTAAGATTATTTTACTAGATTTTAAAGGCATAAATAACATCATTCAGGACAATGATAGTAAATTTGATCACATTTACATATTATTGAAGAGATTTTTTATGAAGGGAACCGATTACTCATGAGATTAGAAGTTGTGGGGAAATTTATTGGTGGGATGAAAAATATGAGATTCAATTTATTGGATTTTACGAAAATAAGTATAATTATTTATCCCTGAGGATGGAAATGGGTATGAATTAATTTAAGAAACGAAATGGTAGTAAAATTAAATTATCCTTCTATGACAAGAATGTTTAGAATCATTTCAGGTAATGTGTTGTGAGTTCAGGGAAGTGTTATTGATATATAATTTCAGGGCATAAGGATCATAACTATTAGAAAAGAGATATGGAATGGTACAACCCATAAATAAATATAATAAATTTAAAATTTTCAATTATAACATAATTATCCATTATGTGAATTCATTTCCAAAAATGGTATGAAGTATAATGACCATTCGGATCGTAAGAGAAATGTTTTATCAAATACAATATCTTTTTTGGGACATAAAATGAAAATTTTCCAAGTAAAATAGTTGTTTACACTATGTTCGACTATGTCCTATTTCCTTAAATATATACACATCCTGTTATAATTTATAAAATATCATTTAAAATGAAAATATAAACTCAAGAAATAGATATATAACCTCTGGTTAAAACAGCAGGAGTAATTTATGGATAAATAATTATTTATGGGAACCATAATATTATAATATATGTAAAGTTTTTTCTGTAAATACATTTTTTCCAATCTATACCAGAGTTTCATGTCATTATCTTTTGGGATTGGATGTTATATTATCATGCTATGATATATTTAAGAGAAAAATAATTCATATTCAGTACATAGGGGGAGTTTGAATTTATATACAATAATTATTTTATACATATGATTACATATCAATAATATGAGAAATTAATTATTTATTTCATAACCTGTTATTTTTTATATATAATTACAAATATTGAAATGTATTAAAATAATGATGGGTCTTTATTAGATGAATATATTGACATACATCCTGATGATATTCTTAGTGTTATTCTTGATTAAGATGATGATTTTAATATTATCATTGTTATATATTCTATGTCAAATTCAAAACCAAATTAATTAATTCCATTATTTTGTTGGTTAAAATTGAAAAATGAGTTAAAAATTTTTCTTAATATGAGATTCATCTTCCCTAGCTTTTGAATTTAGTGTTCTCCTAATTTTTTTTCACAGAATGTGGTACAATTATTCCTTGAATTTATTATGTAGCACTAAATAAATATATTATTAATAAAAAGTATCACTTTACTCAAATGGTCTACTTATTTGATTATCTCTAAGGATAGTAGTGTTTTTCAATGATATATCTTATGTCTAGTTGAAATCTACTAATTGTGATGGAAAATGACATTAAGAGTAATGTTTTATGGACTATGTAATTCCATTATGAATTTATGGTTATTATATTTAAGAAACAAATACCCACTATATATATATATATATATTGATGAGACATTACATTGATTATTGTGGTAAATTTGTTGATGTGTTTATTGATGATATTATAGTATCTTCTAAAAGTTATCGAGATCATGTAAAAAATATAATTATTGTTTTTAATACCATAAAATAGAATATATTATATAAAAAATTTATTATATATGATTACGGTAAAAATATGATTATTTTCAGAAAAATATTGTTTTTAAACATGGAATAAAATGTGATCATAATTAATCTACTATGGCGGAAGAGTGAAAAATATCATCAAATGTTTTTAGGATTTAATGAATTCTGGTGTTGTCTGGTTACTACTAATGGTTTGTTAAAATCATTTTATGTTTATCTAACCCTCACAGCATTTTAAATCGAAACTAAGTTAAATTTATCTAGAAAAATAAAGGTGGTTTCATTATATTATAATTAAAAATGATTCTTGGTTAATGATCATGTATTGTAATTTCCATCTTGAAATATAGAGTTTTTAATTTACATTGATTTATTTTTTAGGGTTTATGGTTGTGTCATGAAGTAAAATAATTAGGTAATTTATTTTGCATCATGACATTTAATACATGATTAGAGGAATTTTACTATGTGTGACGTTGAGTTGGACACAATAGTTTTTTCTATAAAAATGTAGATGCATCATTTACTTTTGGAGAAATTTATAATTTGTACTTATCATAAATGATTCATATATATATATATATACTCAATAAAAATTAAATGAACATGATTAAGAGAAGATAATTGGAAAGGATAAATTATTATAAATTCATGATTCACTATGATTTAGTTACTGAAAATAAGTTAACTAATATCCTATTTTGAATAGATAAAACTTAATTAACTATGATATATTGGGAACATGATTTTTATTTAATTATATATATTAAAGTGGGACTAGAAATTATGTTTGCTGAATATCCTTCCTTTTTGGATCAGGAATTTTTTCCATTTCCATGGAAATAAATAATTTAAGAGTCTTAGAAAGTACGTAATGTTTTTCTGGAGTATAAATTTCCAAGAAGTGTATCGTTCTACGTTTCATGTTAATAAATATGTTTCAATAAAATTTATACATATTGGATATCTTTTGATTGGATTTTTGGTTTAAGAAAAAATTGTTGAGTGAATCTCACAACTATAATTTTTTGGTTCATCCAATTATCTTTAATATGTATAAAGACCACTTGAATTATTATTTATTGGAATATATGAAGAATAATATTGATAATTTTAATATGAAATATTTTAATGATTAGTTTGTTAACGATGAAACACAGAACATGAAGGGGGTACATAGTTCACTTTCTATACCAAAATTAATATGGGATAAAACCTCTTTATATTTCATCACGGTATTCTAAGAGAAATATGGTGTTAATAATTTTATTTGGTTTTTATTTGACTAGTTTTCTATTTATATATTCATTTTCATCATATTCAAGACACTTTGTATTTGTATCAGTATTATAGAATTTATCATATGGTGATATTAATTTTACAAGTATTTTACAAAAATATTTTTTTGTAATGATATTTGATTTACGTAAATTTTTTAAATATCCTTGATAAGTCATTTGGTATATAGAACATTTAATATATATTTCAACAATCAATCTGATAGACATTCATAGAGAACAATTCATTTATTGAAGGATATTATTTAAAAAAATTCAACATATTATGAAAACATTTACGGGCATCAACTATCATTATTTTTTTAATATTTTAAATGTTTTCATTCTTGTATTAAGATGTAACATTTTTTGGAATTATGTTGAAATTAGTTATGAAATCCATCACGTTGGGATGAAGTCATTAATAGTAAATTATTGGTACTTGATTTGGTAATTGACTCAACTAAGGAGAAAAAGATTATTTAACACCACTTGGGGGATGTGACACCCCTATATTATATGATATAATTATGGTTTATTTAAATTTAATTTATTTGATAGGTTTTGATACATTCAACACTGAGAATAAAAAATTTGTCTACTATTAGTATACTTTTATTTAAATGTGACCATTATAACCAAGATGTTAGAATTATTGGGTATAAATATAAATAAATAAATTTAAAAAATAAATGTTATATACATGTATAAACTGAATTAATAAATTGACAATTTATTACAAATATAAATAGAAAACAATTAATCTAAAAAATATATGTCTTTATAAAAAAATTAGATGTTGAATGATTTTTAAAATTAATAAATAAATTTTTTAATATTTTTGAATGATTTTAATGAAATATTTAATAAATATAAATTATATTATATTAACATTAATCATGGGTTTTTACTTGGATGTGGATAAGATGAAATATTATTTTATTATTTAACCTCTATTTTTCTAAAACAAATCATAATATCATGGTAAATTATTTTTAAATTAATTTCTAATACTTATAGATACTGAATATTGAAATATGGATATCGTATTTTGAATAATGAAATTGAAAATTTTAAATTATGACCCTTTTATTTTTGGCCATTTTTAATATTAACTATGGTATCATTTATCACCTTAACAAAGGAAAAATCGGCATATCCTAGAATAAAACTATGTGTTAAGGTCACCCTTTTTCATCTTATTTCTTATTATATGAATGTAATAATAAAATTATCACCTTAGGGTATAAATCTAGTTATTTATGGTACACATGTCCACAAAAATGACATATATAAAATTTAAAGCAATAAAATAATGAAAATGTCACTATTTTCATTCAAATATATGTTTTATATTTACATTTCGATAAAATAATGTTATAGAATAATATTCATGGTTATTTTGAGAAAATTAATTTTTTAGTGAAATTAATTTATTTATAAATTTTCTATGATTGTATTGTTACCCTAAATGGTTACATATTGTAGATATATTTTTAATCTAATTTATATAAAATTAAACAATATGATATTAAAAATATTAAATGTAATTGAATATGGATTAATAATTTTGATTCATTAATTTTGACGATAAATATACTATATTAGTGATGTCTTAATGGATATTATTTTAATTTCAGGTTTTTATTGATTTATTTGATGTCTAACAGAATGAATATTGTAAAAATAAAATTAATGATATTTAATGGATATAGTATTTTATTAAATTATTTCAAAATCATAAGAATCATGAAAATGTAATGTTGGTAGAATATATGATTTATAATGTCATCCCTTGTATATTTATGTGAAAACTAAATTATATATAAAATTATAAGCCCTTAAGATTAAATAATTCATTTTCATAGTTAGAATAAAAAATATCTAAGTGGTTAAACCAAAATATATAGATTAAAATGAGAAAAAACTATAATTATTTTTAGGATGATGATATTTGGCCCGAATGGCCTGAAGTCCTCAATTTTTATTTATTTATAATAACTCCATGAACTTCATTTCCCTCCATTATAAAATAATATGACATTATATCAATTCATTACCCCACTTTGACCCCATCTTTAAGAACCAAATCATACCACATCATATTTTTAATTATCATTTAAATGTTATATATGTTATGAATTTATCAATAAATTATCCCTAGGTTCTGTAAGATAGGATCTAAATTATGTCTCTTAATGAAGAGGTAATGGACTTTCTATTGTATTTTAATTTAGTTCATACGTTACATCATATATATATATATATATATATATTATTTATTGATAAATTAATAAATAAATTCAATATCATAAATACAATAACATTTTATAATGATTATGAAACCAATATTTTCCACCCACGTTTCCTTCAAATGGAAGGTGAAATTATTGATTGTGCGTACCTATGACATATTATCTATACGTAGTGATGAAATTCATTTTTCTCCAACTTCTTTTTTTGGATTGGTATTATGTTTGATTTTATGTTGACATATGATATATATGAAATAAATATTCTTCTGAATTTAGAGTACTGTAAAGACCCGGAAATTCAATGTAATTTCTTTAAATTATATGGGATTATTACGAGTCAGAAAAAATTGACGGTGCATGATTCTGAGTCCTTCAGTTCCCAAGATGAATTTATGAACTTTTTTTCAGGTACATTCTGTAAAGGTTCGAGCGAGATTTTTGAAACTTTTGAAACGATGCTCGGAATTGAAATTTAAGTACACTATTGATCTCACAGAATCGGTATTCGCTTAAGGATACCTTTACCTCGACCACAATAGGTCAAGGGTGATTGTTATTTTTTTGTTCTTTTCATATGTGAAAATAAAATAAATAAATTTTTTTTTATTTTGGAAATTCAATCCTCACAATTTTAATTGGATGGTGGAGACCACCAAAGACATGAACTCACGCTTCAATGAGGGAGGTGACTGTTGGGTTATATTCCCATTAATTATCCAAATATCAAATTAATTAATGTTCTAACATAAATTTTATTAATCAACATGACTTTATATTTTTGGCTTTTAATATCATGGTTTGGGGATTTGATGGAAATGGAGAGCTTGGGATATTTTTGATAAAATAATCTCTCAATCAAATAACAATTTCTCCAAAGAAGAATCTCATTGATGGATACCAAATGAAAAACGTCTTCAACAATGATAAACTGACATCAGTATTTTCCTCGACTTCATTGACTTCATCTCGTTACACCACCAACAAGCAATCGAGGTAGGGAATATTGTTTTGAATACCCGTTACCCAGTTCTTGTCAATCTTCTACATCTGAGAACAATTTTGCTTCTTTTTATCATTGTAACGTTAATGGTGAAAGGAAAAAGAACATGACACGACCTATCCCCATCCTTTGTGGTTTATGATGGACTTGAATCGATGGCGTCATTCTGAGTCGAGTGTGGGAGTTTATGGAATGGAGAACGGGCTAGTGGGGCGGACCTGGACACCCGAGGAACGTCGCCGACAACCTGTGTTGACGATCAGAATGGGAAGGGCTCGGGAATGGCGGCCAACACTCCTGCCGGCCGCGATGACATGGGCGGCGCAACCGCGCCCTCGAAGAAGGGTCGCAGCTTGTTAGCCATGGTGAAGCTACGGTGGCGGATGGCACACGTATGGCCTCATGAAGGGGGAGACGACGCTCCACCGCACTGTTGGGCGTTCAAGAGCTGCGGCACTAGGCCGCGATAGCAAAGAAGGGTGGCATGCGACCAACCTCGCACCGGCGGTGGTGCGGCTTGCAACCACTCCACATGGGTGGTCATGTCGTCCGGCTAGCCAGTGACCCCAGCGGGACCCGTGGTCCCCGTGTACCAGCTTCTGGCTCCACGTGGCGGCGGCTGATCTGTCACCCAACCCGAATGGCCTAGCCATACAGGTTACCCAGGGGGAGCCTCACTTTGGGGGAGGCTTGAGAGGACCCCACCGTAGATCCATACAGTCGTGGGATAGTCGGGGGCCACACCGGATTGCCATGTCACGCGGGTAGGCAGGGTCAGGTTGGGTTGGGTCAACCGTCCTGGGTCGAACCGGTCCCGGATCAACTTCGACCCATTTTCACTCATTTGGCCATAACTATAGCTACAAATGTCCGTTTGACGAACCATCTATGGTTCCAGGAACTTTGGATCAAGATGGTCCTTTTGGTAAATCACATTTTATTTTTCGATAAACTTAGAGTATAGCTTGGTTGGATCGAACACGAATCCAGCAGGGCCCTCGTGACTAAAAGGACAATAATTTACAGATCATGCATCAGATTAACGCACAGTCTATTGTATTGAGACCTATATTACATGGAGGTCCATTAGAATACTTATTCTTGTATCTTCATGGAAATTGGAGTAATGACCTATGGCATGAGAATTAGAGCCTCCTAGAATCAAGCGAGCATAGTGTGGGAACCTTGTAACTGAATTTAAGATGAGAAAGGGATCATATGTGGGTATGTGCCTTAGGATCATATGAGGGTATGTGCATTGGGATCCTACGTGGGTATATGATCTAGTATGCCACTTGGATCCGCTCAAGGAATCCACATGTGATTACTCTAGGATCATACGTGGGTCTTCTGTTCTAGGATCCTACGTGGGTCTAATGATTTAGGATTCTACGTGGTTGTGCCTCTTAATAGATTACGATTATTCAGTAGACACATCTAATCATCTACACATCCATACCTAATTTATACCTTATGTGAGCTGAGTCTTTACCTGTGTTGTATTCATCTGTGTGGTATACCTTTGTGATGCAATCCCATGTGGTGATACCATTTTGGTATTCTTCTGTGTGGTCTTACCTTTGTGGTACTTACCTTCGTGGTGATACCTTTGTTGTATTTTTTGTTGTGGTGTTACCATTGTGGTACTTACCTTAATGGTGTTACCTTCAAGTTATTCTTTCCTTCATGGGATGGTTGAGCTTTGGGATTTTGAGTTGGGCATTGCGTTTCCTTGTGATTGAGATGGGTTTACTCAACAACTTTGGTAGATGTATGGGAATTACCTATGTAGGATTTTCTGTTGTTTTCATGCTTTCCGATTTATACTTTGTGGATTTTGTGAGTCCTTCGAGGGTCTTGGGGTCCCTACTGAGTATCATTATACTCACCCCAGCACGGGATACACCCTAACCATGTTGTGTTTGGTGCAGATGAAAACCATCATTGATCGAGGATGAAGGTAGCCAGACTGAAGGTATCTCAGAGATGGAAATTAGAAGATTCATACCGTAGTGACGACCATTCGATAGATGAACCTACCCATCTGGTTGGATCATTGGTGGGTGTTCACATGAGTTGTTCCAGTTTACTTGTACAACCCATATTTCCTGTACTTTCCAATTGGGCTGGTATTTGGGCTTCTTTCTCCTTCTGTACACACCATGTTTACTATATATTTTTACATTGTTCTTGTTTACTTCATTTAGATTAGTTGTGTGAGTTTACAGGTTATAAATTCAATGCCTTCCCATTTTTTGGGAATTCTCCTTTTGGTGCGAGTCACCAGCCCCTGGCCTATGGATGGCGGGCTTGGGGTTGTCACGACACTTGCCTAGGGGGACGGGTCATGACATATTAGAATCAGAGGATTCAGTTCTATAGTAGAACATTGGACTCTAAATTTTTAACGGCAATAGTGTTATGTATTTTGAGTGTTGTTATTAGTTTAGGGATTCCGGTGTTGGTGAGGCGTCCAATGTATCCATACCCCAGCACCATGACATCTGATTTGTGACTCATTGCATGAATACAATGATTGCATGTGTGTTTTGAAATGTTTTCATTGTGATTTCTTCAGTTACCTCACTAGGTATAACTTATTAACCATGGTGCTCCTATTTTTTTTGGATTCCTCCACCCCGACAGCCATCTTGGGTTCTAGGAAGAGTATATGATGACAGCCCACCGTGGGATGAGGCTTCAGTAGAGGGCCCTCATTCAGTTGTGGCACTAGCGGAGGCACCAACGGTACCATTACTCATTGGTCCATAGATACCACCAGCCCCATCAGTGGAGATTTCATGCTTCTTGACCGCATTGCACAAGTTCCTGTGCTAGAGGCCACCTAGGTTGAGGGGTGAGACATACCCACATGCGGTTGAGGATTGGCTGGAGGCTGTGGTGAGAGTCTTCCGACTGGTAGGGACACTAACTAATTTCCTGGAAATCCATGCTACCAATATTCTATATTAAAAAATAGGTAGATGTTAGTGTTTTATTCTCTAGGTTCACGATCAGGGACTCAGGCAGGAGACCTTGGCTTCAATGATTTCTCTCATCATCCCGACGCATGTGGGGGAGTTAGAGTGATCCCTCGTAGTTGCGAGTTTTCTTGCTGAGTTGTCACCAGTAGTGAGACCCATGACCGGGAGTCACGTAGGATAGTCTTCTGCATCAAGCATCAGAATGGTGTCATAGAGTTCCATGAGGACCAAACCTACTAGTGGACCACCGCAGGATTCAGGGTTAGTTGTGTGGGGCACCCGAGACAGAGCCAGTGAAGCGAGGAGCTGATAGTGATATCCATGCGGCGGGTAGGGACACATGGCTCGTTACTGCCCAACACATCATATGGATAATCAGAATATGGTCAAAGGACCTCTTAGGTAGAGATAATGGATTGATCGGGGAGCTTCGTTGGGAGCAAGAAGATGTGGTGGAGGAGTTTGTAGTGCAACTGGCAGTGGGCGACGAATCAATACGATTCTACCACCACCACCAGGTGGTCCACCCCGGCCACAGGGAGCAGGTGAGAGGAGCGATCTCATCTTCAGGTAGCTGAGGACAATGACCACGATGCTCCTGGGATGATACGAGGTATGATATGGGTCTACTATACCATAGCCACATTACTTATTGACACAGGTTCCAGTCATTCTTTAATTTTCGCATCCCTCTTTCAGAGCTCATAGAATCTAGTTGTGACGTTGGCTCTATCCTTATGGATATAGACTCTTAAGGGAGGGGATTTGACAATTACACACTAGTGACGATAGTGTGTGATTACTCTAGAATGTGAGATCTTCGGTTGGGATCTCCTAGTAGCGGTGTTGAGGCCTTAAGACATCATCTTGGTTATGGTTTTGTAATCTACAGTCCATGCCCAAATCGACTTTATTAGGCGCAATGTACGGTGTCTCTAGACTGATGGGGATAGTTTTATCTTCACCGATGAGAAAGGAGACATTAAAACACTGGATAGACGTTCCTGGAGGATAGTGAAGCCAACCACACATCGGTTGGCTAGCCTTACCCTTGGAGTGGTTGATGTGGAGAGTTTGAGCTATCATGTAATGGTGGAAAAGTACATAGATGTCTTCCATGATGATGTTCTATGTAATCCATCTCGTAGAGAGGTTGAAATTTATATTGATTTGTACCCCAGGATGGTACCGATATCTACACCAGCCTATCACATGGCTCCCGCGGTGCTTCGTGATCTGTGGGTACTGCTGCAGGATTTGCAGTTGAAGGGGTTCATCTGGACCAGTTTTTCTCTTTGGGCTGCCCCGATTTGGTCTACCAAGATGGCATATGGGAGCATGAGACTCTATGTTGACAATTGGAATCTAAATCAGGTGACTGTGAATAATATCTTTCCACTTTCACAGATTTTGGACCTCATTGATCCATAGAAGGGAGTATGATGGTTCATGAAGACAGACCTCTGGTCAGGCTACCACTGGCTCAGAGTATGAGATGATCATGTATTGAAGAAAACATTCAGATGTCTTTATATCCACTTTGACTCTTGGTTCTTACATTCGGAGTGACCAATGCCCTAGTAGTCTCCATGGGACTCACGAATAGGATCTTTCATCCATACCTTGATCGCTTTGTAGTAGTCATCAATGGAGACACTCTGATCTACTCGGCTACTGATGAAAATCATGCCTATCATTGGTAGGTAGTTCTGGAAACACTCTAAGATCAACAGCTTTATGGTCAGCTCTCGATGTGCCAGTTTTGTATATGAGAGGTTCACATCATGGGACATGTCATCACGGATGCTGGAGTTCTGGTGGATCCAGTGAAGATTGAGGAGGTACATGATTGGGAGCCACCTAATATTGTGACGGAGGTACAGAGTTTTTTTGGTTTGGCCGAATAATTCTGGATATTTTTTCTAGATTTCTCAAGAGTCGTGGAACCATTATCTTCGTTGATGAAAAAGGGGAAAACCATCATGTGGTTGGAGAGATACCAACAGAATTTTTAGAGGTGGAGGTAGAGGCTGACTAGTGCCACCATCTTGAGGATTCTGGAGGAGGGCGTTGGGTATGTAGCCTACTATGATGCATTAGGGATCAGGATCATATGTGTCCTGATTTAGGTGCAAGTAGTTATTTCATATGCTTCTGGACAGTTGAGATAGAATGAGTAGAACTACACTACCCACGACCTTGAGTTTGAAGTTGTGGTCTTCACATTGAATATGTGGAGACACTATCTAATGGATGAGCGTTTTATAGTCTACTATGATATCCAAAGTCTCAGGTTTATCTTCTCCCAGAATGACCTAAACCCAAGAAAATGATGTTTTCTTGAGTTCCTCATAGACTACGAATTCTATATATTCAATAATCTGGGGAAGGGGAGTGTTGTAGCTGATGTACTCTATCGAAGATCTATTATACAGATTCTAGGTAATGTGATTTAGAAGATGTTCACTTTGAAGATATTCATTGTGGATCAAGATGGAGAAGCTTATCATCAGTCGCTTACAGTCACTGCCTCACTCCATCAGCTAGTCAGGGGGCGTAGCATTGGGATACTGACTGCGAGCCTCGACGTGCTCAGATATCCACAGGACACGCACCCGATATGTTTTCTAAAGGTGTGGATCACACCATCCTTTTCATAGGATGTACAATGGTACCGGTGTGGATTCAAGAGGAAGAGTTGAGGGAGTTCCAAACATCTACTCTAGCAGTACTTCCACTAGTGGAGAAGATGTACTAGTACCTCCGATGATAGGCCTAGTGTCCGGGAATGAAGAAAGAAGTAGCAGAGTTTGTCCATCGGTTCCTCAATATTCACCAAGTGAAGAAGGATCATAAGGTACTAGTAGGCTTTGTACAGTCTTTAGAAATCCTAGAGTGGAAGTGGGAAGGAATGTCCATGGACTCCATGACATGACTCTCACGTACGTCCAGGGGTCATGATTCTATCTGGGTGATCTTCGACCGACTCACCAAGTCGGACCACTTCTTGCCAATTAGATAGTAGGTTTCAGTAGAGAGCATGGGATGACTCTATGTACAAGAGATTGTGCGGTTACAAGGAGTACCCTCGATTATTGTCTCCAATCGTGTTGCACGTTTTACTTCTGGGTTTCAGAAGGGGTTGAATGAGTCTTTCATTATGCAGATTCGTCTGAGCATCACCATCCATACTCAGACAGATGACCAGACTGTGCAGACTATTCTAACCCTCAAGGACAATTTGTGTGCTTACATCCTCTACTTCAGTCACATCTAAGAGTATCACTTCCCTAGGTAGAGTTTTCATACAATCACTGTTGAGGAATGTATTGTTTTCAACAATACATAACAATGTTATTTTAATGGGGAGATTATTGAGAATAATACTATGTCTCTTTACAATAATTTTGATGCTCACAAATATTCTTTATTATTTTCTAATAAATTTATTTCATATTTTTCCCAAATTTATTGATTTATTTTACTCTTCAAATAACAATAATTCATTAATTACGCACGTAATCTACTTTAGCACGTTCTGGAATCACTATTCATACCTTACGTGGGTTAATGTAGTGCGGAATTGGCTTTAGCGCATTTGGGAATCACTGTTCATACCCTACGTGGATAAACATTGCATAAGGATGGAAAGTGTGTATCCTTTTTGAGATAAAGGAAAAGTATGGCTAAACAACCATATGTTATCAGCAAAGTATGGAAGAAGAACCTTACATTTTTGTTTTCAGAAAAGTATTGGAAAATAACCTAACATTATTGTCATCAACAAATTATGGAAGGAGGACTATACGTATGTATGAAACATTACATTTGTTTTCTCCAAAGTATGGTTCATCAACTGTACTTTTGTGAACAACCATATGTTCTTGGAAAAGTATGGATCAATTAAAAGTATGGATATTTTACCATACATTTGAGAGTTGAAGAAAATGTATGGATGATCAACCATGCGTTTATGATCAACCATATGTTTTCAGAGAGTAGAATCAACCCTACGTTTATGTTCAACCTTACGTTATCAACCCTACGTTTGGAGGCCACGTCATCAACCTTAGTTTTGGCGTCAAAAATTTTGAAATATGATATTTTTATGCTGCGTTCAGCAAGTTGATTGTTGGGCAGATTTCAAGCCGGATTTAAAGTCAATTTAAAATACAACTTTTACTGATTCAAAGCCGTTTTATCAATGGATTTATGATCGAATTAAATGGATCTTTTTATGCCGAGTCTTATGAGATGTTAAGAATTCTCTGTAAATTCAAATTTTTGAATATAGAGAATAAAAAGTTGGATTTTATGGATCTAAATGTGAATGATATATGCTTTGATTTATTATATATGTTTTCTCTGAAACACCAGGTACCAATGTGTATGGTGATCAATATTTTATAAAAAAAGTGTAAAATATGGACTGCAAAAAAGCATCCAGTTCTGCTGATTCAAAATGTGACGTCAAAGCTCTGTTTGTTTAAGAGGAAAGAACTCGATAGAAGATTCACCTGTTCTACACCAAATATCTACTATGGATCTACTACTTCTGATTTTGTGAAATATATCTCTATATCTATTGCAACCGGATCAACTCAGAACTTCTTCATCTTGAAAATAAATATTTCTATTAGACTACAATCCATCTGCTTTCAATTTCATTCTATTGCAATTGTGACGATCACATTGAAAAGTTTTTTTTAAAATTATTTTTTTCTTGAGTAACCAGCTTCTCATATTAATCTATGTAAGTACGTGTTTGATCTAGAAGGCTTTGTTAGCCTGAAGACTGTAAAGGTGTCAACTTCCTGTACTTAGTTGTAAACCAGTATGTGGAAAAGAGGACCAAATAAAAAAATCACCATGCTCGTGGTGTTGAGCATTGGTGGAGTGGACATGGGGCCTTCTGTTCCCCAAACCACTATACATCTTTGTGTTCTTGTTTTTAGTTATTCTGATGCACGATCAAATCTAATGATGTATGGAGGATAGAACTCGTTCAATCAAAGAGTTACCGAAAAATTGCAAAAGACTCAATTCACCCCCCTCTTGTGTATAATATATAGATTCAGATCGAACAATTGGTATCAGAGATGGAGCATCTGATAGAGACATAGCAAGCAAGAAACATTTAAAGATTATACAACAGATAATCATGACTGATACAAGGGAATGGATGTAAATGGTCAGAGCACCATATTTTAATGCAAACAACTATGGCTGCTGGAAATCGTGCATGATAATATATCTGAGAAACCTCGGATATAAAGTCTATTCAATGATTCTGACTCCTTATTAAATTCCTAAATATCCTGAGACATGGAGTGTTCCTACAGAGGCAAAGTATGATATGAATTCGAAAGCTATGAATGCAATTATCTATGGTCTAGGACCAGCTTAATATAATAGAGTATCTCAGTGCCCCAAATCATATGAGATGTGGAAAACAATAGTCGTGGCATATGAAGTATCATATTATGTGAGACAAATGAGATATGCAACTACCAATTTGAAATTTGATACCTTCAGTATGTTTGAAGGTGAAAGCATTACCCAAATGAATGTGAGATTGACCGAAATTGTCAATAATATAACAGCTCTAGGAGAACCTATCAAGTGGGCTGATCAATCATTAAAACTTATAGGGGTACTTCCTACTTGATGGAATGGTATCCCTGCTTCAATCAGACAATCAACACCTGCCAAAGATCTAACCATGAGAGAGTTGATTGGTACACTGATGATGTATGAAGCTGAAATGCAAGATGAGGAAAATGAACATAAGGTCTACATCAAAAAGGAAGATATTGCCTTGAAGGTAAATTCACAACAATAGTATAGAAATATGAAGAATAGAGAAGTCAAAGATAAATCAGAGAGCTCTGACTCATCTTATTCAGATGAAGAACTGGCTCAGCTAGCCAAAAAAATTAGAAAATTCTACCGCAAGAAAAGAGGCTTCAAAAAATCCTTTAAGGGTGATAATAAGGAAGTAAGATGTTATAAATGCAAGAAGATGGGGCATATCAGATCGGATTTCCCACAATTGAAAGATGCAAAGAAGAAGAAATTTTTCAAAAGAAATGACTTTGACTACAAAGACAAGAAAGCTATGAAATCTACCTAGATTGTATCTGAAGACTCCAGTAGCTCTCCTAAATCAAGATTAGAAAAATAAGAAGACAATCTTAAAGAAAACATGTGTTTCATGGAAGAAACTGACGAGGCACACTCATATTACTCCTCTGACTCAAACAATGAATCAAATTCTGAATCAAGATTCACAAATGAAAAACATGCAGCCTACTGTAATATGCTTGAAGAAATATATGACTCACTATTTAAAAAAACATATGTCAATAAAGAACATACATAAAGCTGTTTCAGATGAAAGAGATACACTACTGAAACAACAAAATGAATTAACAGATAAATACAATTCTATTAACACAATTATATTAATTTTGAATCAAGAATAAAAACACTGTAGGATGAAGTAGAATCTTACAAAGAAGATGCATTGATTTTTAAAAAAGGATAGAATTATTTAAATGAAATTCTTGGAAAAACTTTCATTAAAATGAAATGATTTGGAATTGGGAGTAAAGGAGAATAACCTAAATTATATAAAAATTATTTTGTTCCTAGCTTTAAAAGGGTAAATTGTATCTTTTGTGGGACAAAGGAACATATAGCTAAAAACTCTTTCTTAAGACAACCTCAAATTTGTGGTATTAAGAGAGTATATGTTTAAAAAGACTTATATGTTTCAGCTAATTTTAAAAGGAAAAATCCAATATGGATACCCAGATCATTGCAAACTAACACCACGGGACCCAACATAATACGGATACGAAAGAAATTTTTTTGAGTGTCTTTGCAGGTAGCAGGCCACCAGAGTAGAAAATATATGTGGTACATGGACAGTGGCTACTCAAGAAATATGAGTGGAAACTCATTGAATTATTCTTCTCTCACTCAAAAGGAAGGAGGACTTTTCACATTTGGTGACAATGCCAAAGGAAAAATCATTGTCAATGGAACTATTGGAGAACCAAAAACAGTCTCAATCTAAAAATTACATTATGTACAAGAATTATAACAAAACATGATAAGTATATCTCAACTATGTGATGATTGATATAGTGTTGATTTTTCTGACAATTGATGTATTGTTTCTAAAGAAAAACTATTTAAATTTAAATCACCAAGAACTGATATTGTCTATACTTTGCATTTAAATTCCTTGTGTAAATATCTAGTAAACTGCTTGACTGCTAAAGTAATGGAATCTCGGATATGGCATAGGAGACTTGGATATTTCAATGTATATGTTCTACATAAATTATCTAAACAACATTTAGTTTCTGATTTACCTAGTCTCAAATTTGAATGTGACAGATTCTATGATGCATGTCAACTTGGAAAGCAACACAAATCATTCTTCAAATCTGTTAACAAAATTGCTACATCTATACCTCTATAATTTATTCATATGGATTTTCTGGACCTTCAAAAGTAGCATTATTGGCTGGTAAATTATATGTTTATGTTTTAGTTGATGACTATTCTAAATTTACATGGATTTTCCTTTTGATATTTAAAAATGATGATTTTACCTTATTTTAATGTTTTTGTAAAGCTGTTCAAAATGAAAATGGTTTTAAAATAATTTCATTAAGAAGTTATCATGGTTTAGAATTTGAGAATCAAGAATTTAATTCCTCCTTCTTAAATATGGGTATTAACCACACTTTCTATGCACCCAGAACACCTCAACTGAATGCGATTGTAGAAATAATAAATAGAACTTTTCAAGAAATGGCTAGGACTATGCTAAATGAATACAACATTCCTACCTACTTTTCGGAAGAATCTATAAGCAAAACCTGCTATATAATGATTTTTTTTTTTAATTTGACCTATTTTGAAAAAGACACCGTATGAACTATGGAATAACAGAAAGCCTAAAGTTAACTACTATATAGTTTTTTGATGCAAGGTTTACATCTTGAAAACCAACAATTGTCTTGTTATGTTCGATCCAAAATATAATGAAGGTATTTTCATAGGATATTCTGCTACCTCCAAAACATATAGAGTTTTTAATAAGAAGTCAAGAATTGTCGAAGAATCAGTTCATGTGAAATATGATGAATCTGATCCCGTTGAGAAAAGGACAGTTCAAATGGATGAACATGACTCTAATGATAACATGAGACTTGAGAACATAAAGAATGATTTTGAAAATGCTATAAAATAAATTCAGTCCAGTTCATAGGAACCTAATACTGAAGAGCCATTAAATATATTACCTAGACAATCTAGAACCATAAAGTATCACCCTTTAGAAACTGTAATAGGTGACCAAGAAACTGGTGTACAAACTAGAAGAAACTTAGGAAATATAGTGGAATTATCTTCTTTCCAATCACAACAAGAACCCAAGACTATAGAAGAAGTTTTAGATGATGAAAGCTGGGTAATAATAATGCAAGATGAATTAAATCAGTTTAAAGGAAATGATGTTTGGGAATTAGTGAACTGACCATAGAATTATCGAGTAATAGGAACCAAATCGGTCATAAGATATAAACATGATGACCAAGGAAAAATAAATAGAAATAAAGCAAGATTAGTAGCTAAAGATATAATCAAGAAAAAGGAAAAGATTATGATGAGACTTTTTCACCTGTAGCTAGGTTTGAATCCATTTGAATACTTTTAGCATAGGAATCGTATATTAATTTTAAATTATTGCAGATGGATGTTAAATTTGCCTTTTTAAATGGTTATTTAATGGAGGAAGTTTATGTTGAGGAACCTCCTGGTTTTGAAAACTCTCAAAAACCTGATTCTATTTTTAAACATACTAAAGCACTTTATGGCCTTAAACAAGCACCTAGAGCATGGTATAAAAGATTATGTTCTTTCCTTTTGAAAAATGACTTTATTGTTGTCTTGGCAGATCCATCACTCTTTAAGAAAACTATAAAAAATAATGTTCAATTGGGTCAAATTTATGTTGATGATGTAATCTTTGTATCAACTAATAAAACTCTTTGTCATGAATTTACAAAATTAATGCATGATGAATTTAAAATGAGTATGATGGGAGAATTAAATTTATTTCTGGGTCTTCAAATATTTCAAAAATATTTTGGAAATTTATTAAATCAAAGAAAATATGCTACTGATTTAATTAATAAATTTGGACTTGAAAATATTAAGCCATTTACAACTCCTATATGTACTAATATAAAACATTATTTGGATAAAACTGGGAAATCAGTTGAAAAAAAGTTATATTGAGGTATGATTGGTAGTTTGTTATATCATACTGCTAGCAGGCCAGATATAATGTATTCAGTATGTCTTTGTGATAGATTTCAATCAAATCCTAAATAATCTCATCTAAATAGTTTTAATAGAATTTTTAGATATTTAAAAGGAACTATTTTTCAATTTATTCTTTATCCAAAAACTTCTTATTTCAATTTGATTTCATATTCAGATGCTGAATTTGGAAGTTGTAGATTAGATAGATAAAGCACATCAGAAACATGTCACTTTTTTGGAAAGTCATTAGTATCATGGTCTAGTAAGAAACAACATTCAATTTCCATGTCAATAGTTGATGCAGAATATTTTTCTACTGGCAGTTTATGTGCACATGTTCTATGGATGAAAAATAGTCTTATGGACTTTGGATTGAATTTTAATAGTACACCTATTTTATGTGATAATAAAAGTGAAATTAATATTTCAAAAAATCCTATTAGTCATTCTAGAACTAAACACATCGATATTAGGCATCACTTTTTTAGAGATCATGTTATTAAAAAAGATATATTTTTGGAATTTATAAATACAAAAATTCAATTAGTATATATTTTTACTAAACCACTTCCCACTGCAGGGTTTGATTTTATTAAGGGGGAGCTAGGTTTATTTAATTTTAAATATTTTTTATTTTTTTCCTTTTATTTATTTTTTAAATTTTTATTTTGTTTTTTAATACTGTTTTTGATTTTTTTTTCTTTCTCCATATGAAAATTTTATTTGATTTAGATATATGAAATGATTAGTGATTACACGGGAATCAAGACTGTTAGAGCCTTTTTGACATCAAAACAGTTTCATTTCTATCAAAACCTTTTCGAACACACAAACTACACTTCTACTCCTAAATCCAAATATTCGAACCTTTGAAACCCTAACCTTCAGAGATTCTCGCAGAGATGGTAAGAACTAAAATAGAAAATTAAGCTGAGCCAAGAAATTCCAAGAGAAAACGCTCCAAGGTAAGTAAAATAATACATAGGAAGGTAATCGATCTTGATTGGTTATTTCAGACAAATCTATTGTTGAAACAAGCACTGTCGTTTCAGAATCAGGAAAATATGTTCAAAAGTGAAAATATGGAATTTTTGTATGAAGTAGAACATAGATACTTCTTCAAATCTGTACAGTTTAGTCTGGGAGATTCTGAGGACAGTATGATGGATAAGATAAAGGATAGAGATTTCTCAATCTCATCAGTAGAGATTGGTCAGATTCTCAACTTCCCTCAAGATGGGGTTTTTCATTTCGATTTGAAAATTATTGTAGATTGTTTTCATAAATTAGAGCACATCGTGTCTTTATTTTTGTTACTAAGACTATAAATAAAATGTTTATCAAGGATTTGGAGCCCGATCATAAAATTTTGGTCAAATTTATTCAGACATGAATATCTCCAAGAATGGATGAAATGGAAAATATTTTGTACCCTGATATGTACATAATGTATCTTCTGTTAAGTGATATCAAGTTAAACTTCCCAAAGTACATAATAAGGTATCTTAATTACTGCTGTTGAAGTGATGCCCGGATGAACTTATACCCTTTCGGTTGATTTATTTCTAAATTGCTGCTTAAGAAGGACATGGTGAGATTATTGGATGCCCGAGTAAACTGTCATCACAGTAATGTGTTTAATGCTGGAACATTAAGGAAGATTGGATATTTATAGAGAACCATTAAAGGAAAAAATTTTCAAGTAGGAGCTGAGGAAGTCTTAGAGAGTGCTCATGCTCAACCTAATAACTCAAAGGAGGGACAGGCTGAATCAAGAGTCAGCAATGTAGCAAGAAAGATTCGATTTGAAGTGGAATATTCTGAAGAAGAATGAAGTCAGGAGGGACTTAAATCTCGAAGAACTAGATCTATTAATGGGGAAATTACTTACCCTGCAATGGAAACAACAACATAAGATTTATTTTCTTATTCTTTTGTAAGAGAAGCTGTTATTGATAAAACCATGGAAGTTGTTAGTGAAAGGACAACACCAGTAGGGGGATCAGGAGCTCATGAAGAAGCTCAAAGGGAGAATCAGGAATAGATTTTAGCTGATGATGAAGCTACACTTCAACAGAACCAAGATAAGAAGGCAGTTCCTGGTGGGGAAGTGGCGAGACCTCAGGAAACTCCTGAAAATGTTGTTCTTGAAAATATAATAGAAGGCCAAGATTTTGATGTTTGTGGTGAGCATGCTTCTGAAGCTCACACAAAAGTAATTCAAGAGGATTTTTCTGTGAAGGAGTCTGCAGAATCTAAGGAAAAATCTATGGACCAACCTACCTAGGATAATGAAAAAGTGAAATATGATGCTGAATCAATACCTTTGGTACTGCTGCATCATCCAGAGCCTGAGAATGCGAATCAAGCATAGGGTGCCTCTGATTCAAGGAAGAAATAAGTTTAAGAACTATACAAATAGGTGCCTCAGTTAGAATTTGAGAATGTCACTATGAGAAATGCCTTAGACTTAGAACATTTGAAATTTCAAAAGCTGAAGGAGTGTACAGTATCAAGGAAAAAAGTTCAAATGTTTAAAGAGGATATGTTGACTGCAGTTGCACAATTGAAATCTGAAATGGTTATGAAGTCAGATTTATCATATCTGAAGTTGTTTATAGAGAACCAATTTGCATCACTTGCAAATAATTCTGTTAGTGGATAAGGTACTTCTCCTGATTTAATCAAATTTTTTCATGCTATCACAGCTGTGATGAGCAACATGAATGACATGTTACAAGATCTTCAATGTAATAGTGCTCCTTTATCAGTGTTGTTGGAAAATCAGATGTTTTTAGTGGATCAACTGACATGTAGTGAGCCATCGATCAGAATCATGTTAAATCAGTTATCAGAGAAACTGTCAGTGTTTGTCGAAAAAGAGGAAAGGATGCATGAGTCTTTCAGAGTCAATTTAATCGAGGATATTCATATGACTAAATATAACAGAGAAAAAATTATCAAACTTGGAGATGGGATGATGAAGAGACTTTGGAAACAGTTTACAAAAATCAAGACTGCAATTCAAAGGAGATAGAACCTTTTTCCTATCTTACCCAAACCATGATTCCTGCGTATATCATTGTCATGTATATAATGTTATTTTTGAATGAAAATATCCTTCATTATTTATTTGGTTCATTCTCTATTTGATTATTACTGTTTTATGTTAACATATTCCAGTATACCAGATAAATTTACTATTAAATAGTTCATTATGGCATTTACAAAAAGTTCAGTGCAACATTAAAAGTGTTAAAATCCATGATTTTCATTCTTTTTTATATCACAAAAGGGGGATAATTTGCATAAACACAACATTAACATTTTATTTAGGAAGAGAATTACATGAGAAAAAAATTGGAATTATAAATATCTTTTGGATGGAGAAGTTAAAATATGATAAATTTAAGGAACAATGAATGTTGTTTTTATTATTTTTAAAATTTTCAAACTATGTGTAATTAATTTTCTAAAGCTGATTTCATTAAATATTTTATGGGTTTTTTGTTCATCAAAAAGGGGGGGATTTTTGAGAAATGTAGTGTTTTCCACAATACATAATAATTTTATTTAATGGGGAGATTATTGAGAATAATAATCTGTCTCTTTACAATAATTTTGATGCTCAAAAATACTCTTAATTATTTTATAATAATTTTATTTAGTATTTTCCAGGAATTTATTAATTTATTTTTCTATTGAAATAACGAGAATTCATTAACTATGCACGGAATCTACTTTAGCATGTTCTGGAATCACTGTTCATACCTTACGTGGATAAATGTAGCGCGAAATTTGTTTTAGCATGTTCTAGAATCACTGTTCATACCCTACGTGGATAAAAGTAGCGTAAAGATGGAAAGCGTGTATCATTTTTTGATATAAGAGAAATGTATGGTTAAACAACCATACGTTATCAGCAAAGTATGGAAGAAGAACCATACGTTTTTGTTTTCAGCAAAGTATGAAAAAAGAACCTTACGTTTTTGTTATCAACAAAGTTTGGAAGGAGAACTATACGTAAGTATTAAATGTTAGACTTGTTTCTCAAAAGTATGGTTCATCAACATTACTTTTTTGAACAACCATACGTTCTTGGAAAAGTATGGATCAAGTAAATGTATGGATCTTTTAACGTACATTTGAGAGTTGACGAAAAATTTTGTATGATCAACCCTATGTTTATGATCAACCTTACGTTTAGAGAATGTAGCATCAACCCTATGTTTATGTTCAACCTTACGTTTTCAACCATACGTTTGGAGGCCATGTCATCAAACTTATGTTTGGAATTGGAAATTTTGAACGATGATATTTTTATGCAGTGGTTAGCAAGCTAATTATTGGGAGGATTTCAAGCCGGATTTAAATTCGTTTTTAAAATACAACATTGGATTATTCAAAGCCGTTTTATCAATGTATTTAAGATAGAATTAAAAGGTGATTTTTATGTTGATTCTTAAGGGAAGTTATGACTTCAATATAAATTCAAATTTTGTAATATCGCGAATAAAAAGGCGACTTTTATGGATCTAAATGTGCATGAGATATGTGCAGCTTTATTATATATGTTTTCTCTGAAACACCAGGTACAAGTGTGTATGGTGATCAATCTTTTATAAAAAAATGTCGAAAAAGGAGACTGAAAAAAAGAATCCAGTTCTACTGGTTCAAAATGAGACATCAAAGCTGTGTTTGTTTAAGAAGAAAGAACTCGATAGAAGATTCACCTGTTCTACATCAAATATCTATTGTGGATCTACTACTGCTGATGTTGTGAACTATATCTCTATATCTATTGCAACCAGATAAACTCAGAACTGCTTCGTCTTGAAAATAAATATTTCTAGGAGACTATGATCCATCTGCTCTCAATTTCATTCTATTGCAATTGTGAAGATCAACAGGAAAAGTCTTTGTTAAAATTGTTTTTATCTTGAGTAACCAGCATCTCGTACTAAGTCGTGTAGGTTCGTGTTTGAACCAGAAGGCTTTGTTAGCCCGAAGATTGTAAAGGTGTCAACTGCCTGTACTCATTTGTAAACCGGTATGTGGAAAAGAGTACCAGATTGAAAAATCACCAAGCTCGTGGAGTTGAGCATTGGTGTAGTGGACTAGGGGCCTTTTGTTCCCTGAACCACTATACATCTTTGTGTTCTTTTTTTACATATTCCGCTGCACGATAAAATTTGATAAAGTATAGAGGACAGAACTCCTTCAATGAAAGAGTTACTGAAAAATTTCAAAAGACACAATTCACCCACCCTCTTGTGTAAAATCTGTAGATTCAGATCCATCAATAACTATTATCAATCCACTATTGGGATGGAACCTTTCAAGGAATTGTATGATCGACCTTTCTAATCTCTTTTGTGATGGACTGTCCCAGGGGCGTCCGCACTCATGGGACTAGATATGGTAAGAGGTAATATAGATAAGGTGCATATTATCAAGGAGAAGATGAAGACTACATAGAGTAGGCATAAGTCTTATACCGACAGACGATTGAGACCTCTATAGTTGAAAGACGGTGATCACGTCCATCTATAGGTCTCATCCCAATGATGATTGAAATGATTTGGCAGGGGCGACATGTTATTTGCGAGGTTCATTGGACCCTTTCTGGTTCTCGATATTGTTGGAGAGGTGGATAACCACTTAGAACATTCCCCTTAGTTTCACCAGGTGCACGACATTTTTCACATATCTCAGTTGAGGAGATACGTACATGATCATTCCCATATCATTGATTGGGGCGAGCTAGACATAGACGATGGGGTGATTTTTTAGAGGTTCTAGAGAAGATTGAGGATCGACTAGAGACTCCTTCGTGGGCGATCGATACCTTTGTTGTGTGTGCGTTGGTAGCACGGGAACCCTAGGAGATCACATGGGAGCGGGAAGCTCAGAATCATGCTCAGTACCCCCACTTTATTTCTATATTTTGTGATGTGTCTTTCAGGGATGCAAAGCCTGGTGGTGGGGAGAATGTAAAGACCCAACAATTACATGTATTGTTTTAATAATATGGGACTATTACGAGTCCGTGTAAATTTACACCGCATGATTCTAAGGCCTAGAGTTCCCAGAATGAATTTCTGATCTTGTTTTTGGGGATTTTCTATAACGTGTGAGTTATTTTTTGTAACATTTGAATCGATTCTCAGAAATGAAATCATAGGACACTGTTGAGCTCGCATCACTGGTATTTTCTTTAGGATACCTTCACCTTGATTGTGGTTGGTCGAGGGTAAAAGTTAGTTATTGTTATTTTTTCAGGAGAAAATAAAATAAAATAATTTTATTTTATTTTTCAAATTCAATCCTATCTAATGGAATTTGGTGGTGGGGATAACCCGGGCTATGAACTCCCTTAATAATGAGGGTGGTGACTCTTGGGTTCTATTCCCATTAATTCTACTCACATAAAATTATAAAATGTTCTATTTTTAATTGTATTAATTAACCTAACATTATTTATTCGAATTTCACCTCTTTGTTGGGGGAATTGTTGGAAAATGAGACCCTTGGATAATTTTGATGAAACAATCTCTCTAATGAAAAACATATTCTCCAACGAGGAACTCCTTTGAATGATCCCCAAGGAGAAACATATTTAATGATAATAAAATGATGTTTGACTTTTCCTCACCTTCACCGACATCATCTCACGACACCTCCAATGAGAAACAGAGGTAGTGAATGTTGTTTTTAATACCCCTTACCCTGTTCTTTTCAATATTCCTGATTTTAGAACAATTATTCCACTTGTTACCATTCTAATGTGGAGGGTGAGGGAAAAAAATTCCATGAACACGCTACTACCTTTGTGGTTTATGATGGTCTTGAATCTATGGTGACATTATGAGTCTAATGAGGGAGTTTTCGAAATGATGAACGGGACTCGTGGGTGCGACCAGTGACCCGAGGTACGTCGTCGGCAAACCCTGCCAGCGATAGGAACTGGTGAGGCTCAGGAACGGCGGCCGACACTCCATCCAGTCATGATGATATCTGCAGTGCGACCGTGCTGTAGGAGAAGGGCTACGACCCATCATTCGCAATGAAGCTTGGGTAGAGGCCGCCGCATGGCCGGTCGCTTGAAGGGTTCAGTGGTGCACGACTGAGCTGTCAGGCATGTAGGATCTATGACACGAGGCTGCGGCAGTGAAAGAAGGGTTTTCAGCTCTCTTCCATCCTCCAGTGATGGCGTGGGTTGAGACCGCACCATGCCGGTGGGCTGGCCATTTGGCCAGCAGGGGAGCTGACCGGGACCCGGGGTCCCCACGTGCCCATTGCTAGCGCCACATGGCGCCGACCGGTCGATCACTCCTCCAAAATGGCCCATCCAATTGAGGTACCAAGTGGGATCCCTCCCTGGGTGGTGGATAGAGTGGACCCCACTGTGGGGCTACCAGCTGCGGGCCAGCTGGGGACCACCCATCCCGATACGGGCCGCGCCGGTAGGCCGGGCGGGTGCCAGTGTGCCAGGCTAGACCAAGGGGTAAGAACCCAGATCTTCATTCAGGTATGTTTTCCTTTTTTCTGGAGTTTTAAGGAAAATAATTTTCTGGAAATTTTAGAAGAACATGTCGTGTACTTTCTGAGTACACACCGTGTAATTTTTCCCGGCTCGTAGCCCTGTGATGGTCGTGCCGGGCCACACACACGGTGTGTGAGGCTGAGGTAGAGGCCGGTTAATTTGGAGTATGGAAAACTGAAGTACACAACGTGTTCTCAAGTAGTACAAACCATGTACTTTTTTATCTTTAGTGGACTGGGGTCTCCCCTAACCCCCAGTTTCATCTTCTTCTCTAGTTTTCGTCCGTCCAAGAGCGACCGTATGGCCGGATCTTCAACGAGCTCCTGCCTCGCCGCCTGTTCTCCGATTTGAGCACGGTCGATTGTGTTTGAATCGCAACGATGCGTTCTTCTTTCTTCTTTATCCTTGTTTCCTGATTCCTCCTCATTTCCATGTTATTGTGAGATGAATGTTTTGTGAGTTTTCTCAGATATACGTTGTTCTAAGAGGAATCTGTCGTTGTGGTTCACATATATCTATCTCCTTAGATCGAGTTAGGTGGTTTGTGCTTTTCAGTAGAAAGTTGAAGAATATTATGTGAAAATTCCACCAATACCCATGAACGGGGTATTGCGTGTTTCCTATTTTTCCCCTGCTGTTTTCCTTCTTTTCTTGTTTTCTTTAGTAGAGGTTATTGCTTGTGAGTATAGTAATTTATTTTGTGCTCAGATTTCTTTTCCATTCTTTTTTTTCCTGTTGGGCATTCTGCCACTTGCCATGACGAATTGTAGGATAGAGGAACTTTTGTTTTGTTATTGTTGTTAAGTCGTAGAATGATAGAAAAGTAGTTCTTGAGGTTTACATAGATTATATACACGTGCTGATAACGTTTAATTATACTTAGTACTGTGAGAACCTAGAGTAGTAGACCAATGGGAGAATTGACTGAAGGGCTTCTCCAGAGTGCCTTTTAATTACAATGTAAGACTATAGGTGGAATTTATGTTGAGTGCTTCCCCAAGGAGTCTGTAGAACCTCGAATTGGGCCACATGGGGGAATTTATGTTGAGTGCTTCCCCAGAGAGCCTTTAGCATGATAAGAGACTATAGGTGGAATCGCCGATAAGTTCTTCCCCAGAGAGTCTGCTTAATTATGTAGCTGAACTGGAGGGGTGAGACTGTGTGTGCCTTCCAGAGGATTGCTAGTACTAGTGGTTGAACTATAGGGGTTAGGCTGTGAGATCTACCCAGAGGGTTACCTGTTTTCTTCTTGTTGCTGACTGCTTACTTGTGTGCCTTACTTGTTAGAACTGTGGATTTTAGCTTCTTGTGTTTTTCTATTTACTACTTCTTGTTTTATTACTACCATATAGTCAATCACTGTTAGGAACAAATATTTGAGTGATTGCCTACTGGGATTGTATCTAACACCCTATTTGGGCCATGCTTTTGGGCCCAAGTAGACTATGTTAATGTAGGTATAGACAAGGGAAAGTGCCCTTATACTTCAAGATCTTTATTGCACAAGGAGCTAGGGAGCATGGGATTGAGTCGTGGCTCGCGATGCTGAGGAGATTACTTTGCATTCCTTTTCACAAGGTTTTAGTTGTATTTCAGAATGTTGTTGTGTTTTTTGTTTTCCTTAGATACTTGAACATACTTCATCATTGTCATCATAGTTATATATCTACATTGCTTCTATTGTGTGGTTTCTGTTGTTATGCATGTTGTTTACTACTTTCGCTATTTATTTTCATTTTTCTTACCTTTTATACATTACCGAATGAGGTCGTAGTTTCCCCATCGACTCACCAAGGCCCTCGCTGCTAGTCAGCAGACTCTGGTGTTCGGGGAAATGAAATTGAGGTCATGTGGCGAACCGGGTACGGGGCACAAGTGGAGGGGATCCGGACTTGGGTTGTTACAAATTGGTATTAGAGGGTGTTATTTTATCATTATTTACTATTTGGAGTCCTTATCTCGGGATATGATGGATTAGGTACATGGTATTAAGCTGTGCGCGGGAGTAGCTAACCCATGTTCAGGGAAATGCCATACTACCTCGTTAATTGTAGTTACTGGACTTGAGGTTTTATAGTTGATCTGATTTCACCAAGAGTGATTCACATGGCGTGTGCTGTTACTGTTTTGATATTTCGGTTCTATTTCTATCGCAAACCGATGATATGAGGGTATTCCGTCTCATGCATCATATAGAAACTTGTAGGAATCACATGTCATGCATTCCTCCCATGCCATCTAGGGTGAATTAGCGATTGCATGTTGCTGTGATAGGATTTGTGTAGATTATGCATGCTATTGTGATAGTTTCTTGATAGATTCTCTGCTGTTATGTTATAAAAACTGTTTGTTTTGTTCTTTGCTTAAAGTGAATGCCAAATTTTGGTTCTTGAGGTGTTATGGGCCCTCAAGGATCGGAATTTGGCACTTTTTCGCCTTGTTTTTACTGTTTCTGGAATTCTGTACAGTTTCTGAGCTACATCCTAGAAAAACCCAGAATACACTGCGTGTACTTTTTGGGAACACACCGTGTACTTTTCAGGCCGTGTCACTGACTGTGTGATCAGATCACGGTGTCATGTAAGTAAATTTGGGAACACGCCGTGTACGGTAGCTACACGCCGTGTAAGTTCCGAGATGTGTACCCGGCCGTGTCACAAAAAACACGGTCCGGTGTTACCTTCCTCTCCACATGCCGTGTTTGTTCGGAACACGCCGTGTAGTCTTGCCCAGGTACCCGACCGTGTCATGAACAACACGGGACTGTGTCGCCTTCTCCTATACACGCCGTGCTTGTTCGGAGCACACCGTGTAAGGTCCAGTTGTGTAGACGGCCATGTACTCAACAACAAGGACCGCCGAAGCCGTGTCTAGTGCACACCATGTTTGTTTCGAACACGCCGTGTAGTCTTGGGTTAAGTCGGACCGTGTGGGTTAGCCGTGTAAAGAGACTCAGGTAGGGGATAGTTTTCTTGTACACACCGTGTGTTCGGGTCAACACACCATGTAGTTTGAAGTATAAAAAACATGTAAGGTAGGGGTACATGCCCATGTCAATGGCTTAAAAAGACACGTTGTGTAGTTTTTATACATGCCGTGTAGTCGTGTTTTGCTATCTTGTGTGTTTCCTTCCCCTGTTCCCGTTTTATACCCTTGTGTTCTCTATCCCTATTTTCCTGATCTAAGGTGTGCTTTTGATCTTTCAAAGATATGCCTCCGAGATGCCCTCCGGTCGTATGTCTGTCATCAGGCAGTGATCAGACGCCAGATATGGCTGATCAGGGACTTCCTGTCAATCCCCCAGCTGAGCCAGACTTGGCACCGGTTGTTGTAACAGTTACGGGCATTGATGCGCAGTTCAATGAAGGTTTCATGATGATGATGTAGGCCTTTAAGGGAGAACCACCTCCTGCCTCGTCTATGGAAGACATGACGCAGGTTTTCCAGCAGCAACATCCTCCAACGTTCTCGGGGGAGGGAGGACATCAGGCTACAGAATAATGGCTGGAATCCATGCTGACAATCTTCGAGCATCTTGAGACGCCTCTAGAGAGGCGGTTCAAGCATTCCACCTACATGCTCCCAGACTCCTCCAATAGGTGGTGGGACATGGTCTCATAGGCGGGTCAATAGCCGACAATGACATGGGAGGAGTTCTAGCACGTGTTCTACGACTTCTTCTACCCAGAGACCCGAAGGGCCGATCGATCCCGGGAGTTCATGAGCATAGAGCAGGGGAATCGATCTATCATGGTGTATTCCTATCATTTCACTGAGTTGTAGAGTTTTACACCCCATAGAAATGGGAGTGGGGTGTTTTTCGCAAGAAAGTTTGAGTATGAACTAATACAGGAGATCCGGTCGTAGGTGAACATCTTCCAGTTGACTTCCATTACTTCCATTATCAACCGGGCACTGATTGCGGAGTGCAATCTGAGAGACTCTTGAGTTTCGAGTCAGGGCGGTTATGCTTCCAGAGCTATCCATCCTCCAGATGATAGCAAGAAGTGTCGTTGGGAGCCTACGCGCGGGGATTCGAGGAAGCGATACACGTCATCAGGAAGCCATGTGACATGCTACCAGTGTGGCCGGATAGGGAACACGAGGCCGCAGTGCCAGATATTCCCCCTGGAGTGCCGATCTTGTGGAAAGATGGGTCAAAATCAGCGTTTTTTGTCAGGTTTTTTCAACAGCAGCTGGTGACCGGGGTTCTTCCATGACTCCTCGTTTAGGAGCAGCCCCACTAGTCTCTCACTAGTTGGGAAACTGGAGTTCTTCCGGCCGTTCGGGCCGAGGTGGAGGTCGAGGCTGTGGTAGTCATCCATTAGTTCCACAACACTAGCAGGTAGGTTCAGCTCAGAGTGGTCAGCCCGGGGTGCAGGGAAACGACACAAGCCAGTCTTTCACCGTGGAGCAAACTTATCATGAGCAGGATCCCAACCCTTCTAATGTTTGAGGTACGAATTTAGTAGCCTATGTTTTATCTTCAGCCCTTTTCGATACTGGTGCTCTACATAGCTTTATCTCTGTTGTTTTTGTGGAGAGCCTTGGACTCTATATCTTTTCTTCTGCCGACTCATTGACAATAGACACTCCTTTGGGAATGAGGACATCTAGTGTACACAAGTGTAGAGAGTTCCCTCTCAAGGTGGAAGGGTATGAATTATTATGTGATCTCTATGTCCTAGAGATGACAGGCTATGATGTCATTCTTGGCATGGACTGGTTGATTCCCTTCTAGGCATTCATTGACTGTTATCGCCGCAGAGTCTGTTTCATCTCACTAAAGGGTGAATCTTTTCTTTATAGAGGTGAATTAGACGTTCGGGCGAGTCGGGCAGGACTCGAGCATCTCGGGATTTGAGGAGTGACGACCCAAATTGCTAGCCTTTAACTGGATTACCAGAGGACTCCACAGTTGGACCTTCCCCCAGTGGTGGACCGGATCAGGGATGTCTTTCCATAGGACATTCGGGTTTGCCTCCAGAGCGTGAGGTAGACTTCTCTATTGAGCTCAAGCCAGGAGCAGCACTGGTGTCCATTCCTCCCTATAGTATGGACACACCTGAGTTGTAGGATCTCAAGAAGCAGTTGGAGGAGCTACAGGCTAAAGGTTTCATCCAACCTAGTACTTATCCTTGGGGTTTGCCTCTTCTGTTTGTGAAGAAGGCAGACAGTGCCCTTTGAATTTTTGTGGATTATCGGAAGCTGAACCAGTTGACGCTCAAGAACCGATATCCCTTACTGTGGATTGATTAACTTTTCGATTATCTTTGAGGAGACCTGGTGTTCTCGAAGATCGACTTGAGGTCCGGTTATCATCAGTTGCACGTTAGACCATTAGATATAACTTTGACAGCCTTCCGGAGAAGCTACGGTCATTAAGAGTATACTATCACACCTTTAGGACTCACAAACGCACCTGCAATTTTCATGGAACTGATGAACCGAGTGTTCCATCATTACTTGGATTCCTTTGTAGTGGTCTTCGTGGATGATATCTTTGTGTACTCTCACACTCGACACGACCATGCCACCCATCTTGAGATCATTCTGAGTACACTGAGAGAGCATCGGCTTTATGATAAACTCTTGAAGTGCCACTTCTGGATGGATTAGATTCACTTCTTGGGTCACATCATCTTAGAGGTAGGAGTATCCATGGACCCAATGAATGTGAGATATGTAGTTTCCTAGGAGTAGTCGAAGAACATTTTTGAGGTAGAGAGCTTCCTAAGTCTAGATAGATAGTACAGACGGTTCATTCATGACTTTTGTCGTCTATCAGCACCTTTGATAGGTATGACCAAGAAGGGGGTGAAGTTCTTATGGTCAGATTCTTATGATTCAGCCTTTCAGGAGCTGAAAGGGATATTGACGTCAGCACTGATACTAGTCTTGCTAGAGCCAGGAAAGATCTACACTGTTTATTGAGATGCTTCAGGTTTCGGGCTATGAGCTGTGCTTATGCAGGGAGATGGAGTCATTGCATACGGATATCGGCCGTTGAGGCCACATGAGAGGAACCACCCTATGCACGATCTACAATTGGTAGCTATTGTTCATGCCTTGCGTTGTTGGAAAAACTATCTTCTGGGAGATCACATTGTGGTCTTCATTGGACACAAGAGTCTCAAATATATCTTCACTCAGCGTGATCGAAATTTGATGCAGCGCAGGTGGGATTAGTATCTTCAGTATTTTGACTTTGATCTTGCCTATAGGTCGGGAAAGGGCAAGGCCGTGGAAGATTCGTTGAGAGGGAGAACTCAGATTCAGGCAGCTTAGGAGGCCAGTAGTGAGTGGCAGTGAATGACTCTATTCTCTGAGATGCATCTGGAGGTGCACGACAGATGAGGACAGACATTTCTATCTTCTGAAGTTGTTACCTCCACGCTACTTGATCGGGTACAGATGAGGCATCAATCAGACTCGGAAGGATTAGTCCTGCGGGAGAGTGTGTCAGGAGAGGACCCTCTTCCTCGATGGACAGTGGGTGAGGATGAGATCTTGTGTTTCCAGGGACGCGTATGGGTGCCAATAGACAAACGTGAGGAGCTGATGCAAGATTTCCATTCCTCTGTTTGGACAGTTCATCCTGGCATCGCCAAGATGTATCAGGACCTTCATCGCCAGTACTGGTGGCTGGGTATAAAGAAGGATGTTTCTGGTTTCGTTATGCAATGTTCTACTTGTCAGTAGGTGAAAGTAGGGCATCAGCGACCAGCATGCCTTCTACAGCAGCTACCCGTTTCGGGGAGGAAGTTGAATGATGTTGCGATGGACTTCATGATTGGGTTGCTGAGGTCACTGTGAGGGAACGATGCTGTTTGGGTTATCGTCAACAGGATTACGAATGTTTCTCACTTCTTGCTGATCAAGGAGACCTTCAGTGTCGATGATCTTAGACGAAATTACATCAGAGATATCGTTCTTCTGCATGGAGTTCCGCGCTCTATTGTTTTAGATAGATATGCATGCTTTACCTCTCGGTTCTGGCAGGGACTTCAGAAGTCCTTGGGTACACATGTAATTTTTAGTACAGCATACCATCCCTAGACTTATGGCCAGTCCAAGTGCACGATCGAGGTTCTCGAGGATATGCTCCGAGCTTGCATTCTAGACTTTGGCGGTTCTTGGGAGAAGCATATTCCTTTGGTGGAGTTTTCCTACAAAAATAGTTTCCAGGTAACCATTCAAATGGAACCGTACGAGGAATTGTACAGTAGGCCATAACGATCACCCTTATGCTGGCTAGAGGCAGGAGAGGCATCTTTGCTGGGACCTCATCTTGTTCAGGAAACTTCAGAGCAGATAGAGTAGATTCGGAAGAGGATGACTACAAAGGAGTCTCGACAGAAGTCTTCTACTAATCAGAGGAGATGAAATCTGGAGTTCGAGGTCGGTGATCAGGTTTTCCTATGGGTCACACTAAGTTTGGGACACAAGAGGATTCAGAGATAGGGTAAGCTTTCACCGCGGTACGTCGGGCCATTTGAGGACTTGGAGAGAGTTGAGCCGATCGGCTATCAGTTGCAGCTATCTCATAGGTATCAGGCCATGCAAGACGTCTTCCACATCTCTCAACTCCGACGTTACTTTTCAGACCCACCTCACGTCTTCTAACATGAGGAAGTCGAGCTTGAAGAGGATGGTTCGTTTTAGGAGCATCCTATTCAGATTGTCGATCGTGGTACGAAGATTCTTCGTGGGCGGTCTGTTCCTCTGGTACAAGTGCTATGACAGCACAGGCGAGTATCGGACGAGACCTGGGAGAGGGACGCCGATGTACGATCACAGTGGCTGGAGCTGTTCAGGGTTTCTTCTATTCCACCTCGTTAGGGAAATTCGAGGACGAATTTCTTTAAGGGTGGAAGTTTTAATGAACCCGGATCTTCGTTCAGGTATGTTTTCCTTTTTTCTAGAGTTTTTAAAGAAAATATATTTTTTGGAAATTTCAGAAGTACACACCGTGTACTTTCTGAGTACACGCCGTGTACTTTTTACCTTCTCGAAGCCGTGTACTAGCTGTGTCGGGCAACACACATGGTGTGTAAGGTTGATGTGGAGGCCTGTTAATTCGGAGTATGGTAAATTTAAGTACACGCCGTGTACTCAAGAAGTACACGCGGTGTAATTTTATTTTTTTATTAAACGGACCGGGGTCACCCTTAACCCCCAGTTTCATCTTCTTCTCCAGTTTTCGTCAGTCTGAGAGCGACCATATGTCCGGATATTCAATGAGATCCCGCCTCGCCGTCCATTCTCCGGTTTGAGCACGGTCAATTGCGTTGGAATCGCAACGGGGATTTCTTCCTTCTTCTTTATCATTGTTTCTTGATTCCTCCTGGTTTCCATGTTATCGTGGGATGAATGTTTTGTGCGTTTTCTCAGATCGATGTTGTTCTAAGAGGAATCTTCCATCGTGGATCACATATATCGATCTCCTCGGATCGAGGTAGGTGGTTTGTGCCTTTTTGTAGATAGTTGATGAATATTATGTGCAAATTCTACCAATACACATGAACAGGGTATTGCGTGTTTCCTATTTTTCCCCTTCTATTTTCTTGCTTTTCTTGTTTTCTTTATTAGAGGTTATTGCTTATGACTAGAGTAATTTATTTTCTTCACAGATTTCTTTTCCATGTTTGTTTTTCCTATTGGGCATTCTGCCAGTGGTCATGCCCAGTTAAAGGATAGCAGAACTGTTTTTTTGTTATTGCTATTGAGCCAAAGAATGATAACCATGTAGTTTTTGTGGTTTACTTGGATGATATACACACACTGAGCATATATTTTTATACTCAGGACTATGAGAACCTAAGTAGTAGACTAAAGGGAGAATTGACGGAAGGGATTATCCATAGTGTCTTTTAATTACGATGCGAGATTATAGGGGGAATTAACGCTGAGTGTTTCCCCAGAGAGTCTGTTGATCCTCGACACGGGCCACAAGGGTAATTAATGTTGAGTTATTCCCTAGAGATCCTTTAGAACGATACGAGACTATAGGGGGAATTGACGGTGAGTGATTCCCTAGAGAGTCTACTTAATTACGTAGCTGAACTAGAGGGGTGATACTGTGTGTGCCTCCCAGAGGGTTTCTAGTACTATAGGTTGAACCATAGGGGTTAGGCTATGAGATCTACCTAGAGGGTTACCTGTTTTCTTCTTGTTGCTAACTACTTACTTGTGTGACGTACTTGTTAGAACTGTGGATTATAGTTGCTTGTGTATTTCTGTTTACTTCTTCTTGTTTTATTACTTCCATGTATTCATTGACTATTAGGCACGAATCATTGTATGATTGCCTACTAGGATTGTATCTCACACCATCTTTGGACCATGCTTTTGGGCCCAAGATGACTATGTTTCTGCAAGTATAGACAAGGGAAAGTACCCGTGTACATCAGGATCTTGATTGCAGCACGTGATGGGGAGCATGGGACTGAGCCGTGGCTCGCGATGCTGAAGATCTTACTTGGTTTTTCTTTTTCACTTGGTTTCAGTTGTATTTCAACACATTGTTTTGATTGCTGTTTTCCTTAGATACTTGTACCTGCGGCATCATTGTCATCGTAGTTATAAATCTACAATGCTTCCGCTGTTTGGTTTCTATTGTTATGCATGTTTTTTACTGCTTTCGTTGTATATTGTCATTTTTCTTACATTTTATACCTTACCGAATGAGGGAATAGTTTCCCCACTTACTCACCAAGGCCCTCACTGCTAGTCGGCAAGCTCTAGAGTTTGCGGAAATGCGCTTGAGGTCATGTGGTGAACCCGGTATGGGGCACTAGTGGAGGGGCTACAGACATGGGTCATTACACTAGGGCCGGACACAGGTAAGGTCGGGTCAATTGGAACCAGGTCTGGTGCGTCTAGTCTAGGTCGAGCCGGGTCAGACGGGGCTCGAACCATCTTCGACCCTTTTTCGCTCTTTTGGCCGTCACATGAGCTACATTTGTCCATTTGAAGAACCTTCTTTGGAACTGTGATCCTTGTATTGAGACAATCCTTTTGGTATATCCCATTTGTGTTTTGGATAAGGTTGGTTTATGGCTGGGTTGGATCGAACATGAATCTAGTCGGGCCCTTGGGACTAAAAGTCCAATAACATACAGACTGAGCGTCTGATTGACGCATCGTCTATTCCATTGAGACCAATATTATGTGGAGGTCCATTGGTATATATATTAGTGGGACTTAGTGGTAGTTAGAGTATCAAACTATGGATTGAGGAGCCCACCACCGCGCAATCAAGTGATCTTTGTGCGGGAACCCTATAGCTGGCTGTAAGATGAGAAAGGGATCCTTTGTGGGTATGTGCCTTAGGATCCTACATGGGTATGTAATTTGGGATCCTATGTGTGTATGTGTTATATTATCGTAATTGAAACAACTCTTGGAATCCAAGTGATATTACTCAAGGATCCTACATCGTTCTGCAGTACTAGGATCCTATGTGGGTTAGACGTTTTAGGATCCTATGTGATTCTGCCTCTTAATAGAGTATGATGATTCAGTGGTTACATCTAATCATCATTACATTTTTATCTAAGTTATACCTGATGTGAGAAGAGTCTTTACGTATGTGGTAATCATCTATGTGGCATACCATTGTGATGCATACCTTCATGGTGATACCATTTTGGAATTCTTTTGAATGACATTACCTTTTTGGAACTTGGATTCATTGTCACTCCTTTATGGTATTATTCTATTTGGTGTAACCTTTGGGATACTTACCCTCATTGTGTTACATTCATGGTATTTATTCATTCATATGACTATTGCGCTTTGGGATTTAGAGATGGGCCTTGTGTTTCCTCTTGGTTGATATGGGTTTACTTGACAATTTTTGTATATGTATGGTGATATACCTAAGTTGGGTTTCCATTTGTTTTCTTTCTTTTTGGTTTATCTTTTGGGGATTTTGTGAGACCATTGAGGGTCTCAAAGTACCTATTGAGTATAATTATACTTACCATTACATGGGCTATGACTTCTCCATATTGTGTTTGGTGTAGACGATGGACCGCATTGATCGAGGCTTAGGGTACCATGACTAGAGGTAGCTCAGATTTGTACATTAGAGCAGGCGTACCACAATGACAACCATTCTAGAGCTGTACCTACCCTTTAGGTAGTATCCTTGGTGGGTGTTCACACAAGTTGTTCTAGTTTACTTGTACATCCCTTTTTTCTTGTACTTTCTAGTTGGTCTTGTATTCTAGCCCCTATTTCCTTCTGTACGTACCCTGTTTACTATATAGTTTTACTTTCTGTATGTATCCTACATTGTTCCTAGTTGTGTGAGTTTACAGGTTATAATGGAAATTCCTTCCATGTTTTAGGGGATACACCTTTTGGTGATTGTCTCCATCCCCTGGCCTATGGAAGGCAGGCTTGGGGTAGTCACGGCATGAGCCCCAAGGGACGGGTCATGACAATCCTATAAATCTTATTACCATATAATATATTGCTAAATGATAACATCTCTCATGCGTACATGAGGACTACCACTTCCCCAAATCGATGTGATCCATTATTCATTTTTTATATTTATTTTAATAAGGATTGATTTAATAAATATATATAGTGAATACGATATAATTATGATTCTTTAAAGTTTAATCAATATTTACCTTTGTTTCAACCATTCATCATATATTAAAAACATTGTTTATATGTATATACGACTTATCATCCCCATGAATAGTGTAATTCATTTTTCTATCCCCATATATTATTGACATATATAAAAATATATAATAAATATATATTTTATTTATAACATGATTAATATTCATTAGATTATAGAACCATTATCCATATATAAATACTAAAATGACCAAACAAAAAATATATGAAAAACAACATAGTTATAACCTAGAAATGTAATTTTAATAATGTATTTTTAATAAATAGGTGGTGACAGGACATAATAAAATCATATATAGTATGATATGTATTATTATGATTCTATAAAATATTAATATTAAATAAATATTTATTGAATAATATTTTCGAATTTAAATGATGTATTTCAGACCTATAGTACGTGTTTATTTGACAATCACAACATTATTTGGGACTGTAAATGATTAAGTCCTTAATGGGGGAATTATTTTATATTTATATCATAAAAATATGTTTTTTTACCCTTAATAATTTCTATAAATAAATCTTTTACATTTAATTTTTCACTGACAATGATCTCATGATACAAAAATCGGGTTTTTTTTAAAAACCAACACTATTTTTCAACAAGGTCAAAAATATTTTTTTCCCAAAACATTATTTAACATGAAATATTTTAAATAATATATATAATATTATCAAATTACATAATAAAACAATTAATCATTCTTCAATTTTTGAAATTTTTTAATGATTATTTTTATCATTCTCTGAATAATGTTCTTTTTTGATTTTTTACAAAAGTGTGAAACAAATGAATTTTTAACTTATATGTCTATAACAAAATCTCTAGTTTTGATGAAACCTCAATAATTAGTTTGTTAAAGTAAAATTTTACTATTTTTTTCTTCTAGAAAATAATTTACCTTGATAATTCAAAAAAATTAAAAAAATTGATTTTAGTGTGAAAATGTAATTGTCATCATGATTTTTTCCCATGATCTTTTGAATGTATTTTCTAATATGTAAATATAATTTATTGAATATTAAATTGTAATGAGTAAGTAATATACTAATACCATCCACTCTATTTCTTTAGATGGTTTGCAATCAGTTTGACAAGGGAAAGTATTGATATTTCATATGTTAGTTATTCTAATATGGGTAAGTATTAAATTTCTTGTAAAATTGATCAAATTTTATTGTTTATTTATATGATGAATGTATTCAAATAATTATGTGATTGGTGGATCCTAGAATTAAATATCCTCTCAATGAATCCCTTGGAGTAATGAGATAAATAAGATTGAGTATTTAGTAGACACCTTATCGATTTGTGTAGATTTCTTGGAAAGAAGTCGTAATGGTATTTTTAGATGTCTCAATACATAAGATCAATAATATATGTCATATGTCTCATAATATGCATTTCAAAATTATCAAATTATTTTTTTTAGAAATGGTTATTATTTAAACTATAATGATATTCAGGGATAAGTTTTTAGTATATGTGATTATTTGGATGACATTATTTTATCATCAATTTTTTTTCCATATTATTCAGGAATAATTATATTTTATTCTAAAAATACACTTACTGAGCATATGATCTCACTAATTTTAATTGATTCATTTCCCCATGATTCCATGATGTTTATAATGATTGATTTGCAGTGGTATTCTTAATGACATAATGGAATCCCAAAATAAAATAATTAGTTTTGTATTGTTTTTTTTCAAATTTATATTATATTTCAAGTGGGTATGTAGTTAACCAATTCTACTATTGTATTCAGTCATTTAAGATTTCATCTCGGGTACCTATTACCAATTATTCAAATTATTCCCAGGATTTGGGATATAAGGGTCAGGGTCTTTATAGTTGTTATCAGAGCATGTTTAAAAGAAATCATTGGTACTAAATTAATGAAAACAAACATTGGGGTGCACAACCCTCTGAATGAATTTTATGACAAGTATACCAAATTTTTATCATCATAAATATTTGTTATGTTATACATTATATGGTATTCCTAGAAGTTAGTCCTTATTTAGATACCAAAAGTGGGTTTATTTTTTGTATAGATACATCAAGGGGTAATAACCCAAAAATGAGTCTGATGATTTCATCTTGGCCATCATTTTTGTTCATTTTATGTGTAACCATATTACACATGAATATTGATATTCTCGGGGGATATTTTTCAGTTAATTCTCAATTTAATTTCTAACCATTATAAAATACTTTAGTTTACATATATTATTTGAGAATATTTCAATGAAATCATGTATATGATTCTAATATTATATAGGAATAAAATTTCAATTAATTTTATGTGTTTCTATATTTTTAAAATTACAAATTTGTTTTATAATGTTATAATCTAATATAATATATTTGATTGTTTCTAAATATAACCTAGAATATAGAATGGAAAAATTATTAATGCACATTATCCATTTATTTATTTCCCATATATGTAATATATTGACGATGGAGGTGAAGATACCATTGGATATATGAAAATGGTTACTATTATATGAAGATGAATCAGGTTTTTATTAATTACTATTACCATGTAGAGTATTATATTAACAACGACAAGGTGTGAAAATGTAATATAACTTTATGAACTATCAATCTACATCATCCAATGGGACACAAAATCTATTTTTATATATGGAATAGATAACTACCATAGAGAATATATTTATTTCTTTAAGAAGTATTGATATAGAGATGGTTATGATAGAAAGAAATTCTTCTAATAGATATAGATTAATTGTTCTAATTTATTCATAACAACAATGATAAAAAGAAAATTTTGAATATCTAATGATTTGGTATTAGATTCTATTCATCAAAAAATATTTTCCCCATGATCAATGGAATGATATGGAGATTCAATTACTAATTCATGGAAAAATGTTCTTAAGTTTAATGCTAACATTATATGGTTTGTAAATAATTTTTTGGTCAATGTATGTAATAAAAAGAGAAAGATATATCTTTTTATTTATTTAATGAATATAATAATTCAAAGGGAACTAGTATCCCAATAATTCTCATCAATTGAGGAGGAAATATCATGTACTCCCATTAAAGATAAATATTTCTAATACTATTCTAAAATTGAATGAATGAAATAGAAGAAGTGTACTATGGATAAAAATGGATAGGGGAAGAATCAAAAGGTGAATTTTCTAATATGTGATAAATGTGTAATGAAACACTTTGGTAAATTATTTAAAGGAAAATGTGTTCACTTCATGTCTAGAGAATAAGGGCATCATGATCATGAGTGTAATGGTAATATATAATCCATCAATGAATAGTAAATTATTAGTAAGGTGAAAAATAAACTATTCCATCCAACTCATAAAAATTTAATGTTTCATGCCACAAAAGAATCCAATGGGAGAGGGAAAATATTAGGAAACTACTACAATTGTTGTAGAATGTCATAGTGATGTGGAGATATGTTCACTTATCATGCACTATATGATTGAAAATGATTAATTTTATTCTTCATAAACCAACTATTTTATATTTGATTATTGTTTTTAGTTTATAAAATCACCACCTCAATGATTTGATATTGTGTTAGAAGGGAAATCTTTTAATGGTATGATGACACTATGTCATTTCTAAATCACCATTATGCTAGAATATTCTTGTAATATTATTCTAGTTAATTTTATTCTTCTTCCTCTTGTGGAATTTCATATAATTTTGGTTATGGATTATCTCTATCAGTATCAAACCTTTATAAATTTTTAAAGAAGGGATGCTTCATTGGATTTTCTAAATCAGCCTTCAATTGTTTATTATTTTGTGTTCAAGCCTAAACACCCATTGTAAATTACTTCCGTCATATGGGTTTTACTATGTATTACTTAGTGTAATGTATCTAAAATTGATATGAAAAATGCCATCATTAAAAAATTTCCTGTATTTCAAGAATTTGATGATGTATTTATAATGTAAATAAATAATCACCCTTATAATCATGAGGGTGATTTTTCAATAGAACTCATACAAGATGATATATATTTCAAATATTCCCTATATAATTTCACAGATTAAGTTTCATGAAATAATTATTACAAACCAAGAGAACCAAGATTAGAGATTCATTAGGACTAATTATTCACAATGTGGTGAACCTTTTCTTTTTAAAAAGATGAATGATGGGATAATTCATGTTGTCATTAATTATTAAGAAACAATTATCACTATTAAGAACAAGTATCGTATTCTCCATACTGATGATCTGTTTGATATGTTATGTGGTGATATGTTTTCATTAGTTAAATATAAAGAATGTGGATATATCAAGAAAAACATTCCATATGAGGTATGGTCATTATGAATTTTACTAATTCCTTTTTTGACATACAAATACTCCAACTATCATCATGAATTTGATGGATGAAGTGTTTAGAGGTTTCTCAATCTATTGGTGGCAGTATTTCAAGAATATATTATTATATATTCAGAAATCAAGGAAGATAATGAATTATTTTTTTTAATTCTTCTAAATAAAATTAAGAAAAATAAATTTCTTGCTAAATTTACCAAGAGTGGATTTATATTTGGAATGTTACATGATTGGTTCATATATTCTCACATGAGTGAATATAATTGGATCCGTTAGAGAATGAAGTTAATGAGAAATGGGATTGAACAACCATGGTAACCAAACTCTATAGTATTAATGGGTTGGATAGATATTAACAGTTTATTTTGAGAGGTTAATAATGACTATTTAACCACTCACCATGTTTACATTGAAGGGGGTGAAATTCTTATTGAAGGAATAAAGTGAAGAGGGTTCCAAAATACAAAATACATGTTTGGATAGTGTGAATGTACTTATAACTTCTTATAAAAGATAAATATTTGTAAAATGTTGTGATGAATCTATGATGGGATTAGTAATGGTCCTCATGAAGAATAAAATAATTATATAAAATTCCTATTTCCAAATAAAAATTTCTGTGAAAATTTACTCGAATCATTATTTTGTGTTTCCAATGGTAATATATACATTTATGATAAGGATGAGTTCACTATATGGTAAAAGGATTGATATATATACTAATTTTAAAATCATTAAGTGTATATTAACACTAGGGTGTTGAAAAATCACTATTGGAGATGGTTGGAGCTGATCAAAGATTATGAATTCTCCATACATTATCACCATTAAATGGAAAACAAATTGGCTAATTCTCTGAGTCAGAAATACTATTCTAGTTTTTTTAGGAACAATATTAAAAGAGATCCAATATTTATGGATTAAAAAAAGGACATTATAATCATAAAAAATGCGAAATATATTAACATTGACAAAGAGATCCTCAACCATTTATATATATAAGGATTAAGAATTCAAAAAATGGATATGTGGAATTACGTGTGAAGGTGAATAATTTTTCATAGTTTAACCATGATCAAGCTGGAATAATAGGGGTCAAGAACAATGTATGTTTCCTCTCAATACTAGACCTGAAGAAGGAACTACTAGTTGAATCTCATTGTTTTTCCTTCTATATTCATAAATGAAATATAAATATTCATATATATATATATATATATATTTGGTGAGATAGTATAAAGTGGGATATTGAAGCGTATGTTTTGTGATTCCTAGTACATCTTAATATTGAAGAAGTGATATAAAATTATAAGGTAATGGTGTAAAAATTACACATAATATAATCCAAATGGGGAAACATCATTATGCATTTAATTTCTAGAATCCCATATACTTTAATGGGAAGTAATACAATTTTTTCATAGTTAATCACATTATAAAAGTAGAATACTTTATTAAAATGAGGTAATATTAATATCTTGATCTAATTTACAAAATATAAATTAAAATATTACTATGGTTGTATAGAGTACCATAATCTATTATATCCAAATGGGATCCATTGTTTACCTTAATATGCTTCCAGGGTCTCTAGTGATCATTTCTTGCAGGTGTATTCATTTACACATCTCATGATACTCTTATAGACGGTTAGTCTGATAGGATCATTAAAACTCTAGATGTCACGTAAAGGGATTTATCTATAGATTTATATGGTGGTTGGGATCATCAATTTACTTTTTTTTGAATTTTCATATGAAAATGGATTTATCATGAGTCATTAGATGGATACTAATGAATCCATCTATGGAAAGATAAATGGAACTCTGATGTGATTAAATGAGGTTATAAAGAGAAATTTATTTGGACTAGATCAATCATAAGAATGAAATATAAGGTTAAATCCATTCAATTACATATAAGGTAAACGATGTGTTGATAAAACAATTCTTCTAACAATCACCTATTATATCTATGTTTAATAATTTTTTTAATGTATTCAAAAAAAATATCCTTATAACAATGCTATTTTATTAATAATGATCTGGATGTGGAGCCCTTTATTTGTTAGTCCCAATGATGTACCTGTTCACATAATGATATTATCTTTTCCCTTGGTGAATCTGTCTCCAGTTCAATATGTATTCCATGTATGTGTCTTGATAATTCACATAAATTATACTTAAAATATACTAAACTCATATATAATACAATTAGTGAATGATCTATCTTATGGGGATATACCTATGGAGATTCGAGGTCATATAGAATGATTTATATGAAACAATACCACTCACTCAGTCAATGTTTATTGTTGAAAAAAAAAATTTGGATGCTATATAAGAACGTAAGGATGTGAGGATTCATAGGAATCCAAATTTTTTTTATTGATGTTAAGGAATTTCATGGATGATATTATTTTAAGGGATTAGAATTTAACACCCCAAAATTTTATGATGTATTTTATATTATTTTATATTATTTTATTTTATAACATGCATTACATGTGGCATAAAGTTTTAATGAATTGTATTCAATTTTTTAAATGATATTTAAATTTCACCTTTATAACCTCACCGTGAACTTTTTTAAGTATGAATACGAATAATAAAAATTAAAAAACTATAATGGTTTCTATATTTATAATATTAGTTCATTAGTTATAAATTGATTAGAAAGAAACATAAAATTCATTTGATGGAAAAATATATGTTTTTCTAAAAAAATTCTATTATAAATACAATGTGTTTTTTCATTAATTATAAAAGTGATCACTACTAGTGAATGATATTAATAAAGTATAAATATTATCTATTCCCCAAAAATTGTAATCATTCGTATAGAGTTATTAATCATCTTAGGATAAGAATAAATCTTATTTTATTCAAAAAACTGTATTTCTCTAAAAATAGGTAATCATAGAGTTTTTCACAATTATTTTAAAATTAATTTCTGAAACATATGGAGATAAAATAAGGAAATATGAATACAATATTTTGAATTTGGAGGTTTATATTTTTTAAACAACGAAAATTTAGAGGTATTTATTGTGAATTGTAGATATTTAAAAATGTACCACATGAGTAAAGGATAAACCTTGTCAATATAGGATAAGACTATGTGTTAACATACATAGTTTTTATAAAAATTCTTATATGATTAAGAAAATTCTACATGTATTCCTTAGGATATATATTTAGTTATTTTTGGGAATCTTGTCTGTGAGAATAACCTATATGATATTTAAGGAAAAAAATAAAATATCTCATTCTTTAACTTTTTAATATCTCTTATGTGTTCATATATAGATGAATTTTTTTTATTATTACTAATTATACAATTTAGCATAATAAAATTATTTTCATTGTATTAAATGTTTTTAATTTTTTTATAACATATTCAACATGAATTCGTGCAAAACGTTGATAATATATTTATTCAATTATTAGAAAAATAAAATAAATGATATTATAAATAATAAAAAATTACAATTTGGATGAATTATTGTTCTCTATGAGTGTTTAAGATAAATATATTATATTTTATATGTTTCAATTAAATATATTATAATCATATACATTTCGTGACATATTAGAAAAAAATTGAATGGTTAGTGTTAATATGTCCTTCTTGATATTTTATAGATTTTATAGCAAAATAAATAATTTTAAAATCATTAAAAATGTTATATTCTATTTTGAATATTATATTGTTTAAAATTTCTTCTCAGGACTGTTAATTATCCAATTTACATCATATAATATAAATTGTATCCCCTTAATATTTATAAATTTATTACTAAGCTTAAGACTAAAATTTGTTTACCATGGGTTTGAACCATAATAGTAGGCTCAAAATGACACAAAATAGAATATAAATTTCATTATTTAATGATATTTAATACTTATCATATTATTATCCAAATATATATACATTTTTATGAAAATAGATTAGAATTAATTTGTAATATTATAATCTTTTTAAAATTACAATAATGTCATTTCCCTAAATTATAAAATGACACCAATTTTTCTCAATTATTCACACCACATTAAGACATCTAGAGAGATGAAAAAAATGGAAATTTATCTTCTACAAAACCTTAAAAATTT